>CM068378.1:60210109-60938115 GCA_034770075.1 Aralia elata
AAATAAATAAATAATTTATTTAAATTTTGTTTCCAATAAATAATAAATAAAAGGTACTAAATATTATAATTATTATTTAAATAATAATAATAAATTAAATATGAATAAAGTTAATAAAATAATAATTTATTAATTTATTAATAAATAATAAAAAAAGGATAATAATTATTTAATTAATATTTAATAATAATAATAATTAAAAATGAATAAAGTTAATAAAAATAATTATGTTATTATTTATTAATAAATAATAAATAAAGATAATAAATATTTAATATTATTATTTAATAATAATAATAATAATTAAATATGAATAAAGTTAGTAAACTAATTATATATTATTTATTAATAAATATTAAATAAAGGTACTAAGTATTTAATTATTATTTAATAATAATAATAATTAAGTAAAAATGAAGTTTACGAAATAATAAGGATGGTAAGTACTTAATCATCAATGGAATGATGAGTTAAGTATGAGGGAGATTAATAAGTTAATTATTTTTTTTGGGCCTTAATAAATTAAGATAATAAAACACTTAGCGATTATTAAAAATAATTAAGTGTGTGTAAATTTATACCTTAATTAATGTTGAATAAAGAACAAGTATAGAAATTACTAAAATTACCCCTAAGGTAATGGTAATTAAGATGTGAAAATCAACTAAATACAATTGATCAATGTGATTTTCCCGTATAATCTTTTAAACCCAAAAATAAAATTATTTTATTGTTAAACCATACCTAGATACAATTAAAGGTAATAAATTGAGTATTACAAAATGATAGTGGGCCATGATTAATTATTATCTGTTCAAATAAATAAGCATAAAATTGACTTGTATCAGTATACAGTTTAACGCGATGCTAATGGATAAACCGAACCCTAACCAATTTGATAGGTTATCCAAGATCAATTAAATTAAAGCTAAACTATAATCTGTAGCTGTAGCAAACAGGCCAAGTTTTCCTAAGCCCTAAACTGCCTTACAATTTATATGCAAGTTCCTTCCTTAAACCCAACTCTTTACATTGAGCAATACTTCTAAAACCTTATGGCCATGATAATTTTTAAATTCATGCAAAAAGGTATATATTATTGCAAGTTATTTCTGTAAGCTTGAATCTTATCTCCCCCCCCCCAAGCATGCCTTTAAGTGGTCTAATTACTTTCAAAATTATTCCACATATGTTATAAATCATTGACATTCGTGCATTTGAATTCGTATATTTAAATTCAGAAATCTATCAACCATTCATGGTTAAGTCTGAACCCTTGTTCGGTCCAGACAATTACGTGAGAATTTATAAAAGCTATCCGAACCAATCAATGGTAAGGATTCTTAGACTGTATGAAACACACCCTTTATTTATAGGGGAGTACCCCCACGTACCGTATATAAGGTACAAATAGCAGAATTAAATGTTATGCATATACATAGGGTAACGCGAGGCTGATCCCCTCAAGTACGTTATTCTGTAGCCAGTTACCAGAGGGTCAACCAGCTATTGACTCCTTTGGAAGTTTATCGTTCAAAGTCTATTTGACTATCAATTGTTTCTAAAAGCAATTATTATTCTTGCTTCTGATTTATTTTCGCTAATGTTGAAATTCCTTTAATATCCCTTCATCATGATATATCCTTATTGTTGCACTTTAAACTTGCTGGGGCAAACTCGTTGCTCATTCTTGCTATAATCATGACTTCATTGCAGCTAAACCCGAGACGTCAGGGAAGAACAAAGGGAAAGAAAAGAATGAAATGATAGACTTCTCGTAGCAGACTTTAGATTCATGTGTTAGTTAATTACTGTTATTGTAATTTAAAACCCTGATAGTTATTTGGGTATGGATTGTGGTAAATGTTTAAGGTTAATCGTATTCTGGGACTAGTAACACCTTGTAATGAACAACGTATGTTTATTTTATTCCGCACTTTAGATACCATATGTTGTTATAGGTGGATGTTTTATGTTGGATCGTGATGACCGGATCCGGGTATTTGGAGACCCGAATTTGGGGGCGTCACAGGTTTGGTATCAAAGTTGTAGGTTATAAACTTTAGGATCGCGAAACCTAGGATATAACCTTCATAGTAAACTCGTATCGAGTGTTAGGAGATAAATCGAGGAGAATTTATCATATGTGGTTTTGATGAATTGGGGAATTCATCGAGTCGAGTAGTACCCAATGAAATATAACTTCATTTCTTCAATGAATATATTTTATTGTTGTACTAATGTTAGTTTTTTGTGTGTTTGTAGGATGGCTGCTGTAGGGGAGACCAGTGGAGCCCGTGAGGAGGAGGTATTTATAGACATACCGGTAGTGGCGGAGCAGCTGGTGGGCTATGCTCCTATTGTGCCCCCGGGATTGTTACAGGAGGGGTCCCGAACCGGAGGAGGACTACCATAGGGAGCTACCAGAGCCAGTAGTAGGTGGGGTGATGAGGTCCTGGTAGTCAGGACCCTGATACTGAGGAGGAGGATCCCGAGGCCGAGGGGGAGGAAGCCACCTGCTGATATTGATGGCATGGGGTCCACTGCTGATGATATCATCGAGGGGTTGACCTGACAGAAATGAGGAGCTGGAGGCCCGGATTGCTCATTTGGAGGAGCAAAACCAGACTCATCAGTTCATGGAGGACCAGTACAGAGACCTGGCCTACCAGCTCGAGCATGACTTAGGGGTGGCTAAGGTACAGCTGCAGGGCTACGAGTCCTCAGCGCAGCAGGTCGGACCACTGCTACATCAGTTAGTGGCCCGGAACGCTGAGCTGAGAGAGAGGCTGGAGCAGAGGGATTTACAGATCGCCCACCTGAGGGCGAAACAGGAGGCTATGAGGTTTCGAGATTGGGCTAGAGGTTGCTGAGAATGTCCGAGTAAGGGACGCCTGGGTCAGAGCAGCAAGTAGAGTTGACCTATTGGAGGGACCGGTTAGAGGCTGGGGCGGTGAGGATAGAGACCCTAGGCCATGCCCCTAGATGCAGCCTACAGGAGGACCCCGGACTGAGGTAGGGGAGTCCAGTCGCCGCTGTTCGTCGCAGGGTCGGGGATGGAGCATTCTCTGGTCAGCAAGGCTCGGATCCGTTCATGATGTATAGTGATGGGATAGGATGGTTGTTTAGTTGCTAGTACAGTCAGTCCCACCTTTTTGTTATATTAGGGACGTATGCATATTTGTATTGCGAAACATTTTATTTGCTTTCTTGTTGGGGTAGTAGTCCAAACCCCAACTTTTGTTTCCTTAAAGGATGGGTAGTATCATTCCCCACTTTTTTGTTTTAGGGGATGTTTGGTAGGGACACAGTGGCGCATTTATAGCGGTATGCCACAGGTTCCGTCTTGTAACAAACGGTGGTATATGAATATAAATGCAGATGTTTCACTTAAATCAATGTATTGATAGATATTTTATCTTTAATTGTTTATTTTAAATAAACATGGTCATGTAAAATATAAAACTATAGGTAAAAGTCAGCGGATTTTCCTTATCCAAACATGCCGCCAAGGGGACGACCACGAAACCGACAGGTCGAAGAGTCCAGAAAGTGAGGTTGGAGACCAAACCAACCCAATGAGAATGTTCGGCGGAAATGCTGGCCCGAGGCTATGCAATCCAGACCACCACCTGTAGGGACCCAAGCAGCAGCTGAGCCAGCGCATCATCTGGCAAACTTTAAAGATTTCAAATTGTCGGACCGCCCGAGTTCAAGGGAACTCTTAACCCAATAGAAGCACAGACCTGGATAGAAGAGATAGAGAAGGTCTTTGAGGTGGCAAGGGTGGCAGAAGGAACAGAAAACGAGTTTTTTGCTACCTTCATGTTAAAGGGTGAGGCAAACTACTGGTGGAAGGCCAACAGAGGCCGAGTGGAAGAAGGCACTGTCGCTTGGGATCGTTTTAAGGAAATGTTCTTGGAAAATTACTTTCCAAAGAGCATGAAGCAGGAGATGGAGATCAAGTTCCTGGAACTAAAAACAAGGGAAACATGTCTGTGGCGGAGTACGCAGCTAAGTTCAATGAGTTGGCACGGTTTGCAGCTCACCAAGTCAGCACCGAGGAAAGGAAAGCTCGTAGGTTTTGAGCAGGGGTTGAAGCCATGGTTATACCGTTCTGTAGCGGTATTAAAAATCAGAACATTCGCAGAATTGATGGAGAGGGCAATCATTGCAGAGGGTGGCAGCGAGGCCCTGGCCAAATACAACCAAGAGAAGAAGAAAGGACATGAGGGCCCGAAGGCAGGGAGCAGCGGGGGCAGCAACCCCAATAAACGCAAATAGAGTGAGAGCCAATCTTTCGGGAGCAATAAACCCGGAGGAAACCAGTCTGGAGGGGAGGCAAAGAAAACCAGGCAGGTGCAATAATTGCGGCAAAGAACCACACCGGGGAATGTATGAAGGGAAAGAGTGTTTGTTACCCGGTGTGGACAACCGGGGCACATGGTTCCCCCAATGTCCAGAATAAGCCAAAGGGGGGATGTTTTATCATGTGGAGCACCCCGACCAACCAAATGAGGGATTGTCCGAAGAAGAAAATCGACGCTGGGAGTGGCAACCGAAACAACAACAACAGTGGAAACAACAACCGATTGAACTACGGGCCACCATCCAGTCAAGCCAAACAGGCCAACAGCCCGCACGTTCAACATGACTGTGCAGGATGCCATGGAATCCAAGGACGTGGTTGTCAGGTATCATCCCAATCAATGATATAAATGCATATGTGCAATTTGATTCGGGTGCTACTTGCTCTTCTGTTTCCGAAGAATTTGCTAGTCCAATTAAATGTACCTTGTGAAAAGTTAGAAACACCCTAATGAACGTAGAAGTAGCCAACAAGGAAATTATCCCCGTAGAAATGCATTCATAGGAATTGTTGTGCTGAATTGCCCGAGGATTTAAGCTCAATGTGGATTTGATACCAATTCGACTGGGGAGAGTTCGATGTAATCTTGGGAATGGATTGGCTATCAACCCACGGAGCAGTTATTGACTGTAAGAAGAAATGTATACACCTAAAGACTTCTAATAAGTCGAAGGTGGTATTTTATGGCAGCAAATCACCAAAACCATCTTGTTGTCTTACTATGATGCAAACAAGGAGATTACTGAAGAAAGGTTGCGAGTGTTATTTGGCCCATGTGGTCGATACTCGTCAGGTCGGGGATGAAATGGGCCAAATACCAGTAGTGAGAGATTTCACCGATGTCTTCCCCGATGAACTTCCGGGACTGCCGCCGGATAGGGAAACCGAGTTCGTTATCGATTTGGCACCGGGAACCGCACCAATATCGAAGCCGCCGTATCGAATGGCACCTGTAGAGATGAAGGAGTTGATGGTGCAACTGCAGGAACTGTTAGATAAAGGTTATATCAGACCGAGCGTGTCCCCGTGGGGAGCGCCAGTTCTGTTTGTAAAGAAGAAAGACGGTTTCAATGAGGCTTTGTATCGACTATCGGGAGTTGAACAAAGTTACGATTAAGAATAGGTATCCGCTTCCTAGAATCGACGACCTGTTTGATCAACTTAAAGGAGCGAAGTACTTTTCAAAGATCGACTTAAGAACAGGCTACCATCAGCTGAAGGTGAGGCAAGAAGATATCCCGAAGACTGCATTCAGAAACTCGTTACGGGCACTTTGAGTTTTCTGGTAATGTCTTTTGGATTGACGAATGCACCAGCAGCATTCATGGATATGATGAACAGAGTGTTCAAGTAGTACTTGGACAAGTTCGTAGTTGTATTCATCGATGACATTTCTGGTGTATTCAGGGACGGAGGAGGAGCATGCTGAACATTTAAAGATTGTATTAGAAGCTCTCAGGAGGGAGAAATTGTATGCTAAGTTTTCTAAGTGTGAGTTTTGGTTGCAGAGGGTACAGTTTCTGGGTCACGTTATCGACAAAAACGGTGTTTCGGTGGACCCAGCAAAAGTAGAAGCAGTTATCAATTGGGAGCAACCGAAAACCCCAACAGAGATCAGGAGTTTCTTGGGATTGGCAGGATACTATCGAAGGTTCATACAGGATTTTTCAAAGATAGCATCGCCATTGACCAATCTCACCAGGAAAACAGTCAAGTTTGTTTGGTCGGAGAAGTGTGAGGAAAGTTTCATGGAATTGAAGAAGAGACTTAGCCAAGCACCGGTGTTGACCTTACCAGACAACACTGGAGGCTTTGTAGTGTATAGCGACGCGTCACACAAGGGTCTTGGCTGTGTGTTGATGCAACACGGCAAGGTAGTGGCGTACGCATCACGTCAGCTGAAGGATTATGAGAAGGGTTACCCGACTCATGACTTGGAGTTAGCAGCGGTGGTTTTCGCCTTGAAGATCTGGAGGCACTACCTATACGGGGAGAAGTGCGAGATATATACAGATCATAAAAGTCTGAAATATATCTTCACTCAAAAGGAGCTGAACATGAGGCAGCGCCGATGGTTAGAATTGATCAAGGACTATGACTGTGAAATTCTGTACCATCCAGGCAAAGCAAATGTAGTGGCTGATGCCTTGAGTAGAAAAGGCAAGGTGAAATTGATGCAGCTGACAGTCCAGGAGGAATTGATACGGGATTTCGAACGCCTGGAACTGGAGGTTAAGTATCCAATGGAGACGGACGAAAAGTTGTGTACCGTAACGGCAGGTCCGACTCTACTGGATAAGATAAAGGAGGCTCAAGAATTTGACGAGGAATGCATTGACATTAAGAAACAGTTATCGGAGGGAAAAAGCCTCGAAGTATAAAGTTGACAGCACAGGATTGCTGAGATTCCGAGGGAAGGATCTGGATACCCTACGTACCAGACTTAAGGGAAGAGATTTTGCAGGAGGCCCATAATACGAGATTTTTCGGTACATCCGGGTAGCACCAAGATGTATCAAGATCTTCGTCAACATTATTGGTGGCCGCATTTGAAGGGGGAAGTTGCAGAATTCGTCAGCCGATGTTTAACCTGTCAGAGGATCAAGGTGGAGCACCAACGGCCCGAGCGGGTTTGTTGCAACCCTTAGAGATTCCCGAATGGAAGTGGGAGCACATCACAATGGATTTTTGTGGTGGGACTTCCAACAACGCAAAAGGGTCTAGACGCCATCTGGGTGATCGTAGACCGAATTAACCAAGTCTGCCCACTTTCTACCGATCAAGATCAGGTACAAATTGGAACAGTTGGCAAAACTTTACGTGAAGGAAATAGTATCACGACATGGAGTGCCGGTATCTATCGTGTCTGACAGAGATCCGCGCTTCACGTCAAATTTTTGGAGAAGTCTACAGGAAAGACTGGGAACACAGTTAAGAATGAGTACGGCGTATCACCCTCAGACTGATGGTCAGAGTGAGCGAACAATTCAGACTCTAGAGGATATGCTCCGGGCAGTTGTGATGGACTTAAGTGGCAGCTGGGATATGAGCACTTGCCACTAGTAGAGTTCGCTTACAACAATAGTTACCATGCTAGCATTGGTAATGCCACCGTACGAAGCATTGTATGGAAGAAAGTGTCGAACGCCGTTGTGTTGGGATGAAGTTGGTGAACGGAGGTTGTTGGGACCAGAATTGGTACAACAAACCGTGGAAATCATTAAAGTAATAAGACAACGGTTAGTAGCAGCCCAGGATCGTCAGAAGAAGTATGCCGACTTACACCGTCAGAAACGCGACTTTGAAGTTGGTAGCTTTGTGTTTCTGAAGGTATCTCCCTGGAAAGGGAAGATCCGTTTTGGGAAAAAGGGCAAATTGAGCCCTAGGTTCATAGGACCTTTTGAAATACTAAGGAGAATAGGCGAAGTGGCGTACGAGATAGCATTACCTCCTGAACTTGAGCACATCCACAATGTGTTTCATGTATCGGTGCTACGTCCATATAAGCCAGACTACAAGCATGTCATTTCCTATGAACCAATTCAAGTCGAAAGGGATTTATCGTACGAGGAAATTCCTGTCCAAATACTTGATAGGAAGGAGCAGACACTGAGGAATAAAACCATTCATTCTGTTAAAGTTCTCTGGAGAAATCACGCGGTGGAAGAAGCCACGTGGGAACTCGAAGAGAAAATGAGAGCGAATTACCCCCAGTTATTCGAGTAATTTTTGGATTGAAATTCCGAGGACGGAATTTTTATAAGGGGGAAAGGATGTAATGTCCGAGAATTTTTAAACACTGTATTGATTTATTTTAATAAATAAAGTTCATTTTATATATAATTTTATAAATTTAATTGGACCCATGTAAGAATGTCTATTTAATTATATAATTATAGGTCCAATAATTTTCTTGCATTAAAGGGGCTCACTAATAGTTGGGATAAATTAGTAAGTTAACCCTAAGGATTTAATTTCAAGAAAATTTGGAAGAAATTTATCAATGAGTTTCATTTCACTATTATCGGATTTAAATAATTCAAACAGGGAATTATTGTTGAAATAAAAATTTTAATTAATTAATCGAATTAGTTATTAATTTAAATATTAGAACATAAGGGTATTAATTTAATAGGACCACATTTCCTAAATTGGGGCTGGACCCATTTTCCTTTTATTTTATTGGGTCAAATTCCCTTTTATTTTCCTATTGGGCCGACCCAATCTCATTTATGATCTAGTTGGGCCAGTCGGGTTGGATTGCTGCAATTGGGGCAAACGGGTTGGACAAGGATTTCGGGTCGGTTCCATCTTTACCTGATGCAGCTTAATTTGAGGGATAATCGATTCTAAGGAAAACAAAACCCTCAATTCAGATAATCGATCGAAGCAAAATCTCAGGGGATCCAAAGCCTAGCCTCTCTAATCAAGCAACCGAGCAACAGAGGTAGGGGCGCTAGGGCTGCTAATTCAATCGGACGGGACAAGGGAGGAGGCCGGCGCGATTGACGTGAGAAATCGACCGGTGGGATTGAAGAATAAGCGTCCGACCGGCGGCGGCAAAGGATTGACCAGCGGGCGAAGCAGGTTGCGTCATAGGCGACCGAGCGGCAACCGTTTGGACCAAGGGGCTAAGACAAGACGCGACTAACCGATGCGATTGGGCGTCATGGAGAAGGGACTGTGAGGGTTTGCAGGCGGCCATAGGCCACTCCTTTCCACCGCTGGTTATTAACTCGGTCAGGTAAGGGTATTATCCAACGAATTGGGTAAAAATTTTGCCCTATAAATTGGAAACCCCCCCCAAACCCTAAACCGAGCTGCAAATTTTTTGTAAGTTCAGTTAGAAAGAGAAATCGCAGGAGGGGAACGGTTGTGAATGTCCACCGGCTACGTCACCTATTTTGGGAGAAGGAGGAGGACGGCGGCTAGAACCCCAATCCGACCCGATTTGATTTTAAGGTATAACAACGGTTCCATGAATTCACCAAGTCACTGCGATAGTTGGATGAGTTTGATTATTTTATTTTTCTTTTCTTTTCTTCCTTTCTATGCTTGGGCATGTTGTTTCTGGGTATTGTATCGAACTGAATTGTTCTCTGTATTGGGATAATTGCCCTCTATACTGGATTTACTTATTGTTGGTAATATTTGTGTCCCCTTTCTTTTTCCTCTTTCGGTGCTGGGATGTTATTGCCCCTGGAATTGAACTGTCAATGATGAACCTTAAAGGTTCTAGCAGTCAATTGTGTTGGCCATAAGATACAGTTCATTGTATTGTGTTGGATTATCCTAATTTAGAAATCTGGAATGGTGATATTTACTGTATTGGAAAGTATATCCTCTGTGTTGGTTCATAGCACTGTGATAGGTTTGTTTTTGGGTGTAAATTGTTTGATTGGTAATATGAATCAAGGGGCAAACTCTGGGTTCTGATATGGGATAATGTTGGGCAAAATTCTTGGAAATAATTTGCAGGAGCTTGATGTATCACTAGGGACTGTGATACATCAACCATACTAATTGTGCTATCTTTGGCTTAAACTTTGGTTATTACATTGAAACTAATCCTGTACTTATAAATTGATTAGTTAATATACTAATAAATATAATTAATAAAGTAATTAATTATTTTCAATAAATAAAATATTCAATTTTTATTATTAATATTAAATAATAATGAATAAAGTTAATAAAATAATTATTTATTATTTAATAATAAATAATAAAGATAATAAATATTTGATTATTATTAAATATGAATAAGGTTAATAAAATAATTATTTATTATTTATTAAATAATAAATAAAGATAATCAGCATTTAATAATTTTTTTATAATAATAATTAATTATAAATAAAGTTAATAAATAATTATTTATTATTGTTCCAATAAATAATAAATAAAGGTAATAAATATTTAATTATTATTTAGTAATAATAATTAAATATGAATAAAGTTAATAAATAATTATTTATTATTGTTCCAATAAATAATAAATAAAGGTACTAAGTATTTAATTATTATTTAATAATAATAATAATTAAATATGAATAAAGTTAATAAAATAATTATTTATTATTTATTAATAAATAATAAATAAAGATAATAAATATTTATTTATTATTTAATAATAATAATAATTAAATATGAATAAAGTTAATAAAATAATTATTTATTATTTAATAAATAAAGATAATAAATATTTAATTATTATTATTTAATAATAATAATAATTAAATATGAATAAAGTTAATAAAATAATTATTTATTATTTATTAATAAATAGTAAATAAAGGTACTAAGTATTTAATTATTATTTAATAATAATAATAATTAAGTAAAAAATGAAGTTACGAAATAATAAGGATGGTAAGTACTTAATCATCAATGGAATGATGATTAAGTATGAGGGAGATTAATAAGTTAATTATTTTTTGGGCCTTAATAAATAAAGATAATAAACACTTAGCGATTATTAAAATAATTAAGTGTGTGTAAATTTATACCTTAATTAATGTTGAATAAAGAACAAGTATAATAATTACTAAATTACCCCTAAGGTAATGGTAATTATGAGGAAATCAACTAAATAATTGATCAATGGTTTTCCGTTATCTTTAAACCAAAATAAAATTATTTTATTGTTAAACCATACCTAGATACAATTAAAGGTAATAAATTGAGTATTCAAATGATAGTGGCCATGATTAATTATTATCTGTTCAAATAAATAGCATAATTGAGTGTATCAGTATACAGTTACGCGATGCTAATGGATAAACCAACCCTACCAATTGATAGGTTATCCAAGATCAATTAATTAAAGCTAAACTATATCTGTAGCTGAGCAAACAGGCAAGTTCCTAACCCTAAACTCCTTACATTATTGCAAGTTCTTCCTTACCCAACTTTTACATTGAGCAATACTTCTAAAACCTTATGCAGTATTTTAATTCATGCAAAAAGGTATATATTATTGCAAGTTATTCTGTAAGCTTGAATCTTATCTCCAAGCATGCTTTAAGTGGTCTAATTACTTTCAAAATTATTCCACATCTGTATAATCATTGACATTCGTGCATTTGAATTCGTATATTTAAATTCAGAAATCTATCAACCATTCATGGTTAAGTCTGAACCCTTGTTCGGTCAGACAATTACGTGAGAATTTATAAAAGCTATCCGAACCAATCAATGGTAAGGATTCTTAGACTGTATGAACACCCCTTTATTTATAGGGGAGTACCCCACGTACCGTATATAAGGTACAAATAGCAGAATTAAATGTTATGCATATACATAGGGTACGCGAGGCTGATCCCCTCAAGTACGTTATTCTGTAGCCAGTAACCAGAGGGTCAACCAGCTATTGACTCCTTTGGAAGTTATCGTTCAAAGTCTATTTGACTATCAATTGTTCTAAAAGCAATTATTATTCTTGCTTCTGATTTATTTTCGCTAATGTTGAAATTCCTTTAATATCCCTTCATCATGATATATCCTTATTGTTGCACTTTAAACTTGCTGGGCAAACTCGTTGCTCATTCTTGCTATATCATGACTTCATTGCAGCTAAACCCGAGACGTCAGGGAAGAACAAAGGGAAAGAAAAGATGAAATGATAGACTTCTCGTAGCAGACTTTAGATTCATGTGTTAGTTAATTACTGTTATTGTAATTTAAACCCTGATAGTTATTTGGGTATGGATTGTGTAAATGTTTAAGGTTAATCGTATTCTGGGACTAGTAACACCTTGTAATGAACAACGTATGTTTATTTTATTCCGCACTTTAGATACCATATGTTGTTATAGGTGGATGTTTATGTTGGATCGTGATGACCGGATCCGGGTATTTGGAGACCCGAATTTGGGGGCGTCACAGGTTGGTATCAAAGTTGTAGGTTATAAACTTTAGGATCGCGAAACCTAGGATATAACCTTCATAGTAAACTCGTATCGAGTGTTAGGAGATAAATCGAGGAGATTTATCATATGTGGTTTTGATGAATTGGGGAATTCATCGAGTCGAGTAGTACCCAATGAAATATAACTTCATTTCTTCAATGAATATATTTTATTGTTGTACTAATGTTAGTTTTTGTGTGTTTGTAGGATGGCTGCTGTAGGGGAGACCAGTGGAGCCCGTGAGGAGGAGGTATTTATAGACATACCGGTAGTAGCGGAGCAGCTGGTGGGCTATGCTCCTATTGCCCCGGGATTGTTACAGGAGGGGTCCGAACCGGAGGAGGACTACCATAGGGAGCTACCAGAGCCAGTAGTAGGTGGGGTGATGAGGTCCGGTAGTCAGGACCCTGATACTGAGGAGGAGGATCCCGAGGCCGAGGGGGAGGAGCCACCTGCTGATATTGATGGCATGGGGTCCACTGCTGATGATATCATCGAGGGGTTGACTGACAGAAATGAGGAGCTGGAGGCCCGGATTGCTCATTTGGAGGAGCAAAACCAGACTCATCAGTTCATGGAGGACCAGTACAGAGACCTGGCCTACCAGCTCGAGCATGACTTAGGGGTGGCTAAGGTACAGCTGCAGGGCTACGAGTCCTCAGCGCAGCAGGTCGGACCACTGCTACATCAGTTAGTGGCCCGGAACGCTGAGCTGAGAGAGAGGCTGGAGCAGAGGGATTTACAGATCGCCCACCTGAGGGCGAAACAGGAGGCTATGAGGTTCGAGATTGGGCTAGAGGTTGCTGAGAATGTCCGAGTAAGGGACGCCTGGGTCAGAGCAGCAAGTAGAGTTGACCTATTGGAGGACCGGTTAGAGGCTGGGGCGGTGAGGATAGAGACCCTAGGCCATGCCCTAGATGCAGCCTACAGGAGACCCCGGACTGAGGTAGGGGAATCCAGTCGCGCTGTTCGTCGCAGGGTCGGGGATGGAGCATTCTCTGGTCAGCAGGCTCGGATCCGTCATGATGTATAGTGATGGGATAGGATGGTTGTTTAGTTGCTAGTACAGTCAGTCCCACTTTTTGTTATATTAGGGACGTATGCATATTTATATTGTGAAACATTTTATTTGCTTTCTTGTTGGGGTAGTAGTCAAACCCCAACTTTTGTTGCCTTAAAGGATGGGTAGTATCATTCCCCACTTTTTGTTTTAGGGGATGTTTGGTAGGACACAGTGGCGTATTTATAGCAGTATGCCACAGGTTCCGTCTTGTAACAAACGGTGGTATATGAATATAAATGCAGATGTTTCACTTAAATCAATGTATTGATAGATATTTTATCTTTAATTGTTTATTTTAATAACATGTCATGTAAAATATAAAACTATAGGTAAAAGTCAGCGGATTTTTCCTTATCCAAACATGCCGCCAAGGGGACGACCACGAAACCGACAGGTCGAAGAGTCAGAAAGTGAGGTTGGAGACCAAACCAACCCAATGAGAATGTTCGCGGAAATGCTGGCCGAGGCTATGCAATCCAGACCACCACCTGTAGGGACCCAAGCAGCAGCTGAGCCAGCGCATCATCTGGCAAACTTTAAAGATTTCAAATTGGTCGGACCCGCCCGAGTTCAAGGGAACTCTTAACCCAATAGAAGCACAGACCTGGATAGAAGAGATAGAGAAGGTCTTTGAGGTGGCAAGGGTGGCAGAGGAACAGAAAACGAGTTTTGCTACCTTCATGTTAAAGGGTGAGGCAAACTACTGGTGGAAGGCCAACAGAGGCCGAGTGGAAGAAGGCACTATCGCTTGGGATCGTTTTAAGGAAATGTTCTTGGAAAATTACTTTCCAGAGAGCATGAAGCAGGAGATGGAGATCAAGTTCCTGGAACTAAAACAAGGGAACATGTCTGTGGCGGAGTACGCAGCTAAGTTCAATGAGTTGGCACGGTTTGCAGCTCACCAAGTCAGCACCGAGGAAAGGAAAGCTCGTAGGTTTGAGCAGGGGTTGAAGCCATGGTTATACCGTTCTGTAGCGGTATTAAAAATCAGAACATTCACAGAATTGACGGAGAGGGCAATCATTGCAGAGGGTGGCAGCGAGGCCCTGGCCAAATACAACCAAGAGAAGAAGAAAGGACATGAGGGCCCGAAGGCAGGGAGCAGCGGGGGCAGCAACCCCAATAAACGCAAATGGAGTGAGAGCCAATCTTTCGGGAGCAATAAACCCGGAGGAAACCAGTCTGGAGGGGAGGCAAAGAAACCAGGCAGGTGCAATAATTGCGGCAAGAACCACACCGGGGAATGTATGAAGGGAAAGAGTGTTTGTTACCGGTGTGGGCAACCGGGGCACATGGCTCCCCAATGTCAGAATAAGCCAAAGGGGGGATGTTTTTCATGTGGAGCACCCGACCACCAAATGAGGGATTGTCCGAAGAAGAAAAGCGACGCCGGGAGTGGCAACCGAAACAACAACAACAGTGGAAACAACAACCGATTGAACTACGGGCCACCATCCAGTCAAGCCAACAGGCCAACAGCCCGCACGTTCAACATGACTGTGCAGGATGCCATGGAATCCAAGGACGTGGTGTCAGGTATCATCCCAATCAATGATATAAATGCATATGTGCTATTTGATTCGGGTGCTACTTGCTCTTCTGTTTCCGAAGAATTTGCTAGTCAATTAAATGTACCTTGTGAAAAGTTAGAACACCCTATGAACGTAGAAGTAGCCAACAAGGAAATTATCCCCGTAGAATGCATTCATAGGAATTGTTGTGCTGAATTGCGAGGATTTAAGCTCAATGTGGATTTGATACCAATTCGACTGGGAGAGTTCGATGTAATCTTGGGAATGGATTGGCTATCAACCCACGGAGTAGTTATTGACTGTAAGAAGAAATGTATACACCTAAAGACTTCTAATAAGTCGAAGGTGGTATTTTATGGCAGCAAATCACCAAAACCATCTTGTTGTCTTACTATGATGCAAACAAGGAGATTACTGAAGAAAGGTTGCGAGTGTTATTTGGCCCATGTGGTCGATACTCGTCAGGTCGGGGATGAAATGGGCCAAATACCAGTAGTGAGAGATTTCACCGATGTCTTCCCCGATGAACTTCCGGGACTGCCGCCGGATAGGGAAACCGAGTTCGTTATCAATTTGGCACCGGGAACCGCACCAACATCGAAGCCGCCGTATCGAATGGCACCTGTAGAGATGAAGGAGTTGATGGTGCAACTGCAGGAACTGTTAGATAAAGGTTATATCAGACCGAGCGTGTCCCCGTGGGGAGCGCCAGTTCTGTTTGTAAAGAAGAAAGACGGTTCAATGAGGCTTTGTATCGACTATCGGGAGTTGAACAAAGTTACGATTAAGAATAGGTATCCGCTTCCTAGAATCGACGACCTGTTTGATCAACTTAAAGGAGCGAAGTACTTTTCAAAGATCGACTTAAGAACAGGCTACCATCAGCTGAAGGTGAGGCAAGAAGATATCCCGAAGACTGCATTCAGAACTCGTTACGGGCACTTCGAGTTTCTGGTAATGTCTTTTGGATTGACGAATGCACCAGCAGCATTCATGGATATGATGAACAGAGTGTTCAAGCAGTACTTGGACAAGTTCGTAGTTGTATTCATCGATGACATTCTGGTGTATTCAGGGACGGAGGAGGAGCATGCTGAACATTTAAAGATTGTATTAGAAGCTCTCAGGAGGGAGAAATTGTATGCTAAGTTTTCTAAGTGTGAGTTTTGGTTGCAGAGGGTACAGTTTCTGGGTCACGTCATCGACAAAAACGGTGTTTCGGTGGACCCAGCAAAAGTAGAAGCAGTTATCAATTGGGAGCAACCGAAAACCCCAACAGAGATCAGGAGTTTCTTGGGATTGGCAGGATACTATCGAAGGTTCATACAGGATTTTTCAAAGATAGCATCGCCATTGACCAATCTCACCAGGAAAACAGTCAAGTTTGTTTGGTCGGAGAAGTGTGAGGAAAGTTTCATGGAATTGAAGAAGAGACTTAGCCAAGCACCGGTGTTGACCTTACCAGACAACACTGGAGGCTTTGTAGTGTATAGCGACGCGTCACACAAGGGTCTTGGCTGTGTGTTGATGCAACACGGCAAGGTAGTGGCGTACGCATCACGTCAGCTGAAGGATTATGAGAAGGGTTACCCGACTCATGACTTGGAGTTAGCAGCGGTGGTTTTCGCCTTGAAGATCTGGAGGCACTACCTATACGGGGAGAAGTGCGAGATATATACAGATCATAAAAGTCTGAAATATATCTTCACTCAAAAGGAGCTGAACATGAGGCAGCGCCGATGGTTAGAATTGATCAAGGACTATGACTGTGAAATTCTGTACCATCCAGGCAAAGCAAATGTAGTGGCTGATGCCTTGAGTAGAAAAGGCAAGGTGAAATTGATGCAGCTGACAGTCCAGGAGGAATTGATACGGGATTTCGAACGCCTGGAACTGGAGGTTAAGTATCCAATGGAGACGGACGAAAAGTTGTGTACCGTAACGGCAGGTCCGACTCTACTGGATAAGATAAAGGAGGCTCAAGAATTTGACGAGGAATGCATTGACATTAAGAAACAGTTATCGGAGGGAAAAGCCTCGAAGTATAAGGTTGACAGCACAGGATTGCTGAGATTCGAGGGAAGGATCTGGATACCCTACGTACCAGACTTAAGGGAAGAGATTTTGCAGGAGGCCCATAATACGAGATTTTCGGTACATCCGGGTAGCACCAAGATGTATCAAGATCTTCGTCAACATTATTGGTGGCCGCATTTGAAGGGGGAAGTTGCAGAATTCGTCAGCCGATGTTTAACCTGTCAGAGGATCAAGGCGGAGCACCAACGGCCGAGCGGGTTGTTGCAACCCTTAGAGATTCCCGAATGGAAGTGGGAGCACATCACAATGGATTTTGTGGTGGGACTTCCAACAACGCAAAAGGGTCTAGACGCCATCTGGGTGATCGTAGACCGATTAACCAAGTCTGCCCACTTTCTACCGATCAAGATCAGGTACAAATTGGAACAGTTGGCAAAACTTTACGTGAAGGAAATAGTATCACGACATGGAGTGCCGGTATCTATCGTGTCTGACAGAGATCCGCGCTTCACGTCAAATTTTTGGAGAAGTCTACAGGAAAGACTGGGAACACAGTTAAGAATGAGTACGGCGTATCACCCTCAGACTGATGGTCAGAGTGAGCGAACAATTCAGACTCTAGAGGATATGCTCCGGGCAGTTGTGATGGACTTAAGTGGCAGCTGGGATGATCACTTGCCACTAGTAGAGTTCGCTTACAACAATAGTTACCATGCTAGCATTGGTATGCCACCGTACGAAGCATTGTATGGAAGAAAGTGTCGAACGCCGTTGTGTTGGGATGAAGTTGGTGAACGGAGGTTGTTGGGACCAGAATTGGTACAACAAACCGTGGAAATCATTAAAGTAATAAGACAACGGTTAGTAGCAGCCCAGGATCGTCAGAAGAAGTATGCCGACTTACACCGTCAGAAGCGCGACTTTGAAGTTGGTAGTTTTGTGTTTCTGAAGGTATCTCCCTGGAAAGGGAAGATCCGTTTTGGGAAAAAGGGCAAATTGAGCCCTAGGTTCATAGGACCTTTTGAAATACTAAGGAGAATAGGCGAAGTGGCGTACGAGATAGCATTACCTCCTGAACTTGAGCACATCCACAATGTGTTTCATGTATCGGTGCTACGTCCATATAAGCCAGACTACAAGCATGTCATTTCCTATGAACCAATTCAAGTCGAAAGGGATTTATCGTACGAGGAAATTCCTGTCCAAATACTTGATAGGAAGGAGCAGACACTGAGGAATAAAACCATTCATTCTGTTAAAGTTCTCTGGAGAAATCACGCGGTGGAAGAAGCCACGTGGGAACTCGAAGAGAAAATGAGAGCGAATTACCCCCAGTTATTCGAGTAATTTTGGATTGAAATTCCGAGGACGGAATTTTTATAAGGGGGAAAGGATGTAATGTCCGAGAATTTTTAAACACTGTATTGATTTATTTTAATAAATAAAGTTTATTTTATATATAATTTTATAAATTTAATTGGACCCATGTAAGAATGTCTATTTAATTATATAATTATAGGTCCAATAATTTCCTTGCATTAAAGGGGCTCACTAATAGTTGGGATAAATTAGTAAGTTAACCCTAAGGATTTAATTTCAAGAAAATTTGGAAGAAATTTATCAATGAGTTCATTTCACTATTATCGGATTTAAATAATTCAAACAGGGAATTATTGTTGAAATAAAAATTTTAATTAATTAATCGAATTAGTTATTAATTTAAATATTAGAACATAAGGGTATTAATTTAATAGACCACATTTCCTAAATTGGGGCTGGACCCATTTTCCTTTTATTTTATTGGGTCAAATTCCCTTTTATTTTCCTATTGGGCCGACCCAATCTCATTTATGATCTAGTTGGGCCAGTCGGGTTGGATTGCTGCAATTGGGGCAAACGGGTTGGACAAGGATTTCGGGTCGGTTCCATCTTTACCTGATGCAGCTTAATTTGAGGGATAATCGATTCTAAGGAAAACAAAACCCTCAATTCAGATAATCGATCGAAGCAAAATCTCAGGGGATCCAAAGCCTAGCCTCTCTAATCAAGCAACCGAGCAACAGAGGTAGGGGCGCTAGGGCTGCTAATTCAATCGGACGGGACAAGGGAGGAGGCCGGCGCGATTGACGTGAGAAATCGACCGGTGGGATTGAAGAATAAGCGCCGACCGGCGGCGGCAAAGGATTGACCAGCGGGCGAAGCAGGTTGCGTCATAGGCGACCGAGCGGCAACCGTTTGGACCAAGGGGCTAAGACAAGACGCGACTAACCGATGCGATTGGGCGTCATGGAGAAGGGACTGTGAGGGTTTGCAGGCGGCCATAGGCCACTCCTTTCCACCGCTGGTTATTAACTCGGTCAGGTAAGGGTATTATCCAACGAATTGGGTAAAAATTTTGCCCTATAAATTGGAAACCCCCCAAACCCTAAACCGAGCTGCAAATTTTTGTAAGTTCAGTTAGAAAGAGAAATCGCAGGAGGGGAACGGTTGTGAATGTCCACCGGCTACGTCACCTATTTTGGGAGAAGGAGGAGGACGGTGGCTAGAACCCCAATCCGACCCGATTTGATTTTAAGGTATAACAACGGTTCCATGAATTCACCAAGTCACTGCGATAGTTGGATGAGTTTGATTATTTTATTTTTCTTTTCTTTTCTTCCTTTTTATGCTTGGGCATGTTGTTTCTGGGTATTGTATCGAACTGAATTGTTCTCTGTATTGGGATAATTGCCCTCTATACTGGATTTACTTATTGTTGGTAATATTTGTGTCCCCTTTCTTTTTCCTCTTTCGGTGCTGGGATGTTATTGCCCCTGGAATTGAACTGTCAATGATGAACCTTAAAGGTTCTAGCAGTCAATTGTGTTGGCCATAAGATACAGTTCATTGTATTGTGTTGGATTATCCTAATTTAGAAATCTGGAATGGTGATATTTACTGTATTGGAAAGTATATCCTCTGTGTTGGTTCATAGCACTGTGATAGGTTTGTTTTTGGGTGTAAATTGTTTGATTGGTAATATGAATCAAGGGGCAAACTCTGGGTTCTGATATGGGATAATGTTGGGCAAAATTCTTGGAAATAATTTGCAGGAGCTTGATGTATCACTAGGGACTGTGATACATCAACCATACTAATTGTGCTATCTTTGGCTTAAACTTTGGTTATTACATTGAAACTAATCCTGTACTTATAAATTGATTAGTTAATATACTAATAAATATAATTAATAAAGTAATTAATTATTTTCAATAAATAAAATATTCAATTTTTATTATTAATATTAAATAATAATGAATAAAGTTAATAAAATAATTATTTATTATTTAATAATAAATAATAAAGATAATAAATATTTAATTATTATTAAATATGAATAAGGTTAATAAAATAATTATTTATTATTTATTAAATAATAAATAAAGATAATCAGCATTTAATAATTTTTTTATAATAATAATTAATTATAAATAAAGTTAATAAATAATTATTTATTATTGTTCCAATAAATAATAAATAAAGGTAATAAATATTTAATTATTATTTAGTAATAATAATTAAATATGAATAAAGTTAATAAATAATTATTTATTATTGTTCCAATAAATAATAAATAAAGGTACTAAGTATTTAATTATTATTTAATAATAATAATAATTAAATATGAATAAAGTTAATAAAATAATTATTTATTATTTATTAATAAATAATAAATAAAGATAATAAATATTTTATTATTATTTAATAATAATAATAATTAAATATGAATAAAGTTAATAAAATAATTATTTATTATTTATTAATAAATAGTAAATAAAGGTACTAAGTATTTAATTATTATTTAATAATAATAATAATTAAGTAAAAATGAAGTTACGAAATAATAAGGATGGTAAGTACTTAATCATCAATGGAATGATGATTAAGTATGAGGGAGATTAATAAGTTAATTATTTTTTGGGCCTTAATAAATAAAGATAATAAACACTTAGCGATTATTAAAATAATTAAGTGTGTGTAAATTTATACCTTAATTAATGTTGAATAAAGAACAAGTATAATAATTACTAAATTACCCCTAAGGTAATGGTAATTATGAGGAAATCAACTAAATAATTGATCAATGGTTTTCCGTTATCTTTAAACCAAAATAAAATTATTTTATTGTTAAACCATACCTAGATACAATTAAAGGTAATAAATTGAGTATTCAAATGATAGTGGCCATGATTAATTATTATCTGTTCAAATAAATAGCATAATTGAGTGTATCAGTATACAGTTACGCGATGCTAATGGATAAACCAACCCTACCAATTGATAGGTTATCCAAGATCAATTAATTAAAGCTAAACTATATCTGTAGCTGAGCAAACAGGCAAGTTCCTAACCCTAAACTCCTTACATTATTGCAAGTTCTTCCTTACCCAACTTTTACATTGAGCAATACTTCTAAAACCTTATGCAGTATTTTAATTCATGCAAAAAGGTATATATTATTGCAAGTTATTCTGTAAGCTTGAATCTTATCTCCAAGCATGCTTTAAGTGGTCTAATTACTTTCAAAATTATTCCACATCTGTATAATCATTGACATTCGTGCATTTGAATTCGTATATTTAAATTCAGAAATCTATCAACCATTCATGGTTAAGTCTGAACCCTTGTTCGGTCAGACAATTACGTGAGAATTTATAAAAGCTATCCGAACCAATCAATGGTAAGGATTCTTAGACTGTATGAACACCCCTTTATTTATAGGGGAGTACCCCACGTACCGTATATAAGGTACAAATAGCAGAATTAAATGTTATGCATATACATAGGGTACGCGAGGCTGATCCCCTCAAGTACGTTATTCTGTAGCCAGTAACCAGAGGGTCAACCAGCTATTGACTCCTTTGGAAGTTATCGTTCAAAGTCTATTTGACTATCAATTGTTCTAAAAGCAATTATTATTCTTGCTTCTGATTTATTTTCTCTAATGTTGAAATTCCTTTAATATCCCTTCATCATGATATATCCTTATTGTTGCACTTTAAACTTGCTGGGCAAACTCGTTGCTCATTCTTGCTATATCATGACTTCATTGCAGCTAAACCCGAGACGTCAGGGAAGAACAAAGGGAAAGAAAAGATGAAATGATAGACTTCTCGTAGCAGACTTTAGATTCATGTGTTAGTTAATTACTGTTATTGTAATTTAAACCCTGATAGTTATTTGGGTATGGATTGTGTAAATGTTTAAGGTTAATCGTATTCTGGGACTAGTAACACCTTGTAATGAACAACGTATGTTTATTTTATTCCGCACTTTAGATACCATATGTTGTTATAGGTGGATGTTTATGTTGGATCGTGATGACCGGATCCGGGTATTTGGAGACCCGAATTTGGGGGCGTCACAGGTTGGTATCAAAGTTGTAGGTTATAAACTTTAGGATCGCGAAACCTAGGATATAACCTTCATAGTAAACTCGTATCGAGTGTTAGGAGATAAATCGAGGAGATTTATCATATGTGGTTTTGATGAATTGGGGAATTCATCGAGTCGAGTAGTACCCAATGAAATATAACTTCATTTCTTCAATGAATATATTTTATTGTTGTACTAATGTTAGTTTTTGTGTGTTTGTAGGATGGCTGCTGTAGGGGAGACCAGTGGAGCCCGTGAGGAGGAGGTATTTATAGACATACCGGTAGTGGCGGAGCAGCTGGTGGGCTATGCTCCTATTGCCCCGGGATTGTTACAGGAGGGGTCCGAACCGGAGGAGGACTACCATAGGGAGCTACCAGAGCCAGTAGTAGGTGGGGTGATGAGGTCCGGTAGTCAGGACCCTGATACTGAGGAGGAGGATCCCGAGGACGAGGGGGAGGAGCCACCTGCTGATATTGATGGCATGGGGTCCACTGCTGATGATATCATCGAGGGGTTAACTGACAGAAATGAGGAGCTGGAGGCCCGGATTGCTCATTTGGAGGAGCAAAACCAGACTCATCAGTTCATGGAGGACCAGTACAGAGACCTGGCCTACCAGCTCGAGCATGACTTAGGGGTGGCTAAGGTACAGCTGCAGGGCTACGAGTCCTCAGCGCAGCAGGTCGGACCACTGCTACATCAGTTAGTGGCCCGGAACGCTGAGCTGAGAGAGAGGCTGGAGCAGAGGGATTTACAGATCGCCCACCTGAGGGCGAAACAGGAGGCTATGAGGTTCGAGATTGGGCTAGAGGTTGCTGAGAATGTCCGAGTAAGGGACGCCTGGGTCAGAGCAGCAAGTAGAGTTGACCTATTGGAGGACCGGTTAAAGGCTGGGGCGGTGAGGATAGAGACCCTAGGCCATGCCCTAGATGCAGCCTACAGGAGACCCCGGACTGAGGTAGGGGAGTCCAGTCGCGCTGTTCGTCGCAGGGTCGGGGATGGAGCATTCTCTGGTCAGCAGGCTCGGATCCGTCATGATGTATAGTGATGGGATAGGATGGTTGTTTAGTTGCTAGTACAGTCAGTCCCACCTTTTGTTATATTAGGGACGTATGCATATTTGTATTGTGAAACATTTTATTTGCTTTCTTGTTGGGGTAGTAGTCAAACCCCAACTTTTGTTGCCTTAAAGGATGGGTAGTATCATTCCCCACTTTTTGTTTTAGGGGATGTTTGGTAGGACACAGTGGCGCATTTATAGCAGTATGCCACAGGTTCCGTCTTGTAACAAACGGTGGTATATGAATATAAATGCAGATGTTTCACTTAAATCAATGTATTGATAGATATTTTATCTTTAATTGTTTATTTTAATAACATGTCATGTAAAATATAAAACTATAGGTAAAAGTCAGCGGATTTTCCTTATCCAAACATGCCGCCAAGGGGACGACCACGAAACCGACAGGTCGAAGAGTCAGAAAGTGAGGTTGGAGACCAAACCAACCCAATGAGAATGTTCGCGGAAATGCTGGCCGAGGCTATGCAATCCAGACCACCACCTGTAGGGACCCAAGCAGCAGCTGAGCCAGCGCATCATCTGGCAAACTTTAAAGATTTCAAATTGGTCGGACCGCCCGAGTTCAAGGGAACTCTTAACCCAATAGAAGCACAGACCTGGATAGAAGAGATAGAGAAGGTCTTTGAGGTGGCAAGGGTGGCAGAGGAACAGAAAACGAGTTTTGCTACCTTCATGTTAAAGGGTGAGGCAAACTACTGGTGGAAGGCCAACAGAGGCCGAGTGGAAGAAGGCACTGTCGCTTGGGATCGTTTTAAGGAAATGTTCTTGGAAAATTACTTTCCAGAGAGCATGAAGCAGGAGATGGAGATCAAGTTCCTGGAACTAAAACAAGGGAACATGTCTGTGGCGGAGTACGCAGCTAAGTTCAATGAGTTGGCACGGTTTGCAGCTCACCAAGTCAGCACCGAGGAAAGGAAAGCTCGTAGGTTTGAGCAGGGGTTGAAGCCATGGTTATACCGTTCTGTAGCGGTATTAAAAATCAGAACATTCGCAGAATTGATGGAGAGGGCAATCATTGCAGAGGGTGGCAGCGAGGCCCTGGCCAAATACAACCAAGAGAAGAAGAAAGGACATGAGGGCCCGAAGGCAGGGAGCAGCGGGGGCAGCAACCCCAATAAACGCAAATAGAGTGAGAGCCAATCTTTCGGGAGCAATAAACCCGGAGGAAACCAGTCTGGAGGGGAGGCAAAGAAACCAGGCAGGTGCAATAATTGCGGCAAGAACCACACCGGGGAATGTATGAAGGGAAAGAGTGTTTGTTACCGGTGTGGGCAACCGGGGCACATGGCTCCCCAATGTCAGAATAAGCCAAAGGGGGGATGTTTTTCATGTGGAGCACCCGACCACCAAATGAGGGATTGTCCGAAGAAGAAAAGCGACGCTGGGAGTGGCAACCGAAACAACAACAACAGTGGAAACAACAACCGATTGAACTACGGGCCACCATCCAGTCAAGCCAACAGGCCAACAGCCCGAACTTTCAACATGACTGTGCAGGATGCCATGGAATCCAAGGACGTGGTGTCAGGTATCATCCCAATCAATGATATAAATGCATATGTGCTATTTGATTCGGGTGCTACTTGCTCTTCTGTTTCCGAAGAATTTGCTAGTCAATTAAATGTACCTTGTGAAAAGTTAGAACACCCTATGAACGTAGAAGTAGCCAACAAGGAAATTATCCCCGTAGAATGCATTCATAGGAATTGTTGTGCTGAATTGCGAGGATTTAAGCTCAATGTGGATTTGATACCAATTCGACTGGGAGAGTTCGATGTAATCTTGGGAATGGATTGGCTATCAACCCACGGAGCAGTTATTGACTGTAAGAAGAAATGTATACACCTAAAGACTTCTAATAAGTCGAAGGTGGTATTTTATGGCAGCAAATCACCAAAACCATCTTGTTGTCTTACTATGATGCAAACAAGGAGATTACTGAAGAAAGGTTGCGAGTGTTATTTGGCCCATGTGGTCGATACTCGTCAGGTCGGGGATGAAATGGGCCAAATACCAGTAGTGAGAGATTTCACCGATGTCTTCCCCGATGAACTTCCGGGACTGCCGCCGGATAGGGAAACCGAGTTCGTTATCGATTTGGCACCGGGAACCGCACCAATATCGAAGCCGCCGTATCGAATGGCACCTGTAGAGATGAAGGAGTTGATGGTGCAACTGCAGGAACTGTTAGATAAAGGTTATATCAGACCGAGCGTGTCCCAGTGGGGTGCGCCAGTTCTGTTTGTAAAGAAGAAAGACGGTTCAATGAGGCTTTGTATCGACTATCGGGAGTTGAACAAAGTTACGATTAAGAATAGGTATCCGCTTCCTAGAATCGACGACCTGTTTGATCAACTTAAAGGAGCGAAGTACTTTTCAAAGATCGACTTAAGAACAGGCTACCATCAGCTGAAGGTGAGGCAAGAAGATATACCGAAGACTGCATTCAGAACTCGTTACGGGCACTTCGAGTTTCTGGTAATGTCTTTTGGATTGACGAATGCACCAGCAGCATTCATGGATATGATGAACAGAGTGTTCAAGCAGTACTTGGACAAGTTCGTAGTTGTATTCATCGATGACATTCTGGTGTATTCAGGGACGGAGGAGGAGCATGCTGAACATTTAAAGATTGTATTAGAAGCTCTCAGGAGGGAGAAATTGTATGCTAAGTTTTCTAAGTGTGAGTTTTGGTTGCAGAGGGTACAGTTTCTGGGTCACGTTATCGACAAAAACGGTGTTTCGGTGGACCCAGCAAAAGTAGAAGCAGTTATCAATTGGGAGCAACCGAAAACCCCAACAGAGATCAGGAGTTTCTTGGGATTGGCAGGATACTATCGAAGGTTCATACAGGATTTTTCAAAGATAGCATCGCCATTGACCAATCTCACCAGGAAAACAGTCAAGTTTGTTTGGTCGGAGAAGTGTGAGGAAAGTTTCATGGAATTGAAGAAGAGACTTAGCCAAGCACCGGTGTTGACCTTACCAGACAACACTGGAGGCTTTGTAGTGTATAGCGACGCGTCACACAAGGGTCTTGGCTGTGTGTTGATGCAACACGGCAAGGTAGTGGCGTACGCATCACGTCAGCTGAAGGATTATGAGAAGGGTTACCCGACTCATGACTTGGAGTTAGCAGCGGTGGTTTTCGCCTTGAAGATCTGGAGGCACTACCTATACGGGGAGAAGTGCGAGATATATACAGATCATAAAAGTCTGAAATATATCTTCACTCAAAAGGAGCTGAACATGAGGCAGCGCCGATGGTTAGAATTGATCAAGGACTATGACTGTGAAATTCTGTACCATCCAGGCAAAGCAAATGTAGTGGCTGATGCCTTGAGTAGAAAAGGCAAGGTGAAATTGATGCAGCTGACAGTCCAGGAGGAATTGATACGGGATTTCGAACGCCTGGAACTGGAGGTTAAGTATCCAATGGAGACGGACGAAAAGTTGTGTACCGTAACGGCAGGTCCGACTCTACTGGATAAGATAAAGGAGGCTCAAGAATTTGACGAGGAATGCATTGACATTAAGAAACAGTTATCGGAGGGAAAAGCCTCGAAGTATAAGGTTGACAGCACAGGATTGCTGAGATTCGAGGGAAGGATCTGGATACCCTACGTACCAGACTTAAGGGAAGAGATTTTGCAGGAGGCCCATAATACGAGATTTTCGGTACATCCGGGTAGCACCAAGATGTATCAAGATCTTCGTCAACATTATTGGTGGCCGCATTTGAAGGGGGAAGTTGCAGAATTCGTCAGCCGATGTTTAACCTGTCAGAGGATCAAGGCGGAGCACCAACGGCCGAGCGGGTTGTTGCAACCCTTAGAGATTCCCGAATGGAAGTGGGAGCACATCACAATGGATTTTGTGGTGGGACTTCCAACAACGCAAAAGGGTCTAGACGCCATCTGGGTGATCGTAGACCGATTAACCAAGTCTGCCCACTTTCTACCGATCAAGATCAGGTACAAATTGGAACAGTTGGCAAAACTTTACGTGAAGGAAATAGTATCACGACATGGAGTGCCGGTATCTATCGTGTCTGACAGAGATCCGCGCTTCACGTCAAATTTTTGGAGAAGTCTACAGGAAAGACTGGGAACACAGTTAAGAATGAGTACGGCGTATCACCCTCAGACTGATGGTCAGAGTGAGCGAACAATTCAGACTCTAGAGGATATGCTCCGGGCAGTTGTGATGGACTTAAGTGGCAGCTGGGATGAGCACTTGCCACTAGTAGAGTTCGCTTACAACAATAGTTACCATGCTAGCATTGGTATGCCACCGTACGAAGCATTGTATGGAAGAAAGTGTCGAACGCCGTTGTGTTGGGATGAAGTTGGTGAACGGAGGTTGTTGGGACCAGAATTGGTACAACAAACCGTGGAAATCATTAAAGTAATAAGACAACGGTTAGTAGCAGCCCAGGATCGTCAGAAGAAGTATGCCGACTTACACCGTCAGAAACGCGACTTTGAAGTTGGTAGCTTTGTGTTTCTGAAGGTATCTCCCTGGAAAGGGAAGATCCGTTTTGGGAAAAAGGGCAAATTGAGCCCTAGGTTCATAGGACCTTTTGAAATACTAAGGAGAATAGGCGAAGTGGCGTACGAGATAGCATTACCTCCTGAACTTGAGCACATCCACAATGTGTTTCATGTATCGGTGCTACGTCCATATAAGCCAGACTACAAGCATGTCATTTCCTATGAACAAATTCAAGTCGAAAGGGATTTATCGTACGAGGAAATTCCTGTCCAAATACTTGATAGGAAGGAGCAGACACTGAGGAATAAAACCATTCATTCTGTTAAAGTTCTCTGGAGAAATCACGCGGTGGAAGAAGCCACGTGGGAACTCGAAGAGAAAATGAGAGCGAATTACCCCCAGTTATTCGAGTAATTTTGGATTGAAATTCCGAGGACGGAATTTTTATAAGGGGGAAAGGATGTAATGTCCGAGAATTTTTAAACACTGTATTGATTTATTTTAATAAATAAAGTTCATTTTATATATAATTTTATAAATTTAATTGGACCCATGTAAGAATGTCTATTTAATTATATAATTATAGGTCCAATAATTTTCTTGCATTAAAGGGGCTCACTAATAGTTGGGATAAATTAGTAAGTTAACCCTAAGGATTTAATTTCAAGAAAATTTGGAAGAAATTTATCAATGAGTTCATTTCACTATTATCGGATTTAAATAATTCAAACAGGGAATTATTGTTGAAATAAAAATTTTAATTAATTAATCGAATTAGTTATTAATTTAAATATTAGAACATAAGGGTATTAATTTAATAGACCACATTTCTTAAATTGGGGCTGGACCCATTTTCCTTTTATTTTATTGGGTCAAATTCCCTTTTATTTTCCTATTGGGCCGACCCAATCTCATTTATGATCTAGTTGGGCCAGTCGGGTTGGATTGCTGCAATTGGGGCAAACGGGTTGGACAAGGATTTCGGGTCGGTTCCATCTTTACCTGATGCAGCTTAATTTGAGGGATAATCGATTCTAAGGAAAACAAAACCCTCAATTCAGATAATCGATCGAAGCAAAATCTCAGGGGATCCAAAGCCTAGCCTCTCTAATCAAGCAACCGAGCAACAGAGGTAGGGGCGCTAGGGCTGCTAATTCAATCGGACGGGACAAGGGAGGAGGCCGGCGCGATTGACGTGAGAAATCGACCGGTGGGATTGAAGAATAAGCGCCGACCGGCGGCGGCAAAGGATTGACCAGCGGGCGAAGCAGGTTGCGTCATAGGCGACCGAGCGGCAACCGTTTGGACCAAGGGGCTAAGACAAGACGCGACTAACCGATGCGATTGGGCGTCATGGAGAAGGGACTGTGAGGGTTTGCAGGCGGCCATAGGCCACTCCTTTCCACCGCTGGTTATTAACTCGGTCAGGTAAGGGTATTATCCAACGAATTGGGTAAAAATTTTGCCCTATAAATTGGAAACCCCCCAAACCCTAAACCGAGCTGCAAATTTTTGTAAGTTCAGTTAGAAAGAGAAATCGCAGGAGGGGAACGGTTGTGAATGTCCACCGGCTACGTCACCTATTTTGGGAGAAGGAGGAGGACGGCGGCTAGAACCCCAATCCGACCCGATTTGATTTTAA
Organism: Aralia elata; assembly: GCA_034770075.1. Lineage (NCBI taxonomy): Eukaryota > Viridiplantae > Streptophyta > Magnoliopsida > Apiales > Araliaceae > Aralia > Aralia elata. The sequence continues at coordinate 60,239,656 of CM068378.1, forward strand.
GGTATAACAACGGTTCCATGAATTCACCAAGTCACTGCGATAGTTGGATGAGTTTGATTATTTTATTTTTCTTTTCTTTTCTTCCTTTTTATAATTGGGCATGTTGTTTCTAGGTATTGTATCGAACTGAATTGTTCTCTGTATTGGGATAATTGCCCTCTATACTGGATTTACTTATTGTTGGTAATATTTGTGTCCCCTTTCTTTTTCCTCTTTCGGTGCTGGGATGTTATTGCCCCTGGAATTGAACTGTCAATGATGAACCTTAAAGGTTCTAGCAGTCAATTGTGTTGGCCATAAGATACAGTTCATTGTATTGTGTTGGATTATCCTAATTTAGAAATCTGGAATGGTGATATTTACTGTATTGGAAAGTATATCCTCTGTGTTGGTTCATAGCACTGTGATAGGTTTGTTTTTGGGTGTAAATTGTTTGATTGGTAATATGAATCAAGGGGCAAACTCTGGGTTCTGATATGGGATAATGTTGGGCAAAATTCTTGGAAATAATTTGCAGGAGCTTGATGTATCACTAGGGACTGTGATACATCAACCATACTAATTGTGCTATCTTTGGCTTAAACTTTGGTTATTACATTGAAACTAATCCTGTACTTATAAATTGATTAGTTAATATACTAATAAATATAATTAATAAAGTAATTAATTATTTTCAATAAATAAAATATTCAATTTTTATTATTAATATTAAATAATAATGAATAAAGTTAATAAAATAATTATTTATTATTTAATAATAAATAATAAAGATAATAAATATTTAATTATTATTAAATATGAATAAGGTTAATAAAATAATTATTTATTATTTATTAAATAATAAATAAAGATAATCAGCATTTAATAATTTTTTTATAATAATAATTAATTATAAATAAAGTTAATAAATAATTATTTATTATTGTTCCAATAAATAATAAATAAAGGTAATAAATATTTAATTATTATTTAGTAATAATAATTAAATATGAATAAAGTTAATAAATAATTATTTATTATTGTTCCAATAAATAATAAATAAAGGTACTAAGTATTTAATTATTATTTAATAATAATAATAATTAAATATGAATAAAGTTAATAAAATAATTATTTATTATTTATTAATAAATAATAAATAAAGATAATAAATATTTAATTATTATTTAATAATAATAATAATTAAATATGAATAAAGTTAATAAAATAATTATTTATTAATTATTAATAAATAGTAAATAAAGGTACTAAGTATTTAATTATTATTTAATAATAATAATAATTAAGTAAAAATGAAGTTACGAAATAATAAGGATGGTAAGTACTTAATCATCAATGGAATGATGATTAAGTATGAGGGAGATTAATAAGTTAATTATTTTTTGGGCCTTAATAAATAAAGATAATAAACACTTAGCGATTATTAAAATAATTAAGTGTGTGTAAATTTATACCTTAATTAATGTTGAATAAAGAACAAGTATAATAATTACTAAATTACCCCTAAGGTAATGGTAATTAAGAGGAAATCAACTAAATAATTGATCAATGGTTTTCCGTTATCTTTAAACCAAAATAAAATTATTTTATTGTTAAACCATACCTAGATACAATTAAAGGTAATAAATTGAGTATTCAAATGATAGTGGCCATGATTAATTATTATCTGTTCAAATAAATAGCATAATTGAGTGTATCAGTATACAGTTACGCGATGCTAATGGATAAACCAACCCTACCAATTGATAGGTTATCCAAGATCAATTAATTAAAGCTAAACTATATCTGTAGCTGAGCAAACAGGCAAGTTCCTAACCCTAAACTCCTTACATTATTGCAAGTTCTTCCTTACCCAACTTTTACATTGAGCAATACTTCTAAAACCTTATGCAGTATTTTAATTCATGCAAAAAGGTATATATTATTGCAAGTTATTCTGTAAGCTTGAATCTTATCTCCAAGCATGCTTTAAGTGGTCTAATTACTTTCAAAATTATTCCACATCTGTATAATCATTGACATTCGTGCATTTGAATTCGTATATTTAAATTCAGAAATCTATCAACCATTCATGGTTAAGTCTGAACCCTTGTTCGGTCAGACAATTACGTGAGAATTTATAAAAGCTATCCGAACCAATCAATGGTAAGGATTCTTAGACTGTATGAACACCCCTTTATTTATAGGGGAGTACCCCACGTACCGTATATAAGGTACAAATAGCAGAATTAAATGTTATGCATATACATAGGGTACGCGAGGCTGATCCCCTCAAGTACGTTATTCTGTAGCCAGTAACCAGAGGGTCAACCAGCTATTGACTCCTTTGGAAGTTATCGTTCAAAGTCTATTTGACTATCAATTGTTCTAAAAGCAATTATTATTCTTGCTTCTGATTTATTTTCGCTAATGTTGAAATTCCTTTAATATCCCTTCATCATGATATATCCTTATTGTTGCACTTTAAACTTGCTGGGCAAACTCGTTGCTCATTCTTGCTATATCATGACTTCATTGCAGTTAAACCCGAGACGTCAGGGAAGAACAAAGGGAAAGAAAAGATGAAATGATAGACTTCTCGTAGCAGACTTTAGATTCATGTGTTAGTTAATTACTGTTATTGTAATTTAAACCCTGATAGTTATTTGGGTATGGATTGTGTAAATGTTTAAGGTTAATCGTATTCTGGGACTAGTAACACCTTGTAATGAACAACGTATGTTTATTTTATTCCGCACTTTAGATACCATATGTTGTTATAGGTGGATGTTTATGTTGGATCGTGATGACCGGATCCGGGTATTTGGAGACCCGAATTTGGGGGCGTCACATGTGCCCATTCCTTCGCTCCCGCAAGCCGGTTCAATTGACGATTTTGCCCTCCTGTCAATGTTAGTACAAGGAACGCAAATTTTGGGTGTCTACATAATCGATATTTTCTGGCCTTCCTATGAAGGCAGTTCCATTTACTCAGTATAAGTTGTCTTACCAACCAATTTGGTTTGACACAACAATTTAAGCTCGAACAAGCAATGTACGAATAATATCTACTGAACAAGAAGCCATAACTTCACAATAATTGATAGCAAGATATAAAAGACTTGCATAAAGTTGACAAGTTTGGAGACTTGCCTTAGCGTAGTTCGTTTAACACAAATTCACACAAGGTGTCAGCGTACGGGGTCTACGTTGTCAAATATAAGTGTTAGAACTTATATTAACATGTATTACGCTAATCTAGACAAGTTTCGTTAAGGCCCGACGTTGATTCGGTATCTCGGTCGCGACTTTAGACAACTAAACACATAGGTTATTCGATAAAACTTTATTTGGAAGTTTAAATATTAGTTTAGATAATGTAATTATCATTTATAATATTTTGATAAGCTTAATATTATTTTTAAATAATTTTTATAAGCTTGGAAGTATTTTTAAATAATTTTACAAGCTTAGGAATATTTTTAAATGATGTAATTATCACTTAGAATAATTTTTAAAACATTAATATGTTATTTAAATAATTTATTTGTCATTTAGAATATTTTTAGATACCTAAAATATTATTTAAATGATTTAGTTATCATTTATAATATTTTTAGAAAGATAGGATATTATTTAAATGATTTATTTTATCATTTAATAATATTTTTAGAATTTATTTTATTATTATAATAATTTAATTATTACTTATAATAATTTTCAAAGCTTAGTTTAATATTTAAATGATTTAATTATCATTTAGAATATTTTTAGATACTTAATATATTATTTAAATGATTTATTTATCATTAATAATATTTAAATATTTAATATTTTATTTAATTATTACATATAATAATTTTATTTAATTTAATATCATTTTTAAATAATTAATATAATTATTAAATGATTTAATATCATTTTTAAATAATTAAGATAATTATTAAATAGTTTATTATAATTATTATTTATTATTTAATTAAATTAAATAATAAATCAGATTTATAAAAAAATAAATTTTTATAATTAAAAATGAATTTTCGAATATGATTATTAATTATTAATAATTATTTAATATTTATTTATTATTTTATAATTTATTTAATTAATTTTTATTAATTTTTATTGAAAACCGTCGCAAAAGGGATTTAGCGACAGTCTTCATAGGGTTTCTAGTTTCTGGGTTTGAGTATGAATTTTGTCGCTAAAGGTGTTCTTCATGAAGAACACTTGGTCAATGTCAAACAGTGACTTTTGACCTCAAATTACTTCCAACTGGGTTATTGTTTGTGTGATATTTTTATTTGTTGTTATAGCCAACATGGCAGTGTACAACGACATGTTAAATTTCAACTCAAACAACATCAATTGATGTTATAAAAATCATGGTCAAACTAGCTGGACCAACTGTTCTTGAGTTTATGGGTTACCCATAAACTCAGTCAGTCATGGTCGGTCAACATTGTTTGACTGTTAATAACTTTGATCCATGATTAGCTTAATGTGTTTTGATGATTTATTCTTGTAGATTACATGGCATAGAACATATATAAACCTTAAAACTTCATAAAATATATCATGTGATCAAGATCTGGGCTTGACAAAGTCTTGTCAGACTCTGTCAGTGTGTTCATATGATTTCTGGGTTACCCAGAAATCAGTCTCCCATGGTCGGTCAACGCCTTTTAACCACTCATAACTTTTATCCTAGAGATATTTTGAGCTTTCTACCACTTGGATCTTATAGATAACATGGCATACTACATATACAAGGTTTAAAACACATCAAACAAATAATTTAAGCCAATCAATTCATCTGACAAACTTGCTTGTCAGACTTTTCTGGGCTGCATGAATAGTTTACTATTTTTGCCAAATTTTCATATCTAGATGTTATGTAAACATGATTTAAGCGCCCAGATCACTTAATTACATATTAATAAACATTCTTAAACACTAAAACATAACATATAATTCATCTTTAAAGATTTAGCAATAAATTAGGGTTTATGCACCTTTTTCTTCAAATTTTGATCTCTAATCTTCGCTACTGACCTTATGATTGCAGAGGCTTGTTATGGTATGTTTGTAAGTGTTTAGGTGTTGTAAATTTCGTAGCTAAACTGATCAGCTTGATGTTCTATTTATAGTAATTCCAAATTAGGGTTTTCTTTAGTTTTTTTCCCATTTTAACCTCCAAAATATCTAACCTAGTTACTTGTGTTGCTCAAATCTGATCCTAAATTGACATGCTTGTGTTGGAGTGTGTTGAGCACAAGCTTGCACACTCCTAGCTTCATTTTCATTGGTTTAAATTTTATTTTTGATTTATTTACTTACTAATTAAACCTAGATTTTTGCTAATCATGATTAGGGTGTTTAATCATGTTTACAATACCTTAATTAAGATATTATATCATAATTAAGGTTTATCATTACATAATTTAGTGTTATCAAATCAAATTAGGGTTTTAGGATTCCGAATTAGGGTTTAGGGTATTCAATTCTACAATTAGGGTTTTAATCTTTCGTTTAGGGTTTTAATATAAGTTCAATGATTCATAATTAATATTATGATTCATTACTTAGATCCTAATTATATCAATTAAGATTCTTGTACGGCAATTAGGATTTTGGTTAGCCAATTCGGATAATTTTTACCAATTAGGGTTTCTTAATTAGGGTTTCTAATTCAGTTTATCATTTTAAACCCTATTAACTTATTTTAGAATTTTATCAGTTAATATAATATTATATTAACTCCGAAGTACGACAAATCATTTTGTCATTTCGAAGCACGACATAGAAGCTTACAAAAAATAATTTGCCGAGATGCTTCTCGGTAAATTCGCCTGAAGCACGACAAATCATTTTGTCCGTGTAAGCACGACACAACTGCTTGGCGAAAAATTTTTATTTGACCTAATTCTTAAATAAAATAAACAATCACATAATACCAAGTCAGAACATGAAATTTCATTTAATAAACACATAATTTACATATACTAATCTTATTAGGGTTCAGAATATTACATACGCTAATGACCTATACTGTTCCTCTCGGTCTTGGTGATCCTAGTTCTGCTCCTCTAAGTGGGATACTCGATTCTCGAGCTCCTCATTCCTATTTGTCAGCTCTTCGATGATGTCACTAGCAGTAGTGCCCATGCCATCTGCATACTCAGGTGGCTCATCATTCTCCGTCATTGGATCCTCCTCGGGGTCCTCATCCTCCCCTCGTCGCTTAACAGCCTCAACACTCTTCCGGTAATTGGCTCCTCCTCAGAACCATACTCGGCCTCAGACTCATCCCTAGTGTCCATCATCTCTGGCTCACTTGGCTGCACCTCCACTAACTACCCGGCGTCCACATGGATGTCGGTGAACTCCACCTCTCCAACAGGACTGGACTCTCTCATCTCAGACATCCTACATCCACAAACAGAAATAGATAGACAACAAAATGTCAGTGCCACAATAAAATATATTCATTGATAAAATGAAGTGATATTTTATCATGCACAACTCGGCTCGATGAATTTCCACAATCCACCTCCATACATGATCACCAAATGAATCTCCGCGATCCATCACCTAGCGTACTCGATACGAGTTTAATACTAAGGTTATAACCTAGGTTTCACATTCCTAAAGTTTATAACCTAAAGCTCTGATACCAACTTGTGACACCCCCAAATTCAGGTACCAATATCTCGAATTTGGTGCTCACGATAAAGTACATCCATATACCTCTAAACAACATAAATCAACTAATGCGGAATAAATAAACATATATTGTTCATTACAAAAGGTTTACTATGGTCCCAAGGTCTATAACCTTAAATAGAATACATCGCAGAATACAATAATATTACAAAACGATTCTACGATTACATAACGGGATAGTCATATAACTATTCTTTAATCTTTCCTTTGCCTTTGTCCGCTTTGGAACTCCCTGGCTTGACTGCAATAGGTTCATGATATAGCAAGGGTGAGAAACTACTTTGGTCAGCAAGTTTAAAATGAATCAAAAAGATACATCATGAATGGATGAGAATAATAGCCGCATAGATCAACAATTTACGAATATTGATGAAATAGCTGAAATGACATAACCAAAGTTCAAATGAAACAGGAAATATTAATTATTTATTGCTGAGTGGTCCAACCGACCATGAACTTGGCCAAAGAGTCAATCATCCCTGACCCTTTTAAACCGGCCCCTGTCAGTAGTACTCGAGGGGATCAGCCTCTCGTACCCCAGGTATATGCATAACATTAAATCCTGACTGTATAGGATAGCCAACACCTATACTCCCCTATTAAGGGTTGCTCTCTCAGTCCAAGAATCCATACCAACAACCAGTTTGGATAGCTTTTAAAATAATAACCTGTACATGTCTAGCCGAAACAAATGGCGTAGACTATCTCCTTAAACAGTTCACGAATGAAGAATTTAAACATTTCACAGTCCAACAACAGATAATGAATTCAAATGCATAAGCTGTGAATATCAATAATTTATCCTTGATGTGGAGTAATTGGCAATAATTAATCCACTAATATAATTTGAAAGTAATAACTCGATTTACGTCATGAGACTTGCACAATATACAACATTTGTATAAAATAGGAAACCTGCTCAAATGAAAACAGTTGAGTAGGGAACTTGCAACAATATAAAATGATTGCTCAATTAATAAACAACTCGCACAATAAACAAAAGTTGTACGGTTGAGAAAACCTGCCCAATATTAATTTGAGCTAGGGTAAGGAAACTTGTATTCAATATATAAAAAGAATGAAGTTAGGGAACTTGCAACAATATATAGAAAGAATGAAATTAGGGAACTTGCAACAATATATAGAAAGAATGAAATTAGGGAACTTACCTGAAGCCCTGCTATAATATTACAACACACGCTCCTTAATATCCTACACAATTAGGTACATATTCACGTACAATTAGTCACATACGGGATACCAAATATTTGTTTACAACTCTATAATGTCCCATTCAAATAAGAAACAAAATATTAAATAAGGTTATGCCCACTAGTTACGGCGTTACGACGCTTGCACGTCTATACGCCCAACTTGCCTATTCAAATGCCCAAGCGACACGCAATTGCGTACGCCTAACATGCCCATTCGATTTATCTAATACTTATTGGTTAATGCTAAGTATCATTATAAATCATAATAATCATGTTATGAAAGTTAGAACATCACTTTACAGGGTCGGGGGCATTACATGTGCAAATGCGCATGCCCGACGCCCTCCGATTGACCCCAATTACGCATTAGTCCTATAAATGGCTAATTTAGGCCATGATACAGACCTCAAATCGAAAACCTTAAAGAACGAAAGTTGTAGGTCTACTCTTCCTCTTTCCGAATCATCTTGAATCATCTAATTTCGAGTTCGTTTGTAAACGTTATGGACATTTTACTACAGGAGGTCAAAATAGTCCACTCGGGCACGTCTGCGCCTGACATGTGTCTGGTGCAACTGCGCCCAATTTGGCCTTATGAACGGCGCAGCTGCGCCATTCATACATCCCAGAATATGCAGCTATTCTGCAGTCTCAAAAATCTGACCTCCTCTCACTCCGATCTTCATAACGTCTTCCATACACGTTCAAATTGGTTCATTTCAGACTCTATGGACTCCTAACTTATGGGACTACAACATATCAAAAATTTAGAAGCACCCATAAGCATTAACATGGCCAATTTGTGAGCCAAAGTACAAAATGAAAACTCTGTTTTCGTGTTCTTGGTGTTCTTCACCAAAATCAACATAAAATCTTTGTTTTAACTCCTTTTAACTCCATTCCAACTAGGTTATGAAGATAACCCATGAAATTACAATATTACTACAACAATTAACCTAAACAATTACACAATCAAGGCTTTACAGTCCTCTAAATCGTCCGAATAGTCATTTTGTCCAAAAAGTTCAATGTTTCATCCTTTAAGCCAAGGTTCGGATCATTCATTGATTTTGTTCCACTTTGAGGTTATTAATAGCTTACAAGATATCTTGATAACAATAAAAATAGACCACAACCAACAATTTCAACAACAATTGCAAGAATTGCTCAAACCCAATGGTTTGAGCTCAAGAACACTTAAAGCTCAAAAATTCAATTAAAACTCAAATGGAATGGATTTTTGTTGATGGATTACCTCTATAAATCTCTTCTAGGTGCTAAGAAAATTGCTAGGCTTTGCTTTGGGTCCTTAATTCTCGCCTGACTCCTCTTCTTCCTCCACCCGTGCGTTTTCCCTTCTTCTCCCCTATTCTTCTTGCTTCTTTGTTCTTCTTTTGTGTTCTTCTTCTTCTTTCTGCTGAGCTCTCTCTCTCTCTCTCTATCTCTGCAGCAATTTGGAAGGGGTTGGGAGTTGAATGAGGAGCTGATGGGATTGGAAGAGAGAAATGGAATGGGGTTAAGCGTAGCTTCGGGAGGAATGGAGGGTGTAGCCTCCTAAGCTCCTTGAAAATAAAATCAAGAAGGAATGTTCAGCATTTTGGAACTCAATGCAATTTTGCCTCACAAAAATTTGGCTGGTCCGACCACTCCCTCTATGCCCTCATTTGATTGGTCCAAAGGGTTTGGTTGGTTCCCTCTTGGAGTAACAAGTCAAAATAAATACCCAAATACACCAAAATTATATCCGAATACTCCCACTTTTGTACCAAAACTGGTAAATAACTCTACTCAAAATTAAAATGAGTATTACCATAAATATTGGGATGGGTAAAAATAATTATTATGGGATTTGTCCAAATATTCAGAACACCCATTTAATACATTTCGGATACGGATAAAATCACGTATCAACTCAAATAAAATTTTCGACACTTGAAAAAATTATTCGTACGCATACACGTATTTATGAAATTTATTAAAATCGAAAAAGATACAAAAATATATGGCGTGAATAGTACCTCGGGAAACGTGCCCCGTGAATAGTGATTTAGCGACGCTACGCGAAATCAATTATTCACTTAAACAAAACTATAACACATAAAGTTTCATACATTCACTTCACCCAAGTCCTTTATGCGATGCGTCACTATACACCACAAAATTTCCTGTATCATCCGGTAAAGACAACACAGGTGTCGTACTCAGTCTCTTCTTCAATTCTTAAAAACTCTCTTTGTACTTCTCCGTCCAAACGAACTTCACCGCTTTCCTTGTCAAATTCGTCAATGGAGTGGTGATTCTAGAGAAGTCCTGAATGAAACGGCGATAATAACCTACCAATCCTAGGAAACTTCTCACCTCCGACGGTGTATTCGGCTGATCCCAGTTCATTACAGCTTCAACCTTTGATGGATCTACCGAAATTCCGTCTTTATCAATCACATGCCCAAGAAATTGCACACGCTCCAATTAAAATTCACACTTTGAAAATTTCACATACAACTTCTCTCTCCTTAACGCTTCCAATGTCACCTTCAAGTGTTCCACATGCTCTTCCTGGGTTTTGAAATATACTAGAATGTCGTCTGTGAACACCACTACGAATTTATCCAAAAATGGTTTGAACACTCTATTCATTAGGTCCATGAATGCTGCAGGCGCATTTGTTAAACCAAATGACATTACTAGAAACTCGTAATGACCATATCGAGTTCTGAATGTCGTCTTTGGTACATCATCCTTTCTCACTTTCAACTGATGATACCCACTCCTCAGATCTATTTTCGAGAAATACTTCGCCCCCTTCAACTGATCGAACAAGTCATCAATTCGTGGCAACGGGTATTTATTCTTAATAGTGACTTTATTCAATTCCCTATAATCAATGCAAAGACGCATCGATCCATCCTTCTTCTTGACAAATAACACCGGCGCTCCCCACGGCGAAACACTCGGTTGGATATACTTTTTATCTAGTAGCTCCTGCAATTGCACCATCAACTCCTTCATCTCTACCGGAGCCATTCGGTACGGGGCTTTCGATATAGGAGTTGTCCCCGGTGCTAGATCAATTACAAATTCAACTTCTCTCTCTGGCGGAAGTCCTGGCAAATCGTCTGGAAATACGTCCGCAAAATCCCTAACTACCGGTATCTCCTCCAGCTTTACACCCACCTTTCGAGTATCGATTATGTGAGCTAGGTATCCCACACAGCCTTGTCCCAATAACTTCCTGGCCTGCATCATCGTCAGATAACTCGTTTGTCTAGGGACTTGCTGCCATAAAACACTACCTTTGACGGAGTCATAAGGTTCACACACTTCTTTTGGCAATTAATTACTGCCCCATAGTTGAACAACCAATCCATTCCCTAAATAACGTCAAACTCCCCTAGTTGAATTGGAATTAGATCTACAGTCATCAGATGACCCTTAATATCTATCCGACAGTTCTTGTGTACAACCTTAACATGAATCACTTCCCTATTTTCAATTTCTATGTTCATAGGGTAGTCTAACTCTTCCTGAGGTAAATCTAATTTCTTAGCAAAATCATCAGATATAAATGAACAAGTAGCACCCGAATCAAATAATACGTAAGCATTTATACTATTGACCGGAATGATACCTGACACCACATCCTTTGACTGCACATCATCCTGCATCGTCATGTTGAATGTTCGGGTAGTAGGTCGATTGGACGGCGTCGGTCCAATGATAGTCAAATTGCCACCACTACTGTTTCATTTTCCTCCGCTTGCTCCTCCTGTATTTTTCTTAGGACAGTCTCAAGCAAAGTGATCCTTCGATCCGTAAGTGAAACATGCGCCCTTCTTTGGACTAGGGCAATTTAGTGCGATGTGGCCCTCTTGACCACAATTATAGCATACCCGCTTCGCCTTCATACACACACCTGTATGGCTCTTTCCGCAGTTACCACACACTTCAAACTTCTTTCTCTGATTTCCTTGCTGACTTTCAGCAGAAACACTATCATTCCACTTCCTCTTTTGACTGCTGCCACCCCGGCTTCCACCAGTCTTATTCTCACTTTCACCCTTTTTACCCTTCTGCTCCTGTTTGTATTTACTAAGAGCATCACTTCCTCCCTCTGCGATGATCGCCTTTTCTAGCACGACTGCAAACGAGTTAAGTTGGAACATAGAGACTCGGCTATAAAGTCAGGGCTTTAGTCCCTATTCGAACCTCCTCACCTTCCTCTCATCAGTATTGACTTGGTACGATGCAAACCTCGCCAACTCATTAAACTTGGTGGCATATTCGGGTACCGTCATCGTTCCCTGCTTGAGCTCCAGAAACTGAACCTCCATTTGATTCTGCGAACTCGGCGGAAAATAGGTTTCGAAAAACATCTCTTTAAATCTAACCCACGGAATTACCCCCTGACCACATCGGGTTTTGTTAGTTTACCACCAGTAACTAGCTTCTAATTTGAGCATGAATGTTGCAAAAGTAGTTTTCTGGTCCTCGCTAACCCTAGCGACGTCAAATACTTTCTCCATCTCCATAACCCATGTTTGAGATTCAATCGGATTCATGAAACCTTGAAATTCCGGGGGTCCTACCACTTTGAAGTCTTTAAAAGTTGTGGCCAGAGCTTGGGGTTGATTCGCAAATGCTCCCATTAGCAAATTCACTAACTGCTGCATTGGATTAGCGTTGGTTTCATCGTTGTTATTTGTGGATCCCTTAGGGGTCTGTTAACATCTTTGTCTCCTTCTTGGCGGCATTTTACTGTCAAGAATTCGCGCTGTTAGATTATTGCTCAATTACTTAAACATTTAAGTCTTAACTTAAACATTTATAAACAACATATAGCACATAGCACATCTGATAAACTTTCATATTTTATTCATTTACTGATTCAAAACATAACATATATATCATCATAGTTATTTACATCATCTATCCTGAAATCATAAAATTCCAGGATTACATCATCATATCCCACTATTTATCTTATTTGAGATTTATACCATATTAACTCTCTTAGTAAATAACTTAGTATTACTGCTATTCGTGACCTATAAAGACATTCCACGTCGCACGGCTTCTTTACGCACTTGCTCCATGATACGAATCATTGTCCTGCGATCCATCATGTACCACGGTAAATCTTCGAACTGAACTGGATAGTGGAAAACTCGATCCTGAGCTCTATCCATCGCTATGTGGAAAGCATGATCCATCTCATCCATTCTGGCCTTCTTTGACTGGACCTCATCCTCAACACGATCTGCATGATCAGCAACCTTCATCCACGCGTCCTCGGCTCTAGCGCGCTTTGCAGAGTCTTCTCTCAGATCACTCTTCAGTTTCTCCACCTCAGCTGAGAATTCTTCCTTTTGGCTCTCCGCCTGAACTAGCTTCCACTCTACGTCTCCAAGACGTACATCGAGCTCATCGATCTCGCCATTCTTCTGCTTTATAGTAGTCTGACGCGTATTTGCCAGCTCCGTCAATTCTCTAATGCTATCTTGTAACTCTATATTACGGTTATATAGCTCATCATACATCTCAGTACTGATGGAGTTCGGTGGAAACTCATCAGGACCTTCTTCTTCTTCTTCATCATCAATCTCTTCAGGATCCTCCTCAGAATCTGACTCAGGCTCGTACTCATGGCCTACAACTGTGATTAATGGGGATGGTTCTCTCTGTACCAACTACTCCCGGACTATATGAATATCACGGGGTTCCTCCTCCCTAGCCTGGCTAGATCCTCCTATATCAGTCATCCTGCCACCCAAGATTTAAGTTTAATTACTACTCAATACTACTCGTTTGTACATAAGTTATAGCACATAAAGTTTTTTTTTATCTTTAATGAATTCCTTAATTCATTCCTTCGAACTCGATAAGAGTTTTTTTTAACACCACTATGTTTTCGATTCTCTACAAGGCTAATTCCTAAGGTTCCCCCACCTAAGGCTCTTATCCTACAATTTTGATACCAACCTGTGACACCCCCAAATCCGGGTACTTCAATCCCACGAATTTGGTGTTCACTATTCATTTCATACATGTCTAACTACCCATAGTAAAAGATAATAAATAACTTCATAAACCATAATCCCATTAAAGGGTTACGTTATAAATAAATTCCCAGGTCATCTAACCTTAATACATCATTTGCAGAATAAAAAAAACTTTAATAAGAACGAAGTCTCATTACAAAGAACTTAATCAAATAGAATAAACATCTTCATTTGTTCATCTTGCCCTTGCCCTTGCTTGAGGACGGCTCATCCGACTTTTCAACTTTAGCTGTAATATTTTATGCAAGGGTGAGTAAACAATTACTCACAAGTATAATAACAATAACAATACAATAATCAACGAAGTAGATTATTAGTTGAGGTGTAATAGCCTTTCTGAAATCAATCAACAACAAACAAAAGACTAAAAGCTCAATAGAAAACTCGGCTTAAGATTTGAATATAGATTTCTAGATCAAAAGTATATCTGAGGGTCATAAGACCTCGAACTATGTCCTAGGTTAACAAGTATCTCTACTGTAACCTTTAACAGTCTTATAGACTATGGACTATCCGTCTCGTACTCCGGGAGATCAGCCCTTCATACAATGTATTATGCACAAATATTTTAACGCTATTGCATAGTATAATCCCCTATGTTAGGGTTGTTCGTCTCAGTTTGACATCAAAATCCGCACCAAAAGAAACTTGGTTTGGAATAACTTCAAGAAATTCTAAGTCTTTAAAACGCTCATCAACTATGGACTAGCTGAATCAACAAGGGTTTGCTAGTCGCTAAAGTATTGGATTCATCAACAAGGTTGTACAATGATATTTATGTTCGAAGTTTGAACAACAACGAGTTACAATCAAATAACAAATGACTTGAACGAAACATAATTAATATAAACCTTGCTTGAATAATAAGCTAAGTTTAATAAGTTTTCTCAATGGATGGGTAACAAGTTAGGTATAGAAGAATTGCGACATTTATTAACAAGATAAAAGAGTTTGTTCAATGAAAAGTAAAGTTAAGAAACTTTCTTCAAATAAAAGTTAAGTTTTAGGGAACTTGCCTCGATCGCTTGTTACAAATAATGTTAACTATTTTCTCTTTGAGTGACCTATACATACAAGTCACATTGAACAATTAATATTCATAGTTCAATTAACTACTTCCTTTTATAAATGATTGTTCACTTATAACTCTAATCCACACTTTAAATTCTTGCTAAGACACCACATACTTATCATGTTGCTTCTTATAGGAGAAATTATTTTATTTCCAATTCTGAGAAAAATTTCATTTTCTGGCCGACCCGACAGAATCGACCCGTCCCGAAAACCCGGGCCGGCGCTGCAGCACCAGGATTTGGCCTTGGGCCGGCGCCGCTGCGCTGGCCTGACTCGAGCCCAATTGACCTGACGCTGCGGCGCCCGTTTCATGCTATATGAATGGCGCAACGGCGCTGGTCCGCTGTAGCACGCAGACAAGCCTGCTGAATGACACTGTAGCGTGGCGCTGCAGATTCAGTTGCTCTGCTTCGCAAACAACGAACTTTCAGACCAAATTTTCCAAATTTCTTTACTCAATTCACAAATTAAACATATCCAGACATCAAAAATGTTATAAAACCAATATGTTTCTAACTACTCTAACAACACAAAACACATAAACAACCAATTTAAGAGATTAAATATTCACTGTTCATGCTCTTTTTCTATACTTTGACACACTTAGTGAAATCAAACACTGTAAACTCGTTTCTAAACCATTTTGATCCATTTAAGTTGCATTATTTTCATTTCTTATCATATTAACACAATCAACAATCAATTTACAGATTAATATCCGAATTGAACATCAAATTTTATACATATAAACCAAATTCGTGAACCTTTTCATTGTAAATACCAAAACTCGGTTTCGGTGTAGGTAGACCCAGCTGAACATATATCGATAAAGGCATAAAGTTGATGCTAGCACCCAAATCACACAAATATCTGTTGATTGATAAGCTGCCAGTGGTGCAAGGGATAGTGAAACTACCAGGATCCTTTAATTTCGGTGGCAACTTCTTTTGCAATATAGCACTACATTCTTCAGTTAATGCAACTGTTTCATAATCCTCCAGCTTTTTCTTCCTTGACAAAATTCCTTTCATGAACTTGGCATAGCTTGGCATTTGCTCTAAAGCCTCCGCAAATGGTATGTTGATTTGTAGCTTCTTAAAGACTTCAAGGAATTTGGAGAACTGTTTGTCCAACTTCTGCTTCTGAAATCTTTGCGGATATGGAACGGGAGGGTATACTACTGATTGATTTGCTTTCTCCTTTTCTTTCATCTCAGTTTCTGTTTCCTTTTCTTTTTCTACCGATTTTTCTGCAGGAGCTGAGACTGGGGAAGGGCGCGGTCGCGCTGCCTCTCCTTGTATTTCAGGCGCGGCCGCGCTGCATTGCTGTAGTTGTTTCCCGCTTCGAAGTGTGGCAGCTTGACGTTGTTCCTTACCATCTCTCTTGGGGTTAACTTTCGTATTACTTGGAAAAGATCCTTGAGGTCTGTTGTTCAATATATTGGCCATTTGTCCCACTTGATTTTCCAGATTTCTGATGGCAGTTGCTTGACTCTTTACCAACACATCATTACTTGCCATATACTTCATCAAGATCTCTTCCAAATCTGGTTTCTTTTCTGTTTGCGGTTGTGTAGCTACTGGCTGATGTTGATTATGAAATCCAGGGGGATATGATGCTCTAGGAGCTTGTTGTTGATTCTGATTATTGCTCCATGAGAAATTTGGATGGTTTCTTGCCCCTGGATTATAAGTGTTTTGGTATGGGTTTGGAGGACGTTGGTAGCTACCCACAAACTGAACTGCTTCAGGATTAATGGCACAATACTCTGTAGGATGTGCACCTGCGCATAACTCACAAATATAAAGCACTTGCTGAGTTTTTGAATCTGCTATAGCATCGATCTTTTTAGACATTGCTGCCATCTGAGCCGCTAATGCTGTGACTGTGTCGACTTCCAATCCTCCAGCTACCTTTTGGTGATTCATCCTCGACGTCGGCCATTGATAGTTATTTGTAGCCATAGTCTCTAACAAGGTGAAAGCTTCATCAAAATTCTTATCCATAAGTGCTCCTCCCGCAGCTGCATCAATGCTTGTTCGAGTGTCACTATTCAACCCATTGTAGAATGTTTGAACTTGTAGCCACTTGGGTAGCCCATGATGTGGGCATTTTCTTAATAACTCTTTGAACCTTTCCCAAGCCTCGTATAGTGACTCTCCATGTTGTTGCCCAAATGTAGAAATCTCGTTTCTCAATTTAGCCGACTTAGCTGGCAGAAAGAATTTCGCTAGTAATTTTTGAGCTAGATCATCCCAAGTTGTGATGGACCCTGGCGGAAGTGAGTGCAACCAACTCTTTGCTTTATCCCTTAGTGTAAACGGAAATAGACGTAATCTCACTGCATCATCAGTTACATTGGGATATTTGAATGTATCACAAATCTCAAGAAAGCTAACCAAGTGTTCATTAGGATCATCGTTGGCTAATCCCCCAAACTGTACCGAATTCTGAATCATCTGAATTGTACCTGGCTTGATCTCGAAGGAATTAGCAGTGATGGCTGGCCTCGTGATGCTTGACTTGATTTCATCAATCTTACGCATGGCATATTCTCTCAATGAATTAATTAAATTAAAACTTGAAATTATAAACACAATTGTTCCCCGGCAACGGCGCCAAAAACTTATTTGCCTAATTCTATACTAGCACACTACGCAAGTATACGCAGTCCACAAGTAATAAAGGGAAAGTAGAGTATCGTCCCACAGAGAAGAACTGAATTTATAATAACAATTTCCAATTCTAAATCAAATCAATTTTAGTAAACAAATAACCAATGATTTCTGAAGTTTTGAATTTAACTAATTAAGTCTAAATTAAATTACTACCACTAATTTGAAAACATATTTTTAAAGACTTAAGACTATAACTTCATTAATGCTTTATTTTGCTCGACAAACATCCCTTTTTATCATGCTAATTGTTTTGGATTGTTAACCAAGAACTCATCACTATTTATGACCATCTCTCAATGTTTCATAAACAACTTAACTCAAATCCACAATTGATAGACTCAAGTTAATCACCCTAGATAACTAATTCACTATATTTCTATGTGAATTACAATTAAAGAGGATTTAAATCCAAGTTCCCTGTTAGATTACATGCGGTGAATAGGTATATCTCTATCCTAAACACAAATTATGAATTCCATCGATAGCATAATACACAAACACATGCTATTATGGTCAGATCTAATTCTATACTTCATCTCTCGAGTTCATATAGATTATCCCAGTAATTATTGGCCAGATAATTAAACAATTTAGCACAAACTATAATAGACAATCCAAAAGCAACTAATCATACTATTCCAGGAAGCATGTCATTCAAAACTATGCAATAAGATCCATTATAGCCTTAAAAAGAAATTTAGTTCATAATTAAACTAGAATTCATCATCCACAAGTTTAATAACAATCAGAAGTTCAGAGTAAAAAGAAGAGAAAAGAAGAAACACTATAAAGTAATCCTTGAATCTCTATCTTGCTCCTCCTTGCTTTCTTACTGCTATTAGCTTGCTTCAAGTCTTCTCCAATTGCTCTAAACTAGGGTTTTCTAATAATGAGTTCAACAACCTTGAAATTAACTTAAAATAACTATTTATAGTATCTGATAAAAACCCTAATTAATCACAAAGTATCAAATCCCATTACAAATCAAATTTGCTTAAACTGCTGAAAAAGTCAACTTTGCCCCTTCTCGAACCGGCGCGGTCGCGCTGGGAAAAGGCTTGTGTGGCGCGCGGTCGCACTACCCTAGCAGCCAATTTTTTTCAAGTTCTGGAGACAAGCGCGGCTGCGCTGTCTCCTAGTTCATTTTGGGCGCGGCCGCGCTGCACCAATTTTACAGCAACTCAGTATCTGTAACAGCAACATCAATCCAACTCTCGCCAAACCAATTCCCAACATGTGCAACCTACAAAAACGTATAAAATGTATGAAAAGTAACTACAAACCATGGAAATAAACAAAAATCCGCGTTCATGGGAATCCAATTCGTAGGTATAAAACCTACTTATTAGATTATTTATTATTTAATTAATAATTAAATAATAAGTAAACCTAACTTGTTATTATATAGATAATAACTAAAGATAATTAATTGATTTCCATTGAATTAATATTAAATAGTAATCAAATGAGAAATGAGCTATTTGAATATGAAGTGTTTAATAATTCCTTAATTAAACAAGTAAACTCAATTGTTTAAAGGCTTAAAAAGTGTTTAACCCTTAGAAAAAATATTCCTAAGTTAATCTATCATTAACCTAAGTTTGATTGGGGTTAATGATAGTATGTTGTGTTATGTGCATTATGTTATTACCTTATGTGGTAGATAAGTTCCTTAGTGAACGTATAGACGTACAACTACGCAATACTAATTGTTAGATCGACTTTATCAATGTTAGGTCCTTCAAGACCAATTAGTTAACGCTAGAATTATTTGTAGCTGAGCAGACATGCAAGTTTCCTAACTCAAACTCGAGTTATTATATTTCAAGTATGCTAGTGGATTAATTATTGACAATTATTCCACATCTATGATATTTATTGATATTCGCACAATGTGCAAGTTGTTATTGATATGCAAGTTTCTTATCCTTACTCATATTGTATTGAACAAGTCCCTTGACCCTACTCAGATTTTATTCGAGCAGGATATTATTATATTACAAGTTATTTATTTAAGCTTGAACCTTATTTCCAAGCATGTTTTAAGTGATTTAATTACTTTAGAATTATTCCACATCGATTTTATTGATACTCGTACTTGGTGCACTTGAATTCGTACAGTCTTGAACTTGTACATTATTTAAAATTCTATAATTCATGAACTGTTTAAGATTGAGTCTGAACCCTTGTTCTGACAGACAATTGCATGAAATTTTTATATAAAGGCTATCCAGGCCAATTGATGGTATGGATTCTTAGACTGAAGTGAACACCCCTTTTATTTTAGGGGAGTACCCCACGTATCTAATATAAGATACAAACAGCAGAGTTGAATGTTATGCATATACATAGCGTACGTGAGGCTGATCCCCTCAAGTACATATTCTGTAGCCAGTAACCAAAGGGTGAATTAGCTATTGATTCCATTGGAAGTTTATTGTTCAAAGTCTACTTGACTATCATTTATTCTAAAAGCAGTTATTATTCTTGCTTTTGATATTCATATTGTTGAATTCCTTTTTATATTTCGTTCATCATGATATATCCTTTATTGTTATATTTAAACTTGCTGAGCAAACTAGTTGCTCATCCTTACTATATCATAACTTTCATTGCAGTTAAACCCTAGACTTCAGGGAAAGGCAAGGGTAAAGAAAAGATGAAGTAATAGACTTCAAGTAGCTGACTTTGTTTTATGCTTAGTTTAATTTGCTATCAATGTAATTGGACCCTGATTAATATTTAGGGTATGTTTTGCTTTATGTATTAAGGTTATCGAATCTTGGGACTAGTAATACCTTTTGAATGAATAACATATGTTTATTATATTCCGCATTTAGTCATTGTATGTTGTCTGGAGGTGGATGTTTGTATTGGATCGTGATGACCAGATCTGGGTATTTGAGACTCGAATTTGGGGGCGTCACATTTATAATGAATTAAACTCCTTTAATTCAAATATAAATAAATAATATTTATTCTACATCATGAGTGACACCTTATAAATAATATATCATGACTATCCAGATAATATGAATTCAACGTTTAATCACAAAGATTATCACAAAGAATACAAAGAACCTATTTCGTGAATAGTTATCGTACAATTCAATCATTCTACCATATAATGTCTCGATTAAACATAAGACATGGAATTACTGACAAATCTTATTTATTTAACCATATGCATTTTGATTCTAAAATGCACAACTCTGATTAATGTAAATTAGAAACTCCTTTCTAATTTCCATTCTACCATGGCCAAGAATTTCTGAGTTGTCACTTATTGAATCGCATAGGACATTCTTTCCCTTTAGTGGAAGTGGTAGATCATTTGTTGATCATTCACCTACCTCCATGTATACTTTATTATACCCAAACATACCCTATAACATACTTTAAAGTATTAAGGAATATGGCAAAGCATAATTCAGAATACACAAGGTACTATGATGATCTCAAGTCTAAGGATCACTTATACAACTATCACTATAGGAACTCCCATTGTCAGGCAAGTAAAACTCCATTAGGGTTCCTTTAAGGGAATCACGTTCAATGAACTTATTCTCCAATAAGCACCTACATACTTGCTTTAGTGTATCCACATAAATGATTATGAGATCAATCATCCTCTTCAACAGAGAAAGCATAGTATGTACTAATCTATCTGGAATTAGTAATCCCATATTAGTGATCCAACGATTAGGAACGTTCTAATTTTGAGCTATCTAGAATTTAGATCTCATTAGCATGACTATCATCATGATTCTAAAAATATTTCTCCAAAACTATGGGTTTATCACATTTAATTAATTCAACTAATTAATCATGGATAAAGTATGCCTTTTATTTAAATGAATTTTTTTATTAATAAATAAACAAGATTACAAAATAAATGCTTATCACATCCTATATGATTGGCTTGAGGGCATACTACTTTCAATCTTCCACTTGCACTAAAGCCAATCGCCCCGGTATCTTATACACATTTTCTCTAAGTGCGATTGTCCTGATGTTGCATAATACTTGAGTAAATAGATCTGCAATGTTGTTCTAAGAGTCCACTCTCTCTAAGGTGACTTCTCCTCTTCCATTGATTTCTCTAATCAAATGAAAGTGCCGTAACACATGTTTGGATCCTAGACGAGACTTAGGAACTATTCCAAGTTTTGTAATGAACTTTTCATCTAAATAATCAACTTTGCAGCTTCATTTATAGCTATATACTTTGTTGTTGTCACTAAATCAGTAACTCTTTGCTGTTTGGAACTTTTTCAACTCACATGCACCATCGTTCAAGGTAATTACATACCCTTAAGTGGATTTGATGTCGTCTTGGTCAGTTTGAAAAAACTTGAGTCTGTATAGCCCTCTAGTTTTAAATTAGACCCACCATTAATTATAAACACATCCTTAGTTCTTGTGAAGTACTTTAGGATGTTTTTCACTGTCTTATAGTGATCTTCTCTAGAATATGACTGATCAACATCAGGTCTCGTTCATTTCATTGCATACATGATAGTTACTCATGTGACCTCTCTTTTAAGTGTCTTTGGAGATAATTTTCTTAGAGAGATACACTTCATGGCTCATCATCATGAGACCTCTTTTGGAGTTTTCCATGCTAAACCCTTTTAACATCAAATGAATATACGTTTCTTGGGTCAAGCCAAGCATCCTTTTAAATCTATCTATATAGATCATTATCCCCAAAATATAGGATGCTTCTCTTAAATCATTCATGGAGGAATGTTTAGATAACTTTATCTTTACTGATTGTAGCATTGGTATGTCATTCCCTATAAGTAGTATATTAACATATAATACTAGGAATATCACAGCACTCCCACTGACCTTCTTGTACACACATGGTTCATACTTGTTTTTGATAAAATCAAACTCTATTGATTGTCTCATCAAAATGAATATTCCATCTTCGAGAAGCCTGCTTTAATCCATAAATGAATCATTGTAGCTCACATACTTGATTTGCTCCAACCTTTGAAACAAATTCATCTAACTGTATCATATATACATTCTCCTCTATTCACCATTGAGGAAGGGCGTCTCCACGTCCATTTGCCAGATTTTGTAATAATAAGCTACAATCGCAAGTAAAATCCGAATGGTCTTGAGCATTGCTACAGATGAGAAGGTATCATTGTCAACTCCTTGACTTTGTTTAAAATATTTTACAGCTAATCTGGCCTTATAGGTCTCCACCTTGCAATTTGCTCCAGTCTTACTCTTAAAGACCCATATACACCCTATAAGTATAATGCCTTCTGGAGGGTTAACCAAAGTCCACACTTGGTTTTCATACATAGAGTCCATTTCGGATCTCATGGTCATTTGCCATTTCTATGAGTCTTTACAACTCTTATCCTTACCGTATGTAACTGGATCATCATCTTCTACGATGCGCACTTCATCATCATCTTCTATGATGAATTTATACCTCCTAGATATCTTCGGTACTCTTCCAGATTCACGATTCGGTTGTGGTACAATAGGTATATCTACAGGTTCCTCGATTCAACTTATAGTGCTTTCTGATTCTTTAACTTTTTTAAGATCTATTTTTCCTTCTGTTAGAGTTTATGCCCTAGAGGCCAATTATTTAATGTAATTGCTTAACATTTCTTTTGATATTTGATTGAATAAATGAATTATTTTATTATGGTTTCATTTACTGTGTTATGTAAATGTTAGCATAATAAAAGTCCTTAGAATAATGATACAAATTATATAGCTTCAAGTATGTGACTTGAACATGAGATTATATAATTACAATAAGTATCATTACTCTTAAATGTCCCTAGTCGAGTATCATTGAGAATGGGACAACAATGATACATTGAGACTAGTATGTGAATTGATTGATGGCCAAATCTCATTGGTCATTAATATATGAGATATTAAGTCAATGCATACGTACATGTTAGAGAACAATGTACTGGACAGACCCATCATGAGAATTCTATGTGGAGCATTATGCAAAGTGTCATAAGCAATTCTCATAGTGACAATGATGTAATGGTCCTTTGACCTGAAATCACTATATTACTATACGAGAATTTATGTACTTTGATATCATCAAAGGTCACCTTTAATAGGGTGGACAATAAAGGTGATTATTGGGTACATCATAAATCGTGTGAGGAATATGAGTGATCTAGATGGAATTTAGCCCTCCTATATATTAGGGGTGATATCCATAGGCCTCTTGATTGAGTAGGACTATGAAATACATGGCCATGCTCAAATAGTGATTTGTTTCATATAGTCTACTCATTGATCAAGAAAACTCAGATTAAACTATGAAGAGTATGACACATTCCATGGCTCGAGTTTAATCCAGGATGTCAAGGTTAAAAGGATTAAATTACATTGAAACATTGGTCACAAAAAGGTTGCATCGAGTCACCGATCTTATTATTATTTGGGTAGCAGTGATGCATTACTAGATGTCACTCACTGTTTATAATTTTATAATATGATTTTAAAATTATTGCCAATATAATAATAACCTATAGGGTCACACACTTAGAACGTAATTAAAAGAGAATTAATTTAAATTGTAAGGATTTAAATATATCAATATGATTGATAGTATTTAAATTACGATTTTAAATTAACAAGATAATTTGTATATATGTATATTAATTAAGTAAGACTTAATTAAAATATAATATATATAAATTCGGATTTTACTTTTCTAATAGGATTAGGGTTTTGTTTAATTACTTTTTGGACGCTATATATATCTGATATATCAGCCGTTTTAGAAAAGAGAGTTGAGAGCAAAACTTAAGAAAATCCAGATCTTGGCGGCTAGTACCGGAGTTCTTTTTGCTGCAGATCGTGTGACGATTTGTGGAACGTTCGTGTGGATACCGTAGAGACGCAGTTCCATTGGATTGCGTTGGAGATTCGAAGTCGTTCAGAATTTCATCATTCCATTCAAGCTCGGATAATCGGTAAAACAAATCTAAACCTCTGAATTAATTTATTCTTTTCGCATGGATCCTGTTTTAGGGTTTCGAAAAATTGTTTTAAAATTTTAAATTCCGCTACGTTTATGTGTCTAAAACCCTACAGTGGTATCAGAGCTACTTGCGAAAAGATT
The DNA here is from genome assembly GCA_034770075.1 of Aralia elata. NCBI lineage: Eukaryota > Viridiplantae > Streptophyta > Magnoliopsida > Apiales > Araliaceae > Aralia > Aralia elata. The sequence continues at coordinate 60,264,515 of CM068378.1, forward strand.
AATTCAGATTACGTGTTTTAATTGTATTCAATATATATGATATTTGATGATGCATGTTAACCGATCTGAAAATTGAATATACCCTATTCTGCATGTATACGAGTTCTGGAAAAATAGTAATATATATGCATGTATAAGATGTTTTATTAATCGTATCCTAGAAGGTGGAATAACAATACAACTACTGTTCTAATTGGATTAGAAACATGATTCGGTTTAATATGATTAACTTAAACTGGACATATATGATATGTTCTGAATGTATTATTATTATGTGTGTTTTGGGGTTTGTATACGAATCTGGAATTGTTTCATAAATTCGTCGGACCACCGCCAGGGGGGAAACCCCCCTTGGACCCCCCGTCGTAGCGCACGATGGTCGTAACCCTAATATTCGATATTTTTTTATTATATAAAATTGTGTTATGTGTTTATTGTGATATGCATGGTGCATAGTTATGGCCCTTTTGACCCATAGGTTAGTGGTTTTTATTTTTGAAATACGGCTTGCATGTCATGCCTCTCTATAAAGTCTAATGTAATATTCTTTTCTCATCTAAATCCCCTTGAATATAACTCGAGGTTTCTTTATCACATGTAATGTACAAATGTAACCTATCAAGATGACAAGATAATGATGGAGAGGAGACACATACACGAGGAAGGCCCGAAGAAGCTATTATTTTGAAGTTTTTTTTTATCACCTTAAACTAACCTTCAATCTTTTCATTAGCTTGAAAAGATTGACATAAGGTTGGGCCATAACTGTGACACATTTAATTTTGCACTTTATTTATGCTTGTATACGATATGATATGATAAATAATGTGCATGCTTAATGAGATTAAAAATTGGTGAGATCTAAATTAATTAATAAAATCCCTCATAAAAAATTATTAAGTCTAAATCAGATGTCTTCCAATGAATAACACTCATCAAGACCTTAATCGATGGATGTAGGTTTGCCAAAGCAAAGTGCCCTATTTATCTTGGTAAGATGCAATAGGATAATTGTGATATCCAAATTGTTAAAATCATTGGGCCTGACTTAACTAAGTTATCTCAATAGAATTGTGGACTTAGAGGCATAAAGTTTGGTAGGTACCATTAGATGGACTTAGAACAAATGTTGTTCACCAAACTATCTAAGAGTTATATACGATATAATTGACAAAGGGTTGTCTACCTAAATAATTATGTTTTGAGAGAATAGTCAAAGCTAACTTAAGGCATAATGAAATATGGATCTTGGCTCACTAGAAAGAATTAAATAAAAATGCTTTCCGAATTAATGGTGAGGGCTATTAATTTGAATAAAATAGTGGAAGGTATATTTTGAATGTACTATTATCAATTTCATAATATCAAAAACTCTGAAATTTGACTTATTAATTTTGTACTTATAAATTGTAGATATCAATGGCAAACAACAACACAAATAGTCTTTCACTACGATCAGTCCTTGAGAAGGAAAAACTGAGTGGAATTAATTTCCTAGACTGGCATAGGAACTTGAGGATTGTCCTCAAACAAAAGCGCAAGCTATATGTCCTTAATGGGCCCATTCCTGCAGCACCAGCTAACACTGCACCACGTGTAGAGCATAATGCTTACAAGAAGCATCAAGATGATGCTCTGAACGTGAGTTTTCTCATGCTAGCAACTATGAACTCTAAGCTTCAGAAGCAACATGAGTTAATGGATGCTTATGAGATGATCTAGCATCTCAAGAAATTGTTCGAAGGGCATGCTCGACAGGAGAGGTATGATACAAGTAAAGCATTGTATCACTGCAAGATGGGTGATCATGATCCAGTTGGTCCACATGTTCTGAAAATGATTGGGTATATTGAGTACCTTGATAGGTTGGGTTTTCCAATTACTCAGGAAGCCCAAACTGATCTTGTTTTGCAATCTTTGAACAACAGCTACTCTCAATTTGTTATGAATTATCTTATGAATGAAATTGAGAAATCACTTACTGAGTTGTTGAGCATGTTAAGAACGGCCGAGAACAATATGAAAAAGGCAGGACCCGATCCCATAATGATGGTGCAAAAGGGGAATGCTAAGGGAAAAGGGAAAGGCAAGAAAAAGATAAGATCTAAATCTGGTGCCAAACCCAATTTCAAAAACAAACGGGCTTTAAAGCCTACAGGTGGGGTGGCTAAAGAAGGTGATTGTCACTTCTGTGGAAAACCTGGACACTGGAAGAGGAGTCATGCTTATTTGGAAGAGCTAAAGAAAAAGAAAGGAAGTGTGACTTCTGATTCAGGTATATATGTTATAGAAGTCAATTTGTCTACTTCTACATCATGGGTATTGGATACTGGATGTGGTTCTCACATTTGTGTTAATGTGCAGGAACTCCGAAGGAGTAGGACTTTGGCAAAAGGAGAAGTTGACCTACGAGTTGGGAATGGAGCAAAAGTTGCTGCACTAGCCGTAGGGATTTATCATTTATCATTGCCCACTGGGCTAGTATTAGAACTAGAGGATTGTTATTATGTTCCTGCTATGTGCAAAAACATTATTTCTGTTTCTTGTTTGGACAAGAAAGGTTTTTCATTTTTAATAAAGAACAACAGTTGTTCGTTTTACTTAAATGAAATATGTTATGGTATTGCACAATTGTTTAATGATCTTTATATTCTTGATTTTGAAATGCCTATCTATAACATAAATACAAAACGATTTAAATCAAATGATTCAAATCCGACATATCTCTGGCACTGTCGTTTAGGCCATATAAATGAGAAACGCATATCCAAACTCCATAAAGATGGGTTTTTGGATTCATTTGAATTTGAATCATATGAGAAATGCGAGTCTTGTTTATTAGGCAAGATGACTAAAGCCCCTTTCACTGGTCATAGTGAACGGGCTAGCGATGTATTGGGACTTATACATAGTGATGTATGTGGACCCATGAGTTCGTTACCAAGAGGTAGGTTCTATTACTTCATTACATTTACTGACGACTTCAGTAGATATGGATATGTGTATCTTATGAGACACAAATCCGAATCCTTTGAAAAGTTCAAGGAATTCAAGAATGAAGTTCAAAACTAATTTGGCAAAAGCATAAAAGCCCTTCGATCCGATCAAGGAGGTGAATACTTAAACCAAGACTTTGATGACCTTCTAAAGGATTTTGGTATTATATCACAGCTCACTCCACCTGGAACACCACAATAGAATGGTGTGTCTGAGAGGAGAAATCGCACCTTGTTGGACATGGTACGATCAATGATGAGTCATGCAGATCTTCCAATAAGCTTTTGGGGTCATGCCCTAGAGACAGCTGCATTCACACTTAACCGTGTTCCTACAAAGACGGTTCAAAAGACACCATATGAGATATGGACTGGAAAACGTCCTAGTTTGTCTTTCATGAAGATTTGGGGTTGCGAGGCGTTTGTGAAACGTCTGGCTTCTAACAAGCTCGGACCCAAATCTGAGAAATGTAATTTTGTGGGATACCCTAAGGAAACAAAAGGGTATTATTTCTACAAACCTTCTGAGAACTGTGACGCCCCCCAAATTCGGGTCTCCAAATACCCGGATTCGGTCATCACAATCCAATACATCCTTCACCTCCAACAACATACATTTACTAAAATGCGGAAATAAACACATGTTGTTCATTAGAAAGGTGTTACTAGTCCCAAGATACAATAACCTTAAATACTTAACACAAATCCGTACCCCAAATAAATATCAGGGTTCAAATTACATTAATAATAATTAACTAAACATAAAGTAAAATCAGCTACGTGAAGCCTATCACTTCATCTTTTCTTTACCCTTGCCCTTTCCGGATGTCTCGAGTTTAGCTGCAATGAAAGTCATGATATAGCAAGGGTGAGCAACGAGTTTGCTCAGCAAGTTTAAAGTACAACAATAAAGGATATATCATGATGAAGGGAATATAAAAAGAGATTTCAACAATATAATTATCCGAAGCAAGAACAATAATTGCTTTTAGAACAATTGATAGTCAAGTAGACTTTGAACAACAACTTCCAAAGGAGTCAATAGCTAATTGACCCTCTGGTTACTGGCTACAGAATAAGTACTTGAGGGGATCAGCCTCGCGTACGCTATGTGTACGCATAACATTTAACTCTGTTGTTTGTACCTTATATACGGTACCTGGGGTACTCCCCTATAATAAAAGGGGTGTTCATTCAGTCTAAGAATCCTTACCATTGATTGGTTCGGATAGCTTTTATAAATTCTCACACACTTGCCTGACCGAAAAAGGGTTCAGACTTAATCATGAATAGTTCATGAATTTCGGAACTTTAATAAATGTACGAATTTAAATGCATCGAATGCGATTGTCAATAATACCATAGATGTGGAATAACTGTAAATTAATTAAACCACTTGAGCATTCTTAGAATAAATTTTCAAGCTACAATACGATAGTAGCCTGCTCGAATGAAAAGAAACTTGCAACAGTTAAAGTTTCGATATAAAGGACTTGCTCAATGTAAAAGTTGAGTAAGATGAACTTGCCTGTTTGCTCAGCTACAGATAAAATTTAGCTTTAATTAATTGATCTTGAGTGACCTATCATTGGATAAAGTCGACTTATCAATTAATATGGCATAGTGGTACATTGGTATACCTTCTTTTGCTATTTATTTAGCAGATAAACAATTCACCATATATATTTAATTACTATCTAATCATTAGCTAAACAAAAATTAACTTAATGGCCTCTAGCTATTATTTAAAAATAAATAATAGTTAATCATGGTTACCTATCATTTGAGTACTCAACTATTACCCTTATTTGTCTCTAACTATGGATTAATAATCCTTATTTATTATTTATAAAATAAATAATAAATTTATCATGGTTTAATAGCAACTAAATAATAGTTGATCACTTATTTAATTTATTTACACTTAATTACTATTCACCTTAAGGGTAATTGAGTAATTATTATCCTTGTTCCTTATTCAACATTAATTAAATAGTTAAGGTACTAATTCTACACACACTTAATTATTATTAAATAATCATTAAGTATTTATTATCTTTATTTATTAAGGGCCAAAAATAAATAGTTAACTTATAAATCTCACTCATACTTAATCATTATTTCATTAATGATTAAGTAATTATTATCCTTATTAGCTTTATTCATATTAATTAGATAATAATTAGATATTTATTATCTTATTTATTATTTAATGTTAAACAATAAATAATTATTAAATACTTATTATCTTCATTTATTAGTATAAATAATAAATAATTATTTTATTACTTTTATTCATACTTAGTTATTATTGATTAAATATTGATTATCTTTATTCATTACTTATCGATAATAAATAATTAATTTATTAATTCTATTCATACTTAATTATTATTTAATATTAATTAAATAATAATTAAATATTTATTATCTTTATTTATTATTTATTGATAAATAATTAATTTAATTAATTTACTAATTTTTAATATTAGTCAAATAATAATTTGTTTATTATTTATTATTTATTGATAAATAATAAATAATTACTTTATTAATTTTATTTATTAGTTATAATAACTAATCAATTTGCAAGTGCATTATTAGCTTCAAATTAATAACCAATATTTGAGCCAATGATAGCACAGTTAGTTTAATTGCTGTATCACGGTCACTAGTGATGTACCAAGCTCCTGCAAATTATTTTCAACCCAACCCAATATTATTATTCAGTACAACAGGCAACAGATTCATATGATATACTGTGTTTAGCCAAGCATTATCCCACACAAGAACCCAGAGTTTGCCTCTTATAATTCATATTGCCAATCGAACAATTTATACCGAAAAATGAAAACAGTCCGTTCAAGCATTATAACAACAATACGGTATACACTCTATAACACGACACTGGCTTAATCACAAAAAAAAAAAAACCAAGTTACCAGAACCTATGATTCCTTAATATACACAACTTCCCGGTTCACAGGACCATACAATACAGTTCCAAAGCAATATATAATATGAACCAACACCATCGACTGCTAGAACCTTTAAGGTTCATCAACAACAGTTCAATACCAGGGAGCAATAAAATCCCAGCACAGAAAGAGAAAAGAGAAAAATATAAACAATACCAACACAATGTGTCAACACAATGTATTATAATACAAACCAACACCAAATGGAAAATTAACAACTCAGCCGCTCTGATGTACCTTGGGTTCGCTCGGATCGCCCTCCTTCTTCTTCTTCCAAAGTACTCGACGAACCCGGACATTCACCGCCGCTCCTCTCAGCGATTTCTCTATCTATTTGACTCGCTCCCAATTTTTTTTTTTTTTTGAACTCACCAAATCTGAAATTCGGTTTAGGGTTTGGGGGGTTCTAATTTATAGAAGAAATTTTACCCACTTATTGGGTAATAACCTGTTCGACCGAGTCCATGACCAGCGGTAAGAAGGAGGCAGCGACCGGTCGTCCCCATCAAGCCTCGTCAATCACCCAGCTAGCACCGGCCGGCAATCTCGAGCCGTGCGTCTTCACCGGTCGCGTCGCCGAAAATCCGGAACCTTTGGTCCGTTGATGGTCGTTCGGTTGCTCATGACAATTCCCCGCTTAGCCCACTGGTCTTTACTTGATAGTCGTCGGTCGTCGATGTTTATCCCCTGCTGTCACCGGCGATTGACAGCCCCGTTTCTTCCTCCCGTCTCTCGTTCGTCCGATTCGATTGATTGAGTCTAGCTAGGTTCGGCTATTTGAGATCCTAGGCTGATAGGATTTTCCCTCAAATCGATTTTGCTGATTTGAACCCCTCCCAAATGAACTTGCCGGTTATCCCTTAATCCCACCGGTCGCCCAAACGGATCTAACCCGACTAAAAAGAATTGGAATGGGATCAAAGGAAATGGGTTTGATTTGGATGGAAGGGATTTGGGCTCAACCCAATAGGGTTGGGCCGGGTGAATTAAATAGGAAACAGCCCGATAGGAATTAAAAAGGAAATCGGGCTCAGCCCTATAAAAATTTGGGTCAATTGAAATAAAAAGAAAATAGTCCAACTTGTTTACTAAAATTATTAACACTATGCTCCTAATATTTAAATTGAATTAAATAATTCAATTAATTAATTATTTATAATATTTATTTCAACAATAATTCTTCATGCGAATTATTTAAATCCGATAATAGTAAAATAAATTAATTTTTCCCAATTTTCTTGCAAATCAATTCTTAGGGTTAACTCACTAATTTATTCGAACTATCAGTGAGTTCCTTTAGTGCAAAGAAAATTATTGGATCATATATTTATATAATTAAATAATAATACCTACATGGATCCAATTAAATCTGTAAAACGAATTTCATATATCAAAATAAATTGATGAAATGTTTAAAATTTCCTGGACATTACAAGAACAAAGTGGTTGTTGCTCGAACTGGTATTTTTCTAGAAAGAGAATTTGTCTCTAAAGGAAACAGTGGGAGGAAAGTAGAACTCGAAGAAATTCGAGAACCACAAAATATCATTGAACCTGAGTTGGAACATGAGCAGGGACCACAAGATGTTGTGAAAAGTGAACCTGCTCAAATTACACAAGGCATTCGTAGATCTGGTAGGACACGCCAAGAGCCCGAGAGATATTATGGATTTCTTGTGACTCAAAACAGCGATGTGATGCTCATAGATCAGGATGAGCCTGCTTCCTACCAAGAAGCTATGAATGGACCAGATTCTCAGAGATGGCTTGAAGCCATGAAATCTAAGATGGACTCCATATATACAAACCAAGTATGGACTTTGGTTGATCCACCCGAAGGGGTAAAACCAATCAGGTGCAAATGGGTTTTCAAGAAGAAAACCGACATGGATGGTAATGTACAAACCTATAAAGGCCGACTGGTAGCAAAAGGTTTCAAACAAGTTCAAGATGTTGACTATGATGAAACCTTCTCTCTAGTGGCAATGGTTAAATCCATCAGGATCTTACTTGCTATTGCAGCCTTTTATGATTACGAAATCTGGCAGATGGATGTTAAAACTGCTTTCCTTAACGGAAATCTCCTTGAGGATGTGTATATGACACAACCTGAGGGTTTTGTCACTCCAAAGGATGCTGGAAAGGTATGTAAGCTGCAGCGATCCATTTATGGATTGAAGCAAGCCTCTCAGAGTTGGAATCTTTGTTTTGATGAAGCAGTCAAAAAGTTTGGCTTTATAAAAAATGAAGATGAACCTTGTGTATATAAGAAGGTTAGTGGGAGTCACATTGTATTCCTGGTATTATATGTTGACGACATATTAATTATTGGGAATGACATTCCTTCCTTACAGGCTGTAAAAACATGGCTAGGAAAATGTTTCTCCATGAAAGATTTGGGCGATGCAACCTACATTTTAGGTATCAAGATCTATCGTGATAGATCGAGAAAAATGCTCGGCCTAAGTCAAAGTACATATATTGATAAAGTGCTGAAACGATTCAGCATGCAAGAGGCAAAAAGAGGATACTTACCCATGTCTCATGGTGTAAAGATCTCTAAGGCCCAATGTTCTAAATCACAAGATGAGGAGGAGCGTATGAGAAAGATCCCTTATGCTTCGGCAATTGGACCTATCATGTATGCAATGATATGTACTCGTCCGGATGTCTCGTATGCTTTGAGTATGATGAGCAGATACCAGTCGAATCCAGGTGAAGGTCACTGGACAGCAGTCAAGAATATCCTCAAGTACCTAAAAAGGACTAAGGATTCATTCTTGGTATATGGAGGTGAAGACGAACTGGCAGTAAAAGGTTATACAGATGCTAGTTTCCAGACTGATATGGATGACTATAAGTCTCAATCAGGTTTTGTGTTTTGTCTTAAAGGTGGTGCTGTTAGCTGGAAAAGTTCGAAGCAAGAGACAGTAGCCGATTGTACAACAGAGGCTGAGTATATTGCTGCTTCTAGTGCAGCCAAGGAGGCTGTATGGATTAAAAAGTTCGTCACTGAACTTGGTGTTGTTCCAACCATTGTTGATCCAGTTGAGCTATACTGCGATAATGATGGAGCCATTGCACAGGCTAAGGAACCTAGATCTTACCAACGATCTAAGCATATACTTAGGCGGTACCATCTCATCCGTGAAATCATTGGAAGAGGAGATGTACACATATGCAGAGTGGCAACAGATGATAATATTACAGATCCACTGACTAAGGCTTTGTCACAGCAGAAGCATGAAGGTCACACTAGTTCCATGGGTATTAGATACATGAGTGATTGGCTCTAGTGCAAGTGGGAGATTATTAGAGTTTATGCCCTAGAGGCCAATTATTTAATGTAATTGCTTAACATTTCTTTTGATATTTGATTGAATAAATGAATTATTTTATTATGGTTTCATTTACTGTGTTATATAATGTTAGCATAATAAAAGTCCTTAGAATAATGATACAAATTATATAGCTTTAAGTATGTGACTTGAACATGAGATTATATAATTACAATAAGTATCATTACTCTTAAATGTCCCTAGTCGAGTATCATTGAGAATGGGACAACAATAATATATTGAGACTAGTATGTGGATTGACTGATGGCCAAATCTCATTGGTCATTAATATATGAGATATTAAGTCAATGCATAGGTACATGTTAGAGAACAATGTACTGGACAGACCCATCATGAGAATTCTACGTGGAGCATTATGCAAAGTGTCATAAGCAATTCTCATTATGACAATGATGTAATGGTCCTCCGACCTGAAATTACTATATTACTATACGAGAATTTATGTAATTTGATATCATCAAAGGTCACCTTTAATAGGGTGGACAATAAAGGTGATTATTGGGTACATCATGAATCGTGTGAGGAATATGAGTGATCTAGATGGAATTTAACCCTCCTATATATTAGGGGTGATATCCATAGGCCTCTTGATTGAGTAGGACTATGAAATGCATGGCCATGCTCAAATAGTGATTTGTTTCATATAGTCTCCTCATTGATCAAGAAAACTCAGATTAAATTATGAAGAGTATGACACATTCCATGGCTCGAGTTTAATCTAGGATGTCAAGGTTAAAAGGATTAAATTACATTGAAACATTGGTCACAAAAAGGTTACATCGAGTCACTGATCTTATTATTATTTGGGTAGCAGTGATGCATTACTAGATGTCACTCACTGTTTATAATTTTATAATATGATTTTAAAATTATTTCCAATATAATAATAACCTATAGGGTCACACACTTAGAACGTAATTAAAAGAGAATTAATTTAAATTGTAAGGATTTAAATATATCAATATGATTGATAGTATTTAAATTACGATTTTAAATTAACAAGATAATTTGTATATATGTATATTAATTAAGTAAGACTTAATTAAAGTATAATATATATAAATTCGGATTTTACTTTTCTAATAAGATTAAGGTTTTGATTAATTACTTTTTGGACGCTATATATATATGATATATCAGCAGTCTGAGGTACGTGAAACCAAAAGAAAATAAAACCCTAGTCGTTTTAGAAAAGAGAGTTGAGAGCAAAACTTGAGAAAATCCAGATCTTGGCGGCTAGTACCGGAGTTCTTTTTGCTGCAGATTGTGTGACGATTTGTGGGACGTTCGTGTGGATACCGTAGAGATGCAGTTCCGTTGGATTGCGTTGGAGATTCGAAGTCGTTCAGAATTTCATCATTCCATTCAAGCTCGGATAATCGGTAAAACAAATCTAAACCTCTGAATTAATTTGTTCTTTTCGTATGGATCCTGTTTTAGGGTTTCGGAAAATTGTTTTAAAATTTTAAATTCCGTTGCGTTTATGTGTCTAAAACCCTACACCTCCCACTAGCCCCTTCAAGTATTAACTCCTTTATCTAAGAAGGCAGTGTGTTTCGCAACAAACACCTTTTGCTCAGTAGGGTCATAAAATTAATACCCTAAACTTTCTTTAGGATATCTCAGAAATCTGCACTTGTCAGATCTTATCCCAAGCTTATCTTTTTGAAACCTTTTCACATAAGCTAAAGAACCCTAATATTAACATGCTTAAGACTAGGTTTCCTCCCTGTCCATAATTCATATGGAGTCTTTGTGATGCCCCCAAATCCGGGTCCCTTGAACCTCGGGTTCGGTGCTCACGATACAACATACACATCATATCTATCTACCCATTGAATATGAATTACATCATTTCTTACATTATCTTAATACAAAATATATGGTTCTCACAGGTTCAACTAACCTTTACAAAATATATCTAATAATAAAAAAGATTTATATCAAATCCATAACATAATAATCAGTACATAAGTGACACTACTCGGTCGCCTTCACTTTGCCTTTGTCCTTCCTAGAACATTCGGCTACCTCGGTCTTGGCTGAAAAGTTTTATTCAAATCAAGGGTGAGCAAATAATTTGCTCAGCAAGTTTAAAGCATACAATAAATAATATATCATGAATAAAAGAGTTTAACTTTCTAAAACTTCAACAATATTCAAAGGATTGTGAAGTAATTGAAACAATGAATCATTTCTGATAACAAGGATTTTCCTGAATCTCATGCTGAATAACACATCATGAATAAAAGAGTTAACTACTTTGAGGTTTCAACAATATCCAAATGATTGTGACGAAATAGCAATGCTACAACAAAACTCAATAGAGAGGATTATCCCCAAATTTCATGCTAGTAATCACTATGGATCGTGAACTCCTAGAGGTATTATCAGTTATTTAACTAAATACCTCGAGAGTATAAGTTAATCTCAAGGACTAATTACACTCTTTGCAAGTACGTAAGGTGATCAGCCTCATTGTACTTCATATTATGCATAACATTCAAACATAATGCGCAAGGTCAGAGGTCCGACAATAAAGTTCCCCTTTTATAAGGGTTGTTCATCTCCGTCTTACATCATGAGTCTGCACCACAATAATATGGTTTGGATTAGCTTCAAAAAAATTCTATGATTTCAACATATTACATCAATATCAGTCTAGCCGAAACAAGTAGCATAAACTTTCATTAATAAAACAATTCATGCATACTAGAACGTTTCATGCTTAACGATTCAGTATCTGAACGAGTTTCTCAAATGCACCTTAGTGCGGATATAATATGCAATTATCATTTAGAAAATATCAAATAAGAGTTTGAATAGAAAACTTGCTCAATTACAAGAATTTAAGCAATCTTAGGAAACTTGTATTTAATATGAAAATCAAATAAAGTTAGAATACTTGTCTGTCTCGTTGTTTACGCATAACCTTAGTACGTTGTAGACACCCGAAATTTTGCACGGATTTTTTAACCCTGGAAGGAGGAGAAAATAGTCATTTCAGCCAGAGGATGAGATATCCAAATAGAAGATTTCGGGACTCAAATCAACATGCACAAAGCCATCCCAACGACTGCGGAGTGACAAGCTACTTAAGACGTGACAGTTGACCAGCTGACATCGACGAGAAGATCTATTTCTGTATTTTTCTCTATCTTCCTGAATCTGGAATTGGCCAAACCATATGTCATCGCGTAGCTCTCGGAAAGAGCTTTTCGGAATGGTATAGCACATCTCCTAACCCTTCTCGGATTGAAAGATACGAACATTCCAGCGAACGAGGCGATGAACTGACGGCTTGGAACGAAGTCTGAGGCGCGTGGGCCCCACCTGAGCCAGCCGCAGGTGTACCTACGGTTGCCCAGAGAAACCTATAAATATCGAATTTAAGCAGATTTTCAAAGAAAGAGAGGAATCTTAGAGAGAGAAAGTGCAGAATTTGGAGAGAGGGGCTCGGATTTTGGGCATAAATCACTAGATCTTGTATAATTTTATACTAGATTAGCTAGATCTAGATACATTTGGGAGCAAGGAAGTGTCAAATTTCTTTCCCCAGGGTGAAAGATTCAATCTTTCTTAAAAATTCAATATAGATCTATTAGATCTCTTGTGTTTTGTTCATTGTTGCACTCAAAGTTTGCTTATTTTTCGATTGTCATACTTTTTATCAAGTTCCTTTTAGATCTATATCATTTTTGCATTTGCCATCGTTAAAGTTTGAATCTTTTCACTAGATCCACCTTAGATCTAGTTTGAATCTAGTTTATTAACGGTTTTAAAGTTTAAAGCTTTAACCTTTTTGCTAGATCTTACTTAGATCTATGGTGGATCTAGTCGTTTACAATGTTTTAAGTTAATTTTATCAATAATCTGCTAAACCCTAGATCTGTATCTAGTGGGGAGGAGGTCCAAACTAATCGCGCTAGGGATTCTAATAATTGAATCACCTGATAGAGGTTTTAGGATATAATTTTATATACGTTTTTGTTTAAATCCCTATTGTGGCATTGTATAGATTTGAGGCATTTTAGATCTACGGATTTATATCCTGTATTCTAAGTCTCCTTCCATAGATATCGTCAATCCACATAGTCCCTCAAAATGTTGGCTCGATATTGCTATCTAAAAGATAGGGTTGTGATGAGTAGGTTTAATACCTACAAATCAAACACTTTTAACCTCGAGAAGTTGTATGCTCGTGCCTATTTTACTTTAATTTTGTTATGTTTAGTGTTATTTTGTCGAATTAGGTGAAGTAGGGGCATTTCTGGCATTTCTTAGTAGAAAGGGCAAAATAGTCATTTTTCCTGTATCGGCACCGCAACACCATTTTTGTACTAGATCCTGGCGCCGCAGCGCCGGGTCCGGGTCCGGGTCTCGGATCCAAGCTATTTGCCCCAGCGCCGCAACGCCCTTTTTAAGCTATATACCAGCGCCGCAGCGACAGTCCTGTGACTTTGTTTTCCTGCGCTTTTTGGTTGTCCCGAAATGATGCCTCCTTCCTTTATTCCTTTTGCTGAGCTTTCTTATTCTCCATGTCCACTCTCATCTTGATACATGGGATTTGAATTAAAGGCATTTGATTTCATTATTCCTTCTTGGGTTCACGTATGGATGCAGACAAGGAAAAAGAATTTAAAGGAGAGAGAAAAGAGCTGCCTGGGGTTGGTCCCTTTGTCTGTGAATCCTCCAAGAGCAGCCGGCAAATTGAATGGACCAAGAAGGGAATTTTTGGCATACCAGTGCAAAGCCTTAAGGGCAAAAAGCCTTGCCATTAAGGGACATCTCTACCATTCGGAAGAAAGGGAGAACAGAGAGCTGCACATCACTTCTTTCGGAGCAAATAAAGCAGAAAAGGGCTGAAACCTTGTAGCAATTGTGGAAACATTGCAACTAAGTGGAACCATAATTATCTGCACGGAAGGGAGATTATTCATTATCAAAGGGAGTTTTTGAGATTAAAATTATTCATATATAATTTAGTTTCTCTGCTTTCCTCCGATTATTGTAAATCCAAATATGCTTAGTTCTCTGTCAGTTATATTTATTTTCACAGTTATGAACTAATTCCTTATTCTGAGGTTACAATGGAACTGAATGTATAGTGTTAATTAAATTTCTTTCCCTTTAATTCTTATGAATCATGTTTGAATAGACTTTCATATTGTATGCTTAATGTATGATTTAACTGGAAAGTAACTCATGTAATGTTTTATACTAAATTGGAAAATGGATTATGAAACTTAGATCACCAATATGAGAGCACATGTTATGGACTTTTCTTTAGAGGAGTGAATTCATAATTTGCAGGTAGGATAGGAATATACCTAACTGCCATGTGTAGCCAATTGAGAATGTATCCTTAATGACTCATGTTTTAATTAATTCACATAGGAATATAGTGTTTTATTAAAACAGGAGATTTTTATACTACTATCGGAAGAGGTGTATAATTGTTTTAAGTTCTCAGTTATCAATTTGTATGATTTTACTGATTTAAAGGGGAAGTTAGGAGATTGAACCTAGCATTTGGGGAAATTGTGACCTCAGCTTGTTTTACATTATAAACAGAAAAATAAATCAACTTCTCTTTGTATTTTCACTCGTTAGATTAATTGTTAATCAAATCACAAATTATAATCATTTGTTTTAATTAGGATTAATGTGACATAAAATTGGTAATTGATAATTATTTGCTTTATTTCCTCGTGGGTTCGACACTCTACTTACTTGATATTACTTGTGGACCGCGTATACTTGCGTGTGTTTATCGATTGCAAAATCGACCAACAAGTTTTTGGCGCCGTTGGGGAATTAAATTCTAACTTTGTCAATATCAGTAACAATCAAATTAGTTTTAAATTAAAATTAGTATATATTTATTTTGTTTCAGTTATTTATTGGTTCACATTCTTGTGCAGGTACTTTTGATCTCGTATGCCACGTTCTCAAGGATCTGAGATAACTCCGTACAATCCTGAAATTGAAAGAAATTTTCAACGTTTACTTTGGGAAAGAGCCCGAGGCATACCAGACCCAATTACCATGGCAGAAGAAGAGAACAACAAATCCTTAAGGGATTATGCAATGCCTCTTGTCACAGAAATCCATTCCAGTATACACAGGCCTGCTATCCAAGCAAACATCTTTGAAATCAAATCGGGCACAATACAAATGATCTAGAATCATGTGCAGTTTTGGGGGTTTGCCAAAGGATGATCTAATTGAGCATTTGGTGAGCTTCATAGAAATCTGTGACACATTCAAATACAACGGAGTCAAAGACGATGCTATTAAACTGCGACTTTTTCCTTTCACACTTCGTGACAAGGCAAAAAGTTGGCTCCACTCTTTGCCATCAAGTTCACTTACTACATGGGCTGACTTGGCCCAAAAATTTCTAGCAAAGTTCTTCCCGCCTGCTAAGACTACAAGATTGAGGAATGACATTACCTCATTCTCACAGTATGATTCAAAGTCTTTATATGAAGTTTGGGAGCGGTTTAAGGAAATGCTATGGGGGTGTCCCCATCATGGTCTTCCACAGTGGCTGCAAGTGCAGACATTTTATAATGGATTGTTTAGTTCAACTCGGTAGAGTGTGGATTCAGCTGTAGAAGGTGCTCTAATGGGGAAGAATTTTGATGATACTTATGCATTATTGGAAACCATGGCTGCTAACAACTACCAATGGCCTTCTTCAAGGATGAATCAACTTAAGGTAGCAGGCATTATCGAACTTGATGCAATCACGGCATTAGATGCCCAAGTAGCTACTCTCTCGAAGAAATTTGATGCTTTGGCAGTGAAGCCTGTGCATAATGTATCTTTGGTACGTGAACTGTGTGAGGGGAACCATGCTAATGATCAGTGTGCCATCAATTATGTGTCAGTACAGTATGTTAATAATTACCAGAGGCCACAGAATAGTAACAATTCCAACACATTCAACCAACAGAGCAACAATGCCTATAATCCAGGTTGGAGGAATCATCCGGGTTTCTCTTGGAGAGATAACAATCAGGCTCAACCTTCTCAACCTTCTGCACAGAGACCATCACACCCTCTAGGATTTCAGCAGCAAGCTTTTCAGTATCAGGAAAAGAAATCTAATCTAGAAGATATTCTGGCTAAATTTATTTCTCACAGTGATAGTAGAATGAATAGCCAAAAGGTGTCCTTGAGGAATCTGGAAACCCAAGTGGGGCAGCTGGCAAATGCTGTCAGCAATCGTCCTCAGGGTGCTTTGCCGAGTGACACTGAGGTTAATCCAAGGAGGGAAGGAAAAGAGCATTGTAAGGCTATTACACTGCACAGTGGGACTAACTTGCCTGGAGTTATTAAGGTGACTATGGAAAATCCTGCCATTGTAAATAATAAAGATGTTGATCCATCTAGTGAGAGCCAAGTTGATGGGGATAGGAAAAAGGAAGCAAGAGAAAGCATAGTCTTGCCTCCTAAAGCTAATGTTGAGCAATGCAAGCCAGTTCCTACTATTTAGCCTATGCCATTTCCACAAAGAGTGCAAAAACAGAAGTTGGACAAACAGTTTTCCAAGTTCTTGGAGGTGTTCAAAAAGCTTCACATCAACATTCCATTTGCTGAGGCATTGGCGCAAATTCCCAGCTATGCCAAATTTATGAAGGAGATTCTGTCCAAAAAGAGGAAAATGGGAGATTATGAGACTGTAGCACTGATAGAGGAGTGTAGTGCTATACTGCAGAAAAAGCTTTCACCTAAGCTTAAAGATCCGGGAAGTTTCACTATACCATGCACCATTGGGAACCAATCTATCAGTAGAGCTTTATGTAATATGGGGGCTAGCATTAATTTAATGCCATTATCAATATATAGGAAGCTGGGATTGAATGAAGCAAAGCCTATCAATGTCACTTTGCAGATAGCGGACAGATCATTGGCTTATCCAAAAGGGATTGTGGAAGATGTATTAGTCAAAGTGGACAAGTTCATCTTTCCCGCAGACTTTATTGTTTTGGACTTCGGGGAAGATAGAGAGGTGCCCATTATTCTGGGGCGACCATTCTTAGCTACAGGGAGAACTATCATTGATGTGCAGAAAGGAGAGCTCACAATAAGACTCCAGGATCAAGAGGTAACTTTCAATGTTTTTAGGACTATGAAGTTTCCTAGTGAATCGAAGATTGTTTCCTGGTCGACTTGGTTGATGAGGCAGTAAATGAGGTATTCCTGAACAACTACAGCTTTGACTCGCTTGAGGCAACCTTGATTGGAGCAATTGATGTGGAAGATCCTACTCATTTAGAGTATGTGGATTTACTGAATGAATATTCATGGTTCATTAACTCTAGGTAACCATTTGAATCATTGGATCAACCGGAATCTTCTACTTCCCAGATTAGTGCAACAATGGAGCAAGCACCCGAGTTGGAACTAAAGCCTTTACCAAGTCACTTACGGTATGCTTATCTGGGATAATCTTCTACCCTACCCGTCATTGTTTCTGCATTATTGAATGAGGTTTAGGAGAGTAAGCTATTACAAGTGTTGAAAGATAACAAGACAACTTTGGGATGGACACTTACGATATTAAAGGGATAAGTCTATCCATATGTATGCACAAGATCCTCATGGAGGATGATTCTAAACCTACTATTGAACATCAATGGCGATTGAATCCCATAATGAAAGAGGTGGTGAAGGCAGAGATCATTAAATGGTTGGATGCGGGAATCATTTACCCAATTTCTGGCAGTCCTTGGGTAAGCCCAGTTCAGTGTCTCAAAGAAAGGGAGCATGACTGTTGTGACTAATGAGAACAACGAGTTGATACCCACATGGACAGTTACAAGTTGGCGAGTATGTATGGATTACAGAAGGCTGAACAAGTCAACTCGCACGGACCATTTTCCCTTACCTTTCATTAATCAAATGCTGGATAGACTAATTGGGCATGAATTTTACTATCTCTTGGATGGATATTCGGGGTATAGTCAGATAGCTATTGCACCCGATGATTAGGAAAAGACAACCTTCATATGTCCCTATGGTACCTTTGCCTTTCGGCGAATGTCATTCGGGCTGTGCAATGCACTTGCTACGTTTCAGAGGTGCATGATTTCTATTTTTTCTGATATGGTAGAGCAGACACTGGAGGTTTTCATAGATGACTTCTTAGTATTTGGTGATTCTTTTGACTCTTGCTTAGCAAACTTGGTTTTAGTGCCTAAGCGATGTGTAGAGATAAATCTGGTATTGAATTAGGAAAAGTGTCACTTCATGGTTCAAGAGGGAATCATCTTAGGGCACAGAGTATATACTAGTGGGATTGAGGTAGACAAGGCAAAAATCGAAGCAATTGAAAAACTTCCGCCTCCAATATCTGTGAGAGGAGTTAGGAGTTTTTTGGGACATGCAGGGTTCTATCGGCGTTTCATAAAGGACTTTTCAAAAATCACAAAGCCCTTATGTAGCCTGCTAGAGAAGGATATGCCATTTAAGGTTGGAAAGGATTGCATTGAAGCTTTTGAGAAGCTTAAATAGAGGCTCGTTACAACACCTATTGTAGTTGCTCCTGATTGGGATTTGCCGTTTGAGCTTATGTGTGATGCTAGTGATTATGCCATTGGTGCAGTATTGGGGCAGCGTAAGGATAAACTATTCCATACCATCTACTATGCCAGCAAAATGCTTACAAGAGCTCAGTTAAACTACACTGCCACTGAGAATGAGCTCCTAGCTGTTGTATACGCCTTTGATAAATTTCGATCCTACCTTATTAGGACAAAGGTGATTGTGTATACTGATCACTATGCCTTCAAGTACCTCATATCAAAGAAGGATGTTAAACCATGCCTAATCAGATGGGTTCTCCTTCTCCAAGAATTTGATCTAGAGATTCGGGATAAGAAGGGTACTGAGAATTAGGTTGCTGACCATTTGTCAAGACTTGAGAAAAATGAGCAGCGAGGATGTAATGACATGGAAATTAATGAATTCTTCCCCGACGAACAATTGTTTGCCATTCAAAATGTAATGCCTTGGTATGCTGATTTTGCCAACTAAATTGTGACTGGTGTGCTACCTCCGGATTTAAGTTACCAATAGAGGAAGAAATTCCTAAAGGATGCGAGGTTCTATTTTTGGGATGAGCCATATCTGTTCAGACAATGTGCAGATCAGATTCTTAGAAGGTGTCTGCCTAGAGAAGAAACGGAGGACATGCTTCATCATTGTCACTCATCTGATTATGGTGGTCATTTTAGTGGAGAGAGAACAACAGCTAAGGTTCTCCAATCGGGGTTCTACTGCCCATCTCTATTCAAGGATGCTTATGCCTTCGTGCAAAGATGTGACAGATGCCAACGGGTTGGCAATATCTCGAAAAGAAACGAAATGCCCCTCAACAGTATTCTGGAGGTTGAGATCTTTGATGTGTGGGGCATTGACTTTATGGGACCATTCCCATCTTCTTTAAGCAATCTGTACATATTGGTGGCCGTGGACTATGTGTCCAAATGGGTTGAAGCAATAGCATCGCCGACCAATGATGCTAAAGTAGTGCTTCTTCTTGCGAAAAAAGCATTTTCACTCGCTTTGGAATGCCGTGGGCAATCATTAGTGACGAAGGGTCACATTTCTGCAATAAACCATTTGCAACCCTTCTAGCTAAGTATGGCATCAATTATACAATTACAACAGCATATCATCCACAGACGAGCGGTCAAGCAGAGATATCTAATAGGGAGGTTAAGAGCATATTGGAAAAGACCGTGAATCCTAGTAGAAAGGATTGGTCTACTAGGCTGGATGATGCACTGTGGGCATACCGAACGACATATAAAACGCCAATCGGAATGTCACCATACCACCTAGTCTATGGAAAGGCTTGTCACCTGCCGGTTGAGCTCGAGCATAAAGCATATTGGGCTATTAAAAAGCTCAACTTTGATTTGTACGCAGCAGGCGAGAAGCGGCTCCTCCAAATGAATGAGATGGACGAGTTTAGACTCCAGTCTTATGAAAATGCCAAACTGTACAAAGAAAATACTAAGAGGTGGCATGATAAGAAAATCATCATATAGGAATTTGAGGTCGGTCAAGCTATCATTCTGTTTAACTCGAGGCTGATGCTCTTCCCAGGAAAGCTAAAATCAAAGTGGTCGGGTCCGTTCACCATTGTCAAAGTCTTTCCTCACGGTGCCATTAAGGTTGAGGAGCCCAATTCTAGGCGGCCATTCAAGGTTAATGGGCAAAGGCTCAAACATTATTGGGGTGGTGACATTGAGCGTCACAAGACTTCAATCAATCTTGCGCATCCAGAATGAGGCGATGAATAGTCGAGCCGACGACTATAAAGATTGAGGCACTCAATGGGGAGGCAACCCTAGCTCAGTATCCTTTTCTATGAAATTTTATTCTGTTGCTTGATTTGTTTCTTTCCGTTTTAGTTTATTTGCTTCAATTTTTAGTGGTTTATTTTATTTTGCATGCATGGCCTTAAGACTCCAGTTATACTTAAGTGACTTGTAGCATTACATTTAGTTTGTTTTCTTTGTTAAGTTGTGTGTTTTTTATCTTTAAATTCTAGTTAGCTTCATATCACTTTCATGCAGTAAATGTTAGTTGGTTTTATTTGATTAAGCCTTAGATGTGTTAAGTGTTTGTATTTGATTAATATGTTAGTTGTTTGTGTAAAAAAAATAAAAAAAAATTCAAAGTACAGGGGACGGCGCCGCAGAGCCACTAATTAACCTTGTAACGGCGCCGCAGCGCCGGCAATTTCATGTGTTTACTGCATACCTGGCACTGCAGTGCCAGTGCTAAGGGCAATAATGGCGCCGCAACGCCGGTCGGGATTTCCAGTTTTTAAAATCCTTTTGTTCGGCAGTCTAAGCCCTCCAAAAGCCAAATTTTCTGTCTTCCCCTATACCATTCAAGACCGCCGCCTTCTCCCAACCCAAACCCATAACCTACTTCCTCTCCAATTCGTTCGACCATCAAGCTATTGCCGAATCATCATGGTTGTCCTCCCTTATTCATCGCGAATCGTCCAAATTGCTCTATGGTGGTTCGATTGAAAGATTAGCTTAGATAATTCTCCCCAAAATCCAGTAAGCCCTAGTTGCTTTTGATTCCTTCTTTTTGACTAAAAAGGAAAGGTAATGTAGATGAAGTGCTTGAGTCCTGCGGTCATTGTGACGAACGAGAATTTTGTAAATTTAATTTAAATATTTATTGAATTAAATAAATATTTTGGATGATTTAATTATTGAATTAAATAATTAATTGATGAATTTGTGGTAGATTAATTTAATTATATGTGTTACATTGGTTAAATTGATGTGGAGAATTTTTATATTCAAAGTATGTGTGTAATTGAGTTTATTTGATTAAATGCATTATTTAAATAAGCATAATGTTATTTCTAATTAATTTAATAATTAATTAGAGATTTAATAATTTGTCATTATTAATAAAGGAGAATTTTATTTATGTGACTATGTGATTTAATGTAGAATTATTCTATTTTATTTAATTGATTTAAATGAGATTATTTAATTGATTAAATATGTGACATTAACTATATTATAAGTAATTTATTAAAATAAATTAGAAAGGAGGAATAAATAATTAGCCAAACGAGGCCTTAGTGGGAGTTGGTGCCAGTTATTAACTAACACCATGTTCTGCCAGTTTAACTTTCACGTATTATCATTATACACATCATTTTTCCTAAGCAAGTCTGAGATACAGAGAGAAAAAGAGAGAGATTTGAGAGAATTAGAGAAGAGAATGAGAAATTGATTCATCTGCTTGTATAGTTTAAAGAATCTAATCAAGGTAATCCTTCAAGTAAAGTCTTTAATTATGTTTTTCTTTAATTTCTCCATGAACGTACGTTTTTGAGTTCTTATAAATTGAATTCAATGGCTAAATGTTTAATAAATTGATGTTAGATATTTGTAAGCATGCATAAATGTATTTTATATGATTTATATGTGATTTAGAGTAATTAAATCCATGAAATTACGTTTATATGAGAGTTCAGAAACTTACAGAGTAGTTATATATGAATATGAACTATATGTATGAAATTGATACTTGTTTTGCATGTTAATTGGTTAAATTGATAATTGATTACGTTTATGCATGTAAAAACGAAAAGAACGATAGTTAAACGGATTGATTTGGTTAAAAAAACGAGTTCACGGTGATTAATTACGTTAACT
The DNA here is from genome assembly GCA_034770075.1 of Aralia elata. Taxonomy (NCBI): domain Eukaryota; kingdom Viridiplantae; phylum Streptophyta; class Magnoliopsida; order Apiales; family Araliaceae; genus Aralia; species Aralia elata. The sequence continues at coordinate 60,287,062 of CM068378.1, forward strand.
GTATCAAAACCTGTTAATAAAGTATGAACAGTGAAATTTTTAGCCTTTAATTGGTTGTTTAGATTGTCTGTGATGTTAAAATCACTGTGTATGTAATGGGTTTTGATTTCATAACATATATGATGAATGGGTAGTGATTTAATCGGTGAATTATGAAAAACTTTGGCCAAATTTGGCATTTTTCTATGTTCTTCGCGAACTGCAGGAATCGAGTTTCGGGTCCACTGCCCCGGCAGTAGAAATGAACTACATTTCCTGCCCCGGCGGTAGGCTCGCCCCGGCAGTAGAAATGTATTACATTTCCCGCCCCAGCGGTAGGCTCGCCCCGGCGAGGCTTTTGTGAAGAAACCCACCGCCCCGGCGGTGGAACGGGAATAAAAAAAATGTTTCTTTTCTTTGTGGCCATGCTATGTTACCATGTGCATGTTTAAAGCCTAGACTAATGTATCAATTGAGATATTAAATGAAATTGGATGAGAATGAATCCTGAAGTGTTTATAATACTGTAACTAATTATTGTTACTACTTTATAAACAGAATGTATAGGTTGATTAAAGAACGTGAATTTTAATTTGTAATCTATGCACGAGGCAAGTATCTTATCCTTACTTATTACTTTTACGCAAGTTTCTGAACTTCACTTTTATATTGAAAGCAAGTTTCTTAATTATACTTTTCATTGAGCAAGTTCTAAAACCCTATCTCTCTTTTATGAAAGTTTCTATACTCTATTTCATATTGAGCAAGTTCTTTACCATAGTTCATTCAAGTTCATGAATTCAAATGTGTTATTCGGATTCCTCTTTGTAATACTTCAGATATACAGAATTTATTCAATTGTATCTTTTGTGAGATTCAGTCTTTGATTCTCGAATATCAATTACATTTTATTGAACCTTGATTGACTAGCGAACCCTTATTGATTCGACTAGTTTATAGTTGATGAGCGTTCTAAATTCTAGAAACGTTATTGAAGTAAATCCAAACCAAACTTCCTTTGGTGCGGACTCTGATGTCAAACTGAGATGAATAACCCTTATATAGGGGATTATTTTACGCGTTAGCATTTAGATATTGTGCACATACATGGTACAAATGGCTGATCCCCCTAAGTACGAGAAGTAAGGTCCATATAGTATTACGACTATTAAAGGTTTAAAGTAGAAATACTTGATAACCTAGGACATAGTTCCTGGTCTTATGACCCTCAGATGCTCTTTTGATTCTTGTATTCTAGTCTTGATTCAAAAGACGAGAATTCGATTATCCGATATCCATTTGATTATTCGCATGTTATTATTATTATTTTATTGTGTTACTTGTTGGGCAATTGTTGCTCACCCTTGCATAATAACATTGCAGCTAAGTTGAAAGAGTTGATGAGCCATCCACTAGTAAGGGCAAAGGCAAAGCAAACAAATGATGAAGACTTGTTATATTTGTTTAAATGATGTTTATGTAATAGACTTAAGTTATGTTTCCGCATTGATGTTTATTTAAGGTTAGATGACCTGGAATTTATTTGTTAAAGATGTTGTAACCCTTTAATGGGAGATTTCTATTTTAATTAAGAGTTTTCATTCATATTTGAATTGGTAGTTAGATGTGATGTGATGTATTTGGATAGTGAACACCAAATCTTGTGGAAACGAAGTACCCGGATTTGGGGGTGTCATAGTCATAGATGTTGAATTCCGGTTTGTGCTTTCATTTAGCTTTATAAATTTGGGTTTGTTGCTCTAAGAGTCTTTTTGTTGCATCCCTTTGTTTTGATTGGATTGTTGGGTGTGCATTGCTTTTAACAGGTTTGAGATACAATCTTTTGGTTTTGAACCACAGCCACAGGGCTATATCGCTATCAAAATTGTAGTTGCCCACCATGTGTTTGTAAAATTGATTAGGAGAGCTTTTTGTTTTCTTTGGTTGGTTTTTGGCGTGAACGTTATTTGCTTGAGCATTTTGGGTTAGAGAAATTTATGTTTCATATATTGAGCTCTTCTTTCTCTTATTTATTTGGCTAACTGGTTACTTGGTAATGTTGATGGTCATTTGCATTGATCGTGCATGTTAAGGATTCATTGATTTACTTGAAAATTGATTGTTGGGCATGGTTGATGCTTTGTTTTAACAGGTTGAACTCTGCTGGGTGTTGACAAACTTGGAAAGCCTTCATTAAGGTTAACTTGGGTGTGGATCAGTTGGGATTTGTTCTTGCAGTTATTTGGTTCAGGGTTGAGCAGTTGGGCTTTCTTTGTTGAAATTTGATAACATGGCGTCCAAGAGGCAGCGAGGTGTTACTTCCCAGTCGGAGGCGCAATTTGACAGTACACGGTTTGTAAATGCCCAGGCAGCCCTGAAATTTCACAAAGTACTGGCGGGGAAGAACCTCATGCCTGAGAGAGGTCTTAGGCATGATTTGCGAAAAGACGGAGAGATGACCGCTATGATTACGGAGTGCAGATGGGTCCCCATTACCCGCCAGCTTGAGGCCGCAGTTATCTTCCTAGTGAAAGAATTCTACACCAATGCCACGACTAGGGATGGTTTTGTTTCTCAGGTTCGGGGAAAAACAGTGGCATTCGATCGCAGTACCATCAATGCCTACTACAACTTGGCGGATATTGAGGACGATGACTATATGTTAGATGGGATGGAACGCTACAACCTTGATAGCGTCGTTCAGCATCTGTGCAAGCCAGGAACTGCCTGGAAGTATAGAGAGGGCACTTCTGAGAAAACCAATTTCTCCCCCACCGAGTTAAGTCGCTATGGCAAGGTGTGGTATAGTTTTATCTGTTTGAACAAGATGCCAACCAAGCATATTAGCGATGTTACAAAAGAAAGAGTCGTCTTGTTATTTGCTATTGTGACCGGGGTGAAGATTGATGTAGGGCTGGTCATCCAGGATTCGATTGAGAGAGCATTGAGCGACACCACTTCTGGAGGGCTCCCACACCCATCGTTGATCACCGAGCTTTGTCGGGCAGCAAATGTTGAGTGGCGGGCTGATGAGATACTCCAACCACCTATGGCCATCATTGATCATGCGACGATCGCTCGTTACAAGGTGTGGGAGGGCGCCAAGTCACACCCAAGGGGTGAAGGATTTCTTCTAGTGCCGCAGCGTGCATCTCCATCACGAGTCGGGCCATCTTTAGAGCATATGGAGATAGATTCTTCTTCAGATGGACCCATGGCCGCCATTTTAACATCATTGGGCAGATTGACAAGGAGGGTTGATGCAGTGGCTTTGAGGCAAGTTATGATGATGGAGTACCACATACAGTTCGCTGCCTACTCAACTGGTAGGGCTGCGTTCGGATCCGAGCATTCCCAGGCCCCCGTGCCTCTAGTTCTGCCACCTTACCCACTGCCATCTCCCAACCACGACGAGGGCAACCACGACCAGGGCTACCACGATGAGGATATGAAGTGATATCACCTCAGGGAAGACTTTATTTCAATTCTGCCTATCTAGCCAATGAGGGCATTGTCATCCTAAGCTTGGGGGTGTTTATTTATTGCTTTCTTATCTGTCATATGCCATATAAAGTCATCTGTGGTCACGATTAATTAACTTCTTATGTATTTATTGCTTTTCGTATTTTGGTGGATCTTATTAGACGTTTAGATTAATTATCTATCTTAAGTTTAAGTTCCACAATGGTTTGTTTTTGTTTATGTTGATTATGGTCAATGATAAGTTATTGTTTAAAGGTCATTCGAGGGTGATGGTCATGCGTATGTGGTTGATGTTTTTAACTTAATTGATGGTTTAAAACTTCCTATCTTCATGTTTTTTGTTGAGCACATGCCTGCTATTATGGCTAGTCACAAGTCAGAGAAGTTATATGCCAATTGCTTTTGATTTTCTAAAGATATAACTCTGTTAGACTTACATCTGGCATTGGTTGAAGGATTTAGGCTCCTATACAGATTCGGGAAAGTCTGGGAATGTGCCATGCAATAATTCTAAAAAAAAATTAGAAATTTTATTTTAACTAGTCTAATTATGTGGCCTTTGTTGCTCGAGTTATTAGATCCTCAAGGGTGTCTTTCCACCTAATACCCTAAAACTGACTGGTTTGGGAGTCATTGATCAAACGCTTGTTATATGAGTATCTCTGAAAAGCCTAAGTTAATTAGACATTGCACTAGTCAGTTATGAAATTTGAGGCGAGATGGAGCGTAAAACGCGCTCGCCATATTTATAGTGATGTATTAAATCCTGTTTGGGTTAAATTGCATGTTAACTACCCTTGGATCCCTTTATTGCATTTATGCCTTATTCGACCGGCTTTGATGTAGCGGGTGAGTTTACAGAGTTTGCATTTTCATTAAGCAGTTGTCTATATGATTTTATCTGAGCTGTGACTGGTTAGAGTAGTTGGTATTCACACACGCACATGCAGGGTCAAAGGCTGGTTTAAACTGGCGATTATATTAAAAACCTTTTCCATGCCCATGGTGTTGGGCCCTCTTAAATTGTTAGTTCTAATATTTGAGGCCATAAGTCAGATAAATATTGGATCATTGCTTCTTATGTTTTTCCTTGTTATTAGTATTTATAGTATTTTCATTTTATCTATTTCGCTTGAGGGCAAGCAAAAGCTCAAGTTTGGGGGTATTTGATGAGTAGGTTTAATACCTACAAATCAAACACTTTTAACCTCAAGAAGTTGTATGCTCGTGCCTATTTTACTTTAATTTTGTTATGTTTTGTGTTATTTTATGGAATTAGGTGAAGTAGGGGCATTTCTGGCAGTTCTTAGCAAAAAGGGCAAAATAGTCATTTTTCCTGTATCGGCGCCGCAACGCCGTTTTTGTACTAGATCTTGGCGCCGCAGCGCCAGGTCCGGGTCTCGAATCCAAGCTATTTGCCCCAGCGCCGCAGCGCCCTTTTTAAGCTATATACCGGCGCCACAGCACCGGTCCTGTGACTTTGTTTTCCTGCGCTTGTGGTTGTCCCGAAATGATGTTTCCTTCCTTTATTCCTTTTGCTGAGCTTTCTTATTCTCCATGTCCACTCTCATCTTGATATATGGGATTTGAATTAAAGGCATTTGATTTCATTATTCCTTCTTGGGTTCACGTATGGATGCAGACAAGGAAAAAGAATTTAAAGGAGAGAGAAGGAGCTGCTTGGGGTTGGTCCCTTTGTCTGTGAATCCTCCAAGAGCAACCGACGAATTGAATGGACCAAGAAGGGAATTTTTGGCACGCCAGTGCAAAGCCTTAAGGGCAAAAAGCCTTGCCATTAAGGGACATCTCTACCATTCAAAAGAAAGGGAGAACAGAGAGAGTTGCACATCACTTCCTTCGGAGCAAACAAAGCAGAAAAGGGCTGAAACCTTGTAGCAATTATGGAAACATTGCACCTAAGTGGAACCCTAATTACCTACACAGAAGGGAGATTATTCACTATCAAAAGGAGTTTTTGAGATTAAAATTATTCATATATAATTTAGTTTCTCTACTTTCTTCCGATTATTGTATAATCCAATGATGTTTGGTTCTCTGTCAGTTATATTTATTTTCACAGTTATGAACTAATTCCTTATTCTGAGGTTACAATGGAACTAAATGTATAGTGTTAATTAAATTTCTTTCCCTTTAATTCTTATGAATCATGTTTGAATAGACTTTCATATTGTATGCTTAATGTATGAATTAACTGGAAAGTAATTCATGTGATGTTTATACTAAATTGGAAAATGGATTATGAAACTCAGATCACCAATATGAGAGCACATGTTATGGACTTTTCTTTATAGGAGTGAATTCATAATTTGGAGGTAGGATAGGAATATACCTAACTGCCATGTGTAGCCAATTGAGAATGTATCCTTAATGACTCATATTTTAATTAATTTACATAGAAATATAGTGTTTTATTAAAGCAAGAGATTTTTATACTACTATCGGAAGAGGTGTATAATTGTTTTAAGTTCTCGGTTATCAATTTGTATGATTTTACTGATTTAAAGGGGAAGTTAGGAGATTAAACCTAGCATTTGGGGAAATTGTGACCTCAGCTTGTTTTACATTATAAACAGAAAAATAAATCAACTTCTCTTTGTATTTTCACTCGTTAGATTAATTGTTAATCAAATCACAAATTATAATCATTTGTTTTAATTAGGATTAATTTGACATAAAATTGGTAATTGATAATTATTAGCTTTATTTCCTCGTGGGTTTGACACTCTACTTACGTTATATTACTTTTGGACCGCGTATACTTGCGCGTGTTTATCGATTGCGAAATCGACCAACAGGTTGCGGGAACCCACTTTCAGATCTCTTTTACTTATGTGTTCAGTACATTATGACGTGAACCTAAGAATATTGGAGTCAAGATCCACAAATCGGATCTTAACTAGATTCCCACGATGGACATCGTTTCGATTGTAATAAGAGATATTCGATCATTGTACATGTAAATTTGGGCCTTAAAAAGGTATCGAGGGTTTCATCCCATGAAAATCGGGTTTAAGGCCCCGTGGTAGTGAAAATTACGGTTGCAGGTGTTCAGGGCTTTTGAGTCGGCTTTCATGCCCACGGATCGCCTCGACCCTATTTTTATGTTTAATTTCTCGTTTATCACAAAGAAACGATTTTTTAACAAAAACGACAAAGATCTATTAAAATTAAATCGCTCAGGTTAGTAAGACGACTTTAAATTAAAATTGAAAGTAGCGAAGAATTTCGTTTCCTATTTGGGGAAGGGTTTGAAAACCGTATTATCTAAGACGTCACCCAAAAAGGTTTTCATCAAAATTAAAGCTAAAATGAACCTTTTCCTCAAATCAAGTCCCTCACGCATAGGTTCAAAGAGGTTCGAAATTGCTTTCAAAATAACGCATTTCTCACGATTTCGATTTAAAGTTAGATAGCGATTTCCTTCAAAATCACACACACATACACACACACTTCACACTTAGAAAAATAATAAGAAGCGGTAACCGTGTTTTCACGGAAGTCGAGGGGTGCCTAACACCTTCCCCTCGCTTAAGCAAGCTCCCGAACTCTCTGAATCTCGGTTTTGAGACTAATTTTACGGGGTCACATATTGGGCCATATTGCAAAAATCTAAAAATTCGGATGAGTTAGTACATTCATTTAAAATCTTTACCAACTAGCGGCTCTATCTAATTGGCCCATCATCAAAAAATCAACCTTTCAAAACCCCATCAACATTTATGTCATTTTTTCCCCTAAAACTTACCCTTTAAGCGGAAATCAAAATCTTAAAAAGGGTAGAAAAAACGAAATCTTAGGAAAAATAAAATTTTCCCTGGCGGCTCTGCTGGGGATCGTTAGAGGGCTTAAGCCGTATACAATCTTGTTGTTTTCCTTTTCTTATCTATGTGTGGTTGTTAGGTTTGTATATAGCGCGAACATGCAATCAAATTACATAAATAGTGTGGAAGCACAATAAAACGGATTTTAAAATTTTTCATACAAACCATCACCATGATCATCCATGTGCTCAATTATCAATTAAACGAAAGAGATAGAGTATGAGAATCATACCCTTGTAGAACCATGCTTCTACAGATACAAGTTCACCTCCAAATCCTTCGCGTTCTCCTTGAATTCCACCGATTAAATTCCTTCCTTTGATCAATGTTAGCCACCCAAGTGTTTGGCCTCTAGAGGTGATCCACCAAGGAATAATAGTTGTTCAAGAAGATGGGTGTTGGCAAAACCCTAGTTTCTATCTCTATAGAAATTGCAAGTACTCTCACTCTCTCTAATTCATATGGAAGAGTGTGTAACTGTCTAACCCTAATCATGATAAGACTCCTCTTATTTATAGATATAGGGAACCCTCCTAAACTATTTAGGATTCGGGTTTTTATTTTAATTAAACTCTTTTAATTAGTTGAACTCCTAATCCAATTAGGAATTCATGATAGAGTACTTCTATTAATTAATTCTCAATCCCTATTAGGAATTAAATAATAGTAATAGTAATAATAATAATAAGACTCCTCTTATTAACTTATATTTAATATTTCCAAAATATTAAATAATAAATATTAAGCTATTTAATTTATTCTATCTCCATAGATTAAATTAAATACACTTAACTTATTATTACAATTATGTCATTTACTTCTTAAACAAATATTTTCCTTTTGCGGTGTGACCCTTTAGGTTCTCCATATTAAACCGGTTGTGAATAAATCAATTAGAACAATTCTAATCTTATTTAAATAAATAAATTAAACTATTTAATTTATTTAAATAAATAATATTTATTCTACAATAAGGGTAAGCCCCCTTAGCGATCAACGACTTTCCAGATAATATAGATTTCAATATTAATCACAAAAGAACCTTTCAGTGAATAGTTACCGTACAATTCAATCCTTCTACCATACAATATCCCAATTAAATATAAGACATGGAATTACTGTCAAGTCTTATTTTATTTAATTATATGTATTTCGATTCTCAAATGCACAACTCTGATAATGCAAATTAGAAACTCCTTTTTAATTTCATTCTGCTTTGGCCAAAGACTTCTGAGTTGTCATTTATCAAATCACATAGGATATTCTCTCCTTTTACTAGAAGTGGTAGATTCTTTGTTGATCATTCACCTATCTCCATGTATAACTTATTATACCCAATCATACCCTTTGATATACCCTAAAGGTCTTAAGGGACATGTCAAAATATAACTCATCATACACAAGATACTATGATGATCTCAAGTATAAGGATCACTTGTACTACTATCACTAGAGGAATTTAAATTTACAGGCGAGTAAAACTCCATTAGGTATTCCTTAGCGAGCCACGTTCAGTGTACTTATTCTCCAATAAGCACCTACATACTTGCTTTAGTGTCTCCACACAAATGATTATGAGATCAATCATCCTCTTTTAAAGAGCAAGCAACGTATGTACTAATCTATCCGGATTCACTAATCCCCTTTTTAGTAATCCAACGATTAGGAACGATTTTAGTTTGTGAGCTATCTTGAATTTAGATCTCATTAGCATGATCCCCATCATGATTCTAAAAGCATTGCTCAAAACTATGGGTTTATCACATTTAATATAACAGCACTATGTAGATAATGTAAAATGCCTTTAATAACCGAATAAGATTACAAAGTATATGCTACATCATATCAAATATGATTGGCTTGTGTGCATACTACTTTCAGTGGTGTGAATGGTTTGAATGAATATTACGATGAATGTCTTACATGCTTTATTTAAGTGCTTCGCACAATTGTCATCATATGCATGCGATGATGCACGATGAATGTATGTGAATGTATGTTGTGTGATTCCTCCTCAAGGAGGCGAACCCGTCAGTTGTTGATTACTGGACTCAAGGGGGCATTCCCCTGCAAGGCTCAGGAAAGGCACCACTCAGATCCGCTCCAATTGAAAAATTGAATTCATTCCCATCGAGTAAGTTGCGAAGATCTGGGGACTTTTATGCCGAAAAGCCCACGAGAGTAACCCTAGAGTAGGTCAGCCTTAGACAAACCCAACGTTACGGAAAGTCTCTTCATACCCTGTTACTCCTTGTATGTAAAATATCATCCGTATTTAATTCAATCATCTTCCATCTTCTTATCCTGTCATAAAACCACTAATCGTTGTTTTGCAGGAAAAGATTAAAAAATCTCAACACATACTGCATTAGCATGCATCCGAACCTACCACATTTAAATACTAATCTTCATCATATTGCTTTTGTAGATTGGTCCAAGAACTAGGTTTCGAGCTTGTAGGGTACGAATACTGCCTATCAAAATGGCTGAAGGTTCCGCGCCAGATTCCATCCCTGTCTCTCAGGAAGAATTTGAGAACTTCAAGAAGCAGATAGATGAGATAACCAGTCTACTGAAAGAATAGTGCAAAACAACCAAAGATCAGCCCGGGCCTAGGAGGCAGTCAAACCCAAGGCGCCTATTCTCAAAACCCTTCCTTCCAATTCGGTAGCAAGGATACCAAAGGGTCTACCGACCAAACCAAGATAGTCAATATCCCAGACGATAAAGAAGATGCAGGAATCAAGAAAAAGGTAAAACAAATCGAAGACGCCATAAAGTCCATGAAAGGGATAGGAAACTACGGAAGTGTCCAATAATCCGACCTATACATATTTCTGGGAGTCAGGTATCCCGACAGATTCCAAGTGCCAGATTTTGAGAAATACAACGGACTCGACGATCCTTACGCTCACTTAAAGGTATACATAGGGGAACTAGGTTCTTATGCCAAAGACGAAAGCCTTAGGATGTAGCTATTCCAGAAAAGTTTGACATGTGAGGCAAGAACTTGGTATGCCCGACTTGACAACTCCAAAATCTACAGTTGGGAGGAATTAGCCCATGCCTTTTTGAATCAATACAGTTTCCAGTCCCAGATGGCTCCCGACAGATATCAGATGACTAAGATCGAGAAATAACCTAATGAATCCTTTCGAAATTATGCCCAAAGGTGGAGACGATTAGTTGCTCAAGTGAGTCCACCAATGGAGGAAAATGAAAGGGTGGTGATGACCTTTATCGATATTCATGAGGCTCTATACTATGAAAGGGTGTTGGCTGGCATTGGTAAACCATTTTCCGAGATGATAAAACATAGAGAAATGGTAGAAATAGGATTGAGAGCTGGAAAAATCAAGGACCTCACGACACTGGAAGCTGTGGTCGAACACATTCAGTCAGGAAATTATGGAAATGCGCCCAAAAGAGGCTATAAGAAGAAAGAAGAGGATGTCTCCCTGGTACTGCAGGGGCAACCTCGAGGAAACAGAAACATTTCGCCTATCCGAATGCAAGGCAATCATCCTCAGTTGTCACAAACGCCAGTTCCTCCCAAGCAAACCCAACAGAAAAGCATTGAAGAAAGGCGCAGACGCGAATTCACTCCTCTTAGTGATTCTCTCAAAAATGTATTGGCCCTATTATTAGCTCAAAAAAAGATCACGGAGCTTGCTCCCCCAACTGATCCCAAGGGAAAGAGGTACGATCCCAGCAAAAGATGCGCCCATCATTCTGGTTCCCCTGGTCATGATACCCAAGAATGCTGGTCTTTAAAGTATAAAATCTAGAATCTGATAGAAAGTGGTGAGATTATAGTGACACCACCTGAGCAGCCCAATGTCCATACCAACCCTCTCCCGTAGCACAATACCGAAGGTGTGAATATGATTTGCTCTAGGAATGCTGAAAATCACAAGTACCTTAGGAAGATTGAGGAACGTGCTCCGTGGGCCAAGGCTGAAGCCATGGGAAGAGAGTATGCAACGAGACATGAATTAGCAAATATAAATGTGCGGCTGAGTCAGTTGGCCGAATTAATTGTACACCAGCATCAGCTCACGCGACAAATGATTAGTCAATGTTCGAAGAGCAAATCAACTACAGCTCCTCCTAGAGTTATTTCCCTTACTGAGGAGGATCAGGCCATGCTCCGAGAACAAAAAAGATGGGAAGATAAAATAGCCAGGGAGGCCCACTGGTGAACAAAGAAAGGATGAATCGTGTGTTGGCTATGAATCGATAGTTCACCCCCTAAGACAAACCAAGGAAGAAACGTTGAACTTGTTGATAAGCAAGGGAAAGGTTACAGAACTGTTACCACCCATCCGCCCTCGCTCAAAGAGGTACGACCCTACGAAGATTTTCCTGTACCATTCAAATTCACCTGGCCATGCTACAAAGGAATGCTGGGCCCTTCAACATAAGATTCAAAACTTCATTGAAGCTAGGGAATTGAGAATAGCCAGCAATATCGAGGTTCTCACTATTAGAGAAAGTACCCTAGAAATGAAGGGTTTGTCATACCCGTCAGAGATAGAGAGCTCAAATGAAGTGGTGGTTGTAATCACATACCTGGAAGGCGCAGAAACCAGACCTCTTATAGTTTAGGGAGCCGCAAAGGAAATCAAGAAGGCCCTTGAACCTCTTGTGCTGGCATCTAGACCATAATATCCCATCACTAGTTTGAAGGCAGTTCCTTGGAACTACGAAAAAGAAATGAGCGAAGCAGCTGAGTGCATTGTCGTCTTGCCTAAGGAAAACCCTCTATATTTCTCAAAGCAAGCGACAGAGCCCGCAATGAAACCTGTTGTGAGAATACCCGATGAAAAGGCAATTGAATTCCTCACCAAAATGGGATATAATGAGGTAAATGTGGTGAAGTCCCTTGAAGAAGCTCCGGCACAAATCTCCATTCTGGATTTAATCCTAGTATCCGAAGATCATCGGAAAGTATTGATCAGAGTCCTGGAAGAGGCGCACCTCCCCAAAACCGTGGATACAGAGAAATTCAGCCACCTGATTGGCCATATCCTGGATAGTAACGTGATCTCTTTCACAGACGATGACATACCACCTGAAGGGACTGGCCATCGCAAGCCATTGCATATCGTGGTGATATCCTCAGGATACGTATTAGGCGGTGTTTTAATTGACGGAGGATCAGTCCTGAATATATGCCCTTATGATACCCTAGAGAGAATGAAGATCAATCCCAATCGAATTCGAAGCAACCACGTGATGGTTAGGGCATTTAACGGGTCAAGGAGAGACACTATCGGGGAAATCAAACTTCCTATAGAAATAGGTCCATATACCTTCAACATCTCCTTCCAGGTGCTAAATATCACTACCGAATACAATCTACTGTTAGGGCGACCATGGATCCATATGGCCGGGGCAGTCCCATCAACACTTCACCAGCAACTGAAATACATCATCAACGGGAATCTGGTGACCGTGTTAGCTGAACCCGAATACCCTCCTCATTTGCACGGAGACATACCTCTAATTGGTCTAGATAAAGGGGTGGAACCCGTCAGTTTTCAGGCTTTTGAAGTAAGCACTACCCGATATCAACCTATCGGCTCCCCTGCTCTAAAACCTAGGGTATCTCCTGAAGTTATGTCAGTGGCTCAAGAAATGCTCACTTGTCAATATCAACCTGGTCAAGGATTAGGAAGGAACAACCAGGGAGTGAGAGATCCAATCCAAATGCCCACTCAACTTGGAAAGGTAGGGCTAGGTTATGTTGGTGGTTACAAGTGAAGAAATCCTCACAAAAGGATTCCACCTCAATTGGCCTCCATCTTTATGCCAAGGATCAATGATTTCAATCTCACAAGCCGCTGAAGAAGATTCCCGTGCAAATATCAGATTTGCTGATACCCAAGGCTGACGGCTCATCTGAAGAAGTAACTGATAATGAAGACAACTTAATCTTGACTAATGAGCAGAAAAGGAAGAATGAACAATTCCTGCAAGAAATACAATAGCAATTAAAGGGCAATTCTCTCTCTCCCAGGGCCAGGATGGAGATGGGTTAAAAGACGACATTGACAGTACCAAACCGGCCATCGCCCAGGAAATTATCTCTTTCCTTGATTGGACCAAGGTAGACATTCCTAGGGACTCTGGCAATATAGAGAACGAGCAAGTCTCAGCCATCATTGAAGACATCACCCCCCAGAATGTCGCCTCCATCTCGACCGTTGATGATGACACGACCACTAACAACTTGAAAGTCGAGCCACAAATAGTTCACAAAGGGTAAAAAATGGGAGATGAGGCGTATTGGTCCCCAGAATCTAGAAGGGCTTTATCTTTACTTTATTTTATTTTTTGCATGTTTAGGTTATGCCCGTTTCAGGAAAGCTTTTGGGTTTTCTCGTCAGTAACCGGGGCATCGAGATAGACCCTGCCAAAATAAAGGCCATCACTAAAATGCCGACACCGCGAACTGAGAAAGAAATATGGGGATTCTTGGGAAGAATCAACTTTATCAGCAGATTCATATCCCAATTAACAAGAACTTACGAACCAATCTTCAAGTTGCTTAGGAAGAGTTCCTCTGGTAAATGGGATGAAGAATGTCAAAAAGCCTTCCACGTCATTAAGCAGCAATTGATAAAGGCACCTGTGTTGGTCCCACCAAAAGATGGAATCCATCTGTTTATGCACATCTCAGTCAACCCCCACGCTATGGGATGTATGCTAGGACAGGAGGACGATATGGGCAAGGAAAGAGCTATATATTATCTAAGCAAGAGGTTCAGCAGTTGGGAACATAATTACTCGATGATCGAGAAAACCTGTTGTGCATTAGCATGGGCCGCTATGAGGTTACAACATTATCTGCATGGCCACACGACATATCTGATCTCCCACATGGATCCTCTGAAATACATCTTCGACCGACCGATGCTGAATTGCCGATTATCAAGATGACAGTTAATCCTCCAACAGTTCGATATCATCTACGTAACACAAAAATCAATCAAAGGCCAAAGAATTGCAGACCAGCTATCCGAGGCACCCACAAAAGGGTTCGAACCATTGGAAACATATTTCCCAGATGATGGTGTACTGGTCATCCAATTTACGAGGAATGAAAGAGAAGGCCAGTTTTGGAGATTATATTTTAACGGTGCTATGAACATGGAAGGAGTCGGAGCTGGGGCAGTCCTTGTATCTATCACGGGAGAACAATACCCTGCAGCTATGAAATTACTATTCTGCAACTCTAATAACACGGCCGAGTATGAAGGATGCATTTTGGGACTAGAAATGGCCCGTAGAATGGGAGTCAAATGACTAGCCGTCTTCGGAGACTCGGAATTACTCATCTGACAATCCATGGGAATATACAGCACAAAGGAACTCCATTTGCTCCCCTATCATCAGCACATCATCAAAATGGCAAAGGAGTTCTAAGACATCGCCTTTAGGCATATCCCACGAAATAGAAATGACTTTGCAGACGCCTTGGCCACGTTGGCAGCATTGATGCATATATCCAAAAGGAGGGAAATATCTGGTTTCAACATTGCAATACAACAAAAACCCGCCTATCAACATTATGTTGGGGAAGTTTAGACGAAATCCCTCAGTATGAATGGCCATGGTATCACGACATCAGAGAATATCTACGTGACAGATCCATTCCCATCGAGGCAAATCGGACAGAAAGATAGCGGATCCAAACGATGACATTAAAATTATATCTGAGCGGGGACACCCTATACAAGAGGGATGTCAATATGGGATGAGATGCCTTGACCAAGGTCAAGCTTAAAGGTTAATAAACGAGGTACACGGGGAAGTGTGTGGACCGCATATGAGTGGCCCCCTTCTTGTCAAAAAGATCCTAAGGACATGACACTATTAGTTAACGCTCAAAGCAGATTGTGTTGATCACTGTTGGTCGATTTAGCAATCAATAAATACGTGCAAGTATACACGGTCAACAAGTAATATAATGATAAGAGAGTTGTCGATCCCACGAGAAATTAATTCTAATATTTTCCAAGTACCAATTTTATATCAACTCAATCTTATTTTAACAAATGAATTAAATAATATTAACAATCTAAACTAAATACTAAAAATAAATGACTAAATAATAAAACATAAATAAATAAATAAATCTAAGAATTCAACTTCACCTCATACTTCGTTCAAATCTCATAACTCTCCATTTAATTATACGGTCACAATGAATTGTTAACCGAGAATTCGTTAGTATTTATACGCATCTCCCGATGATCATACAAACATATTATTTCTAAATCCACCACAATGGGAATAGAATTGGAAATGAACATCCTAGCTAAATAACTCACTATATTCATATGTGAATTAAATTAACAAGAATTTTAAGCACAGATTCTCAAAGTGGTTGCACATGGCGTATAGGTATATCCCTATCCTATACGTGAATCATGAATTCCATCCCCTGCAGAAAACACAAACACATGTTATCATATTCAGATCTAACTCTAAATTTCATCTCCCGAATTCATCTAAAGTATCCCGCTAATTATTGGCCAAACAATTAATCAATATGCACAAAATATGATAAGTCAATCCGTGCCAATCAAATAGAAAGATATTCAATTTAAACTATACATGGGTTTCCATTAAAAACTTAAATTAAAAATATGTTCATAGCAGATAAAATTATAATCAACAAAATATTCAACATCAATAAAAGACAAAAATGAATAAGGTTTAGAGAAGAAAAATTATCTCCCGCAAGTCTTCTATCTCCAAGCTTCTTCAATCCATGGCCTTCATCGTTGATGATATTTTGCTTGCTCTTGAACTTGGAAGAGAATTAGCCTCACATGGTGTTCATTGGCTTATTTCCCAACACCTTTACAATCCCCCAAAAAAGAATATTTATAGGAGTTTATTTTTCCTAACCCTAATAGAATTACAATCCTAATCTAAAATTATATGCATAGTTTCCTAATTTTAGTAAACTACTATAATACAAGTCCTTTTCTAAATCTACTATTAATTCCTATGCAAAACTAGGCTTTAGAGTATCCAAACCCTACTAGAAACCACTAGAACTTGACCAAAGCTGGAAAAAACCCCGGCTAGCATTCCGCACCCCAGCGCCCCGGCGCTGGGTTTAGTTCTTATTGGAGCGACCCGGCGCTGTAGATCAACAAAATTACCAAATTGCCACTCCTTTGACAGAAATTCCAGAATCACCCCTTCTTTGCACTTTCCTACAAAATAACACAAGAACAAATAAAATACACTAGAATTACTTAAAAGATAGCAAAATACGAAGTCCAAAAGTATCCAAATAATAGGTATATTTTTCACTCATTAAATACCCCCAAACTTAAATATTTGTTTATCCTTAAGCAAAACGCAAACAAAAACTATAAAAACAAAACTAATAACTAATTACACAAGCATTGAATTAATTTGAAATTAAACATGGCGACAAAGATATTTTATTTTAAATGATAATTCCTAGAAAATTCAAAAATATGCAAAACCTAAAAATCTCAACATTCTATTAGTCATACTTTACTCAAGACCCTTTGTGTGTGTGTGAATCCAAATTTATCAAACTAGCGGAAAAAAAACTCAACGAAGCTCATATAATCAAATGCATCATAAAAGATATCAATAAAGGTTAATATTACAACAAGAACTCTATACGCTTATCTTCCATACCTCAAAGCGAATACAGAAAAACATAATTAAAGGATCACAAGGTTATTTAAAACATTTAAGCCCCTTTTAACCCTTCCCCAAGAATTCAAACAATTTTTTTTTCTTTTAATTCTTTTTTTTTCTTTTTAGTGAGTGTGTTTTATGCTCCATCTCACTTTCCAGTGAACGAGTGCGTTTTACGCTCCATCTCGTCGCATGTGTTTATGAGTGAGTGCATTTTACGCTCTATCTTATCCCACTACATGATCCATTCTTTCAACTGGGGAAGGTTCAAAATTTTTAATTTTTTTTAAATTAACCAAGATTTCCCCCAAATTATATTCTACCTCATATTGCACTTTAAGTTATGATCAAACAAGATGTAAAGTTCATAAATATCTTCCATAAGCATTTAACATATAAACGTCCTCAAAGTTAAAACTAGCTGAACCAAATGGATATGTGCATAAAAGAATTAAAGGGTCTCAAATAAAATAAAAACTAAAAAAAAAAGCCAAAAATTCAGATTAAGCAATATTTATCCATTTTCCAAGAATTATTAAATAAAAATCAAAATTTCATTGTTAACCAAAAATCTCAATTTCAATTAATTCATTGCCCAAAAGACACTACCTAAAAATAATACAACACCATTTTCTCAGGAAACACGATTGCACTTAGCATGTGCAACAAGCCTTTAAACCCTAAGGTTACCCCAAGTGGACGAGTTGTGTCTCGTGAGGGTTTGTAGTGAATATACCCACAAAATTCAAAATTCATAAATAAAATTTCAAACGTAGACCTACACATCAAAACAAAATATAGGAAGACCCCCAAACTTGGAACTGACATTATACTTAAAATACGCAATAAAAGAAATAAATATAAGAACTTCCCTAAAAAGAGATCAGTTGTCGCTCTTCGCAACCGTCTCCTATTATCTGCTAAGATCCATGATCTTAAAAAAATAAAAATAAAACAAATTCACAACAACAATAATACAAGTTTAAAATAAGATCAACTTGATTGAAATAAATATTGAAAAAACATTAGAAAAATAATTCCCCGACAACGACGCCAAAAACTTGTTGGTCGATTTAGCAATCAATAAATACGTACAAGTATACACGATCAACAAGTAATATAATGATAAGAAAGTTGTCGATCCCACGAGAAATTAATTCTAATGTTTTCCAAGTACCAATTTTATATCAACTCAATCTTATTTTAACAAATGAATTAAATAATATTAACAATCTAAACTAAATACTACAAATAAATGACTAAATAATAAAACATAAATAAATAAATAAATCTGAGAATTCAACTTCACCTCATACTTCATTCAAATCTCATAACTCTCCATTTAATTATACAGTCACGATGAATTGTTAACCGAGAATTCGTTAGTATTTATACGCATCTCCTGATGATCATACAAACATATCATTTATAAATCCACCACAATGGGAATAGAATCGGAAAGGAACATCCTGGCTAAATAACTCACTATATTCCTATGTGAATTAAATTAACAAGAATTTTAAACATAGATTCTCAAAGTGGTTGCATATGGCGTCTAGGTATATCCCTATTCTATACACGAATCATGAATTCCATCCCATACAGAAAACACAAACATATGTTATCATATTCAGATCTAACTCTAAATTTCATCTCCTAAATTCATCTAAAGTATCCCACTAATTATTGGCCAGACAATTAATCAATATGCACAAAATATGATAAGTCAATCCATATGGTTACAATCAAATAGAAAGATATTCAATTTAAACTATACATGGGTTTCCATTAAAAACTTAAATTAAAAATATGTTCATAGCAAATAAAATTATAATCAACAAAATATTCTACATCAATGAAAGACAAAAATGAATAAGGTTTAGAGAAGAAAAATTGTCTCCCGCAAGTCTTCTATCTCCAAGCTTCTTCAATCCATGGCCTTCATCGTTGAGGATACTTTGCTTGCTCTTGAACTTGGAACAGAATTAGCCTCACATGGTGTTCATTGGCTTATTTCCCAACACCTTTACAATCCCCAAAAAAAGAATATTTATAGGAGTTTATTTTTCCTAACCCTAATAGAATTACAATCCTAATCTAAAATTATATGCATAGTTTCCTAATTTTAGTAAACTACTATGATACAAGTCCTTTTCTAAATCTACTATTAATTCCTATGCAAAACTAGGCTTTAGAGCATCCAAACCCTACTAGAAATCACTAGAACTTGCCCAAAGCTGAAAAAAAACCCGGCTAGCGTTCTGCACCCCGGCGCCCCAGCGCTGGGTTTAGTTCTTATTGGAGCGCCCCGGTGCTGTAAATCAATAAAATTACCAAATTACCACTCCTTTGATAGAAATTCCAGAATCGCCCCTTCTTTGCACTTTCTTACAAAATAACACAAGAATAAATAAAATACACTAGAATTACTTAAAAGATAGCAAATACTAAGTCCAAAAGTATCCAAATAATAGGTATATTTCTCGCTCATCAATCATGTCAAGCATTGCCATCAGTGCCAAATACATGCCAACGAGATCCATACACCACCTAACGATCTACACTGTATGACCTCTCAGTGGCTTTTTCTATGTGGGGAATGGATGTGATCGACCCAATCGAACCTTAAGCAAGCAACAGACATCGATTCATATTCACCATGATCGATTACTTTACCAAGTGGATAGAAGCAGCCTCTTTCCCTAAAGTAACGAAGGAAGTAATTATCGGCTTCATTTGGAATAATATAATAAGTCAATACGGATAGCCAGAAGTCTTGGTGTTAGATAACGCCAAGAACCTAAACAATGCAATGATGAAAGAGCTATGCGAGAAGTTCAAAATCAAACATTTGAATTCATTCATTTATCGACCAAAGACGAACGGGGCTGTGGAATCAGCCAACAAGAACATCAAGAAAATCATGGGAAAAATGGCAACCAACCATCGAGGTTGGCCAGATCTGTTACCTCTTACCTTGTTCGCCTATCGAACATCAATCCACACCTCGATTGGGGCAACTCCCTACTCCTTGGTATACGGCATGGAGGCATTATTGCCAGTTGAAATGGCATCCCTCAGAACGTTGTTGGACGCCCAAATTGAGGAAAGTCAATGGGTGCAGGATCGATACGACCAGCTAGCCCTGATAGATGAAAAAAGAACGGCTGCCATTTTCCATGGGCAGTTATATCAGCAGCGCATTTCCAGATCATACAATAAAAAGGTACGATCCCGGGATTTTAAAGAAAATGATTTGGTGTTAAAAAAGGTCATCGCTTGTCAAGACGAAACTAAAGGGAAGTTTGCCCCGAACTGGGAAGGATCTTTTGTCGTTAAGACGGTTTTAGCAAAGGGAGCTCTGATACTTCAAGAAATGGATGGTGAGATATTCCCTCAACCTCTCAATGCAGTTTCTGTGAAGCGATATTATCCCTAAGAAATTGATTACTTATGTTTTTGTTCAAAAAAAAATTTCAATCAGGTCATCAGGGGCTAAGTTTAGCCTGAACTACATAAGACCTGATCTCCTCATTATCATAAGAGTACGTAGGCAACCCTCTCTCGGTGCGGTTTAATCCTCATAAAATTTCAAATATCTATCAATCATGATAAACTTATCAATGGACCATCTGATCCATATACCGATCAACCAAATACTTGTCCCAAATACAAACCCTTTTGAGCCAAACTTTGCGAATAGGCCCAAAACTTTTAACCCGATTAACGACCCACTCCAATGAGATCAGAGTGCATCTGCGCGTCTCCCAGCAAATCTAATGTGGGATCCTTAAGTGGTAAATCAACAATGTGTTAGGGACATAATCATCCGAAAGAAGCGGCAAATCAAACAAGTGGAGGAAGATACATCAAAAAGGGAAGTTGATACATCAAAAAGTAAATGCTTCTTTATATATTCAATTGTTTGATATACATTAGTTTTCTATGATGAGTGATAAAATAACATAGTCTATGCAAAAAAATAAGATACAAGATACAAATCTAAAGTCAAAGAGGCTAAAAGGAAAAGACAGGTTGCAATCTTTAGAGTCTCAGGGGCAGAACGAAGCTCCTGCTCTACCACCTCGACCTGACTCAACAGAGCAAGCGCAGTGCAGACAGTCTCATCCTGATCGTCTAAAACTCGACGAGCCTGGACAACAACCTCCTCCGCATAATCACGATAAGCATCCCTCTCAGAGGAGGTCACATCTCTAGCAACGCATTTCCAGATCATACAATAAAAAGGTACGATCCCGGGAGTTTAAAGAAAATGATTTGGTGTTGAAAAAGGTTATCCCGTGTCAAGACGAAGCTAAAGGGAAGTTTGCCCCGAACTGGGAAGGACCTTTTGTCGTTAAGACGTTTTTAGCAAAGGGAGCTCTGATACTTCAAGAAATGGATGGTGAGATATTCCCTTAACCTCTCAATGCAGATTCTGTGAAGCAATACTATCCCTAAGAAATTGAATACTTGTGTTTTTGTTCAAAAAAAAATTTTCAATCAGGTCATCAAGGGCTAAGTTTAGCCTGAACTACGTAAGACCTAATCTCCTCATTATCATAGGAGTACGTAGGCAGCCGTCTCTCGGTGCGGTTTAATCCTCATAAAATTTCAAATATCTGTCAATCATGATAAACTTATCAATGGACCGTCTGATCCATATACCGATCAACCAAATACTTGTCCCAAATACAAACCCTTTTGAGCCAAACTTTGCAAATAGGCCCAAACCTTTTAACCCGATCAACAACCCACTCCAATGAGATTAGAGTGCATCTGCGCGTCTCCCAGTAAATCCAACGCGGGACCCTTGAGTGGTAAATCAACAATGTGCTGGGGACATAATCATCTGAAAGAAGCGGCAAATCAAACAAGTGGGGGAAGATACATCAAAAAGGGAAGTTGATACATCAAAAAGTAAATGCTTTCTTTATATATTTAATTGTTTGATATACATTAGTTTTCTATGATGAGTGACAAAATAACATAGTTTATGCAGAAAAATAAGATACAAGATACAAATCTAAAGTCAAAGAGGCTAAAAGGGAAAGACAGGTTGCAATCTTTGGAGTCTCAGGGGCAGAACGAAGCTCTTGCTCTACCACCTCGACCCGCCTCAACAGAGCAAGCACAGTGCAGACAGTCTCATCCTGATTGTCTAAAACTCGACGAGCCTGGACAACAACCTCCTCCGCATAATCACGATAAGCATCCCTCTCAGAGGAGGCCGCATCTCTAGCAACTAAAGCAGCATCCCTTTCGGCATAGGCAACATCCCTACCAGCCACTGCAGTCATCATCAGTGCATGAGCCTGGTCTCACTCAAATGCAAGGCTGCGAATGCGACTCTCTAATACTGACCTCGGTGTGTCCATAGACCAAGAGGAAGGGGGTGCATCTCCAACCAAGGCCACTGTCAAATAGTAAACAACTCATCCTCGGAAGGCTCGACATGAACATCCTCCATAAGCTCCTCCCTAGATGAGCCATCATCAATATCAGCAACATGTGGTGATAAATTAACCTCTAACCAAGCCAAATACTCGGGTGTTTGACCCGGACGACTATCACGAAACTCTGCCGTCACACAATGAGCCCAAAATCCATACACTCTGGCTAAATTCGCCTCGGTGGATGACAAAATAGGAAACCGATACTCATCAGTACTGTCAAAAGAATAAAGATCCTGCATCTGATCAAACTGTCGCATCACTGCCAATGGATGGTAAGTAATAACACCCCTCGGTCCAGCTAGGGGAATGAAATCAAAGTCAAACACATGGGTGATGACACTAAAAGCCGAGCAATACCTGGAGTACATCAATATCGAGAACGGCTCCTCAATAGACTCAAAGAAAGTTATCCAAGATGCCAAATCCACACAACAGGAGGGTCGAAAAGAATAGCTCATGGCAATACAGTGACCAAATCAGAAACCATGTCGACGATAACTGCCAATCAGCCTCAGATGGGTCATAAACCAGACATACAGCAAAACTGAACAACCGCGAAACTCCCTGTCCCCAAAAGTACGGCAGTAGGCAGTGGATATGAAGGTCTCAGAATGTCTACTCGTACATACCTCCATCTCTGCTCGAATATGGCAAAGTCCTCCCTATAGGCTACAAAGCCCTCCGAAGAACCAAATCTATCAATCAGAAAGTCCATCGACACCACATGACCGATGGTAATCTCAGATAACACCACTGCCCGCCTCAGCCAGTAGCAGTCATGAATGGCACCGCATATGACCTACCTGAACCCGTGCACAAGGGCCCACCAAGGGTAAATCAATGAAACGAACATACTCCTCGAGAGTCGGCGTAAGCTCCAAGGATCCGAATCGAAATACACGGCTCAGATAGACCTCCTCTGATGGCATCAACTGCCAAGGCTCCAGAACGGATGTTATGGGCTTTAAAGACCCCATCACGATGAGAGAACCCCAACAATGTACGAACGGTGGTAGGAGAGATAGTGGGCTCGAGGGCGACCTGACAGTCCAGTAAATGAAGAGATTGGGTATGGTAGAACCACCCCTCCGATAAAGTGCGAAGGTAACCCTAGGGACAGCGTCGGGGCGTTATAGTGAAGAAGTACTCAAAACCCCAGGAATGTCCTCAAGCTCTGTAATGATCATGGAGGGTCTCATAGAGGGAATAGACACTAAACCAGTTACCTCGGGGTTGTATCTCCTCCAGGACCTGCAATACCGAAATTTAAAGACAGATACAACAAGAGATCGAACTGACTCAAAGGCTTCATAAATATACCTCATTAGCGCACAGATACGCCGACGGATGAAGACTCAAGTCGAGTCCCAAAAGGTCTGGAATAGCCACCTGAGCACCAGGAAGTGAGTGACCACGCAAAGGCAGCACAACCTCGTCAACACCTAGAGGATCCTCCTCCATAGCAGCATCGTCAGCTCAATCCGTGGCAATCGGACGAATACAAGCCTCTGCTAGACGACGAGGCTGCCTAACAACACGAGGAGATGGAGTAACAAACGCCCTATGACGGTGAACCCCTGAGGAAGCCCGACGTGACGAAGAACTACCCGGCTCCATAACTAAACAAAGATTAACCCTCTCAGCACAAGGTACGCACTGCCTAATTTTTATTAAAAGTCAAATGCATTTGAATGTAGCATCATGCATGTTTTACATGAGCATTGGGGGGGGGGGAATCCTATGTTTTAATTTCTACATACCTAGCTCAGTCATCTAGCTCTTGAAAAAAAATTCGACAGAACCTCCCCTAAAATATAGACTAACCGCCAGCACAAGCGTGCATGCATGACCATCTTATAGATCCCCAAGGCACAATACAAGAATAATATATAGCACACGACTTCCCACAGTTTAAAATTTCAATTTCGACCAAGCAAGGGCGAATAATAGCGCAGATATTTAATATCTATATATATTTACTGCAATATATATATATATATTGCAGTAAAATAGGAAACTCGCATTAGAAACTGACTTTCGCAATTTTAAATAAACAATTTTATCCGAAATGTGCGACGAAGAACGATCTTATGCTACTAAAATTCTTACATCTGCGGGTTCAGAATATTAAAATATATGCATGCATCGAGTCAAAATATTTGTATCAAGTCATTAAGGCATACATTGATGATACATTGCATTTTATTGACTAACGCCCATAAGATAGCGAAACGAAAACAAAAATGATTAAGATTGGTATGAAAACGGTACCTGTAAGCAAACGAATGAACGTACGGATTTCAAACTAGCAGAATCAGATCCCACGGAGCAGAATGTGTAGAAATACACGTGGAAAAGTGAGAGAATCTGAAAAGAATAAGTAAGAAAGCACGAGAAGAATGAAGAGAAAGGGCATCGCGACTGGATTATACTCGCAGCGGGCAGCCGCAGGTACACCTACGGCCAAGCCCGGTAGGTCCCACCCCTCCTATTTTGTTGCAAACGAGGTCAAAATGTGTCCTTCTCGACCCTAATAGGTGTAACCACGAATAAAAATATCCTTTTGAAGCATAAAGAGATCAATCCGGGCGATAACGCTTGCAAGAATCTAAAATCTGGTACCAAAGGATCTTAAGATATCCATTAGCAAAAATTGACAAAAACAAATTAAGAATGAGAAAAATAATAAAAACAAATCAAGGAAGGGTCAAGCACAAGAGAGAGCCTACCTTCCTTCAGGGTTTCTAAGCATTAAATGGAGAAGCCTTTCAAGTGGCCAAGCTTCTCCATGAAGCTATCCCCCTCCCCATTTGGACAGATCATACCCCCCTTGGGGGCCCCATATGGGTTGCCCCACTTCCTCTTTTGCCCACCCATCGATCCATGGTTGACCCGCTTCGATCCAATTAGGTTTTGGGCTTAATTAATATTTGTTTGGGCCAATCTTTTGGGCTTTCCTGACAATTTGTTTGGGAATTAATTAAATTATCTTGGGCCTCCTATATTACTTCCATTGGGCTCCCGAAAACAAAGCCCGAAGGATTAAAGATTAAAATCTTGACTTTCGGTTGATTTTCTTAATTTGATTCACAGCCGAAAAACTGCGTTTTTTGTGAATTTTATTAGATATTACACTTGTGACATCATTTAAACGTTATGGCATCTTTCAAATTTTCAAAAAACGTGAAAGGCGTTTTTAGCGTGAATAGTGTTATTTCGTCTTTTTCTTGGAAATTTTTTTATTTCTTCGTAAGAAACCCTAGTTCGTTAATTCCAACATATAAACACTATCTAGGTCATAATACGACCTTTAAACACATAACACGGAGTAATATTCATAAAAATTTAATTTATTCCATAAAATCTTAATTACAAGCTAATCAGGATTCTCGGTCATTACACTTTTGATTTGGATCTTGAAGATATGATTTTGATATTGGTGCAAATAAGTGATATATATAATAAGATTTTGTCAAATGGATTACTATTATAAGGGAAACTTTTCATTCACTTGCTCTGTTATGCCGTTTTGTGGAATAGTTAGTTGAATTGCAATTATCAAAGTTGTTCTTATACAAATTTTTCATTACATGATTTTTTTAATATGTTTATATTGTTTTGACCACATTTGCTTCTACTGCGTAAATGACATGAAAGGAGTACAATTCTTTGTTGTGTCTTTATAGAAACAAATGCCCACTTTATTATGGTCTCATACACTTAATATAAACATATCAAAAACTAGTGGATTATGCACTAAATATTACCATCATTCACAAAATATGTCAGGCTAAAAGAAGCTTTTAGAATGGATTAAATTGATGAACACAATAATTAAATGTCATTTCATAAACACTATAATCACAATTTACATGTTTACAAGGGGCATACCTGTGACGATCCGACTTTTCGGAAAAGTTTATAATTCTTATTATTTTGTTTATAGGATTTCGCATAAGTAATTACGTGTTGTGCAATGTGATAATTTAAAAATAATAAATATATTCCTATTAAACAATTATTGAGGGGATAAGGAAATGAGCAAAGATATTTTTATGTAAATAAATTGTGGAAAACAATTTATTAAAGGAAAATAGGTGATTAAATGATACAAATTATTTCTTTTATTATTTTACCGCCTATGCGAATGTACGCGGTCTGTTTGAGTATGCAGGTGAGGTGGAGGATATATTACTTCATAATATATTTGTGGAGACAATTTATTAATAAAAAGGAGATAATTAAATTTACGTATATTGAATTACCGGTATGCATTAAAAAGGGTGTATTAAAATAATGACAGTAAGTTATTTTAATATAATGATATTATTAATCAAATAGATTACTTCTGTTTTATGAAGGAGGTTTATGGATATTTTACCATCCTACATTTGTATTTAATAAATTTAATGGGGTAATATATAATATGGATCATGACTATTATATATTACATGATGGGGCTGAGTCAGTAAAAAGAAATAAAGTGGGGTAATACCTATGATGAATTAAGTTCATGAGACTAATTGTTAGTTCCACTAAGAGATTTCTTTAAAGTAGTGGACTAACCTAAAGTGCTTAATATCAAGGAAATAAATAAGATAAAGATTTTGTGGAGGCCATGTTGCTTCTATTTCTATCCACGGGTACAAGTTGTTCAACAACTCTTACCAACTCCCACCAACCCGTGTACTTCCTTACTTGCGAAAATGATAAATCCCTTAATTCGTGGGATGGTATGGATAATAAATAAGATAAAGATGTTGTATAGATAAGGAGTGTGGAGACCATGTTGCTTCTATTTCTCTCCACAAGTACTAGTTGTTCAACAACTCTTACCAACCCCATGTACCTTCTAGATAGCATAATAATGGGAAATTCCCTAAATTGTGGGATGGCAAAAAAAAGGAGGAGACATGTAATGAGTATGTATATATATATATATATATATATATATATATGAGTGTCTCGAAACGTAATAATTCAATCTAAATTGAATTAATGGCAAGGAAATAAGTGATTGATATTAATTAATCATTGTGGTATTTATGTGTGATTAATATAATAGGTGTGATAATGGGTTGGGAGTACCCGACTGAATTATATTTAGCTCAATTAAAATATTATTTGGACTAACCCATTATCCCTGAAATACATAATTATACGTATTGGTGTATATTTAAAGTATGAGTATATTGTTTATGTGTGGATGTATATATATGTACGTGTGGGTATATATGGCCATAACTTATTTTAATGTAGTAAGGATAAGTCATTATAATAAGCCCAAAAGGAATTAACTTTAGTAGAATGGGTACCATTTTACTAATGAGTAAGGAAGAAATAGAGCTTGTCCCAAATTCATTGTCCCAAATAATTATCAGCCGTGTATAGGCCAGTGGCCTACCCCTATTTTTCTCAAACTCATTAATGGCTAGTTAGAGGTGATAATGAAGAGAGGAATGGAGGAAGAGGGAGTTGGTGACCAACTCTTCAATACCCAATGGTTTCTTCCTTCTTCCAATGGTTTGATCTTTAGGGCAAAACCCAAAATTTGCCTATCCTACTTCTATGTTGCTAAATTTTCAAAAAGGCTAGCAAGGAGGGAGATGATGGCTATGGAGATGATGAGGGGGGAGTGGGTGTAATAGTGACATTCCACCAACTCTCTTATACCCAATGGTCTCTTTTTCTTCCTCTTGGTTTAATTCATTGCGCAAAGCCATGAATTGGGTGATAATTTTTCTATAAATTAGAAGCTCCCCTTCTCCATTGAATTTGCTAAGTTCTCTGTAAGATTTCTGTAATGACCGTGAATTTTAAACTCCATTATTAATTAAATATAAATTTTAATTTTTAATGAGTTAGCTTTGTATGCTTATTTAAAATTTGTGTGATTAATTGGTTATGGGAATATCTGACTTCGCGTAGTTGCCAAGATTAATTAAAGGGTGTCACTAATGGGTTAATTAAATTAGTGGACTAGCCCTAAGGTTTAATATCAAAAGAATTGATAAAGTTGTCTAGTAATTAAATATTCAAATTATTTGAATATAGTAGAGGAATTTAATTTGCCTAGATTAATTTATATAATTAATGTGAGCAATATTAATATTAATATTTAATAGTCCATTTAGTAATTTAATATTAACGGACTACATTAATTATTTAATGTATTAATTCAATTTGATCACAAATTGGGTAATAAATGTATACTAGAGTAATTGGGTTATATTGTATGGTTTATTTAATTAACTAAGTAGCAATAAGTTGGGACACAAATTATGGGACAAATCCCCTTCATCAGCTGTGTCTGGTATAAGACAGAGAGAAAGGAAATTCAAATCAAAACTAGTGAACAGTGGAGTCCCATCTTCTTTTCCTCAGTCGCGCCTAGCCTATTGTTATTGCTTGTATCAGTTGGTGAAATGATGACTGAGGGAGTGGGGTAAATTGATTAGTTCCATTGTCCAACATCTTCTTCTTCTTCACGTTGGTTAACCAAATTGGACCAAAGCATTGTCTATGTAATGAATTTTCTATAAATTAGAACCAATTCTTCACAATTCCAGTTGCTAAGCTCTTGTTAAAATCATATATATAGAGTGTGAGTATTGTTGAGAGGTGTTAGTATTCTGCAATTAAGCATCTAAGGAGCATCAATCTAGCATCAAGAAGGTACACTGTGTTCTTAATTTCTTGGTTGTTAAATTCTAAGAAATTCATGCTTCTTGCTAAATAGTTTGATAATTGATACCATGATGTTATCTGGGTTGTATATGGCTGTTATGAACCCTTTGGTTGATCTGAATTGAGTTTAGAAAGGTTAGGCCATATAAATTCTCGGATTCTGCAGAAGTAGAGTCGAACTTGAACCAGTACAGGAGTGGTGCGGCCGCGCCACTCCCAAGGTCAAAACCAGCGCGGTCGTGCAGGCTGCTAGAAATTGTTGCTGTGTTTTGATATCTTGAGCATGCTAGTTTACTCCATTCATGTATGAAAATAGGGTTGTTATGTATCTAGAATCCCTGTAAATACCATGAGTTGTATATATGTTGCTCTAGGTATGTATTTTTCCAAAAGGAAAGCTTGAACCTTGAAATAGCTTGACAAAATCTATGTCTTTTATATCTGACCATGTGAGCATGTGTGTATGGCTTAGATATGTGATCAAATGCCTATGAGTAATGATTTCAAGTTGTCTTGCATGTACTAAGTTGCCTTGGTATGACTTAGTGTGTTTTTCCAAAGAAACATAGAATTTAACAACGAATACTGTCGATCTCCGTGTGAGTTGTGTTCTGACCATGCAAGCATAAATGTTAGGACTCATTGAGCCTCTAGACATGATTGACATTATCATTATTTAGCTAAACATGAAATTGACGTATGCTTGCAAGTCTATGATGATAAGAATCCAAGTATAAGCTATGTGTTATGATGTACATATGTTGATTTCGTACAAGTATGCATATTAAGTCTTGTATAGCCTCATTATGTGGTATTATGACCATGGTAATGGCTTCCTTGTGAAGTAAACTTGATCGACTTAACGTATGGGAATTTCCAACTTAGAACCATATAACTTTCAAATGGATTTGAATGAGCGTGCTAGGGTTATAAACCAAGTTAATAACCTTGAGCATGTGTGTTTGATATATGTTAGTAACCTGTATGCTAAGAGTAAGCTAGAGTTCCTGCAGAATGAAATGTCATTCTTGGTCTGTCCAGAGAGTGGCGCGGTCGCGCCACTCCTAAGGCAAGAAATAGCGCGGCGCGCAGGTCGCCAGTTTTGCCCTGTTGTTTTAAATTGTAAGCAGAGCCTTGCAGTATGTATGTATGTATGTATGTATGTATGTCTTAAGTTGTATTGCATGATTTAACTAGTATGTTAGGTGTTCAAGCCTGCGTTGATGCTTAGAATCGAGGTATTCTAAACTTGTTAACTCATTTAGCTAAGATGAGAATTTATGAATATGGACTTAGTAATAATGGTTCCACCTACGTGACTATGTGTTAGGACTACGTGGTGCGTAACCTCTTGTAAGAGTAAACTCATGCTAGTTATACTGTACTAACTAAGGAACCGACTTATTAATGTTAGGTCGTTTCAACGCAATTTAAATTAAAGCTAAATTACTTGTAGTTGAGCAAACATGCAAGTTTCCTAACTTCATTTAATATTCATATTGCATGCTATTTCCTGCAGTAAACGGTAAATTTCTTGTTATGAAATATATGATAATATATGTTGAGTATATGTTAACTAGTGAGATTTGTTGTTCTATCTGGATAACTTAGGCATGTGAATGTTATGTGATTAAAGTTGTTATCATTCAGTTAATATGATACATATATGTATGAATTGCATAAGAGCATGTTGCATTTCAAATGTATAATATGAAATATCTGAGGCATGTATAAATTATTGAACTTGTATATCATGTGAATCATGAAATGTGGAATGGTTAAACTTGTTGGGCAACGTAGTTGCTCACTCTTGCTTTAAACAAATATTTTCAGCTAAACCAGCGCGTACCGAATAGTTCGGGATGGATCATAGAGAAAGAAGAATTTTGATTTGCTATTATTTTGCTTAGTTCTAATCCTTATTAGATGAACGTGATCATCATATAAGTAGTCAAGAATCTTTGTAAAGTGCGACTATCAAATTTAGTTGAGAGTTCATGAAGATTTAAACACTGTAAATCAATTCTAAGATTGTAAGATGATTATGTAAACCTTTTAAGTTATTTAAGGTATGTAGCGAATTAAGGCTTTAGACCTTGGGTTACGCTGTAGAATACTCTGAAATAAATAATGTATGTTTATATTTATATTTTTCCGCGATTAATTTACAGAATGTGTATGAAGATGATGTATCGTGACGCACCAGATCCGTGGTTCGGGTGACTGGGATTTGGGGGCGTTACAATACCCAGATAATGAAAAAAAATATCTTGATACAATAGTTTAATAGCTCAAGCAAGTAATTACAAATGAGACAATATTTCAGTTTTTCTGTATAGAAAAAACATCAAGATTGTGACTCTCCACCAATAGTTTGTTGAAACCTCTATCCTGCAAAACTCTAAAGCTCATCCAATGGCTATGGCTTTGGTACAAACAACTGATACTCTGCGCTATATACAATTAGCCCCAACTCCCACTACTTAACCTTAACTTTCTCTAGTCATAAACCTAATGCCAAAGTGTTTAGCTATTTTCAAAGATACATCACAATTCAATTTCAGGATGTCCATTGTCGGTCTTACCATTGTTGCACCGAGTGACACACAGTAAAATGCAAGATCCACTGTCGTGCTTGCCAAGGATTGAAATTCATGCAGGTATTAGTCACATAAAGAACTAAAGCTGATGGATCTTTCATTTTATTACCTTAAAGCATTCATCACCCCAACTCCAAGCTAGAAGTAGGGACTTGACCTTTGCCTCAACGAAACAAGCAAAAACACATGAGAAGCAAAAACACGTCTTAAAATTAATTCCAATTGTGCTCCATCTTTACCACACTCTAACTTGGCTAAAAAAAATCCGTGAATTGGTAGCCTAATACTATAAAAGAAAGATATTTTTACTCAATCTAGAGCAACATTCAGCCAAAAAAAAATAAAAATAAAAAAGAACAAAAACCAAGTTGTAATAAATACTTTGTAAATAAATATAAATTAAGTGGACATGGTTATTGATATGTTTATATTGAAAATGTAAAGAAAATAGAGAAAGACCTTCACCTACAACTTCAATAAATCCTCTATAAATAAATATAAATCAACAAGCATAACCCAAGATTTAATTTTGCTAGGGTTAGGATGACTGCTCAAGAAGGAGAACAGGGCTAGGACTAGAGCTAAGGCTAAGTGATTTTCACAATGTATGTGCGATTATTGGGGTAAAGAGTACTAAAAAGGAAGGAGAGGTTGATTTACAGTGGAGAAAGAGGGAGAGGCTGATTTTGCGGGAGGATGAAAGGATTTAGGGAAGAGAGAGAGAGAGAGAGAGAGAGAGAGAGGGGGTTGCGAGAGATCACTACAGGGAGAAGAACCAAAGAAAATAGGGAAGGACGTGTTTTTTAATTTCATCAAATGACAATTTTACTAGTCGTATCGGGGTGTCAGGAGTAAATCTGATGTATCTATGGATTTACTCTTTTAAATATATGTTATTGATGGGAAAGGTATGTTTTATTAAATTTGATAAAAGTTAATAATATTTAAGTATTTGGCACAAGTAATCTAGTTGTTGGACACCCCATTCACACTTTTTTGGGCGACTGAATTTCACTATCCATTAAATTGGATGGAATTAAAGTAATGTGTAACTTTTTTCACTACACAAGTGACTAATTGACAACTTTTAAACTACAAGTGACTAAGTGTAAAAATATGTAAACTACAGATGATAAATTACATTTTACTCGAGATTAAATTATTGTATATATTTTTTATATACACACATAATTTCTTAGGAATGATACATTCACAAAATACAAAAAGTTTAATATGAATAGATGACATGCATGTCAACAAAACTTTTCGATATCAAGAAGAAAATCAACATAAAAAAAAGTATTAAATGATTAATTAAGGACTAACTCATGATCAACCTAAACAACTCGGTCAATTTGCAAAATTATTGTGACTCGATTTTTTTAAGATTGCTCAACACCTTATTATATTTAATTATTGATAAAAAAAAAATTACACCCGAATATTACAAAATCGTGAGCTGACTCAGGTTACCCGCTTATTGTGCAACCCATATTGCACCCAAGTTGGATTTTGGGCTCAACATACAACTCGGGTAGGCCTATTTTGCACCACCCCAACCGCATGCATCAAAACTTTCACACTCGTCGCCTAGTCATCATATAATTCGGTTAAAATAAGCATATTCTCTCTCTACTTTTTCCCCTTATTTTTTCCTCTCACATCACCCATTCGTTTTACAGAGTCTCCGAAAGCGCAGTCGTCTTCTTCCTTCACATTCTCCTGGTTTGTAACGCCAAAAATCCCCAATTGAAAACTGATGGATCTATGGGCCATACAAGTGAAGAGCACCACTCAAATCCCCTTTATGCTGAAAAATCCGTATCACTATGAGAAACCCATTTCCTGGAAATTGAGAAAATCTGATGATGAAAACGTGTTCGAGATCAGGGTTCCCAAACGGAGGAGGGATCATCAATTGTTTGTTGTCAGAGCTGTGGGGAAAAATAATCATGAGAATTCCAATTCTTCTTCTTCAGGTATAAACTTATTTATTTCTTTTCTACTGTTTGGGAAATTAATATTGATTTATGTTGTGCTTATATATCTGTTTGCTGCAGTGGATTCTTTGATTTTTAAATGTTGGAAAATGGGGAAAATTTGTGTAGTCTTTGACGTAGTGTGTAGTGTGAAGTTGACTGTTGAGTAGAAGCTGTAGCTTTCTAATTTTTTTCTAATAACCAAAAGAGAACCCAATAATTACCAATTTATTTTATTTTATTATTTTTGGATCTGGGAAAGGGTGGGGGAAAGAAAAGGGGAAATTTTGAAATGAAGGTTTGATTAAAACTGGAAAATACACTCACCTTAAATAATGCTAAAATCAAGTGTAATTTAACAAATTTCTTTATCCTTCTTTCATTTTTTTATTTTAGTCATCTCATGTTGTAATCTATTCCTGAAAAAGAAACGAGTTCTAAACAAGACATAACAATGTACCTTTTATTGTTGAAGGGCGTATTTCGATTATCAAGCTATGCTGAATATCTCTTGATAGTTGATTGTCAAGTTGGTTACTTCAATTTCTGACTTATGTATAAAAGGGGGAATATGTTGAATGAGTTGATTAGTTTTGTGGAGAGTAATTGTACTATGCTTAACCGACAAGATTTTGGATCATCCAGTGCTTCTTGGGTTACTAGGTCAAAGTATTACTGACTTTGGTTGGGATGTGGGTCAAAGAGAGAATTCAGTAACCTGCAAGCTTATGGTTGGAGGAGAGAAGTGTTTTGCTTAGTGTGCTTTAGTTTATGAAAATCAAGGTGAAGACTTGGGACTTCAGAGATATTTTTTTCTTTTCTAGTTTTGGAAAAAGGACCGAGTGTGGGAGTTCAAAAATGGAAAGAAAAGAAGATGATTGGTAAAAAGTGTTTCTTACTTTCTCTATGTTTTAATTGCTTGTGAATTTTAATGAAGAAAGAAAATAATCTCACATTCCCCTCTTTTCTTTCCAAATTGAAAAGATTCTTTCCTAATTGAAAAGAAAGAGAGACGAGTCTTTAGTTGAGATATACTCCCTTCGTCCTCTAAAGGATGGCCAAAGGTATAATTTTTTTGTCCTCAAAAGGATTGCAATAAGTACATAAAGTAAAGGGCAAATATGTCATTTAAAAGTCCACTAGTATATAAAAAAAGAAAGACCCATCACTTTATGTAATTTTGTGGGGCCACTTATGATAAAATTGGAACTTTTTCTATCTTTCTTTTACTTTACTTTTCTTAATTTGTGTGCAAAATGCACTTTGGACATCATTTGGAGGACGGAGGGAGTATTTAAATATATAATCCAACTTTAATCCCTACTCTCCTTTTCCTTTTCTTTTATTTAAACTGGTAAATTTATTCTCCCTTCGTCCCACTTTTAATTACTAGACTTCTAAAGGTTTTGGAGACTTTAAAATATATTATAAAAGTATTCTTAATGAACGCCACTACATTAATAAAAACCAGTGTTCTAAAATAAGTTCTAGGTGCCCGGCACCAGCCTGGTGCCGCTTAGGCGCTAGCCGCTGCCCAACCTTGTCTAGTAGATGCTAGGTGCCTGCCTGCGCATCCTAACCGCCTAGGGGCTGACTAACCAATGCCATTGTCGCTCCATCTTTAGTTAGGCTTTTTGTTTGAAAGATTGCGAATGAGAGTGGCCTTAGTAGTCGCTGAATAATAATTACCTATGTCCTAATGGCTCGATCACATCACTCTTCCTTTTGGATAAATTATCACATCCTTTTTTTATATTTGGATTAGAAATGCCTAAATTATTCTCAAGTCACTCTTCCTTTTTGGATAAATAATCTGTAACATCAGTCCTAGTTTTGCCTCTTCTATTGTGTCAAAAATTGTATTCATGTTAAATGTTAATATATTTTTGTTTCATCCTTGATACATCATGACATCTACACTTGTAACACTTTAGCAATACTTTATCTTATGGACTTCTTGTCAGCATATCGTTGCATAAAGCGTGTCTAATTTAGACAGTTTATTTCAGCTTCAAAACATTTTTTTTTTCTTTTGATGATAATCTTGTTGCTTGACATCCTGCATGGTCATGAAAAAAAATGGAAACTGGTCGAGAATTAGTGAAGTTTTAGTTTCTTTGTAGAACTCTTTATAATCAGTAAATTGAAAAGAGGAATACTGTACCTTAAAAGTTAAAACCTTTTTAAATTTGCTAAAAATGACAATTTTGCAGCATGTATTCATAACCAGTTTCCAGGCACAAGCAATGGGTGTTTATAAAAACAAAGTTAGAATGGGATATATGCTGCTGCTCATGCAGGAAGTATACACTGTTCCCAGAAAACGGCATCATTAGGTCTAACTAAATTAAAAGAATAAACTAAATAACATCACAAATTTTCCCAGTTTCCCACACAACCTCATGATCCTCTTTTCCCGCACACTTTTCTCACTCTCTCTGCTCCGATGAACATCAAAATTGCTGAAGCAACCTCTCAATTTATCTCTCATCTCATTCTGTTCCATCTCCAAATTTCTTCATAGGCCTCTTTCCAATTTCAACAAATCCATCCAAACATAAAATCAAGGAAACACAGATGGTGTTGGTGATGTTGATGGTGAGGCGGTAGATTTAGATATGAGTCATGCTTCCAGTTATGGCTTAGCTAGAATTAAAAGAAAAGAAGGAAAAATTAGAGAAGATAAGCGAGGATTAAGTGAATTGAGTTGAGGGAAGAAGAAAAGGATGAAGAAGAGAGAGAAATAGATCGAGAATGGGATGGGAGAGAGAAACAGACACTGAATTGATATGAAAGAAATTCTGGTAACATTCAACATGCATATCTCATACGAGCTACTCATAAGCCCTTAGGCGTTAGGATAACCACTATTTATTCTACATAATTACTGTTTATTCTAATCCCAAGATATCCTCTGCTGACATGTGACATTATCCTCTGCTTCATTTAATCCATGTACTCATGGATTGATGTTAAAATCTGGAAAATAGTAGGTCATGCTAGCCTTCTGACCAATGCTTGAATATACCAAGTTACCTACCACCAGGGTCAAAATTGAAGCCTAAGAATTTGCAAATTCATTAGTTACATAACCATATCTGTCCTCATCAAGCCTGGCTTCGATTTTCAGCCATTTAATATCTAAGGCAACATCACTTTTTTCTATGCTTAATGGGTTGTTATAAATCTATATTTCAATTTCATTCATCTCAGTTTGTGTTTGTTGCTCTCTGTACCTTGAGTAACCACTTCATACATTGCATCTCTAGAATGGAGTTTCTATAGAAGGAGTGGCCAATTTTCTGGTCCAACTATCGGCTGAAAAAGACCAACCCCTCTTTCAGGACTCTTCTCGACTCTCATCATCATAACATCTAAATTGATCAATTCCTTTCTCCAACCCTTCATATTCACCTCGAGTTTTATTATCCTTGTCAACCGTTCACCAATTTGATCTTCTCTCATCCTGGGGACCTGGAGGCTGGATGCAATCTTTATTCCTTTCGAAATACAGCATCTGCAAAGTCTTTTCCATTTTTGCCCTCCAGGATCAGTTGATGATAATCATTCATCTTTTGATTGAGTATGTGTACAATCAGCACTATGAATTCAATTGTTCTTCCTAGAAGAATTATAGGAATGCTTTAGACCCTGAATGCCTTGCATACCTACCACCTTTTGCTCTGCTTCTTGTTTAATAGTCAGCATCATGAACTTCTGTTGTTCCTCCTTTTCTGTAGGAACAATTCGCTGCACCATAGGAGATCCAAACACTTCCAGTTCCATCAGTGTTTCAGGTTCTTCTCTGGGCGGTCAATCTTATCATGCACTCGTTGAATGTTCTGAACGGCTTCCACTTCAAGTTCTGCGTAATAGAGGGCAGCATCATCATACAATGGAGAACCCTCACACTCTGTTATTTATTATTTTTTTGCCTAAATTCATACTATGGTTCTTTCTTCATCATAGATAGAAATACCTCCATATCTTTCTTCCTTATAATCATCTTTTCTTGCCTAAGAATCTTCGTCATATAATGGCTTCCTTTCATATGAGCCTTCCCCCCTTTCCTTACATTAAATGTCTTAATTTGTAATTCCCTCTAGGTTCTGACAATTTTCCTTTACAAACTGTCCAAAGTTTATGATTTCTTCTTGTTGCAACTCTGATAATGTGGCCCAGAAGTATCAACCATCACAAGGAATACAGTGAACAAGGCTAAATGGATTCTTTGAAGGAAAGATAACGAACTACAACAATAATAGCTTATATGAAAAACGAATCCAGGAAGATGAAATTTTCACTTGGACATTTCACCAAAAATTTGCTGTGCAGATTTTATAACTTCTGGAACTAAGAAGAACTTGCTTCAGCTATAAGCACTTGGGCATTAGGATAAGAAGAGTGAAGAAGTGGATTTACTTAAAAAAATTATTTTTAATGCATTTTAGAGTACCTTATTTAGTGAAATTGTCATAATAATGTTCATAAATATTTAAAGTGAAAGAAAGAGTTACTGTAATTTTAAGGCTGATGACACCAAAGTAGAGACCCAAGTCCTCCTCTGACTTTATAATATAGATGTTCATAGTCCTAAACTACTAGTCACCAGACAATGAGGATTCATGCTTTTGAAGTTAAAACAATATTGTAGGTACACCACTGACTACACCTTTGAGTTTCCGGACAACTTAAAAGTTTTTTATGGTTTCAAAATTGCTGAGGTTGTCGGAGACAGATCTAGATGGAGCTTGATCTTTTTCTCTCCTCATTGATAAAATATATTGTTCCATTAAATTAGTCCATCAACTCGTAAAGAAAACCATAACCTGTTGCCAAGCAAGCTACAAACCATTTATTCTGCAAAAAATTATCATGCAGTGAAACGGACCTTCTATCCATAATAATAATAACAACAATAGTATACTTATGGTAATAGTAATTGTAATAAAAATAGTAATAGTAATCTTGCTGTGAAACAGACTTGACACTGCATCCAGAGAAACCTATTCTTGCAGCTAATCAAGACCTCACCTTTAATTTCTCTTAAAGAACTTGTAATTCATAATAAGACAGACCCAAATACCTGATTCTAACATCCCCAACCCTGTAGTCAAAAACACCAATCATGCAGTTCTCCCTGTCTCAGCCCCTCCTTATATTTCTCTTTCTGTACGTTAGTGCCACTTTTTGCTGCCATCTTATTACTCCCTCCGTCCAATTTTACTTGTCACGCCTATTAAGAAAAAAAATTCTCTCTAAATTACCCATCTTAATTAATCTATTATCATCTTGTTTGTTTTAATTTGTCTCTCAACTCTTTCTTTCCTTTCTTGGAATAATAAAATAGAGGAGAGAGAGAGAGAAGAAAAAAGGAGTGTGGCTACTTTTTTCAATGTATGTCATGTTATTTTCAGATAAAAGTAACTGAGGGTAGTAATGGAAAAATAAGACTAAAAATAGTATTAAAATAGAAAGAGGTCAAATAGATTTGGACAAACCAAAAAGGAAATTAGGACAAGTAAAATTGGAAGGAGGGAGTAACATTATCCATCACCACTGTTATGAAACGGCCATGACCAGTCAACCACTTATCCGACTACCACCATCTTTCCATTTTAACTGAATTACCTACCCAATACAATCACATGATCAGTATTTGTCTCCTTGAAATGCATAGTAAATTAAAATAGTCTGCGTGCATATTCTTAAAATGCAGGGAATGATGATAATAACACTCCCGAAGGAGATGGTTCAAAAGGAAACAATTCTAACAAATCCAACGAACCTGGCTCACAGCAATCACATCAGAAAACGCCTGACTGGAGGGAGTTTAGAGCAGCTCTCTTTGCTCGGGAGCAGGTAATGTTTTTCTTGCCTAGACACTTTACTTTAATACCTCATAACATGGGCGTATATTTGGAAAGACTGCGTTTCAATAAAGTGTCTTTCAGAATACAAGCCTGTGTTATGAGGTATTAAAAGTAGGTTCCTGTAGATTCATACAAGTCTAACCGTCATACTGTTATGCCTACCTATCAAAAGAAAAAACTAATAAAATAAACTGAGCGAAATGAAAATATTCCAGGTATAAAGTTTAATATGGGTCAAAATAGGGCTGTAAATGAGCCGGACTACCCATGAGCTACCCATGTCCAGTTGGATAACTACCCAACTCGAGTCATTTCAATAAACTACCTGTCAGCGGGCATTTTAGGCTGAATACATTATATGAGCCGACCACGACTAAAAGACAGCCACCCAAACTATAGATATATGCATATACGAAACTATATAATATGTACTGATATATCAATTTTTAACGTTATTTGGATGAGTCAAATAAATGTGCTTACCTAAAATGAGTTCTAATAGCTCTCTAAAGCTCATGAGCAGCCGGAGCTCAAATAACAGCTCTACAAGCTCACAAGCCAAAGTTTGAGCTTGTAGAGTTGTTAAATAAGCCGTTTTTGGATGAGGTTTTTATAGCTTGACTCGAGCTCGACAAGCCAAAGTTCTTGATCCATTTCAACTCAAGTTGGTTAGAGGAAAAAGTTGAAATTAGAATTTGGAGATGAAATGAGCTCTTAAACTAATTTTGACTACTAATAGTGTAATAGTTTATTCTTGATGGTGATCAAATTTCAAGTTTTTGCATATAAACTGTAGATTATTAATATTGGAAACACCTAGCAGGCAGAAACTGGAAGCCACAAGCAAGAAGGTGCAGGACTCAACTCCAAACCTGTTGGCCTCAAATGGGCCCATCCTATTTCATCACCTGAGATTGGTTGTGTACTTGTAGCCACAGAAAAGCTTGATGGAGTTCGCACCTTTGAGAGAACCGTTGTTCTCCTTCTCAAATCTGGAACCAGGCATCCCCAAGAGGGGCCATTTGGAGTTGTCATAAACCGTCCACTTCACAAAAAGATCAAACACATGAAACCCACTAATCTTGATCTAGCAACGACATTTTCTGACTGTCCTTTACATTTTGGTGGACCCCTCGAGGCTAGCATGTTTCTGTTGAGAACAGGGGAACGATCACGTCATCCTGGAGTTGATGAGGTGATTCCTGGCTTGTGTTTTGGTGCGCGAAACAGTTTAGATGAAGCTGCTGGGCTGGTGAAGAAAGGGGTGCTTAAACCTCGTGATTTTAGATTCTTTGTTGGA
The DNA here is from genome assembly GCA_034770075.1 of Aralia elata. Classification (NCBI taxonomy): domain Eukaryota; kingdom Viridiplantae; phylum Streptophyta; class Magnoliopsida; order Apiales; family Araliaceae; genus Aralia; species Aralia elata. The sequence goes on from CM068378.1 coordinate 60,327,960, forward strand.
TATGCTGGGTGGCAACTTGATCAGTTGAGAGAGGAGATTGATTCAGATTTTTGGTATGTTGCTGCATGTAGCGCAGATTTAATTTTTGGAAGTTCAGCAAGTTCTTCAGAGGGTTTGTGGGAAGAGATTTTGCAGCTAATGGGTGGTCATTACTCTGAACTGAGCCGCAAACCTAAGCAAGACATATAGTTCTTTTGAAACATTTTACGTATAAAATAATAGCCCAAGTTGGATAGAAGTGGGCTTGTCTAGATTTTGTTTTTATCAGTAGTTAAATGTACATATAGTTAGCAGCTATTGACTAAACAGTAGAGTTTCCCCCCCCCCCCCCTAAAAACTTGCTATTTATGGCTCCCAATGTAATTATATGCTGTAGTATGTCTATTTGGAGCAGGGCCTCTAGGACATATGGTTTTATTTTTTTATATTTTTTGATGACTATTGCACAAGTAAAGACTATAATAGAGGGCCTCTTGCTTAAATCATAAGTTGCATTGTTTGTTTCTTATGGCTCCTAAGTTTGTTTTAAAACTCATTTAAGGGATTATTAGTATTTATGAAATAAATTTTATTCTTGTGTACATCGATTATTACATGAGCTCATCTGGATATTTGAGAAAAAATATTCTTCCAGATATACGACACAATATATTTTTCCTAGAGTTTTGGAAAGAGTGTTTAGTCATATGTTGAAGTTCTGCTAAGTAGATTATCTCAAGAAATATATACAACTCTGCTAGGGAATGTTCTGAAAATTTTGAGTTCCTTGATGTTCCATGGGTCTGTTCCATCGATCGCTGAAGACTTTTGGATGACTTGTGATAATAGTTTAGTAAATCTTCCTTGCTACTTCTTTGTTCTTTTTTACCAGGGTTTCTTTCTATTTTAATTTTAATCCTTAATATAACTTCGTTTGTAATTTGATAATGGATTATAATCTCAAGTGAAAAGGTGAAAGTTATTATACAATCTCTCTTTTAAGCTATCAAACGGCTTTTGAAATAATAACCAATTGACCATATTAAATAACAGACCAAATATGAAATAAACTAGTTCCTAATGGTGTTAAATTAATACAAAATCATATCTCATCCATCATTTTTGCAAACAAACGTAAGTAAACCTTTAATATTAATCAATTATAGATTTAATTTCTGATCAAGGAATACAAACTAGTCCACTAAAAAAGTAATCACAATATGAGCAAGGAACTACAGAATCTCAATTGCTAGTGCAGTTATGGAAGAACAGAAGTTACATTGTGTGTGCATTTTATGACCAGGAATGAATAACTTCTTTCAGCTATATAAATATACAAATGCATAGTCCATGCCAACAAATTATGAGTCCACAAGATTATGAACACAGATTACACTACGCGTGACGCTGTATAAGCATCAGAAGTTCTTGCGCACATTGGAATCCTCGCTCTTGAATTGAACGAAAGCAAAATCTCCTTGGCAGGCTGCAGAATTATACAACTTCCTTCTGCTAGATAAAATAGCCAAATCTTATCAGATTTCCCCTCCTGAAACACACAGCATAATTACAACGCTATAGAAGGCGAGTGTTTTTTTAGTTCATGTTATCATAGCAGTTCTTTTTGGTCCTGGCCTTGTCGAGACGTGCTTTGCGTACTGCCTCTTGAATTTGTCTCTCGTGTTCTTTGAGCATGTCTTCCATATTTCCCCCAGGGGGTACCAACGGTCCAGAGCAATGGATCCTGTTTCTCTTTGGTACATAACCCTAACAAAACAAAAAAAGACAAGTCGGAGATGATCAAGAGCACATAATGAATAAACAGAAGAAAGAAATATATAGGAAAAATAAAAAGTATGTGCAAGTAACACAAATGGTTGTTTAGACGAATGAAAAATCAGTGGACAGGAACCAAACATGCACAATCAGTTATCAATCCCCTTCGGGCTTGACATCAGCAACTGTTGGACAAGATTAATCAACCTCATCCTGTTCAAATAAGTGTATTACTCCCTCTGATTCACAAAAGAGTCCCATTTGCAAAGTTTGCAAATATTAATGATTTCTTTTTATTCTATATTTACCCCTAAGAATAATAAGTTGTTGATTTAGTAGTAGTGACGTGATAATAAAATTAAAATAAAAAAATTGAGGACATTATTTCATTTTATACTACTATTAATTAAAAGAAGACTCTTTTGTGGAACAAAAAGAAAAATAGCAAATGGGACTATTTTTGTGTAACAGGCAGAGTATATTTTGTTATAGCATAACTCAGAGGATTTAATTACTCAGGCAGCGGCAAAATGAGAAAATGTGTGTTGGAGATTCATGTTTTGTCATTATTTTTATGACGACAAACCGGTTCAACCACACACCACAGTGATGCAGAAATACACTGTAAATCCTGGATACTCAGTGTCACCCGCAAGCCAAAGATATTGGGAGATCCCGGGTAATTTTGTGCCACGTGAGAGTAGAACCCTTGACCTCTAAAAAAGACTAAAAGAAATCTTAAGATCAACCCTTTACCACTAGGCCACCTGTTTGGGTTTGCCATCTTTATCTAGAGATGGCATAAGTATGTCCATGATAGAGAGCTATATTCCACTCTAATTGGATATATAAATTTAAAATACGGGAACACGAATACAATTGCATACTGGATGTTCATATGGAATCAATTTTATCTCCTTTCAGAAAGAAACATAACAATATCAGAAAAAATAGAACTGGTTTCAAATCGCATATGTTTTATGATCAGGAGGAAAATATAGTCCCTCTGTTCCAAAATATGACTTTCTAAAGTCAAAGAAAGAAATTTTCAAATTTAAAATTAATGTGAATTCAATTAATTTTAGACAACACAATTATTAAACATTTAAACTACTTTAAAAGTACTACTAAATTGAAGATTTATTGTTAAAAAGATAAATGAAATCACATTAATTTTGAGTTTAAAAATATCTCGTATCAACTTTGAAAAGTCAAAGTTGATCTTATATTTTGAACGGACGGAGTATTTTGCAAGAAAAAGCTTTCACTCATTTTTGACCATGATGAGGACTTGGGAGGGAATTAGGCAGTCGTGTGAAACAGTTACATACCATGGTTTCCTTGCTAGAAACCTGATTGTTGGATGATTCTACTGCTGATTGAGACATGTGGGATCTGTGTCTTCTAAAGTCTGTACCATGTCGAGAAGAGCCATGTGATCGTCCTGAACCTGTAATACCAGCTTCCTCTTTTGCTTTAGAAGTCCATGACCCTGCTGCTCTGGGATGTATCATTGAACTAGAATGCGTTACGCCATTCTTCATCATTCCTCCGTGTGGCTCAATTGGGAAACCAGTTACGCTATCGCGAGGGTTGTATTTTACACTGACACATTTATTAGACTGTACCTGCTGTGATTAAGTTAGCCATAAGAATGATGGAAATTAATATAGGAAACTAACAGAGATAAATCTTTTAGAAATGCATATAGGACACCTGTCCCTGAGCAATAAATTCTGGTGTAGGGACATTGCCCTTGGATTCTCTGTGACCCCCTCTCACAGATTCTGCCCCACGTCCTTTCACAGCTTCAGCTTTTCGCCTGGAGATATAATAGAGAACATGTAATAATATCAACGAAAATAATATGGTACCTACTCGGGCAAGGAAGTGCAAAAATAATGAGTTTTCCATCAAAATGTAATATTCACATGGAGGCTTCTACCCAAAGTTAGATTCACAATCCCACCATGGCATGCTGAATATCTTGAAAAATGACCCCCTTTGTGTAAAAGCAGATAAAATATTGATTTTCCTTGTAAATGCAATTCCAAATGAGCAAAATAAAAATTCCAAGTGCTTGTATAAAGTGGAATAAGGTAAATACAAAAGATGATAAATATTTGAGTAATGCTTGGGGTCATAAATAAGTTCTCAAATTTTGTGTGAAATACTTGTGTCATGATTACATTGCTTACATAAAATTATGGTAGATCCATAGTATATGTACATGTTGACCAACCAATGTAATCATAACAACTGTATTTGGGACCTAAAATTTGTGAACCCATTTGGGATTCGTTGTATTACTCAAAATACTTGCGCCATGAATTTTAAGGCTCATATTTAATGACACAACCAAATAACTATAGAAGAGAATATGATAGTCTGAACACACACACACACACTGTATTACTCAAAATACTTGCGCCATGAATTTTAAGGCTCATATTTAATGACACAACCAAATAACTATAGAAGAGAATATGACAGTCTGAACACACACACACAGAGATATATATATATATATATATATATGGGAGCAAATCTATAGCAAATGGTAGTTATGGGGCCTTAAATGGCTACCAAATCTTACACTGTCCATTGCAAGATCTTGCAACCACGATTTAGAAAAGGTTGGTGCCATCTGCAACATAGTGTCGCATAACAACTTGGCTACCACTACACTGTTGTGGAGGGGAAGTGGCCTTTCTGTTAATTCATCAACTGAAGCTCCATTAAGGGAAAATTAGTAACTTTTCCCTACCGCAACACTGTTGCGGAAGGCCCTGTCTTCTTTTAAATCCTGGCTGCCAGATTTTGCAATGGACGGTCCAAGATCTGATGGCCATTTAAGGCCCCATAGCCACCATCTGCTATGTGTCGGCTCCCATATATACATGTATGAGGAAAACGGATTTAAGCAAAGATGGAAGAATCTAGTCTATGTTAATATAACATGAATTTAGTTGAACACTTGTATAGATGAATACGAGCTGTGTGAGCAGATGGATAGTCATGAATCCTAACAAACTAAATTAGGATTTAATTAGCATAGTTTGAGAAGTTACTGTAGTCCTCTTACCAAAATAAATCCAGAAGAAACTATTTGTTTGCATAGTCCAAGAGTTTAGCGTCCTGAATTCAATTAAACTTACTAAATAAAATCACATTATACTACAATCTTATAATTAAGCACCTTAGAATGATACATTTTGCTCAAATTTAGTTTCACATGCAATCAGCCAAAAAATGGAAAGTATTTTACACTCAAAACTCATGAAAAAGAATTGCACCATAAAGACTTGGCATTGTAATTAGAATTTCTAATGGAGAGTGACGTTCTTAGTTTGAAATGTTATAACACCAACAACCCACATCATTAGGGAGTTTCTGCTTGAAAGTTTATCTGTTTAGGTTGGCTCATCAAGAGCAGATACTCTTAGTATCTGACTTGTGAAATTTGCAATGCTATCAGCATAGCTCTGCAAAACCTTTTGAGCCATTGCATTAAGACAAAAGTCTAAAAATGACTTATGGGGTTAGAAAGTTGGATAGGATGATATACACGATATCATTCCCACAAAGAGAGATTGAAGGAAAAACATGCTCTTGTACCAATAACAGAAACTTGAATAAAGACCTAAAAGGGAATACCTTCTTTCTTCCTCATCTCGCAGCTTTGCATCATATTCCTTGCTTGGAGGATATTTAGGTAAACTAGATGGATCACAAGCAAGAGGGTTCGTCGTGAAGAACTGAAAAGCAGAACAGGTCAGAGATAGAATTATTGTGCCGGCAACAATACCACAAGGAGCAACTTCAAAAACCAGTTTTTACATTATATAAGCCAGACTGGCTACACAGTGCATAAGAATTTGAGAACTTTTTTGTTTTGATTCTTTTCTGGGAGCGGGGGGAAGAAAAGAAAATCAACAAATGCTTTTATGCAGGACAAAATATCCATGAAGATTAGGATTTATTTATAATTTGGAAGTTTTGAAGATTTAATAAACTTTATGTATATTTATTTATTATTTAGAATAAGATAATCTAGAAGCTTTATTTATTTTGGCATGTTTGTCTTTTAGACTTTCCTTATGTAATTTTATTTCTTCTATGGATTTAATGTTTCGGTAAAATATAAATACTATCTTAGGGTTATTATATGCAGAACACATTGATTATTTGACGATTATTGATATTTTTTATGTTTTCTCTTAGAAAATTTTATCTTTCTTGTGGATTCAAGGATTAATTCCAACTTTTGTGGTAGTACATTAAACTTGCCAATTCCTTCTTGCCGCGTCAAACACTCAGCTGAACAATTTACTGGGGTAACCAGGTTGTCAGCTACCAACTTCCCAGGACAAATAAGTCCATAATGTAATTCATGATTCAACACTGCTAACTCATTTTCACCTGGACAGAGGAGCTAATGTGTAACAATGATGAACAAATGATGGGAAGCCAACTGCCCACCATATGAATAATCAAAATAAGTGGGAATAGCTCAAATATTACAAAATGAATTAAGTTGCTAGTTGTTAAGCTTTGCGAGATATAATAGCTTAACGTATGTAACCAACACTGATTTTCTTAATATCCAAGACCAATGATCCTTCTTAATTTTATCCTCACGTGACCGTATAGGTTTATACATGCCTGATTACCAAGTCATCAAATACGATTCTGAAAGTAATCAAATATTTGGCCATAACATATATATATCATGTATTTATGTTGACGTGCTTCACTTAGTTTTTTCATTATGCAGTCATTTCTGTGATTCCAAATACCAAATAAGATGACTCCTCAATGGATTAATACTTGACTGGTGCTTTTTCACTTCCTCTATTTGGAGCCAGGGAAGAGATGGAAGGGACCCAAACTATGAAGTAGTTGGAAGGAGAAATAATGAAAACAGAAGGGGGATATATATATATATATATATATATATATATATATATATATAAATTCATGGAGAGAAATAGCAATATTCAAGAATATAATCTGTCAAATTTCAGCACTATGAACTGATAAATTGGCTCCCTCTCTTTACCAGGAAACTTTTTAGATTTGCTAGATTCTCAACTGCGTAGCATCTGAAGCTATTTCAAGCAAACTCCATGGAATTTATCACAGAATTTTAGCACCTCATGGGATGCAAAGAGAATCAAAATTACCTCACTTTTAAGAGCAGAAGCAGCAGTGCCCCGCTCCTCTGGTTCCATTGCGAGGAGAACATCTACAAGACCCAAAGCTGAAGAAGGTAAGTCTTGGAATGACTCCACAATGCGCCGCTTGTACGGGTGCTGTGGTTTAAAACTAGTAGCATGTGGTAATTTTGTTTTCCTCCAGTACTCCTCAGAAGGTGAACCACAAAGCTTAAAAATCTTATGCATTTGCTCAACCTGAGAATGGTTTTAGATTATCAGCATTAGCAATAAGATATTACTTACTTGAAAAAGAGGAGTGATTTAAATGTTTTAAATAAAAACAAAAGCGACTTTCCAAAAATTATCAGACTAATTTAAGTCAGAAAATATGTAATTACACTTGTCTTTATACATTTGATTAAGCTTATTTTTTTGGAAAAATGTTTTGTGAGTGCCTAGATTGGTGCTACCACCCAACAAAAAGACAATAAGCTATCCTTCAGTTCTAGCTTCTAATCAGAGCGTTTGGCATTCAGAGGTTAGGAATATAATTTTATCTAAAGGTAACCCCAAATGTAACATCAGTATTTGATCCTATAGTATAATGAAACGGCTGACACTAAGTATGAAGATGAGATGGACAGAATTTGGAGATAGTAAATAATCAGGCACAATTGTGGAAGTAAAACACTGGAAGAGTATGATTGCACAAATAACTGAGATCCATTCTGGAACAGTTGCTTATCAAAATAGTTTTTGAAAGACTGATGTCAGCAGTGACAAACATTTGGAAAGAAGGATACAATGTAATAAGAAGAATCAAAGAAATGAAATTGGATTTTAATTTCCAAATGGATGAAGTGGTCTGCATTTAAAAGTATTTAATTTTTTGGATACTTTCACAAATAGAGAAAAATAAAGAAATCTTCATATCCACCAGAGAGCCTCAAATCAGTTAGGTTATGGGATGATTGAAAGAAAAAGAGAAATGTTCATAATATGAGCATTACATGGTCATATGTAGAAGGTGCTAACCTTTTTAACTTTTTCTTTTTCCCCTTTTCCTTTTTTTTTTAACCTCCAGTCAACCAGACACTAACCATTTTTCCGGGAATCTATGTTAAACCTCCCATAAAGGAAATTGTTAATCTTTATTCATTAGCATTTTAGATGTGACCACGTTGTTTATCAGGTATTTAATGTTAAAATTTACTTTATATACACACACACAAATATTGGCTTTTAGTAGTAGGAAACTCTTAGGAACAAATCTTTCCATATCAATTTCATTCAATTGGGGAACATTTTCTTTATAGATCTACATGAAACAAAATCAAATCACTACCTAGTACCTATAAAGGGAAATCAAAACTTTCACAAAATAGAGCTTCCAAGATCAAGAGGATAGAAAAATAGAGAACTCCAAACGAGAGAAATACAGATAGGAATATAATTTACTTATTTATTTTAGATAAAAAAGGACATATAGGAAATAAGCTTCAGTTCCATCACCTCCGTTCTTCCTGGCATGATAGGTTTGCCAGCAAACAATTCCGCAAGGATGCATCCAGCACTCCACATATCAATGGCAACTCCGTACTGTGTTGCACCAAGCAAAAGCTCGGGAGCCCTATACCACAGAGTTACAACTCGACTTGTTAATGGCTGATTTTTATCAGGATGAAAACGAGAAGCTAGACCAAAGTCTCCAATCTTCAGAATTCCGTTATTGTCAATAAGAAGATTTGAACCCTTGATGTCTCGATGTAGGACCCCACGACTATGGCAGTGTTCAAGTCCACAAAGCAGTTGTTGCATGTAACATTTGATCTGAAAGTACAGCGCAAGAAGTGTATATACATAAACACTAGAACTAAGCACGTTAAATACTCTGCTTTTATCTATACTAATAATTATATTGTTTCGTAATTTTTGATGAATATTATCAATTTTGAGTTTGAAAATGTCTCAAGTTGACTTTAAAAAGTCAGTAATGATCTTATAATTTGGAAAGGAGGAAGTAATAAATAGCAGCAACAAAAGTGAGTAAGTGGATCTTTCATTTATCGGTTATGAGGGGATTACTACAGTGATCAAACAAAAAAAAGTTGACAAGAAGAGACTAAATTTCACGTACTTGTAAGAAAATATTGAACGAGAAGAATTAGCTCCACATAAATTGCAAAAGACTAATTATAAGAAGCATAAAGAAAAGGAAAGCAACAATTAGTATCCATGATCTGATATGACATATATACCTATTTATTGGCCTAATATGTATTATTCTTAATTTACTTTTAGTGAAAAGATATTATGCTCTTTAGCTTTTAAGTACTAATGAGCAAGGGACAGCTCTTTATGATCTACAATTTTGTGCTCACAGTAAATTTTGAGAAGTTATCACAATATGATTCCCATAAAAATGAGGGATAACCTTATGTAAAAAAGCTTATGATCCACCTTCTGTAATAGAGAAACAAAAAACTAAAGGTGTACCTGTGGTTCGCTGAACTTAATAGTAGGTGATGCTGCAAGCCCAGCAAGATCATGCTCCATGTATTCAAACACAAGATATAAGCTGCCTGACATTCTCGAAGTAACAATAGCCTCAAGTTTCATAACATTTGGGTGGTCAAGTCTACGCAAAATACAAATTTCCCTAGCCATAAAACGAACACTTTCTGGATCCATATTTACAAATCGCACTTTCTTCATTGCAACAATTTTATTGGTCTTCAGGTCACGGGCCCTGTAAACACTACTATATGTTCCTTGGCCAATCTGCATAAGAGATTATCATTAGAAAGTCAAAATCAACTAGATAATAAGTCTAGAAATTAGTAAAGATTTTCTTATAATATCAACTCCCTGTCAAGCTCACAGCAATATATCAAGTCCTCTGTAAAATATATATAGGTCCCCTATACATAAGTGCACATCAAATTAAAATTAAGAAAGTAGCTTGATTATGTTAACAAGTTCTACAATAGCAGGCAAACTTTTCAATCTAAGCTTTATACAAAACAATTAATCCTGTCCAAAGTTATAGAAATAAAGAACATAGATTTTTATTGAAATATATATCATTAGCCACAATCATTATTACTTAAAAGTTGTCAGGCTGCAAAACTATTGGGCTGTACCTTTGGAAATTTAAAAGTAATAGGCACAAACATCATTATAACCTCGTGCATATATATAGTAGGATCAAACTTTGAACCGCTTAACAACTCAAAGGATAACTTATGTTCAAAGTCACCAGAAATCTTTTTTCCCTTTCTTTGTAAATGAAAAAAAAAATAAAAAAATTTGGGACATCGAAGTGCAATATCATAATCCTCTAAGAGCCTTGAACTAACTGAGCATCAAATTCTTTTGAATTTTCACTTTTTCTTGAGTTCTTTCCATGAAATAAATAATTAATATATAGATGAGTTCCAGAGGTTGAGTAATTGATAATATAGTATCAAATTTGTTAAGGTAACATGTGAATTGACTCAGTCCCACATCGATGTTTGAGCGTGAAGTTGAAGCTTAATATACAAGGTTGTCCTAAGACCTATCAACTTAAGCTTTTGGGTCAAGCTCAACAATTATATTTAGGCCTTTGTTACAGACTCCCTTGTCTCCCCCAACAAATTGGTATCAGAGCCATAATCATGATCCTGACAAACTCTCACGCAATGTGCAGGCCTAACGTGTTGAGAAGTTCTCAAGTAATTCTTAAGCTAAGGCGTGTTGAGAGTATAAATTCACACTCAAGGGGGAGCAATTCCCCTGTCTCCCCAACAAATTGGTATCAGAGCCATGATCATGGAAGACTCTCAAGCAATGTGCAGGCCGACGTGTTGAGTGTTGAGAAGTTCTCAAGTAATTACTCAAGTAATTCTTAAGCCTTAGCGTGTTGAAAGTATAAATTCACACTTAAGGGGGAGCAATTTGGTGGTGTTACTCACATATGAATTTTATTTTATTTTATTTTATTTTATTTTATTTTATTTTATTTTTTTTTGGGGGGGGGGGAAGAGGGGGGATTTGTTAAGGTAACATGTGAATGGCTTAGTCCCACGTCGATGTTTGAGTATGAAGTTGAAGTCTTAATATACAAGGTTATCCTAAGACCTATGTTTGGGAGAAGTTGATTTAACAATTATATTAAGGAATTCGTTACGGACTCTCGAGACTCCCGAACAACATTTATAGCCAAAATAAAAATAAAAATTGAAGACATCCAAATCATTTAGCATATGAAGTGCAGTTAATAGCATAAATGAAAACTTAGAAGCAACTGAATTTCACACACATTGCATTGTAGAAGAGGCATACAAAAAATAGGGTCAGAACTGACTTTGTTTAGCTTCTCAAATGATTCTGCACTTCGAGGAGTCCATCCTTGTATGGCCTCTGCAGCAACTGAAGTTAGCCACGACGGCCATCCTGCTACAATTTCCTCGCCTTCAACACCACATGGCGTGCTACTTCTCCGAGACATTCTTGAATGGCCACCACCATGGAGTGACATTGTTGATTGTCTGTTGAGTCCCATATCAAACGTTGCCCGCCTCTGATGATGCCCACTTTTAGGTCTTTCAACAATTCTGTCTTTTTCGTCTTTCTCAATATACTTTGTCCCATGAACTGAGCCCTTGTTTTCTTGGACTTCTGCCTTAGGCATTGGATGGACAGACCCATCAGTCTTACCTTTTCTTGATTCTGCTACAATCTCCGTTCTAATTGAGGGAGCAACCAACTGTACCGTAGACTTGTTAGTCTCTTTTTCTCTCTCACTTTCACCAAAATAATTATCTGCAGAGTTTCCTTTCGAGCAAAGAGAGCCCATATTTTGCAATACCACCTGTTTTCTCTCAAAAAGTTAAGGTCCCGATTGGTGTAATCAAGCTCTCAAAACCCAGGTTTTGCAGTTTCTTGAATAACTAAAAGTTTCAATACCTTGAATTTTCACAAACAGCTGGTGGGCACTTCTCATGATACCCAATATCCAGCAGCCGCTTCCAATCCTTTAACAATTCATTGGCATTGGCATTTGTAGAAAACAAAACCCAGAATCTTTGCCCCTTCTGGTAATTCAAAGCCAAAAGCTTGCATCAATTTTCACAAATTTCCAATTGCCAATCTTACAATAAATATAATTACAAAGGAACCCAAAATGCAGAATTTCAAAATCTGTTATATTGCAATTGAAGAAGCTAAATATGAATGCAAATTGTATTTTTATTAAAAAACTGAAGAAACAAATAATGTACAAAAAGACAGCCTAAATTTGTTTCCAAAATCAAGTCTAAATACGAGAAAAATAAATAGATTCTAACAATTTAAACAAAAAGGGACAGACCTAAATGATTAACAGTTAAAAAAAATACTAGATCGCACATATAAATTTATAAAAAATGCAGATTGATCAGCACATATAAATTTATATATATGCTTGTATCCTATGCTTTAAGATACATGCAGGTATTCTGGTTGAGGTATACCTAACGAGCGATTCTGGGTTTCAAAAAATTTTCCTTTTGAAGGTATTCAACTGTATATATCAATAATAATTACAATAAAATAAAAAATAATTAATTATTTTAATTATGGAAAATAGCAAGTGGGTAGTCCAGAATCTGAAAGAAAGATGATGGGACTACCCAAAATTGGGGTGAAAAAAAAAACTAAGAAAAGAAAAAAAAAATAAAAATAAAATAAAGGTAATGAAGACTCTTATTCAATTGTCTCCTCATTTGGAAGAGGAACAAAATTGAAAACAATAATTAAAAAAAAAAAAAAAAAAAGCAACTCCTAAAAATGCGCGGAACCTAGGATTTTAAGGTTTTGATAAATTGAAAGCTGCATGTCATTTTTTCTCTGTTGCAAACCCAATAAGTATGTCTTTAGAGCTGTGCTATTTTAGCAATAATATCATAACCCTATTCAATTGTAAAATATTACATAGCAATATAAGTAGAATGTCAAAAAAAAAATTAAAATTTTTAACTACTTATAAAGAGCGTCTTGCTTGGGATTACAGAGAGATGTCCGAGTTAGATAGGAAATTAGTTGAACATAAGTTACCAATAAAACATGGTTTAGGCCTTTTCAACAGCTTCTAAGGAGAATGACTTACGAGCTCATTCCTCACATTAAGGTCGAATATAGCAAGACTCCTTAAGGCTAATTTTATTAGAACCACCACGTATGTCGAGTGGCTATCTAACATAATTCCGGTAGTCAAGAAAAATGGAAAAACAGGGTATCCATAGACTATATAGGAATCTAAACCTGGCGACCCCTAAGGATGAATACTCATGCCCGTAGTAGACTTATTGGTGGACTAATAGTTCAAAATGGCATATTGTCCTTTATGCATGGTCATGCTAGTTATAATCAAATATTTTTAGCAGAAAATGATATTTACAAAACTGCCTTTAGATGTCTTGGCGCACCTGGGACCTATGAATGGAATTTAATGCCATTTGGTCTCAAGAATGCTCGATTCACAGACCAAAGGGGCTATGAATTTAATTTTTCATGTCATGATAGAGAAACATTTAGAAGTTTATATCGATGATATTCCAATTAAATCTGAAAATTTTGAATTACATCTCTAACACTTAATTTCATCTTTAAAAGGATGAGAAAACATAAATTGAAAATGAACCCCTTAAAATATGCTTTTGGGGCGAAAGTTAGGAACTTCTCAGGATTCCTAGTTCATGAAAAAGGTATTGACATTTATGCCAACAAAACAAAAACAATAATTTAAGTGCAACCATCTACTAATAAAAAAGAATTACAAAAATTTCTTGGGCAGGTTAATTTTCTAAGAAGGTTCATTTCCAATCTTGCAGGGAAAATAAGACCTTTCACCAAACTTCTCTGCCTTGAAAAGGAGTATAAATGGGGCCAGGAGCATCATAAAGCCTTTCAAAGGATTAAGGACAACTAGCTGACGAATCCACCAGTGTTGATGTCTGTCACAAGTACATGGAAAGCATCTGAAATTGTACAAAGCCGCATCTACTAGGTCTGTACGGTGTCTATTAGCTCAGGATAGTATGTATGTACATGAACAGGCAATACACTGAGTTGATTAGCTAGGGTGTTCTTTCTAATTATAATCTTGATTGGATTTAGGAAAATTTGCTTATAAGATCATCGAAAGGTGCTTATAGATACTAATGAGTTCTTAATCAACAATCCATTATAATTGATATAATTCGACATGGAGTTTTGAAATTGAAGTGAATCATCAAAGAAAATTATAATCTTAAGCCTTTTAATTTGAAATCAATCTCTGGGTAGTTAGTGATTAGTTAATTTAGTTTAACTTATTTTCAAAATACAATAATTTGAGATATTTGTTTAATAAAATTAATTTTATATAAAATTAGTAGTTAATAGTTATTTTACACAATTATCTGTGGGCCGATACCTTACTTGCCATTATATTGCTATTTGATTACGTATACTTACGTGTAATTGCTAGTACGAAACTAGGCAAACAAGTTTTTGGCGCCGTTGCCAGGGAATTGTTTTAATAATCTGTCAATATTAATTTCAATTAAATTAATCTTAGTTAAACACATTTTCTTTTGTTTTTGTTTCTAGGTACTCTTGTTTAGTGTATGCAAACTCAATCAAAAGGGCAGGAACTGGAGTCGTAAGAAGACAAAATTGAAATAAAGTTACGACAATTGTGAAAGTTCTGCCGAGAAACATTAGAACAATAGAAAATGGCTGCTGAAGAGCAAAAATCTCTACGGGATTATGCAATGCCAAAAGTGAATGAAATTTAATCCAGTATTCAATGGCCTGCAATCTAGGCCAATACTTTTGAGATCAAACTGGGTACCATTCAGATGATTCAGAACTCGGTACAGTTTGGGGGATTGACAAATGATGATCCAAACGAGCATTTGGTTAGTTTTTTAGAGATTTGTGATAGTTTCAAGTATAGCGGGGTCACGGAGGATGCAATTAGACTTCGACTATTTCCTTTTACTCTTAAGGACAAGGCAAAGAGCTAGCTTCATTCACTTCCATCGGGATCCATTACCACTTGGAACAATTTGGCGCAGAAGTTTTTAGCAAAGTTCTTCCCACCTGCTAAAACAACAAAGATGCGGAACGATATTACTTTATGCGTTCAACTTGATTCGGAGCTGTATGAAGCATGAAAGAGATTTAAAGATTTATTGTGAAGGTGTCCACACCATGGAATTCCCAAATGGTTACAAGTCCAGATGTTTTACAATGAATTGTGCAATGCTACACGGATGAGTATTGATGCAACGGTTGAGAGAGCTCTTATGGCAAAAAGTTTTGAGGATGCGTACAATTTGCTAGAGACAATGACAACCAATAACTACCAGTGGCCTACTGCTAGGATGTCACAACCAAGGGCAGCAGGGATAATAGAGGTGGATGCAGTTACAACATTGACGACCTAGATATTAGCTCTTACAAGGAAAATTGGCGCTCATGGGGGGGGGGGGGTCAGAGTATTCAAACTGCAGCAGTAGTATGTGAATTATGTGCTGCAGCCCATCCGAGTGATTAATGTGCTATAAATGCAGAGTCAGTTCAGTACGTGGGTAATTACAACAGGAAACAGAATAGCAATTCAAATACCTATAATCCAGGGTGGAGGAATCATCCTAACTTATCATAAAGCAACAATCAGGCTCAACATAATGCTCCAAGGCAATCATATCCGCCCAGATTCCAGAATCAGCAACAGTCACAGCCGAAAAAGCAATCAAACTTTGAGGAGTTGGTGACCAAGTTCATGACACAGGTGGATGTAAACTTGAAAAGTTAGGCAATATCTATTCGCAACCTTGAGAATCAGATGGGGCAATTGGCTAATGTGGTGAATAGTCGACCTCAAGGTGCTTTGCCGAGCAATACAAAAGTCAACCCAAAGAGCGATGACAAGGAGCAATGTAAAGTTGTCACACTTTGAAGTGGAAAGGAACTAGAGGAGCCAAGAACTGAAACTCAGAAGAAGGTGTCATGTGATTCCAAAATAAAAAAGGAGAATAAAGAGGATGAAAAGAAAAAAAAAAGGAGGATTTGATTGGGAATTCAAAAGATGATAAACAAAATGTAGTTGTTCCACCAGTACCATTCCCACAGTGGTTCCAACAACAAAAACTTGATAAACAGTTCTCGAAGTTCCTAGAGGTATTCAGGAAATTACAGATTAACATCTCATTCGCAGATGCATTAGAGCAAATGCCTAGTTACGCTAAGTTTATGAAAGATATCTTATCAAGGAAGAAGAAGCTAGGTGATTTTGAAATAGTGGCCCTAACAGAGGAGTGTAGTACAATATTACAAAAGAAGTTACCACCCAAGCTTAAGGATCCGGGTAGCTTCACTATTCCATGCACCATTGGGAGCCAATTTTGTAGTCGGTGTCTATATGACTTAGGAGCGAGCATAAATTTGATGCCTTTATCGATCTCCCAACAGTTGGGTTTAAAGGAAACAGTGCCTACCAATGTAACGTTGCAGTTAGCAGATCGATCTCTGACTTATTCGAGGGGAATTGTAGAAGACATGCTAGTCAAGGTTGATAAGTTCATATTCCCATCTGATTTCATTGTGTTAGACTTTGAGGAAGATCGAGACATTCCCATCATCCTAGGACGACCATTTTTTGCTACGGGTAGGACTCTTATTGACATACAAAAAGGTAAATTAACTATGCGAGTCCAAGACCAAGAAGTAACTTTCAACGTTTTTAAGGCGATGAAATTTCCTAAGGATGTGGAAGAAGTCTTTCGAGTGGACATAGTGGAGGAAGCACTTGATGATGAGCTTTTGGATATACTTGGATCCGATCCTCTAGAAAGTTCTTTGGTGGTTGACACAGAGTTGGATGATCCGAACGTGTTAAAGTACATGCAAGTCTTAGTTGCGTCACCGAGGGTGCACAAATTTAACTTACCATTTGAGACTTTGGAATATTCTGGGAATTCAGCTGCACGTGTGAAATCATCATTGGAGGAATCCCTAATATTGGAGCTTAAACCTTTGCCCAATCATCTCAGGTATGCATATTTGGGTAATTCATCTACTTTACCTGTTATTATTTCTACCACGCTTAACAAATTTCAGGAAAGTAAGCTATTGCGAGTTCTTTGGGAGTACAAAACAACTATTGGATGGACCATCGCGAATATCAAGGGAATCAGTCCTTCATTCTGTATGAATAAGATTCTCTTGGAAGAGGATGCTAAGCCAATCGTGGAACAACAGCAGAGATTGAACCCGATAAAGAAAGAGGTGGTAAAGAAGGAGATAATCAAGTAGCTCGACGCAAGAATTATATACCCAATTTTCGACAGTTCGTAGGTGAGTTCGGTATAGTGTGTTCCTAAGAAGGGCGGCATAACGGTAGTGTCCAACGAAAATAATGAGTTGATTTCAACAAGGACAGTGATGGGATGGCGGGTGTGCATGGATTGCAGGAAACTCAACAAAGTAACTCGTAAGGACCACTTCCCTTTACCGTTCATTGACCAGATACTAGATCGCTTAGTAGGGCATGAGTACTATTGTCTCTTGGATGGTTATTCGGGGTATAATCAGATTGTCATTGCGCCCGAAGACTAAGAAAAGACTACTTTCACTTGCCTGTATGGGACTTTTGCATTTAGAAGAATATCTTTTGGATTGTGTAATGCACCTGCGACTTTTCAAAGGTGTATGCTGTCAATTTTTTAATATGGTGGAGCGTAACGTAGAGGTGTTCATGGATGATTTTTCAGTGTTCGGAGACTCCTTTGACTTATGCTTGAAGAATCTGGTATTGGTGCTGAAAAGGTGTGTGAAGACCAACTTAGTGCTAAATTGGGAAAAGTGCCACTTCATGGTTCAAGAGGGAATCATTCTAGGACATAAAGTGTCAGCAAAAGGAATAGAGGTAGACAAGGCTAAGATAGAGACAATTGAAAACCTTCTACCTCCGTCATCAATAAAGGGGATTCGAAGCTTCCTAGGTCATGCGGGTTTCTACAGGAGGTCCATCAAAGATTTCTCCAAGATCACGAAGCCACTTTGTAATTTGTTGGAGAAAGATGTACCGTTCAAGTTTGATGAGGCATGCCATGGAGCATTCGAAGTGTTGAAAAAGAAGTTGATCACTGCTCTAGTTATTATTGCACTAGATTGGTCATTGTCGTTTGAGCTTATGTGTGATGCTAGTGACTATGCGATTAGCGCGGTGTTAGGCCAACGCAAGGATAAGGTCTTTCATGCCATATACTATGCTAGCAAAATGTTATCGGATGCCCAGCTGAATTACACCACGACCGAAAAAGAACTCTTGGCAGTTGTATACACGTTCGACAAGTTTTGGTTATATCTTATTGGAACCAAAGGTTGTTGTTTTCACAGATCATTATGCGAACAAATATCTGATTTGGAATAAGGATGCAAAACTAAGATTGATTCGATGAATCCTTTTGCTTCAAGAGTTTGATTTAGAGATTCGGGACAGAAAAGGAACTAAAAATTAGGTAGCGGATCACTTGTCAAGGTTAGAAAATCGTGAGCAGAAACAGGGAGACGACACAATAATCAACGAAAATTTTTTGGATTAGCAGTTGTTTGCTATCTAAGCGGAGGTGCCATGGTACGCGGATTTTGTCAATTACATTGTTAGTAATGTGCTTCCCCAGATTTGACAAAGCAGAAGAAAGTTTTGCACGATGTACGATACTACATGTGGGACGAACCCTTCTTGTTCAAACAGTGTGCAAATCAGATGATAAGAAGGTGTGTACCGCAAGAGGAAACTGAGAATATCTTACATCATTGCTATGATTCGCCTTACGAAGGACATTATAGAGGAGAAAGAACATCAACCAAAGTACTTCATGCAGGATTTTATTAGCCTACATTATTCAAGGATGCCCATCTATTTGTGCTAAGATGTAACCGATGTCAAAAAGTCAGTAATATTTCAAAGAGAAATGAGATGCCTCCCAATATAATCTTGGAAGTAAAAATTTTTAATGTGTGGGGTATCAATTTTTGGGACCTTTTCCTTCATCCTTTAATAATACATACATTCTAGTTGCAGTGGACTATGTATCAAAGTGGGTGGAAGCAGATGTGTTTCCCACTAACGATACTAAAGTCGTGCTTAAGTTTCTCCGGAAAAATATCTTCACCAGATTCGGCACACCACGAGCGATAATCAGCGATGAAGGCACACATTTTTGTAACAAGTATTTCTCAGCCCTTCTTGCTAAATATGGAGTCACACATAAGATCGTCATGGCCTATCATCCCCAAACTAGTGGCCAAGCCAAAGTATCAAATAGAGAGGTGAAACGAATTCTGGAGAAAATGGTGAATCCGAATCGAAAAGATTGGTCAACTAAGTTGGATGATGCTCTTTGGGCATATCGGACGACATATAAAACACCGATTGGGATATTACTGTAATGCCCGTGAATTTTAAACGTCATTATTAATTAAATATATAATTTAATTTTAATGAGTTAGCTTTGTGTTCTTATTTAAACCTTTGGGTGTATTGGTGGATTATGTGACTATGTGATTTATTGATCTAATTTGTGTTAAGGGAGTCACTAGTAGTATATTTAAACTAGTGAGCAAACCCTAAGGCTTTATATCCATAAAATTAGCAAAGTATTTACTAAATTAAATATTCAAGTAAATTTAATATAGTTAGTAAATAAAATGTGTGAGTTAATTAATGAAAGTAGTTATTAATGAGATTATTGCCAAATTGAATAATAATATTAATAGTCAATTTAGTAATTTATTTACTAAAGTACTAAGTGACTAAGTTATTTAATTAATGGACTAAGACCAATCATTTATTTGACCATGGATGTAGTAGTTAATAGTTTAATCAATCATTGGGTTAAATTAAATGATCCAATATTGCATTAAATAGATTTGGTTTTATTAGCCTAATCATTTAATTTTAAAGCCCAATGTGTATTTAATGTGTAGTCCAAAACCTAGCCCACTTGGTAATTTAAAGGTGTAACATTAAATGATTATTATAGCATGTTGGGCACAACATTTTTGGGACAAACCCTTAGCATTTTCGGCAATGAGAGAGAGAGTGAGAGCAAGTTGCTTTTCAAAATTTATTTTATTTAATTAACTAGCTTGTGTTGGAGGTTGTGTGCTAGACTTGATGGTGTAGCCTCCTAAGTTGTCAATTAGCCACCCTAGTGACACAAGGCTACTCACTAGCTCCATGATGACAAAAGGTAGAGGGTTCTTGCTATTATTCAATTAGTAAGCCTTTTATCCAAGAGACAACAAAGATATGAGGGATATTAGTAACTCTTACATCAAGTCTACACACTAGCTTAATGATGGTAAAATGTATAGGAATTGATGGGTTAAGCCTATAATGTCACATCGCCACCCTACATCAAGTCTACACACTAGCTTAATGATGGTAAAATGTATACTTACATTTCCTATATGTAATATTATTGTAAGTATACCTCCTTTGGTTAGTCATTTGAGAGAGAACACTTGCATTTTATTTCCTTCATCTCCTAAGAGAGTTGAGAGCATTTGAGAGCAAAAATATTTTGAGTCACCAAGTTAGTGAAGGAGTTCTAGCTAGTTCATGTCCTCTTTCACAACATACTTTAGAAAGAAGAGGAGAATAGCCATTAAATCTAGGTATAAATCTTCATTCTTTTAAGCCCTAGTTTTCTTGTTGATATTAAATGGCTAACATTTATTAGTAGTAGTCACTATTGTGTTGGGATTTTAATGCTTGTTGTTTGGTGTTTGTGGAAGAAATGGAGTATTTATAAATCTAGGTTTTATCTTGTTAGATCTATATTATTTTAAGAGCATGCTTCACAAATATGGTTTTAAATCTAAGTAATAAGATATAATAATCTTGTATGCTTTATTGCTACCATGTTTAAGTTTATGATGCTTGAGGCATGTTTTGGTGGATTTTGTATGCTAAAACATGTGTGTAACATTGTTTATTCTAGTACAATAATTATTGATGAAAAATATTGGTTTAAATCATGGGTATTTGATTGTTAATGTTATTTATTGTTGCTAAGTTATGGGTAATTAACTAGGAATTTATTGGGGAGTTTAAAGCTTGCTTGAGGGTATAAATATTCATTTAAGATGCTAATTATTGTTTCATTACTATTAAATAATGATTAAGGGTAAATAAGATTATTAATTTGAGTGTTTATTATTTGATTAATTTTAAATAATAAATAAACCTAATTAGTTGTTATTCATTATTAAATAATAACTAAAGATAATCCTTACTTACTGTTTAAATTATTCATTATTGGATTAACTTTAAATAAGTAATAAACCTAATTAGTTATTATAAATAATAACTAAAGATAATTATTACTTATTATTAGTGAAGGTTAAGTAGAAATTTAATGAAGTTAAAATTAATTATTTATTATTTAATATTAAATAATAAACAAAGATAATAAATAATTGATTGTTATTTAATCTTAAATAATAATTAAAGACAATTAAGATTAATAATGTGATTATTTATTATTTAATTAATAATTAAATAATAAGTAAACCTAATTTGTTATTATATAGATAATAACTAAAGATAATTAATTGATTTTCATTTAATTAATATTAAATGGTAATCAAATGAGAAATGAGCTATTTGAATATGAAGTGTTTAATAATTCCTTAATTAAACAAGTAAACTCAATTGTTTAAAGGCTTAAAAAGTGTTTAACCCTTAGAAAAAATAATCCTAAGTTAATCTATCATTAACCTAAGTTTGATTGGGGTTAATGATAGTATGTTGTGTTATGTGCATTATGTGATTACCTTATGTGGTAGATAAGTTCCTTAGTGAACGTATAGACGTACAACTGCGCAATACTAATTGATAGATCGACTTTATCAATGTTAGGTCCTTCAAGACCAATTAGTTAAAGCTAGAATTATTTGTAGCTGAGCAGACAGACAAGTTCTCTATCCCGAAACTTTAATTATTGCAAGTTTCCTAACTCAAACTCGAGTTATTATATTTCAAGTATGCTAGTGAATTAATTATTGACAATTATTTCACATCTATGATATTTATTGATATTCGCACAATGTGCAAGTTGTTATTGATATGCAAGTTTTCTAACTCAAACTCGAGTTATTATATTTCAAGTATGCTAGTGGATTAATTATTGACAATTATTCCACATCTATGATATTTATTGATATTCGCACAATGTGCAAGTTGTTATTGATATGCAAGTTTCCTATCCTTACTCATATTGTATTGAGCAAGTCCCTTAACCCTACTCAGATTTTATTCGAGCAGGATATTATTGTATTACAAGTTATTTATTTAAGGTTGAACCTTATTTCCAAGCATGTTTTAAGTGGTTTAATTAATTAACAATTATTCCACATCGATTTTATTGATACTCGCACTTGGTGCACTTGAATTCGTACAGTCTTGAACTTGTACATTATTTAAAATTCTATAATTCATGAACTGTTAAGATTGAGTCTGAACCCTTGTTCGGTCAGACAATTGCATGAAATTTTTATATAAAGGCTATCCAGGCCAATTGATGGTATGGATTCTTAGAATGAAGTGAACACCCCTTTTATTTTAGGGAGTACCCAACATATCTAATATAAGATATAAACAGCAGAGTTGAATGTTATGCATATACATAGCGTACGCGAGGCTGATCCCCTCAAGTACTTATTCTGCAGCCAGTAACCAAAGGGTCAATTAGATATTGATTCCATTGAAAGTTTTTTGTTCAAAGTCTACTTGACTATCATTTATTCTAAAAGCGATTACTATCCTTGCTTCCGAGATTCATATTGTTGAATCCCTTGTATATATATTCCGTCATTCATGATATATCCTTTATTGTTGTACTTAAACTTGCTGAGCAAACTAGTTGCTCATCCTTGCTATATCATGACTCTTATTGCAGTTAAACCCGAGACTTCAGGGAAGGACAAGGGCAAAGAAAAGATGAAGTATTAGAATTCAAGTAGCTGGCTTTGTTTCATGCTTAGTTTAATTTGCTATTAATGTAATTTGAACCCTGATTAATATTTAGGGCATGTTTTGTGATATGTATTGAGGTTATCGAATCTTGGGACTAGTAACACCTTTTGAATGAACAACATATGTTTATTATATTCCGCATTTAGTTATTGTATGTTGTTAGAGGTGGATGTTTGCATTGGATCGTGATGACCGATTCCGGGCATTTGAGACCCGAATTTGGGGGCGTCACAGGTTGGTATCAGAGCTGTCGGTTATAAACGTTAGGATTATGAAACCTAGGTTATAACCTTAGTATTAAACTCGTATTGAGTGCATTAGGAGATAAATCGGGGAGATTTATCATATTGGGTATTTTGATGAATTGACGAATTCATCGAGTCGAGTAGTACCCAATGAAATATAATTTCATTCCATCAATGAATATATTTTATTGCTGTACTAATGATAGTTTGTGTGTTTGTAGGATGGTTGCCGTAGGTGAGACCAGTGGAGTTCGGGAGGAGGAGGTATTCACTGACATACCCGTTGTTACGGAGCAGCTGGTAGGCTATGCACCCGTTGCCCCAATAGTATCATTGAGTGGGTTCGAGCCAGAGGAGGACTACTTGATGGATTTGGTAGAGCCTGTCATGGGCGGAGTGTCGAGGTCCGGTAGTCAGGACAGTGAGGACTTGCTCGGGGATTATATCGATCGCATAATGGAGTAGGAGCAGACTATTGAGCAGCAGAATGCTCGTATTGCACACTTAAAGGAGGAGAATTCTATCCATCAGGAGATGAAAGATCAGTATAAGGCAGAGGCGTATTCATTACAGTTCCAGGTAGTTGATCTGAAGGCTTAGATTCAGCAGTTAGAGAGTGCCACATCCCAGTTGAGCCACACAGTGCAACATCTGGTGTTACAGAACAGTCAGCTGAGGCAGGCATTAGAGCAGTCGGATGCCAGGGAGGTGGAGCTACAGTCAGAGCTACAGGCTGCCAGACCCGAGCGAGACTTGGAGCAGGCTGACAGGATTCGAGTATAGGAGTTCTGGGTTCGCGCAACCACAAGGGTGGATGTGCTGGAGGGAGAGGTTCGAGATGGATCCGTGAGGATCGATACGTTAGAGTATGCCCTATTCACGACAGTAGCCAGAGTGTAGGACCGGGTCAGAAGGTACCCTCGGGAGGAGGGCAGTAGTCGGCGCATGATCAGACGTTGAGTGGTTGATCGGATAGCTTGACAGACACTCCGTCGGGCAGTTCGCCATAGCGAGCGTTAACTTGTTGGTCCGGTACCCTTGTGTGTACCAGGTTGTTGTAGTGCGTCCCACTTTTGTTTTATTAGGGACAGTTTTATGTGTAAAACCTTATGCCTTGATGTATGCATAGGATGGTAATCAACCCCAACTTTTATTATATTAAAGGGGTAAGTAGTAGTGAATCCTCACCTTTTGCTTAATAGAGGATAGTTATCAGCAGACAGTTTATGCCATTGAGCGTTTATAGTAGTATGCCAAATGTTGAGTCAGTCTGTATTAAAACATTGGTATATGAATATAAATGCAGTTGTTTCCTTTTAAATTGAATGTGTTTGATAGATGTATCTACTGTTAAATGTTGACTTAACTAGTATAGTGTGTTAATGAGCGAGAGTTTAAGACTTGTTCTTTAGCAGATCATAATGCCGCCCAAAGGTAGACCCCACAATCCGCGAGTCGTGGAGTCAGAAAGTGAGGTTGGGGATCAACTCGATCCAATGAGAGTGTTCGTGGAGATGCTAGCGGAAGCCATGTAAGCAAGACCACCACCTGTGGTTCCAGTAGGAGAACAACCAGCGCCCCAGCCAGCGCATCACTTGGCTAACTTTAAGGATTTTAAACTGGTTGGGCCACCTGAGTTCAAGGGCACTCTCGATCCAATAGAAGCACAGACTTGGGTCGAAGAAATGGAGAAGGTCTTCGAGGTCGCACGAGTGGCCGAGGAGCAGAAAACCAGATTCGCCACCTTCATGATGAAGGGCGAAGCTAATTATTGGTGGAAAGCCAATAAGGGGCAAGCAGGCGAGGGAGTCATCTCATGGGACAGATTTAAAGAGCTATTCTTCGAGAATTATTTTCCGGAGAATACACAGCAGGATATGGAAGTTAAGTTTCTGGAACTGAAACAGGGAAGTATGACTGCCGCAGAGTACGCGGCAAAATTCAATGAGTTGGCCCGATTTTCTCCACATCAGGTGGACACCGAAGCCAGGAAGGCAAGAAGATTCGAATTGGGATTGAAGCAATGGGTGCAGAAAGTTGTCGCGGTACTGAAGATCAAGGACTTCTCTGAATTGCTGGAAAGGGCTATCATCGCGGAAGGAGGCAATGAAGCTGTAGCACGATTAAACCAGGACAGGAAGAAAGGTCAGGAAGGACCTAAAGTGGGGAGCAGCGGAGGCAACAACCCCAATAAACGCAAGTGGAATGAGAGTCAGTCGTCCGGAGGCTATAAATCCGGATGAGAGGCTAAGAAAAATGGGAAGTGCAATAACTGCGGGAAGAATCACTCGGGGGAATGCATGAAGGGGAAGAGCGTTTGTTATCGTTGTGGACAACCAGGGCATCTGGCTCCTCAGTGTCCGAGTAAGCAGAAAGGGGGGTGTTTCTCTTGCGGAGCTCCCGACCACTAAATCAAGGATTGTCCGAAGAGGAAGAGCGACGCAGGGAGTGGCAACAGAAGCAACTACAACAACAGCAACAATAACAACAACAACAGCAACAACAACATGCCGAGTATCGGGGGGCCTGCCAATCAAGCCAACAGACCAACGACACGCACGTTCAACATGACCGTGCAGGATGCCGTAGGGTCCAAGGACGTGGTGTCAAGTATCATCCCAATCAATGATATAAATGCATATGTGTTATTCGATTTGGGTGCTACCTGCTCTTTTGTTTTCGAAGAATTTGCTAAACGGTTAGACTTACCTCATGAAAAGTTGGAATACCCTATGAACGTAGAAGTAGCAAACAAGGAAATTATCCCCGTAGAATGCATTCATAGGAATTTTTGTGCCGAATTGCGAGGATTTAAGCTCAACGTGGATTTGATACCGATTCTTTTGGGGGAGTTTGATGTAATCCTTGGAATGGATTGGTTATCGGTTCACGGAGCAGTCATCGATTGTAAGAAGAAGTGTGTACACTTGAAGACTTCTAATAAGTCGAAGGTAGTATTCTATGGTAATAGATCGTCGAGACAATCTTGTTGTCTAACGATGATGCAAGCTAAGAGATTTCTGAGGAAGGGTTGTATAGGCTATTTGGCTCACGTGGTTGATACTCGTCGAGTCGAGGGCGAACCGAGTCAGATACCTGTCGTAAGGGAATTCACAGATGTCTTCCCAGATGAAATTTTGGGATTGCCGCCAGATAGGGAGGTAGAATTTGTAATTGACTTGGTGCCAGGAGCCGCACCAATTTCGAAGGCGCCGTATCGAATGACACCAGTAGAAATGAAGGAGCTGATGGTTCAATTGCAGGAACTGTTAGAAAAAGGGTTATATCAGACCGAGCGTGTCACCATGGGGAGTGCCAGTTCTGTTCGTAAAGAAGAAGGATGGTTCGATGAGGCTTTGTATCGACTATCGCGAATTGAACAAAGTTACGATTAAGAATTGGTACCCGCTGCCCAGAATAGACTATCTGTTTGATCAACTCAAGGGAGCAAAATATTTTTCAAAGATTGATTTGAGAACGAGTTATCATCAACCAAAGGTGAGACAAGAGGATATCTCGAAGACTGCATTCAGAACTCGTTATGGGCATTTCGAGTTTCTGGTAATGTCATTCGGACTGACAAATGCACCAGCGACATTCATGGATATGATGAACAGAGTGTTCAAGCAGTACTTGGACAAGTTCGTGGTAGTATTCATCGATGACATCTTAGTGTATTCAGTGTCAAAGGAAGAACATGCTGAACACCTAAGGATTGCTTTGGAGACGTTAAGAAGGGAGAAACTGTACGCGAAATTTTCGAAGTGTGAATTTTGGTTGCAGAAGGTGCAGTTTCTAGGACACGTCATTGACAAGGATGGCGTTTCGGTAGACCCTGCAAAGGTGGAAGCCGTTATCAATTGGGAGCAGCCGAAGACGCCGACGGAGATCAGGAGTTTCCTAGGGTTGGCAGGATACTATCGGAGATTCATCCAAGATTTTTCGAAGATAGCATCGCCATTAACCAATCTAACCAGAAAGACAGTAAAGTTCGTTTGGACGAAAAAGTGCGAGGAAAGTTTCATGGAGCTGAAGAAGAGACTTAGCCAAGCACCAGTGTTGGCTTTATCGGACGACACTGGAGGTTTTGTGGTGTACAGTGATGCGTCACACAAAGGTCTTGGTTGTGTGCTAATGCAGCACGGCAAGGTCATTGCCTACGCTTCACGTCAGCTGAAGGACTATGAGAAGGGATACCCGACTCATGACCTGGAGTTAGTAGCAGTAGTATTCGCCTTAAAAATATGAAGGCATTATCTATATGGAGAGAGGTGTGAAATATATACAGATCACAAAAGTTTGAAATATATCTTCACTCAGAAGGAGCTGAACATGAGGCAGCGCCGATGGTTAAAATTGATCAAGGACTACGACTGTGAGATTCTGTACCATCTGGGCAAAGCAAATGTAGTGGGCGATGCCTTGAGTAGGAAAAGCAGGGAGAAATTGATGAAACTGACAACTCAGGCAGAGTTAATAAAGGAGTTTGAACGTCTGGAATTGGAGGTCCAATATTCGATGGAGACGGACGAGAAATTGTTTACAGTGACAGCGAGCCCGACCCTATTGGATCAAATCAAGGAGGCTCAAGAAAAGGATAAGGATTGTGATTCAATAAAGAGGCGAATTTCCGAAGGCGAGGAGCTTAAGTATAAGATTAATAGCACAGGGTTGCTAAGGTTTGAAGGGAGAGTCTGGGTACCGTTGGATCCAGAAATTGAGGGAAGAAATCCTTTAGGAAGCTCATATCACGAGGTACTCAATACATCCCGGGAGAACGAAAATGTATCAGGATCTGCGGTAGTATTTTTGGTGTTTGAATATGAAACGCGAAGTGGCAAAGTGCGTCAGCCGATGTATGACATGCCGGCGGATTAAAGCAGAACACCAGTGACCGAGCAGACTGCTTCAACCATTAGAGATTCCGGAGTGGAAGTGGGAGCACATCACAATGGACTTTGTGGTGGGTCTGCCACCACCTCATAAGGGTTTAGACGCCATATGGGTAATTGTGGATCATCTGACCAAGTCTGCCCATTTTCTACCAATCAGGATACGGTATAAGCTGGAGCAGTTAGCAAAACTTTACGTCATGGAGATTGTATCGCGTCATGGAGTACTGATATCTATTGTATCAGACAGGGATCTGCACTTCACGTCGAATTTTTAGAGAAGTCTGCAGGTAAGAATGGGAACACCGTTGAGGTTGAGTACAGCGTATCATCCTCAAACCGACAGCCAGAGCGAGCGAACGATTCAGACCTTTGAAGATATGCTTCGGGCGGTCGTGATGGATTTAAAGGGCAGCTGGGATGACCATTTGCCACTGGTGGAGTTTGCTTACAACAATAACTATCACGCCAGTATCGGCATGCCACCGTATGAAGCGCTATATGGAAGGAAATGTCGAACCCCGATGTGTTGGGACGAGGTTGGAGAGCGAAGACTGCTAGGACCTGAAATGGTGCAGCAGACTACAGATACAATACAACTGGTCAAAAATCGTCTGGTAGCAGCTCAAGATCGCCAGAAGAAATATGCTGACTTACATCGTCAGAAGCGGGACTTTGAAGTTGGTAGCTTTGTGTTTTTGAAGGTATCTCCCTGGAAAGGGAAGATCCGTTTTGGGAGGAAGGGCAAATTGAGCCCTAGGTTCATAGGACCGTTCGAGATATTGAGGCGAATCGGCGAAGTGGAGTATGAGGTAGTGTTAACTCCTGAACTTGAGCACATTCACAATGTGTTTCATGTGCCAGTGTTGCGGCCGTATAAACCAGACTACAAGCACGTTATCTCTTATGAACCAATCCAAGTCGAGAAGGACTTAACGTACGAGGAAGTTCCTTTCCAGATACTTGATAGGAAGGAACAGAAGTTGAGGAATAAGATCATCCATTCCATCAAGGTTCTCTGGAGGAATCACACAGTCGAAGAAGCTACGTGGGAACTCGAAGAGAAGATGAAAGCAAATTATCCATTTTTATTTGAGTAACCCTATTTTTACAATTCCGAGGACGGAATTTTTATAAGGGGGGAGGGATGTAATGCCCGTGAATTTTAAACGTCATTATTAATTAAATATATAATTTAATTTTAATGAGTTAGCTTTGTGTTCTTATTTAAACCTTTGGGTGTATTGGTGAATTATGTGACTATGTGATTTATTGATCTAATTTGTGTTAAGGGAGTCACTAGTAGTATATTTAAACTAGTGAGCAAACCCTAAGGCTTTATATCCATAAAATTAGCAAAGTATTTACTAAATTAAATATTCAAGTAAATTTAATATAGTTAGTAAATAAAATGTGTGAGTTAATTAATGAAAGTAGTTATTAATGAGATTATTGTCAAATTGAATAATAATATTAATAGTCAATTTAGTAATTTATTTACTGAGTGGCTAAGTTATTTAATTAATGGACTAAGACCAATCATTTATTTGACCATGAATGTAGTAGTTAATAGTGTGACAAATTAATTAATCAATCATTGGGTTAAATTAAATGATTCAATATTGCATTAAATAGATTTGGTTTTATTAGCCCAATCATTTAATTTTAAAGCCCAATGTGTATTTAATGTGTAGTCCAAAACCTATCCCACTTGGTAATTTAAAGGTGTAACATTAAATAATTAATTGTAGCATGTTGGGGACAACAATTTTGGGACAAACTCCTAGCATTTTTGGCAATGAGAGAGAGAGAGAGTGAGAGCAAGTTGCTTTTCAAAATTTATTTTATTTAATTAACTAGCTTGTGTTAGAGGTTGTGTGCTAGACTTGATGGTGTAGCCTCCTAAGTTGTCAATTAGCCACCCTAGTGACACAAGGCTACTCACTAGTTCCATGATGACAAAAGGTAGATGGTTCTTGCTATTATTCAATTAGTAAGCCTTTTATCCAAGGGACAACAAAGATATGGGGGATATTAGTAACTCTTACATCAAGTCTACACACTAGCTTAATGATGGTAAAATGTATAGGATTTGATGGGTTAAGCCTATAATGTCACATCGCCACCCTACATCAAGTCTACACACTAGCTTAATGATGGTAAAATGTATAGGATTTGATGGGTTAAGCCTATAATGTCACATCGCCACTTTACA
Organism: Aralia elata; assembly: GCA_034770075.1. Classification (NCBI taxonomy): domain Eukaryota; kingdom Viridiplantae; phylum Streptophyta; class Magnoliopsida; order Apiales; family Araliaceae; genus Aralia; species Aralia elata. The sequence continues at coordinate 60,358,286 of CM068378.1, forward strand.
TCAAGTCTACACACTAGCTTAATGATGGTAAAATGTATACTTACATTTCCTATATGTAATATTATTGTAAGTATACCTCCTTTGGTTAGTCATTTGAGAGAGAACACTTGCATTTTATTTCCTTCATCTCCTAAGAGAGTTGAGAGCATTTGAGAGTAAAAATATTTTGAGTCACCAAGTTAGTGAAGGAGTTCTAGCTAGTTCATGTCCTCTTTCACAACATACTTTGGAAAGAAGAGGAGAATAGCCATTAAATCTAGGTATAAATCTTCATTCTTTTAAGCCCTAGTTTTCTTGTTGATATTAAATGGCTAACATTTATTAGTAGTAGTCACTATTGTGTTGGGATTTTAATGCTTGTTGTTTGGTGTTTGTGGAAGAAATGGAGTATTTATAAATCTAGGTTTTATCTTGTTAGATCTATATTATTTTAAGAGCATGCTTAACAAATATGGTTTTAAATCTAAGTAATAAGATATAATAATCTTGTATGCTTTATTGATACCATGTTTAAGTTTATGATGCTTGAGGCATGTTTTGGTGGATTTTGTATGCTAAAACATGTGTGTAACATTGTTTATTCTAGTACAATAATTATTGATGAAAAATATTGGTTTAAATCATGGGTATTTGATTGTTAATGTTATTTATTGTTGCTAAGTTATGGGTAATTAACTAGGAATTTATTGGGGAGTTTAAAGCTTGCTTGAGGGTATAAATATTCATTTAGGATGCTAATTATTGTTTAATTACTATTAAATAATGATTAAGGGTAAATAAGATTATTAATTTGAGTGTTTATTATTTGATTAACTTTAAATAATAAATAAACCTAATTAGTTGTTATTCATTATTAAATAATAACTAAAGATAATCTTTACTTACTGTTTAAATTATTTATTATTGGATTAACTTTAAATAAGTAATAAACCTAATTAGTTATTATAAATAATAACTAAAGATAATTATTACTTATTATTAGTGAAGGTTAAGTAGAAATTTAATGAAGTTAAAATTAATTATTTATTATTTAATATTAAATAATAAAAAAGGTAATAAATAATTGATTGTTATTTAATCTTAAATAATAATTAAAGACAATTAAGATTAATAATGTGATTATTTATTATTTAATTAATAATTAAATAATAAGTAAACCTAATTTGTTATTATATAGATAATAACTAAAGATAATTAATTGATTTCCATTTAATTAATATTAAATGGTAATCAAATGAGAAATGAGCTATTTGAATATGAAGTGTTTAATAATTCCTTAATTAAACAAGTAAACTCAATTGTTTAAAGGCTTAAAAAGTGTTTAACCCTTAGGAAAAATATTTCTAAATTAATCTATCATTAACCTAAGTTTGATTGGGGTTAATGATAGTATGTTGTGTTATGTGCATTATGTGATTACCTTATATGGTAGATAAGTTTCTTAGTGAACGTATAGACGTACAACTGCGCAATACTAATTGATAGATCGACTTTATCAATGTTAGGTCCTTCAAGACTAATTAGTTAAAGCTAGAATTATTTGTAGCTGAGCAGGCAGGCAAGTTCTCTATCCCGAAACTTTAATTATTGCAAGTTTCCTAACTCAAACTCTTGTTATTATATGTCAAGTATGCTAGTGGATTAATTATTGGCAATTATTCCACATCTATGATATTTATTGATATTCGCACAATGTGCAAGTTGTTATTGATATGCAAGTTTCCTAACTCAAACTCGAGTTATTATATTTCAAGTATGCTAGTGGATTAATTATTGATAATTATTCCACATCTATGATATTTATTGATATTCGCACAATGTGCAAGTTGTTATTGATATGCAAGTTTCCTATCCTTACTCATATTGTATTGAGCAAGTCCCTTAACCCTACTCATATTTTATTCGAGCAGGATATTATTGTATTACAAGTTATTTATTTAAGCTTGAACCTTATTTCTAAGCATGTTTTAAGTGGTTTAATTACTTAACAATTATTCCACATCGATTTTATTGATACTCGCACTTGGTGCACTTGAATTCGTACAGTCTTGAACTTGTACATTATTTAAAATTCTATAATTCAGGAACTGTTAAGATTGAGTCTGAACCCTTGTTCGGTCAGACAATTACATGAAATTTTTATATAAAGGCTATCCAGGCCAATTGATGGTATGGATTCTTAGACTGAAGTGAACACCCCTTTTATTTTAGGGAGTACCCCACGTATCTAAAATAAGATATAAACAGCAGAGTTAAATGTTATGCATATACATAGCGTACGCGAGGCTAATCCCCTCAAGTACTTATTCTGTAGCCAGTAACCAAAGGGTCAATTAGCTATTGATTCCATTGGAAGTTTATTGTTCAAAGTCTACTTGACTATCATTTATTCTAAAAGCGATTACTATCCTTGCTTCCGAGATTCATATTGTTGAATCCCTTTTATATATATTCTGTCATTCATGATATATCCTTTATTGTTGTACTTTGAGCAAACTAGTTGCTCATCTTTGCTATATCATGACTCTTATTACAGTTAAACCCGAGACTTCAGGGAAGGGAAAGGGCAAAGAAAAGATGAAGTATTAGACTTCAAGTAGCTGGCTTTGTTTCATGCTTAGTTTAATTTGCTATTAATGTAATTTGAACCCTGATTAATATTTAGGGCATGTTTTGTGATATGTATTGAGGTTATCGAATCTTGGGACTAGTAACACCTTTTGAATGAACAACATATGTTTATTATATTCTGCATTTAGTTATTGTATGTTGTTAGAGGTGGATGTTTGTATTGGATCGTGATGACCGAATCCGGGCATTTGAGACCCGAATTTGGGGGTGTCACAATTACCACACCGATTGGTGTATGGAAAGGCGTGTCATCTTCTAGTAGAGTTGGAATACATGCATATTGGGCCATTCAGATAATGAATTTCGATTTGAAAGCTGCAAGATAAAAGAGACTTCTACAACTTAATGAGCTAGATGAGTTTTGACTTCAATCGTATGAGAATGTAAAGCTGTACAAAGAGAAGGTCAAACGATGGCATGATAAAAAGATCATTAATCGAAGGTTCGAACCAGGCCAAACAGTTCTTTTGTATAACTCCAGGTTGAAACTTTTTCCTAGAAAGCTCAAGTCACGGTGGTCGGGTCCATTTATAATCAAGGAAGTCTTCCCTCATGGTGCAGTAGAACTGATGGGACTCAATGCGGAGGAAACATTCAAGGTTAATGGCCAAAGGTTGAAGCACTGCCGGGGTGGAGTTATTGATCGACAAAAGACCTCCATCACTCTTGCAGATACACATTGAACAAGGAGTAGTCAGACTAAAAACTCTAAAATAAGCGCTCGTTAGGAGGCAACCCAAAGTTTTATTTAATTTTGTTACATTTTAATTTTTTTAATTTTTAGGATTTTATTGCAATTTAGTAGTTCTTAGATGCATTTTAGAGTTAGTAATATGTTTAATTTGATTATTTCAAGCTTCACATATCATGGAGCAAGGGATGACTGAAGAAATAGAAAAGCAAAAGTTCCAGTATAGGTGGCGCTGCAGCGCCAAAACATTAGGTTAACCCCTGTATGAACGGCCTTGCAGCACCAGGTCTAAGCTAAAAATTAGCGCGGCAGCGTTAAGACCCTAGTTAGTTCCCCATATGCTTGGCGCGACAGCACCTAAACCAGTATAATTTTTGGAGCGGCAACACCTAAACCAGTATAATTTTTGGCGCGGCCGCGCTGCATTGGCCTGAAGGCATTTTAATAGCAGTTGATCGGGCAATTTTCTTTCCATTCTTTCCCAATTCCTTCTCCAATTCGAATTCTTCTCTCTTAAATCCTCTCTAATCCTCTTCCAACCTAATCTAATCCCCTCCTGCTCCTAATCAAAATCAACTTTACCTAATCTTTAAATCCTAAAACCCAAATTAAACGCAACAATTCCATTCCAAACAAATTTTTCAATCACAAGAACAGTCAAGTCTGTTCTTCAATGAGTTCAATTGGATTGCATATTCATCAAGTTGTTCATTAATCCGATAAGTATTAAAGGAGTTTACCCTAATTCAAGTAAGTATATTGTGAAGTTTGGCAATTTCAAGTTGTTTGGGAATTAATTGACGGTGCAATTGCAAGTGTTGAATTTGGATTGGATGAGTCAGTAGCTTTAGTTCAATTTTCATGCTATATTGATGGAATTGATGGTTATATATATTGATGGGATGCATGTGTTAAATTGGTGAACTACTTGCTTGGGTTATTTGGTGATCTCTTTTGGGGTTGTTGCATATTTATTCATTAAGCGAAGAGTAAATTGTTGATGTGCAGACCACGTGTTTGTGATAAGGACTAAGTGAATTCTATTACCCATTGTGGTGGTTGTGTGTTGATTTTTGGTTTGTGAAATTGTTGTGGTTTGTCTTGGGACTGATATTATGGCTTCAAAGCGTCACCAAGGTGAAGGTTCGCAATCCGCCCAAGCGTATGATCATAGGAGATTTACCAGTGCGGAGGTGTCGAAATTGTAACGCCCCCAAATTCAAATACATGTACCTCGAATCTGGTGCTTTACGATTCAACTCATATATCATACTATTAACAACTCTTAGCGGAATAATAGAATAGTTACATTAATATAATATAATTATTCTCGTCCCAAGTCTCGAAAACCATTACTAATACATAACACAACTTAGCTCATAATATAATAAGTCTTAATACATAACCAAAACCATCATCCTAATTATAGTAGAACAAAGCTAGTCCGTAGCTTTGCCTTTGCCCTAATCCTTTTCTGAGCTACTGTCTCGTTCGGTCTTAACTTTAATAATTAAAAAAGCAAAAGTGAGCAACAAATTTACTCAGCAAGTATAATGATACAATAAAAATGGGTGGTCATGTAAAAGTTTCATAATCTCAAAAGTTATAGCGATCATTTGATAGCTCAGGATATGAAATATGAATATTGCGAACAAAGTAAGTCTCAATAGTTCCAATTCTTATCTTCACACCACTGATGGGTCACTATGGACCAAAGGATTATTAGAAGAATTCAAGGATTTCAATAATTCCAAGTTAATGAATATCTAACACTGAGTAGTCGCTATAGACCATGAACTCCTGTGTGAATTAACAGTAATTCCCTGATAATCCATAAAATAAGTACAATAGGTGATCAGCCTAAAGTACCCTATGTTATGCATAACATTCAAACATGTTGTTCGCGCGCGTGTCGGTCCCCCGACGTTATATAGTTTTTCCTTCTATGAAGGTTGTTCATCTCAGCAGATTATAAGAATTCGCACCAAGGCAATTGGTTTGGATCGCTTTCTAACTCATAGATATTAGTTTAGCCAAATCAAATGGCGTATACACTTTTCTTAACACATTTAGGAACAATTAATACGTTCAACATTTGCAATAGGGTTCAAAGAATCATTCAGGAATATAATTATAATTTAAATCAAGTTTCAGAGTATAAACAACAATCTTTATGAATTTAGATAACATAAGAATTAATTTATTTGGATGATCAATAAGAGTACAAGTTTAAGTACTTAGTTAATCTGTATATGGTTTATATATAACACAATTAGGAACCTTGCAGAATATACAAAGTTGTGTAAGTTAGAGAACTTGCCTGGATAGTCGACTCTTTCCGACTTTAACTTCTTATTCTTTGAACAACCTATGTTTATCATCATTATCTAACGGTTAATCTCCATTAACCCTCAAATATAATGCTAATTGTTCTAACTTACTAGTCTCATACAAATATGACTCACAAATAGACCGACTCTCATTTGGTTAATCATTTCTTTACTCATCACTCCCTTTTTCATAATTATTAACCTTCACAAATAATACATATTTATTCCATTTACTACAAATAAAATAATATTTTATTATTCTACTTGTTTAATTAAGCGTTCACACTTGTTTTATTAATCCATTACACAAATAAAGTCTTCATACTTTGCTTTGCTAATATTTATTCACTCTTTGAATAATTTCTTAAATCATTATTCATGCTTTATTAGTTCACAAATAATCCAAGTTATTACTTTATTTAGTTCACAATTAAATAACCTTTAATATTATTTAATTGTTTATTCTTCATTTATCCATAATTAATTTACAACCAACTTCCAATGAAAATGATCTTTATAATTAATCTTACAATTAAAATAATCTTTAATATTATTTTAATTGTTTATTAATCCACAATATTATTTAAATTATTTATATATTATTAACTCACAAGTAAAACTATTTTAATTATTTAATCATAGTTAAAGTAATCCTTAATGTATGATTAAAATAATTTTTTTAATATTATTTTAATTATGTATTATTTTAAAAAATCTTTTTTGTCTCGTTTGACCCGATCCGACTCGATCCTACCCAACCCGGTTTGACCCGGATCCGGTCAACTAAGAAACCAGCCCAGCGCCCCGGTGATGAGTGTGTTTTATACACACAATTTGGGTACCTTTGACCTTGATAATTTGTTAATTTCTGGGACTTTTATATGGTTTTTAGCTATTTTTATCGTATTTCGAGATAATTTAGTTTTTAGTTATTTTTACATATTTTATATTGCTTTGATGCATTTTCATTATGTTTGTATGAATAGAAATAAAGACCGCTCGGATTGTTGTTTGTATTAACTCAATGTCCGTGCTTGGACGTCTGTGCCCGAATGGTAGTACGACGAAAAGTTGTGTTTGGCGATGTTTGGTGTTGAATTTGATGACTTTTGGAAGTCGAGCGTGCACGGCGTCGGAGAGCGTGCACGGCGTGCAGCGTCGCCTAAGCCACGAGGGCAAGCCCGTACTTGGATATCCGTGCCCGAATGATAATACGGTGAAAATTTGTGTTTGGCGATGCTCAGGGTTTAATTTGATGACATTTGGAAGTTGGGCGTGCACGACGTTGGAAGGCGTGCACGGCGTGCGGCGTCGGCCAAGCCGCGGGCACGACGTGCAGCAGCTGGGGGGAACCAGGAAGGCGCTGGGCGTGCGGGCCTCAGCAGTAGGCACGGGCGTGCGGGGCGTTGGGCGCTGGGCACTCGGCAGCCTCGGCGTTGGGCGCTAGGCGGGCCTCGGTAGGCAACGGCATCAGGCGCTGGGCGCTCGGTAGCCTCGGCGTTGGGCGCGCACGCGCGGGGCTCGGCACCACTCGGCAGCCTTGGGCACGCGGCTCGGCAACCCTCGGTAGCAGGCGCTGGGCGTAGGCGCACGCCTGGCGTGCGGCAACTTGGGGCGCCTGGCATGCGGTAGATTGGGGCGCCAGCGGGCGGCAACTTGGGGCGCCAGAGGGCGACAGATTGGGGCGCCAGCGGGCGGCCAGGGCGTGGGCGCGGGCGTGCGGCACTCAGCATGGGCTAACCAGGGCTTGGGCGCGCGCTAGGCACCGTGCGGGCGCGCCAACGCCGTCCTGAGTGCGATCTGACACAGTTTCAGTGCGATCTGAGCTCCGTTTTTTCTGACTTTGGCTAGGGTTTCTTCATGGAGGCTATATATAATCTCTTCTAAGCTATATATCAGAGATCTAGAGAGAGGGAGGCTACAAAATACATCAAACAACAGGGCTAAAGGCTGCAAATCAAGCTGAATCAAGCCACAAGCCATGGAACTCAGTCAACAAGAATTGCAAAACTAAGGAGGAGAGCTAGAAACCAACAGCAACCCAAGGAACAACAACTGAACAACTTCAAAAGTAGTTTCATTTCTAGATTTTCAACTCCTTTGTAATTCGAATTTGACAATGTATAAATTGAAATTGATGTTTATTGTAGCTATCATGAACTAACCTTCTATTCTAAGATTGCAATGGAACCCAACACTTAAATTGAATTAAATTCTCTCTCTATTGATTTTAGTTATTGATTTGTGAATTAATTGTCATAACCTTTGCTTTCTAGATTAATTGCTTGGCCCGTAATTACCTTGGAAACCTATATGAACTTGACGAACGGATTATAGGTTAAGACCTAGTTATGATAACATGCGAGAGTATAGATTGTTGTGGATTATTAATCGGATTAAGTGAGGTGTGTCTTATTAATTATCTGCAATAATAGGTATCTTGATAGTAGTTGGGATAGATATATACCTAATTACCGCATGCAACCAATTGAGAATCTAGTCTTAATGACTTCCGATGTGAAAGTTGGTAATTGAGGGGATGATTAATTAGATTTGGTGACACGTGTCTATTAATCATTCCTGAAATTAGTCTCTTGATAGTGTATAGGATAGACATATACCTATGCACCGCTTAGGAAGATTCGTGATTGACCATCGACAGAGGCTTTTATGTAGTTTTGATTTCTCGGTTGTCAATTCGTATGTTATAACTGATTGAAAAGAGAGAGTTAGGAGATTCAAATGACGTGTTGGGGGAAATTGTAATATTAGACCTTTCTATCTTGATATTTTACCGCATTTTATTCATTACTTGACTTGTGAACTCAACCAATTAACAAACAATCAAACCTTCATCGTTTAAATTAGATCAAATTGATATACGATTGGTACGTGGTTATTATTCGTAACAATTCCCTGTGGGTTCGACTCATATCTTATCATATATTACTTGTGGACCGTGTATACTTGCACGTGTGTGTTTATCGACTGTTAAATTGACAAACACCCGGCGCTGGGATTTGCTCTTGGGCCAGCGTCCCGACACTGGTTAACAGAACCCTCACGACTGAATTTTTATCATTTTAGATTTTTGTTTCTGTTTGGTTTAATCTTCTATAACTTGCTCATTTTACATTCAAATAAGTTTAAACCAATTCCATTATGTCATAAAGTCATATGTCTTCAATATTTAACTTCTTAACCAATCTTTCAAAATATTCATTTAGACAAAATATTAATCCTTCAAGCTAGGGTTTTTATTTTGACATGTTTCACTAAATGATTTGCCATAGGTCCATCCTAATTTCGTTTTTGATAATTTCACTTGGGTTGTGTTTGTATTTCATAGATCTTCAACATAAGATTTTTAGATCATACTAATAGCTTATATATTTTATTTCATTTAACACCAAATCTCATGTTTCAAGTAGTTTATTAAAGATTTTTAAGCTTACATGCATTCTTTTGTTCATTTAGACATAAAGTACCAACAAAGGCATACAAATCATATACTCTCCTTCCAATATCCATCCTTATACCTTCGGATCCTTCATGATCATACAACAAGTAAAACTCCCATAACCAAGCATGCATTTTCTACTGTAAACAAAATATACTAACTTAACTTAGAAAATTTAGGGTTAGAGGAGGTTATACTTTCTTGTAGCTTTCTTTCTTCTTGCTAGGAAATATTCTAGGATATCCACTTTCTATGATCCTCCACCACAAAGCCTTCTCATTTCTTTGAAACTCAAGAGAGCAAGAGCTTCCCTAGAATTTTTATTTCCTCTCAACTCTCACTTTTCCCTCTAGCTCTCTCTAAACTCACCAACACTTAGCAATTTAGTAGTGAAGTAAACTTAGTAGGAGAAATAGGTGACTCCTATTTATAAGAGGTTTATTATCCACCAACAAGCCATTAACCAAATGTTCCACATAATTTGGTAAAAGCCTCACCAACTATTTGCTTTAAGGACACATTGTCATGCTCCTAGATCATCATTTCCTCCACATGGGTCACTTTGACAATGTTAAGGAAATTTTTTAGCATTTTGAGTTTGGGGAATGGGGTAGTATATATGTATATAATATATATTTTTTTGTACTAAGCTTACTTATTATCATATATATATATATATATATATATATATATATATCAACACACACACACACACACACACATATATATATATATATATATATATGTATCCACACATATATATACACACACATCTTACTCATCCCATTACACATTGGGCTTGTCCAACCTAATGTCCATTGGGCTACTAATTTAATTTAATCTGAGATAAGTTTATGTACACTACTCCAAACACTACATTGCACATCTAACCATTAAAAAGTGGGACCTGACATGAAAATCTATGTCAGGTCCTACTTTTTAATGGTTGGATGTGCAATGTAGTGTAAAATATAGTGTTTGGAGTAGTGTATGTAGACTTATCCTTAAACTAGACCATTAATTTAATTTAATCTTGACCATGCACAATTTCCTTTACACATTCGGCTTAATTCTAATTCTAGGCATCCTAACTACTTGGACCATAATTCCTAATACATTAAACATATCACATTGGGCCTAATTATATACTTGCAACATAAATCAATTGGGCTAATTTTAATTACCCTCATTATTCCATTACAATATTCAGTCATCTCTCAATGAATTAATTAATTAAACAACTAATTAATCCATCTTAATCATTATGCCACACAAGACATATTACATAAACTTAATCAAGCTCATAATCACCATTGCTATATTTCTCAATTGTCACATACTTAATTTAATTTAAATTGAATTATGGAGGCTTATAACATATTTGTGTGTGTATATATATATATACATAAACAATTTTTAAACATTCTCATTTTCATTACTAATATCATTTACAAAATTCTCGTGCATTATAAGAATATTTTCACAATGTGTTGGCAGGAAAATCTTTTATTTTGGAAAGAGGGCTCCGTCCGAATGAGACCCAAGATGGAGATTTGGGTGTGATGATAGCAGGACGTAATTGGTTTGTTGTGATAGCATCGTCGGGCACAATGGTTATTAATGTGGTAAAAGAATTTTATGCGAACGCAAGGGATGTAGAAAATAATGTAGTCTAAGTGTGTTGCAGATCAGTTTCCTACAATTGAAGTGCCATCAACGCCTACTATAACTTGCCAAATATAAGGGATGATGGGTATTTAAAATAGGGAACTGAGCATTATGATTTGGATAGTGTACTTCGTCGTTTGGGTAAACTGGGAACACAATGGGCTTTGAAGCAAGGTACAACTAAAAAAGTCAGTTTCCCGCATACAACCTTAAGTCGCTATGCAAAGGCATGGTACAATTTTATATGTGCAAATTTGATGCCAACAAGGCATCAAAATGATGTTACTAAGGATAGAGCACTTTTGTTATTTGCTATAGTTACTGGAGAGTCGATAGATGTAGGGATAACAATCAAAGGGTCCATTGTCAAATATCTACGAGGGAGTACAACGGGTGCACTGCCATATGCTTCATTAATTACTGGATTATGCAGACAAGCAGGGGTTCAATGGAGCGCGGATGAGCTACTTCAACCTCCAATGGCAGTGATTGATCATGTTACTATATGCCTTATGTAATCTGGAAGATAACCTGAGCATAAAATTCTTGTTAATTCCAATTTCCAATTCACATAGAAATATAGTGAGATTAGCTAGAGTGTTCTTTCTAATTCTAATATTGATTGGATTTAGGAAGATTTATTTATAAGATCATCGGAAGGTGCTTATAGATACTAATGAGTTCTTGATTAACAATCCATTATAATTGATATAATTCGACAGGGAGTTTTGAAATTGAAGTGAATCATTAAGAGAAATTATAATCTTAAGCCTTTTAATCTGAAATAAATCTTTGGGTAGTTAGTGATTAGTTAATTTAATTTAACTTATTTTCAAGATTCAACAATTTGAGATATTTGTTCAATAAAATTAATTTAATAAAAAATTAGTAGTTGATAGTTATTTTACACAATTCTCTGTGGGACGATACCTTGCTTGTCATTATATTGCTATTTGATCACGTATACTTTCGTGTCATTACTAGTACGAAACTAGGTAAACAAGAGCCGTGGAAGCTGCGAACAAAAACATCAAAAAGATTATGGAAAAGATGTCGGCAAAACATCGAGGATGACCAGATCTGTTGTCTCTTACTCTACTTGCATACCGAACTTCGATTCATACTTCGACTTGGGCAACCCCTTATTCATTGGTATACGACATGGAAGCAGTTTTGCTAGTTGAAGTGGAAATTTCTTCACTAAGGATATTGTTAGATGCCAGAGTTGACAAAAATGAGTGGATTCAAGACAGATATAACCAATTGTCCCTAATCGACGAGAAGAGAATGACTGCAGTATTCCATGGGTAATTATACAAATAACAAATTTCTCGATCTTACAATAAGAAAGTACAATCTTGAACATTTAAAAAAAATGACTTGGTCTTGAAGAAGATTATCCCATGTCAGGACGAGGCTAAAGGAAAGTTCGCCCCGAATTGGGGAGACCTTTTTATTGTTAAAACGGTTTTACCTAGCAGAGTCTTGATCTTACAAGAAATGGATGGTAAAGTGTTCTCGCAACTAATAAATTCAGACTCTATGAAATGATTTTGTGCATGAAGAACGAATCTTGACATCGACATCCACAATCATCAATTGATGAGATGAGAGAAATGAGAGAAAAAGGCTTGGTCTGAGGGCGCAGTTGAAAATTCGAAAGGGCACTGCGAGTAAAAGCATAGGACCAAGGCAAGATACAAATGGACCGACATGTTAAAAACCTGAAAGGGCAGCGTGTGAAACAATGGCAAAAAAAATCCCTTATGTTCTTTTTGTAATAACCGAGAATATCATGTAATTAATGTATATTATTTAAATGAAATTTTCGGGAAACTCTTTATGGTTTAAATAAATATATGTATATGTGTTATATATATATATATAAATTCAATTATGTGATGAGATGTATTTTAATAGTTGGTTTAAACTAATTTAGTTGTTTGAATTAACTAAGGAAACTAATAATTATATAACGCAAGAAATGAAGTTAAAACTCGAATTTGAGTTAGAAGTGAAATTTGAAGATGCGGGCTGGATATTTAAGTCTGGAACGTCGAAATTAGTAAGAATAGACTATAAACACAAAATATATCGGGGTTGACTTTTTCGGTCAAAGTCAACCGTTGACTTTTTCGGGTAAAAAGTCAGACTCGAATTTCGGGATTGAATTTAGCGAAACAAATATTCCCACGACATTCGGAACGTCGATTTATTAGGAAATGACTATAGTCACATAAAAGTTGATTTTCGGATGTCAATTTGGTCAAATAGTTAATTAAATGATTAAAATAATAAATTTAGAAAAGAGGAAAAGGAGTCAGCTGACCGGTGGGGCCCACGAGGCTGCTGAATTGAATTTGAAGAGGAGAATTACGGTTAGGAGGAGAATAAAGGAGGGATTGAATAGAATGGAGGGGGTTTTCATTTTTCTTTAATTTAAATCTCTTCACATTTCCTAATCTCTCTCTAGCCACTAGCAATTTATGTAGGGGATAACTTAAGAGCTGGTAACTGATAGATTGAAGATGGAAAGGTGAAGGGACTCAAGTCCCTATAAGTATTTCCTCCATAATACATACCAATTTTACAAAAAATCTAGCCACCCACAAGAAATTGAGAGTGTGAGGTGAGAGTTCCTGGGAGAAAAAGAAGAACTACTGGAGAATGAACAAGCAAGAAACAAGATTATCAGCCTAATTCAAGAAGAAGGATTCATCAAAGAGTTAAAACTTCGGAACTTTCATTTATATATAAGAACGTAGAGAGAAAATGCATGTATATTGAGATAAATGAATTGTTTGGGCTGCGTGTGATTATATGATTGATATCTGATGATGTTAGATTATTAAGAACGAAAGTTCTATATTTAAACATGCCTTTTATGTATTGAAAATCATAAATTAAAGCCATGTATGCTTTATGTTTGCTAAAATACCACAAAGATGCCAAATAGCTTAAAAAGTAGGAATTTGAAAAAGTTTGAAGTTGTGTTATATGCGCATATATTTTATAAGATAACCAGAGCCATATGAATGGTTTAATTGCATGTTAGAAGTAAAATCTCGAATTTTTGCCAAGTTGAGTTTTATTGAAAATTGCTATTTTCTGGGCATTTAGTGTCTCTGAAATTATGCCTTAGAGTTATCGATATGGTTATGTTATAATTTTCTAAAATACTATGTAGTAAGATGTGTGTCCTGTCCAAATTTGAGCGTAATCGGAGTTAAAACGAATGAGATATGAATTTTGGGAACTACCATGAAAATAGACGAAATCTAGAAATTCGGAATATTTTCAAAGTGTTGAACAACTCAGTGCACGCTTATCGAGGCTTTTGATTTGATGCCTCGTTGTTTTAGTTTCATGTATGTTATATTTTTGTAAAATACTATGATGTATGAAGTCCATCATATCTGAAAATGGTAGTCATGCGATCTATAACGAAGTAGATATAAAATAGCAAGATAGGCTAAAGAAATGGATAAAAAAATTTCCAGAACTGAAGAATGGCGCCACGACGCCATTCATATAGTTCGTTTCGGGCGCCGCAGTGCCAGGGATGCAGAGAGCCTGGGTAGGCTGGCGTCACAGCGCCGAACTAAGAAGAAAACCGAGCGCCGCAGCGCCGGTACGGTCCGAAACCAGGTTGACCCAAGGCCAGCGTCGCAGCGCCCAGTACAAAATTGGGCGCCGCAGCGCTGGTCCGGTTTAACCGGGTCGGGTCAGGTCAAAAACTTAGAATTTTTTTTTTCCGAGATTCTAAAATTGAATAATTTTACCTATATGATGCAACGTATTATGTGTGTAGTATGTTATAATTCAAGACTTTAATAATAAAGGTTTAAGTTATATTTCTAATAAAAAGAAAAGTGCTAAAGCACTTACAAAGGAAGCAGATAATTTTAAGCTGATCTATGATTACTTAATTATTCAACGTGGCTTAAATATGTAGGTTACTTGAAGAACAAGTAGATAACATTATTTGTAGTAGACATAACAGACAAGTTTCTTAACTTCATTCATTTTATTGCAGTGAATGTAAGTTTCCTAACTTGTGCAAGTTATTTATTGTGTGCAAGTTTTCTTATGTTTGTAAGCTATAATTTATTCAAGTTTATATACTGTGAAAGCTTTCTATCAATGGTGTCTCAAATATTATTTCAATTATTTATGTTTTCAAGTTCTTAAATATTCATGAACTGCTTTAAAGATGTGTCTTGGCCATTTATTTCGGCTAGACGTTGTTGATGTTAGATGTTGCATTATTTAATTATTCGAATTCATTCTAGCTATTTATAGTTTACCAATCTAAATTGCTTTGGTACGGACTCGTATGAAAACTAAGATGAACAACCTAACGGGGTAACCGATGTTGGGCATAAAATCCCATTTTATTCTTATGTGTCAAAACTTTATATGTTGTGCACAATGCAGGGTACGCATTAGTGTGTTTACTTGCTGGGCAATTTGTGCTCATTCTTGCTTAATTAAACATTTCAGCTAAGCGTGAGAAAGCAGAAGGTTCGGGCAAGGACAAAAGAAAGGTGAAGATGAACGATTAGATTTATTTTTGTAATAAACTATAATTTCTGCATTGATGTAATAAGGAATGAACATTAAGCTTAAGTTTGTTAAGGTTATTCGAACTTGGGATTTATTTGATGTTAATGTAATTATCCTTAATTTATGATATTTATCTAGATAGATGATGGTTTATGTTGTACCGTGAGCACTACATTCTGTGTTTGATGGATCACGGATGTGGGGGCGTCACAGGTTGGTATCAAAGCTTTAGGCTATAGACTTTAGGTGGGAGTACCCTGGAATATAACCTTAGAGAAATTAGTGGAGATAGGAAGGAGATGAACTTATATAGAGTTTTAAGTGATGTGTATAATTTATTTATTTTTACTATAATAAAAATGTTATTTTAAAATATTAATTAAGTTCTTAAATTTGATTGTAGGATGTCAGGTGAAGAAGAAGTTAGAGATATCCATGTGGTGAGTGAACAGTTAATAGCTGCACCTGAGCCAATAGTTGAAGCAGCGGCTGAGGAGGACCCAGAGGAGGATCGTGAGGAAGATGAGCCTGAGGAGGACTCTGAGGAAGCACCCGAGGATAGCCTGTTAG
Organism: Aralia elata; assembly: GCA_034770075.1. Taxonomy (NCBI): domain Eukaryota; kingdom Viridiplantae; phylum Streptophyta; class Magnoliopsida; order Apiales; family Araliaceae; genus Aralia; species Aralia elata. The sequence continues at coordinate 60,374,202 of CM068378.1, forward strand.
ATAAGCTGATGGATAGGAACACCGAGCTGGACGACAGAGTCCATGAGTTAGAGGGTCAATATCAGGCGGAGCAGGGGGCTGTGGCTCAGCTAGGTGCATTGATGCACCATCTGTTGGCTAGGAACATAGAGCTGGTAGACAAGCTACGGGCAACAGACCACAAGACGGAGAGATTACAGGAAGAGAAGTAGGCTATTAGGGCCAACTTGGGAAATAAGATGAGTGGATTGGAGATAAGAGTTCAGAGTCTCTAAATAGACAAGCAGTTGATTACCACTTACTGGAGGGATGAGATGACAGGCCGTGTAAGGGCTGAAAACCAAAGGGATGAGTTGGAGGATGAAGTAAGAAGTAAGAAAGTTAGAATGGATAGGATGTGGTATGCGTTTAGAACAACGCATGAAAGGTTTCAGCATAGGATGTGCTACTACTCGGTGGAGGGAGACTAATCTAGGCACGCAATAAGTCGAGGGCTAGTTCTGGATTTAGCCGATGAGGAGTACGAAGACGCCTTTAGAAGGGGTCTTTGAGTTTAATATGTAATGAACGTTTGATTATTAATGTAAATATTTAAATTCTAACTTTTATTTAAGTTATGGGATAGTGATGTAAATGGCGTAATGCTATTCGATGTAAGGTACTATGGTACTATAAATTTCGTATGAATAAAGGATATGTTTATGTGAAATGTGATGTGATGATTAAATTTTTTATACAAATCATATATGCTGTAAAAATTAGTAATGAGATGATAACATATAAATTTTATTAAACAAAAAATGCTTAGGGGAAGACCTCGACGACAAAGAACACCAGAAGAGTCAACTAGTAATGTTGTGGTTCAACCAAATCCCATGCAGCAATTTGTAGACCTACTAGTTAGGGCACTGCAGAATAGGGCACCGAATACTAATGATGTAAACCCTCCAACGGCCCAAGTGGTAACTTTCAAAGATTTTAAGAGTGTGGGACCACCTGAATTTAGAAGTACCACGGAGCCTATTGAAGTTCAAGCTTGGATAAAGGGAGTTGAGAAGGCATTTGCGATCGCCCGAGTGGGGGAGGAGTAGAAGATGATTTTCGCTACATATATGCTAAAGGGAGAAGCCAACTTTTGGTGGGAAGCGAACCAAAACAGAGTTGGAGCAGGAATAGTACCTTGGAAGAGATTCAAAGAAGTATTTTTCGAGAATTATTTCCCCGCAAGAATGCAGAGTCGTATGAAGATGCGATTTCTGGAACTGAAGCAGGAAGATATGACGGTACCCCAATATGCCGCGAAATTTAACGAGTTAGCGAGGTTTGCACCTCATCAGGTTGATACAGAAGAAAGGAAGACAAGGAGATTTTAATAAAGTCTTAAGCCATGGCTGTTTAGTAGGCTATCGGTGTTGCAGACAAATAATTTCGCCACTTTGCTGGAGAAAGCTATAATTGCTGAGGGTGGAAGTGAAGCTTTGATGAAATTTAATAAGGGAAAAGAAGAAGAAGAAGAAGGATGGAGGAAACAGAGGTAAAGGAAGTAGTGGAGGTTCTAGTAAAAGGAAGTGGAACAACAAGAACAATTTCAACCTAGTGAGTTCTGGGAATAAACCAGGAGATTCGAAGAAGAGGATGGAAGCTTACAAAGATTGTGGGAAGAACCACTCGGGCGCATTCCTAAAGGGGAAGAATGTGTGCTTTAACTGTGGGCAGGAGGGACACATCTCTCCTAATTGCCCCATTCCAAAGAAGAATGGATGCTTTAACTGCAGAGCACTGGATCATCAGGCGAGGAATTATCTGAGGAAGGATACAAATGGAGGCAAGGGAAACAACAGTGGCAATCTCACAATAACTGGACCACCGACACAAAATTGACCAACAATAAGGACCTTTAACATGACAGTTCAAGATGCGGTCGCATCTAAAGATGTTGTTTCAGGTATCATTTTGATCAATGATATAAATGCATATATATTATTTGATTCGGATGCTACTTGTTCTTTCGTATCGTATGAATTCGTGCAACGATTAAACTTACCTCAAGAAGAGTTAGAGTATCCTCTGAATATAGAAGTTACGAATAAGGCGGTAATTTCTGTTAATCATATTCATAAGAATTGTTGTGTGGACATTAGGGGGCATAAGTTGCCTGTGGATTTGATTCCAATTCAACTAAAAGAGTTCGATGTAATTTTAGGAATGGATTGGTTATATAACCATGGGACAATGATAGATTGCTAGAAGAAAAGTGTAAACCTTCAGACTCCAAATCAGTCTAAGGTAGTGTTTTATGGTAGTAAATCGCCTAGACACTCTTGTTGTCTGATGATGATGCAAGCTAAGAAATTGTTAAGGAAAGAATGTGTAGGTTATCTAGCCCACATTGTAGGTTATCTAGCCCACATTGTAAATACCCAGGAAGTGGGAGTAGAGATGGGGCTGATACCCATGGTAAGTGAGTTTATAGATGTTTTTTTTGGAAGATTTGCCAGGTCTTCCGCCAGATAGGGAAATCGAGTTTGTCATAGCTGTAATACCAGGAACGGCGCCAGTTTCGAAGGTACCATACAGAATGGCACCAGTAGAATCGAAGGAGTTGAAGGTGCAATTGCAGGAGTTATTGGACAAAAAGTATATCCAACCGAGTGTGTCTCCATGGGGAGCACCAATTTTATTTGTTAAGAAGAAAGATGGATCGATGAGACTTTGTATCGACTATCGGGAATTGAATAAGGTGACGATAAAAAATAAGTACCCTTTACCTAGGATCGATGATCTGTTTGATCAATTGAAGGTAGCGAGATATTTCTCTAAAATCGATTTGAGATCTGGATATCACCAGTTGAAGGTGAAGAAAGAGGATGTGCCTAAGACGGTGTTTAGGACTCATTACGGCCATTACGAGTTCCTAGTAATGTCATTTGAGTTAACAAATGCTCTAACAACATTTATGGATATGATGAACCGAGTGTTTAAGCAATACTTAGATAAGTTTGTGGTTGTGTTCATAGATGATATTCTTGTCTAGTCTAAGACACAGGAGGATCATGCTGAACATTTAAGAATGGTGCTGGAGTCACTAAGGAGAGAGAAATTGTATGCAAAATTTTTGAAATGTGAATTTTGGTTGGATAAAGTGCAATTTTTGGGTCACGTGATTGATAAGGACGGAATTTCTATGGATCCAGCAAAAGTGGAGGCAGTGATTAATTGGGAACAGCCGAAGACACCAATGGAAGTGAGAAGTTTCTTGGGATTGGCAGGTTATTATAGGAGTTTCATTTAAGATTTCTCAAAAATAGCAAGGTCTCTGACCAAATTGACAAGAAAATTGGTAAAATTCGTTTGGACGGATAAGTGTGAAGAGAGTTTTCAAGAACTAAAGAAAAGGTTGAGTGAAGCACCGATGTTATCTTTACCAGGCGATAAAGGTGATTTTGTGGTTTACAGTGATGCGTCGCACAAAGGACTTGGTTCTGTGCTAATGCAACATGGTAAAGTCATCGCGTACGCGTCACGACAATTGAAAGATTACTAAAAGGGATATCCTACCCATGACCTGGAATTGGCAGCGGTAGTATTTGCCCTGAAAATATGGAGACACTATTTATATGGTGTAAAGTGTGAGATATATACGGATCATAAAAGTCTAAAGTATATCTTCATGCATGAGGAGCTGAATTTGCGACAAAGAAGATGGTTAGAGTTGATAAAAGACTACAACTGTTAAATTTTATATCACCCAGGAAAAGCTAACGTGGTTGCTGATGCTTTGAGTAGAAAGGGTAGAGGGATGTTAGCAATGTTAACGGTTCAAGAAAAGCTAATTCATGAAATGGCAAGAATGGAACTGGAGATAAAGAATCCAAAGGAGTCAGAGGAGAAATTATTTACAATGGAGACTCTTCCAACCTTAATGGACAAAATAAGATAAGCGCAAGGCAGAAATGAAGAATGCGAAAAGATAAAGAAGAAAATTTCTGGAGGGGAAGAGCTTAAATTCAGGATGGATAGTGAAGGATTGTTAAGATTTGAGGAGAGAATCTAGATACCATCAGTATCTGAAATAAAAGAAGAAATTTTGCAAGAGGCGCATAGTTCGAGTTACTCGATTCATCCGGGAAGTACAAAGATGTACCAAGACCTTTGCCAACATTATTGGTGGCCTAATATGAAGAAAGAAATCATGGAATGCGTTAGCAGGTGCCTAACATGTCAAAGAGTTAAGGCGGAACATCAGAAACTAGGCGGGTTACTTTAGCCTCTAGAAATTCTAGAATGAAAGTGGGAGCATATTACGATGGACTTCGTAGCAGGACTTCTAACTACTCAGAAAGGATATGATGCGATATGGATTATTGTAGAACGATTGACTAAGTCTGCGCATTTCTTGCCAATCAAGATCAGATTCAATTTGGATCAGCTAGCTAAACTTTACATTAAGGAAATTATTTCCCGACATGGAGTGCCGGTATCGATTGTGTTAGATCGCGATCCGCGGTTCACGGCGAATTGCTAGAAAAGTTTTCAAGAGTGCATGGGAACGTAATTGAGGTTGAGCACTGCATATCATCTTTAGACAGATGGGCAAAGCGAGAAAACAATTCAAACATTAGAAGATATGTTGAGAGCATGTGTAATGGACTTCAAGGGAAGTTGGGATGACCACCTACCGTTGGTAGAATTTGTATATAACAACAACTATCATGCGAGCATCGATATGCTGCCTTATGAAGCTTTGTATGGAAGAAAGTACAGGACACCACTATGCTGGAATGAAGTAGGGGAACGTTGACTACTAGGACCGGAATTGGTGCAACAGACTGCAGACGTTATCCAGATGATACGAGCGAGATTAGTGGTGGCTCAAGATTGACAGAAGAAATATGCAGATCAACATAGATAACAACGGGACTTTGACGTCGGAACTTATGTGTTTCTGAAGGTATCTCCTTGGAAGAGGAAGATGAGATTTGGAAAGAAGGAAAAACTGAGTCCAAGGTTTATAAGACCCTTTGAAGTTTTGAAGAGAGTAGGCGAGGTAGCTTATGAAATAGCTTTACCTCCTGAGTTGGAGCATATTCATAATGTATTCCATGTATCAGTCTTGCGACCGTACAAGCAGGATTACAAACATGTAATAAAATATGAACCTATCCAGTTTGAAAAAGACCTAACTTATGAAGAAAATCCTGTACATATAATTGATAGGAAAGAGCAAGTTTTAAGAAATAAGATAATACCTTTTGTAAAGATAGTATGGAGAAACCACAATGCCGAACAAGCTATGTGGGAACTCGAGAAAAAGATGATGAAAAAGTACCCTAATCTTTTTGTTTAACCTTGTAATGATTCCGGGGATGGAATCCTTATAAGGGAGGGTGAATGTAATAACCGAGAATATCATGTAATTAATATATATTATTTAAATGAAATTTTTGTGAAACTCTTTGTGGTTTAAATAAATATATGTATATGTGTTATATATATTTAAATTCAATTATGTGAAGAGATGTATTTTAATAGTTGGTTTAAACTAATTTAGTTGTTTGAATTAACTAAGGAAGCTAATAATTATATAACGCAAGAAATGAAGTTAAAACTCGAATTTGAGTTCGGAGTGAAATTTGAAGATGCGGGCTGGATATTTGAGTCTGAAACGTCGAAATTAGTAAGAATAGACTATAAACACAAAATATGTCGGGGTTGACTTTTTCGGTCAAAGTCAACCGTTGACTTTTTCGGGTAAAAAGTCAAACTCGAATTTCGGGATTGAATTTAGCGAAACAAATATTCCCACGACATTCGAAACGTCGATTTATTAGGAAATGACTGTAGTCACGAAAAAGTTGATTTTCGGATGTCAATTTGGTCAAATGGTTAATTAAATGATTAAAATAATAAATTTAGAAAAGAGGAAAAGGAGTCAGCTGACCGGTGGGGCCCACGAGGCTGCTGAATTGAATTTGAAGAGGAGAATTACGGTTAGGAGGAGAATAAAGGAGGGATTGAATAGAATGGAGGGGTTTTCATTTTTCTTTAATTTAAATCTTTTCACATTTCCTAATCTCTCTCTAGCCACTAGCAATTTATGTAGGGGATAACTTAAGAGCTGGTAACTGATGGATTGGAGATGGAAAGGTGAAGGGACTCAAGTCTCTATAAGTATTTCCTCCATAATACATTCCAATTTTACAAAAAATCTAGTCACCCATAAGAAATTGAGAGTGAGAGGTGAGAGTTCACGGGAGAAAAAGAAGAACTACTGGAGATTGAACAAGCAAGAAACAAGATTATCAGCGCAATTCAAGAAGAAGGATTCATCAAAGAGGTAAAACTTAGGAACTTTCATTTAAATATAAGAAAATGAGAAAAAATGCATGTATATTGAGATAAATGAATTATTTGGGCTGCGTGTGATTATATGATTGATATATGATGATGCAAGATTATTACGAACAAAAGTTCTGGATTTAAACATGCCTTTTATTTACTGAAACTCATAAATTAAAGCCATGTATGCGTTATGTTTGTTAAAATTCCACAAAGATGCCAAATTGCTTAAAAAGTAGGAATTTGAAAAAGTTTGAAGTTGTTTATGTGTGCATATGTTTTATAAGATAACCAGAGCCATATGAATGGTTTAATTACATGCTAAAAGTAAAATCTCGAATTTTTGCCAAGTTGAGTTTTAGTGAAAATTGTTATTTTCTGGACATTTGGTGTCTCTGGAATTATGCCTTAGAGTTATCGATATGTTTATGTTATAATTTTCTAAAATACTATGTAGTAAGATGTGTGTCATGTCCAAATTTGTGCGTAATCGGAGTTGAACAGCTCTGTGCACGCTTATTGAGGCTTCTGATTTGATGCCTCGTTATTTTAGTTTCATGTATGTTATATTTTTGTAAAATACTATGATGTATAAAGTCCATCATATCTGAAAATGGTAGTCATGCGATTTGTAGATATCAAATAGCAAAGTAGGCTGAAGAAATGGATAAAAAAAATTTCAGAACTGAAGAATGGCGCCACTACGCCATTCATATAGCTCATTTCGGGTGCTGCAGCGCCAGTGATGCAGAAAGCCTGGGTAGGCTAGCACCACAACGCCGAACGAAGAAGAAAATCGAGCGCCGCAACGCCAAACCAAGAAGAAAATCGAGCGCCGCAGCGCCGGTATGGTCCGAGATCGGGTTAACCCAAGGCCAGTGCCGATCCAGTTTAACCGGGTCGGGTCAGTCCAGTCTGGTCGAGTTGGGTCAAAAACCAAGAATTTTTTTTTCAGATTCTAAAATTGAATAATTTTACCTATATGATGGAACATGTTATGTGTGTAGTATGTTATGATTCAAAACTTTAATAATAAGGGCTTAAGTTATATTTCTAATGAAAAGAAAAGTGCTAAAGCACTTAACAAAGGAAGCAGATAATTTTAAGCTGATATATGATTACTTAATTATTCAATGTGACTTAAATATGTAGGTTACTTGAAGAACAAGTAGATAACATTATTTGTAGTAGACATAACAGGCAAGTTTCCTAACTTCATTCATTTTATTGCAGTGAATATAAGTTTCCTAATTTGTGCAAGTTATTTATTGTGTACAAGTTTTCTTATGTTTGTAAGCTATAATTTATTCAAGTTTATATACTATGAAAGCTTTCTATCAATGGTATCTCAAATATTATTTAAATTGTTTATGTTTTTAAGTTCTTAAATATTCATGAACTGCTTTAAAGATGTGTCTTGGCCATTTGTTTCGGCTAGACGTTGTTGATGTTAGATGTTGCATTATTTAATTATTTGAATTCCTTCTAGCTATTTATAGTCTACCAAACCAAATTGCTTTGGTGCGGACTCGCATGAAAACTAAGATGAATAAACCGGATAACGGGGTAGCCGATGTCGGGTATAAAGGCCCATTTTACGCTTATGTGTCAAAACTTTATATGTTGTGCACAATGTAGGGTACGATAGGTTGATCTCCTAGAGTACTTGCGGAGAATGTTTTTCAGTCTTAGTGATTGACAAATATTCTGATGGTTTTCGATGAAATAAAAACATTGTTCAAGGTATTCATTACCGCTTAGTATGTTGATGACACATTATAAAACTCTTATCTTTGTTATTCAAAGTTACTTCACAATTATTGTTTCAATTGTTGAAGAATACTGATGTAGAAGATTCTTTATTTTGATGTTAGTTATCACATTACTGTATTTACTTTCTGGGCAATTTGTGCTCATTCTTGCTTAATTAAACATTTCAGCTAAGCGTGAGAAAGTAGAAGGTTCGGGCAGGGACAAAGGAAAGGCGAAGATTAGATTTATTTTTGTAATAAACTATAATTTCCGCATTGATGTAATAAGGAATGAACGTGAAGCTTAAGTTTGTTAAGGTTATTCGAACTTGGAATTTATTTGATGTTAATGTAATTATCTTTAATTTATGATATTTATCTAAATAGATGATGGTGTATGTTATACCGTGGGCACTACATTCTGTGTTTGATGGATCACAGATGTGGGGGCGTCACACTTTCGAAGTTTGAACTACGTAATACCTGGTCTCCCCTCGATTTATAGGAGTACGTAGGCAGCCAGTTATAGTGCATTATCATTCTTACAAAATCATCAAAAATCTTTCCAAACATCAATGACTCGATACCCGTAAACTACGTAAGACCTAATCTCCTCTCAATTTATAGGAGTATGTAGGCAGCCATTGTGACACAGTCTATACCAAACGCCAATAAATCATTCATCGATACAAAACTCACAACTTAAACCTCGCAAATCAATCTAAACCTGACCAAACCATCACCTCATAAACTATGTTGAGCTCTTAGATCTGATCTAATGAAATCCGAAAGCGTCTCGACATCAGTCATCAAACCTGAAGCAATAACCTAAAATGAAAAGTACAGTGATATATCGAAGTTATGCTTATCAAGATAAAATGGTGATCAGATCAAGGCGAAAAATACATCATAAAGAAAAGTTGACTGAAACATAAATCTTTCCATATATATAATCTGTTTAGCGTATGTGACACCCCAAATCCGGGTATCTTCAAACCCGTATTCAGTGCTACACGGTACTATCAATTTAACATAATAATATTGACATAAATGTAATTACTATCTATTACAATATGTCTAACTTGCTAATCCCAGGTTCTCAGACCTTTAGAAGTTTCATTACGTGATATTAAGTAAGATATTATTACAAACATCCTAACTATTACAATTAACAGTTCCATCTCTACTCGTTCATTTTTCCCTTGCCCTTATCCTTACCAGAACCTTCTGTACGCTCTAGTTTAACTGAAAATATTGAATTCCAAGCAAGGATGAGCATTTAATTACCCAGCAAGTAATAACAATTAATAATAACTGTTGTCAGATTTTACAATCAACAATTACGTGCAAGTATACACAATCAACAAGTAATATAATGATAAGTAGAGTATCGTTCCCACGAAGAAATATTGCAATTTATACTTTCAACTACCAACCTATATTAACTCTATTTTATTAAACAATCACGATTTAGATGTTGATTAAAACTAATTAAATTAAAACTAAGATTAACAACTAAACATAAAGGTGAAAATTCAGATTTAAAAGCTTAAGACTACAATATTCCCATTCATGCAATATAAACTAAGTTTTCCGATTCATCCAATTATTAAGCTCAGTAGAGTTATTAACATGAATTTAACTTTATTTGTAAGCACTTTTCCAAGTGATCAAACAAATTTATTTAACCCAGTCAATTCTGCGATATTCCTATGTAAAACTAAAAGATTAAATTCATTAAGCACCAATTCCCAATAGTTACATGCAGCGAAGAGATATCCGTATTTACTTCACAACCTTAATTATTCATCCCAAGTAAATAATTAAGAATACATGTTATCATATTCAGATCTAACCCTAGATTTCATCTCCTGAATTCATTTAAGGTATCCCGTTAATTGTTGGCCAAATAATTAATCAATAAATATAGAATAAGATAGACAACTCAATTTAAAATAATAATTAGATTCGAATAGATACTTAAGTCATAAGCACAAAAGGTTCAACTGTAGCCTTAATTAAAGGTTTAGTTCATGCTGAAAATAAAAACCAGAATCCTAGAATAAACCATCATAATTAATTAGAAATATGAGATAAAAGATTAAGAAAACTCAATGAGGTTCTTCAATCTTCAAGTTACAAATCTGAATTCTTCACGAAGTTTTTTCACTTTCTAATCTCCACATTCAGCTCTGCAAGTCAATCTCTGTGTATTTGTTATTGTCAGTGTGTATCCCTTTTCCAAGCCATCATATGTCTTTTATAGTCTCCTCATCAAACTAGTATAAAGAATCCTCGACAGTGTATACTTCTTGAAATAACTAATCTTTCTCATAATATTTTTTTTTCTCTTCCCGCACATCCTCGCCCCAACGAGGAATTAAGTCTTGAGAAGCTAGCTCCAGTGAAGTCTCGCCCCGGTGAGAACTTAAGCTTTAAAAGCTCGCCCCGGCGAGGAATCTGATCACAATCTACCAATTTGCCACTAAAGTTTAAGTTTTCCAATTCGCCAATCCGAACCCGCTTCCTACAAAATAAACATAATAACAAGTAAAAAGACACTAATAACTCTTAAGGATAGTAAAGATTTAAGCCAAAGATGTATCTAATTCGTAAGTAAAAACCCACTCATCAAATACCTCCAAACTCAAAACTTTGCTTGCCCTCAAGCAAATACACAAGACAAACAAACACAAAAACTAAACTAACTACATGAATGCACATGCATGATTTTCTAAACTCAAGCAATCAATTAACATAAATAATAAAAATCAGGCCTCAGAAACCAGTAACTAATAATTCAACAAGACTTCAAATTCATGCACCATCAGCAATCTAACTTATCACCAATTATATCCTATTTTCAACCCTTATGTGTGTGTGTTCAACATATCAAACCAGTCAAAATCGAAATTCAATCCTTGATATCACAGTGCTCAGATAAAGATAATTTTACATATAAGACTTTTAAGTTCTCCTCTTATCCACTTGTCTTCACTTTTCTTTTCTCTTTTTCTTTTTTTTTTTAATTTCTTTTTATTTTTTTTATCCAACGAGTGCGTTTTACGCTCCATCTCGTTGATATAATAATTTTTTTTCCTTGGCTTGTGCAATGTTCATTTTTATTAGGCTTTTCAATGCCACCCATGTAACGAACTTTCGACCAACGACTCCCAAACCAGATGATTTTAGGGCGCTGAGTGTAAAGACACATCCTAAGGGCTTACTTATTCAAATGACACATGCCACAAAGACAAACTAGTCAAGATCTGCTCTTATCTGTCTATATTCTTTTCTTTTTTCATATTTCTCTCTTTCTTGCATTTTAGATAGACATCGAAGCAGTGTTTATTCAACAAATTTTTTTACGATCTAACAAGTGATAAAAGTCTGGATATCCTTAATGAGCACTTAATAGACAAAATTGAACCAAATCCTAACCAATTCAACACATTGACGTGTGAAATTAAAAACCAAGGGTCTCAAGTAGACACAACCAAGAACAGTCAAAACTCCTAACTTAGCATTCCCTATTTGTCTCGTTAAACTAATTAATAACTGATCAAATTTTCATCATCGGCCTTTCATAAATGCTCAACATTAATTCATTGCTCGAATAACCCTAAATGCATTTCTATATGATTCTACTCTACAAAAGGAAAACTTTTTGTGTTTTTTTAATAAATAATTAAAGCAACTAATGAGATGAATGTAAACTATAATTCAACTATATGAATAATGCAACTATATGAAATGATCTATATGTAATTACACAATACCAGAACAAAATAAAACTAAAATTCCAACAAAACCCCCCAAACTCAAGCGTAACAATGTCCTCATTGTGCTGAAAATAAAGAAAATAAAAATCAAGGACTTCCCTGATAGGTCAAGCGTCGGGCTCGACCTCTACATCATCATCTGGGTTTGGTGGTGGAAATACCGGTAACGGCTGAGGCTCTGGAAAATTAATCGGATCCACCAACAGCCTTATCCTATCAAACATTTTGGCTAACGCCTGAGTACAACTCGTCTGATAAGCGAACATATGCGTTTGTCGCTCTGCCAACCGTTGATTCTACCTCAATACGGTCTTATGATGAGCATCTATATGATGTTGCAAATTCCAGAATTGGTTATTGAATTTGGCCTTGCTTGCAGAAGTCGAAGTTGAAGGGCCCTTTACCTCATCATCGGACTCATGCTCCTCATCTTCAGACGGAGGGTGAATGATATAACCCAACCCACGGGGATGTGACTCACTACCTTCCCATTCCTTATAACGTGCAATTAAACTATGGTCCAATAGAAGTAAAAGTGGTTGTACAGCTTCCTCAGTATTCCAGCGAACGCCCGCTTGAAGGCACAACCCACAAATAAGCGAGGGGTGTGGCAAACCACCCTGAGTATTTCCTCTTAAACTTCAGCGAATCGACGCCTCAATCACATTCCCCACATTAATTTTTAAACCCGTCACAATTGCATATAATAGAAGTGCTTTCTCCTTTAGAATATCACTCACATGTTGAGATGACATCAACTTGGCTGACAGAAATGCATACCAGATCTTTCCATAGCGGCTTAAGTCTTTACTATGGAAGTGCATCGCAGCACGTGGTCTTTTAGATATCCAAACTATCCCAGGTTTGTATAAGTCAGTCACTACCTTCTCCAAATTTGGCCCTTTAGCAAGAAATTGTGAATATCGGCATCGTTCATCAGGCCTCAAATTATAAAATTCATTGATAGTATGTGCACTAAAAGAAACCTTCTTGCCCCTGATTATAACCTCAGAAGGTGCCTTGTCCTCTGCATTGGCATAAAATTCCTTGACAATGGCTATACATGCCAGTTCTCGGTGGACTGTGAAAGTTTCCCATCCCCTTTCTATAATCTGAAGCATCATCTCACCACCTAACAGTTCATCAGGTTAGAGACCGCGCTCGGGAGTTAGAGCTTTACCCGATATATATGAGTCAAACCTATCTGCAGCCTCGGCACTGACGAATTTCCGTCTATCATATTATCTTGATGGTGCTGAAGAGGAACTCTCACCCCGTTGTCGTTTGGGAGCCATGTAGGGTGATATTAAATTTCAACTTGCTAACAACCCAACTGTCTGCACTTTGAAGCAATAAGACAAACACCTCGTGTGCCAGCTATGAAATCCTTTGAAATAGGTTTTCCCCAAACTCAAATGACACCAACTTTTGACTGAACTTTGCACAATTGAAGAATATAAAACAAATCCAAACCCAATTGAACCAGCAGTAACTCAATTGAATAACAATTCAAATATATGCCATGTGATCACACTACAAGAAATTAGGAACGTAGTGAAGGAAAATTTGTGAAGGAATTCATTCCTTCACATGATGAATTTTCTAGCGAGGGAACAATGAAGGAAAAAAAATTAGTGACAATATAGTTATTCTGAAAGAAATATCCTTCACAGTTTAGATTTTTTCTTTCGCAAAATTGAAATGGTAGAAGGATGTTTGGAGCCAATCTTTGATGACAATTTGCGAAGAAAAATACTATTAATGAAGGAATTATTACTCGCTATATATTATTGATGAGAGATTTTTGCGAGAGATAAAATTAGTCACTATTTTTTTAAATTAAGTTTTTTAGAATTAATTATAGTGAATATAAATTGTATTATATATAAATACATTAAATCTTTTACAGTAGTAAATTTACTTTTAATAACACTTTTTTAAGTAACTTACTATATCGATTATTTCTTTTAATAAACTATAAAATAAATAACTTTACACTACTGTAAACCTTAAAATTTCATACATTGATCATGACAAAAAAAAGAGAAAAAAAGAAGAAGATAGTGATGCTCTTTTGTGGAATAATAGACCACAAATGCCAAAAATATATGATCTACAAAAAGAGTTAAATATACACATTTTTACACTTCATACTCTAAAGTATAAAAGCTCCAATCTCGCTACCGAACATTGTGTTAAGCAAGCACAATGGACCCCATTTTATTTTCTGGCCAAATTTTCTACTGCACGTGCCCAATTTAAAATATAATACCTGTATAATGATCGTAGTTGACTGACATAATTAATACAAATACACAGTAAACACAAAAATACGATATAAAGCATAAAAACTATTTAAATTGATATTTATTTAACTAATGAACCCAAAATTAATAATTAATCAAATTAATTAAGTTTAAAATAATTTCCCACCAATTAACTCAAATAAAATAATTTCCCACTACTTAACCCAAACTAACTTATTAACCTACTAATTAATCCAAATAAAATTATTAACTCAAGTAAAATAATCAACTAAACTAATTAAATCAAATTAAATAATTAGCCCAATTAAAATTAAAATAAAAAATACAAACATAATTAAATTAAAAAGAAGAAAAAGAAAATTTAGGAAAACCGTGGTTACTGATTACTCCAAGGCTGAAACCAAAATATAAAAATCGCAAATCTCTAAATCCCCAAATGATGACGACAAATACCCAAACCCTCAAATCGATCTTCATTCTTCACGATCACGACGATGACGACAATGGCAACGACAAAGGAGTCTTCGTGAAGCTATAAAAATTTCAATTCAAGCAGAACATCTAAAAGGTGGGAGCTTTGAGACCTTCTCAGATCCACTGGAACAATAGCAACGCGTCGAAAAAAAATATGAAGGAAAAAGAACAAAGAAAAAGCTAAGAAAGACACGAAGGAAGCTACCAAAATCATCAAGAATGTGTGGGTAATTGTTTGGTTATTCTTCTAGATCGCGATTCTTCTTCTACCTTTTTGTTTTTTTGGTTCTTATTGGTTGGTTCAAAGTTTTTTATGGGAGGGTACTATAATGGATTTTGGTTGTTATTTTTGACAAAAATGGAGACATAATGCTGTTTAACTAAGGTTAATTGATACTTTGTGTTGATTAATTTTTGATTTTAACTTTGGGAATTTCCAGGCTTTTATTTTATCGATCGATTTTGATTTTGAGAATTTCTAGGCTTTTATGTAAGTTTAAGTGAACCCCTCTAGTTAGTTGATACTTCGTTATTAGTCTGTTTTGTGGGAATAGATTACCTTATGTTTACTCTAGCAGATTTTTAACTTTTATGAGGTCATAAATCACTGCTTGCAAATAAGTCTGCAGAACTCTGTAATATGTTCTATTGCTATTATATGCATACATAATCTCTAGAATGCTACTGGAGTAAATTGAAGAGGTTGTGATCAAAATTCATTTATAATTTGTTTATACCATCTATTTATCTGTCAAAGTTTCAAAGGAAAGCAGTTCTAGATGACAGAGAGGGTCACAGAAACATGGTCAATATGGATGGGTTACTTTGAGAAAATACAAAACTGCGAGGGTGTTAAGTAGTGAAGTTTCATAGTTGAGTCAATTATGTTTTCTTGCCCCTTTCAAGTCTTAGATATTTATCACAGTGATATCATGTGTTGTTCTTTAAAAGAGAAATTGTGGGTCGGTGGCAGCCTCTTCTTGTTATAAATGTTCTTGTTTTACCCATGTTTTGAGGCAATTGACCACAATATTTCCATTAATTCTAACAAAAGGACATTTTGGTTCTTAGGAGAATAGGTTCTGGATACGAGTTCCTTACGAGTGTTCAAATAATATTCTCGCAATATTTTTATAACTTCTGTCTTTGCTATGCCGATTGGGAAGAATCAAGTGGCATGTAACTTGATTACTCTTCATTGCGTTTGCTTCACATTTGTATTTAAACTGGACTGTTGGTTGAAGCCTCAACTCATTTCAAAGACAGACTTATTCGTATGCGGAGATATTTTAGAAATTTTGGTAGGTGTGTGACTGCTTGGTGAGAAAGGTCATGACTAATTAGCAGATAGATATTGACCAGAACTTTCTATGGAAAAAATAGTGCAGAACATTAGATTTGCACTGAATATAAGAGTCATTTATGGGCATCAATTAGGTGGAAAGGGTGTGTGACCATGAATTTTATCCACTATTTCACGTTATGTGCTTTCAATGGACGTCTTCAATAATTTTGCTATTCAGCAAGCAAAAAATACAACATAAAAACAACATTAGTACATAATTATACTTGGTTTAGGGACTTCCATTAAGCTGATGAATTGAAAATCTTATAGTTGCTAACCATTGCATGTTATTTCCATGTGAATATGCTTTATCTAGTAATTAAAAACAGGAAATGTAACGCCCCCGAAACTCGGGTCTTACCTTGAACCCGATTCCGACGCATCACGGTACAATCCATGTAACATAGGCTTACTATAAATATGTAATTACAATAATATTGCAACATATTCTCATCTAATCCCAGGCACGAAGACCTTAAATAATACACTTATGATCAAGGTTGAATAAATACCATGATCATTTATAAAATCTTCTATGTGAACGCAAGGTTCAGATTCTGACTTTATTCCATCCCTGAATATATACAATGTTATTGAACAACTATACATTTGTTATAAAAATGTCCTTCGTACATCATCGTCATTCTTGTAGTTTACTAAAACAGGTAACTAACATAGTCACGTCTTAACTATTATGAAGGATAACCTTCATCTTTAACTCAAGATTTACATAGTCAAATTTACGTACATCATATACCGTCATCATAGCTAAATAATTACAATAAAGGAACATTTAACAACCTTCCTGTTTCCATGCGCCTCAAATCCTTATCATCACGATATCAAGATAATTGCATTGCATCATAAATCTGCAAAAGTTTTATTTTTACAAGAATGAGCACGACGGCTCAACAAGAACTAACAGTTTTCACATTTCATGTTTCACGTAACACATAAGTTTACACTTTATCCATGCATCATGATTCTCATACTATGTATCTTACTCATGCATTATAAATCTTATGCAATTCATTTATATATATGTATCATGCATCTCATAGCATACCTCATCCATCTCACATTATATATTTACAATAATTCAAGTTCCACATAGAACAATATAGTCACATAATTGTACATTGTGCACACTTAAATCATGCTCGCATATAATCCACATAATAGTGAAAGATTTAGCAATCAAGTCATGTACATCAATACATTTAAGCAAGTTAACAAGTTACTGAAAGAACTTGCGTTTAAGCGTTCCTTGCCAAATTATGATGGTTCGTCCTTCAATATCCTACACAATTTATTTAACAATAAAATACCAATTAGTCACTAAAAAGGCTTCATATAATGGTTTATATTATAATAATTCTTATCTCATATTGTTCGCGCATTATAGGCGATTAACGCGATTAACACTAAAACATGTCTCGGCGTCGCGTCGTTTGAAAACGCTATGACCCTCATCATCATCAATCCTTATTGGCTTACAATAATCCTACTTCATATCTCATAATGTTCGTTTCATTTGAATCGAAACACTATTTAGGCTCTTTAACACTTTACGTGGTGTTTTGACGTTTACACGTCACTCACCTAAATCGCCTCGTTTGCATGTGCTTAGCATGCTCATACATTGGGTTATAACACACTATCATGTTTTATTATTATTAGAAATAAAATATTAAACAAGGTTATACACACTTGATACGGCGTTACGACGTTTGCACGTCCGTATGCCACATTTGTCTATTCGAAAACCCAAGTGATACGCGATTGCGTATGCTTGGCACGCCCATTCAAATTTGTCTAATACCCAATGTTTAATGCTTAGTATCATTATCAATCATAATAATCATGTTTTAGAATTTAGAACATCATAACATAGCGTCGAAAACATTACACATTGCACACGTGCATGTCCAACGCCCTCCGATTGTCTTCAATCGCACAATAGTTCTAGAGATGGTCAATTTTAGAATTCATACAAGTAGTAAATTTTAATTCTAATTAATGGAAGTTGTAGGTCTATCTCTAAGCTTTCTGGATCATCTTGAATCACCCTAATCTGAGTTCGTATGAGAAAGTTATGGTCATTTTACTAAGAGGTGTTCAAGCTTAAAAATTTTGGATTTAGGCAGTCGGCGGGGCCTCCGTGAGAATCACGGAGGCTGTGCCACAAGGGCAGCAAGGCCTCCGTGAAAATCACGGAGGTTGCGCCAGTGACCAGCGAGCTTAGCAAGGCCTCCGTGAAATCACGGAGGCTGCGCTAGTGCCCAGAATTTGTAGATTTGCCACCTTCGTGCAATCCGACCTTTCTTCACTCCAACCTCCATAACTTCTTCTATACATGTTCAAATTGGTCCGTTCCGGACTCTATGGACTCCTAAGACATAGAGCTACAACATATCAAAAATTTAGAGTTATCAATCAACATTAACATGGCCAAATCTTAGGCTAAAGTATGAACTCCTGCTATATTTTCGTGTTCTTGGTGTTCTTCGTGTTCTTGGTGTTCTTTACAAAAATCATCACCAAATCTTCGCTTTAACTTCTTTTTACTCCATTCCAACTAGGTTAAACTCATAACCCATGGAAGTACAACATTATAATAACAAATAAATTAAACAAACACGAAATTATAGCTACAAGTCCTCTAAATCGTCCAAAAGTCCAAGTTCTTCATGTTCTTCATCCTTTAAGCATGGGTTCGGATTTTTCTTCATGTTTGTTCCACTTTTAATGTTATTAATGGCTTACGAGGTCTCTTGGCAACATTATTAAGCAACCCCAACCAACAACAACAACAAAAATCGCAAGAAAATCATCCACGAGCTTACAAGCTCTAAAAACCAAAAACTTTGGAAAATCTTTTACAAAACTTAAACGAAATGGATTTAATGAGATGTTACCTCTGTAAATCTCTTATAGATGATAGAGAAGCTAGCTAGGGTTTATTAGAGTTGCTTGAAGTTCTTCCTCTTATTCTTCTCTTCCACCCGCGCTCTCTTCTTCTTCCTTCTTCCTTTTTTTTCCGGCGACTTTTCCGGCGACCTTCTCTTTCTTTCTTCTTCCTCTTGGCTGCAGATTTTCCCTCTCTCCCTCTTTCTCTCTCTCTCTCTATATATATATATATATTTGCTGAACTTAGCCGAGGAAGGAAATGGGAGGAAATGAATTATTTGGGAGAAGTGGAGGGAGTGATTTTGGGAGAAAATGGGTAGCTCAAGGTGGCCAAAAATTCCACTTGGCGGCAACTCCCCCTCCTTGCTCTCATTTGATTGGGTAGTTCCCACTTGGAGTAACAAGCCAAAATAAATACCCAAATACACAAAAATATATCCGAAAACTGTCACTTTTGTACCAAAACTGGTAAATAACTCCACCCAAAATTAAAATGGGTACTCCCATAAATATTGGAATGGGTAAAAATAATTATTATGGGATTTGTCCATTTATTTGGAACACCCATATAATACATTTCGGATACGGATAAAATCACGTATCAGCCCAAATAAAATTTTTGGCACTTGAAAAAATTATTCGTACGCATACACGTATTTATGAAATTATTCAACATCGAAAAAGACACAAAAAAAATTTATGGCGTGAATAGTGCCTCTAGAAACGTGCCCCGTGAATAGTGATTTTGCGATCTTTTGTAAAATCAATTATTCACTCCTACGGTTCAATAACACATAAAACTTCATACGTTGACATCATCCAGGTTATAAAATAACCTTAAAACTCGTCACATAAAAGTAATATTTAATCCATTTAATAATATTAATAAACCCAAATTACAAGGGTATTCACGATTCGCGATTGCTGCTCTTTACGATTAACTCCCCATAATCATATACATCATCGCACATATATCTCGCCCATAACTTGGGTTGGCGTCTTTACAACACATAACGCGTTCAATATTATTATCCATCAACTATTTATTTAATCCAATAAATAGTACTCTAGCGATATTTTCTCGAAACCGCTAAATTAGCTGATACGAACACTTTCATACTTACTAATCATCGCCTACACATAATCTAAGTCATAATATAACCTTTAAACACTTAACACATAATATTATTAATAAAAGTCTATTTTATTCAATAATATCTATAAGCTCGAATTACCAAGCTACCCACGGCTTGCTACCATTACAATTATTAACTAGTAACTCATTCATTTTGAATCTATGTATATATTTCACATTTGCATATATACATATTAAGCTCACCAAATAAATCACATAAATGTATATAAAACATATATATTCAAACTCGAATCATAATAAGAATTATTCTATATTAAATTCTTATTATAATCATTCTCGAAAATTTGGGTTGTCACATCCTTCCCTCCTTATAAGGATTCCGTCCTCAAAATCACAAATATTAAACCTCTCTTACTCGGTTTGCGTAAACCTTATTCCAAAATTTTGTCGTTGAATTATTTCAACGCATTACTATATCATAGGTT
The DNA here is from genome assembly GCA_034770075.1 of Aralia elata. NCBI lineage: Eukaryota > Viridiplantae > Streptophyta > Magnoliopsida > Apiales > Araliaceae > Aralia > Aralia elata. The sequence continues at coordinate 60,394,630 of CM068378.1, forward strand.
TTACATCGCCTATTTAATCCAATTCTTTAACAAATTCTTGTATGTTTTATTCTATAACCTTTTTCAACTCAATCATACTCTAAGTATTATCCTATGTTTAACCCATCAATTTCATTTTCTAAGGATCATTGTATGTCACAATCATCATAATAATTTAATATCATGATCTACTAACTTATAAACATTCGGGATATTGTATTCACCCCTTCTTCTAAGAATTTCGTCCTCAAAATTTCAACGCATTCATCCTTGCTTATTGTACCCATCAAAACTAGGTTTTAAATCTAACCTTTACACTATCCTCTTTCAAGGATTCACTTAAAATTGTCGCATTCTACGACTACTTCTCCTTGGAAAAATTACCCTTCCCACAATCAGTTTCCCGAATAATAGGAACCTTCAACAATTGTTTAATAATTGTGAAGTAACTTGAACAAATGGGAAATAAAATATTTCTTAAAAACTTTTCATATTATTCTGAGGGGCCATAAAGACCATGACCACAGAGGTTTATGGGTATTACTACCCCTACCGATTTCAATTATGAAAAAGATAATCTACCCCTGCTGGGGGCCATAAAGAACATGAACATTGAGGTTTATGTGTATTACTACCCCTACTGATTTCAATTAAGAAAAGGGTAATCTACCTCCGTACGCCAAGTGATCAGCCTTTTGTACTCTGATGTTGTGCATAACATTTTTACTAAACGACTATATGCTTTTGCTTGACCACCATAGGGTCAGTCGGGAATTTTTTTTCCGACATCAAATACCCCAATAATAGGGTTGTTCACCTCAGCTTACTACAAAATTCCGCAAAAAAATAATTTGGTTTGGCATAAATTCTCAAATAATGCTTGGATTTCATAAACGTATTGCAACATTCGTCTAGCCGAATCAAATAGCTTAGACTTTTATTAACAATTCGGACATCAATCGAATTATTTTAGCCAACTCAATTGACATACTTTTTTTTTCATACTTGAAAGAAAACAAAAATCATTTTATGACGTCATGATACTGCACTGTTGCAACAGTGTATTAGGATTCCGTCATTTTGTGACTTTGTCATATTACATCACAACATAGTGGGTTGACGATCCTATGATCACATCCAACACTAAGTTAATCTGCATTGATGACTCCATCATCTGTCATTCTACACCAAGTTCCATGATGCATTGATGACTATTTAGAAATACGTTTTGATATTTTTAAATCATCTTTGTCTAGCCGAAACTATTAGCATAGACATATGAATAATGGTACTTTTTAAAACTTATTGGTTCAAAAATTGACCCATCATATTTTTCAAAAAAAAACACAAAAGTGCAAATATCAGCACGATGTCAATAAATTCAAAATCTAGCATAGCTGAGGATTTAGAATACCTACGCTGCCACCATCAACTCCAATTTCTCTTCAATGTATCATTACTTAATAATTCTATCTATTTCTAACATCACCAATGCTCATCATTTTGAGAATTCACAATTCTCACTCGACAACCTTTCTATACCCCAATATAGTTCATCAACTTACCACACATTATGAGTTTAGGAACTTGCCACAATAATATGAGTTTAGGAACTTGTCCTAGCAATACGTAGTCCAAGAATAAATCAAGGACTGTCCATACGCTGAGGGGCTTAAAACATACCATATGATTATGAGTCACGAACTTACCATAAGTATGAGTTTCAAGAACTCGCACCTAATTTATTATTCTCTAACCATCAAATATAGATATGAGAAAAGAATCACCTTCTCGTCATACATATAGCGATAGCGCGATACCAGGTTCCAACGATTATCAATATAGGAAGCTAAGTGATTGTCGAACCCATCACAATCCCCTGCCCATACAAAGAATCGATCAACTTGGCCACTAATCAATATAGGAAGCTAAGCGGTTGCTACACCAAGCACAAATTCCCCGCCCATACAAGGAATTGTTCAACTTAACCACTATACCGATATAGGAAGCTAAGTGGTTCTCAAACCAAGCACGAATTCCCCGCCCATACAAAGAATTGTACAACTCAGCCACTAATATGAGTCCTCAATTGAAATCACCCCCAATCCTATCTTACTCGTTGCTCAACAAGAATTTAATTCTTGTTTCATCATCCATAACTCTTTCCGAGTTTTACTCGTACTATCTCATAGTACCATCTATCTATAGCATTGAGCTAAAATTTTTAATCATTCAATTAATCCCTTGTCATTCTATGACTTAATCCAATCACATCTTGATCTTACTCTACAATCGTTTTACATTACGATCTTCTTTATCCTACGATCGTTTCATACTACGATCTTTTATACTCTTCTCTCTAATCATAATATATGATTTTATTACATTTTTGTCTTATAGACCTCGTCTATTTATCAACACTTGCCATCTTTATCACTGGAGTCAGGTAACTCCTAATTCTCACCTTTTATAATGCATCAAGATTCTTCTTTGAATCGTCTTATATATATCTCCACTCTTACTATGAATTTTTTAAATTCATTTACTATCAATTAAACTTTATTTGAGTTTTATTCCTTCACTATCTTCATCATTATCATCTTCCTGCACTACAGTTATAGCCTAAGGTACTCTTACCTAAGGTTTATAACCTATCAGGTCTGATACCAACTGTAACGCCCCCGAAACTCGGGTCTTACCTTGAACCCGATTTCGACGCGTCACGGTACAACCCATGTAACATAGGCTTACTATAAATATGTAATTACAATAATATTACAACATATTCTCATCTAATCCCAGGAACGAAGACCTTAAATAATACACTAATGATCAAGGTTGAATAAATACCATGATCATTTGCAAAATCTTCTATGTGAACGCAAGGTTCAGATTCTGACTTTATTCCATCCCTGAATATATACAATGTTATTCAACAACCATACATTTGTTGTGACACCCCCAAATCCGGGTACTTCAACTCCACAGATTTGGTGTTCACTATAACATACATTCATTACTAACTACTCATGATTAAGATAATATAATTAAACTGAATAAAACATCTTCCCACAAAAAGGGGGTTACATCACCAATCTCTTAATCAACCAAATCCCAGGTTATCTAACCTCTATTACATCAATGCGGAATAAAGAACATAAAATTAAATAAGTCTTGTTACAAATAAGCATCAAATAATTAACAGATCTCTTGCTACTTCGGCATCTTGCCCTTGCCCTTACTCGTGGACGGCTCGTCCGATTTCTCTGTCTTAGCTGCAAAGTTTAATGTAAGAGTGAGCAAACAATTGCTCACAAGTGTGATAACAATAGCAATTGAATAATCAATGAAGTGGATTTCAACTGAGGTATAATAGTTTTTCTGAATTCAATCAATAACTAGTCAAGATCTGAAAGCTCAATAGACAACTTAGCTCAAGAACTGAATATAGATTCAGGATTAAAAGTGTATCTGAGGGTCACAAGACCTCGAACTATGTCATAGGTTATCAAGTATTTCTACCGCAATCTTTAACAGTCTTATAGACTATGGACCATCCATCTCGTACTCAGGGGGATCAGCCCTTTGTACAATGTATTGTGCATAAACATTTTAACGCTGTCCCGTAATTAATCCCGTATATTAGGGTTGTTCATCTCAGTTTAGCATCAGAATCCGTACCAAAAGGAAACTTGGTTTGGAAAGATTTTAAAATATTCTAAGTCTTTAGAACGCTCATCAACTTAGGACTAGCTGAATCAATAAGGGTTTGCTAGTCACTAAACAATTGATTCATCAATAAAGTTTGTACAATAAAAATTCTGTTCCAAGTTTAAATAATGTTCAATGATCGAACAATAAATAACTGGAATAAAGCTTTAGCTCTTAATCATGATAGCAACCTTGCTTGAATAACAATAAGCTAAGGTTATAATCTTGCTCAATGAAAATTAACTTGCTATAAATGAAATAACAAGTTTAAGGAAGGAACTTGCTCAACTTAAAAGTAATAAATTGAGATAAGGAACTTGCTTCAAACGAAATAATAAGATTAAGGGTGGAAAACTTGCCTCGAGCGTAGTTTACAGATTCAAATAATGCACGTCCCTTAACTACCCTATACATTTTGATTACAAAACGATAACGGTAATTAGTTACAGATTCATATACATTTTAAGTCTCGTTCTTATCCTATTTATTGTACCATCTCGATTGACATTCGACATTCCACAAATATATGCTAACAACCCTTGTGGTATCTCATTGGTCATTTATTACCTTAATATAGGTTTTAAACATACATATAACAACATAGTGATATCACAAAACAAATAAATAAATTTTAATTTAATTTTTTTTTAATAACTGTTCCACCGCCGGGGCGGTGAATTTCTCAACGAAATCGTCGCCGGGGCGATAAACATAGTTCAAATATGTCGCCGGGGCGACAAGGCCGCTGGGGCGATCGTTATAGCTCATTTCTACCGCCGGGGCGGTAGACGCGACTGACACCTTCTACAGTTCGCGAACCAGTGAAAATTTAGGCCAAATTTGGCTAAAATTTTCTGAATTCTACCATCCAATACATAATTTAAACTTACCCAGACATCAAATATGCTAGAAAACAATTAGCCAACATGTTTCTAACTAATTTAACCATTATAAGCACATAATCAATCAATTAAAACCCAAAAATTCACTGTTTATACAAATATTCATATTTTAGCCATTTTAATGAAATCAAACACTGTGAATTCATCTTTCAACCATTTTAATCCATTCTACTTGCATTCTTTTTGTTTTTCATTTTCTAATCATAACCAAAAGTCAATTTACCATTTAACAATCAAATTGAACACCAATTTTCATACATATATGCCATACATGAAATAAGACTCTGTAAAACCAAAAACTTCATTCTAAAGCATGATTTTATGGATAAACTCATTCAAATTAATTTATAATCATCACATAATCTCTAATACATGCTTAGAATCAATTATAATCAAATAATTCATGTATTTAGCATATGAATTCATACACAGTAAAATAGAAATCATATACAGAGAAATAGAATAATAAAAATACAGTGTAGAACAAGAATTATACCTTCTAATTCTTAGTAAGCTCCTTTGTTTTAAGAATTTCTTTCTCAAATCTTCAAGCTTCTCTCTCAATTCACAAAGCTCTCAATTTTTTTTTCTTTTCTCTCAAAAGCTCTGTTCTTTCTTTCTTTTTTTTAAGCTTAACAAATAAACTGATAAAGCTTCAAATAAAAACTGATGAAGTATAATCACGTGTTTTAATATCAGATCATCAGTTACACAATTCAAAAGCCATTAAGGCTTGTTTGGCAAAACAAAATTAAAATAACTCATTATTTCCAACCAAAGGTCATAAGGCCTTGTTTGGTTTGATGGAAATAAAAACTCTTTCTATTTATTTTAATAACTCATTATAACATATAGTTTTAATTGTCATACTTTTAATTTAATTGAACTTATTATTAAATAAATTCAATTAAACCTTACCAACTTGAATAATAGTACCATTTAACCAATAATAATAACACCAAATAAATTATCTCATTTAAATAACTTCTTTATTCAAATAAATCATTTAATCATCTAATTTAATTATTAAATTAAATTAGAATAAACACATCCAATCACAATCAAATAACATTTAACAAAAATTCTTTCACCATAACTTATAAATTATTTATTTTACTCAATAAATAAATTAATAAAAATATTTATATAACTCAATAAATATTTTTATTTAATCACAAAAATTGCATTCGTTACATTTGTTATAAAAATGTCCTTCGTACATCATCGTCATTCTTGTAGTTTACTAAAACAGGTAACTAACATAGTCACGTCTTAACTATTATGAAGGATAACCTTCATCTTTAACTCAAGATTTACATAGTCAAATTCACGTACATCATATACCGTCATCATAGCTAAATAATTACAATAAAGGAACATTTAGAAACCTTCCTGTTTCCATGCGCCTCTAATCCTTATCATCACGATATCAAGATAATTGCATTGCATCATAAATCTACAAAAGTTTTATTTTTACAAGAATGAGCACGACGGCTCAGCAAGAACTAACAGTTTTTACATTTCATGCTTCACGTAACACATAAGTTTACACTTTATCCATGCATCATGATTCTCATACTATGTATCTTACTCATGCATTATAAATCTTATGCAATTCATTTATATATATGCATCATGCATCTCATAGCATACCTCATGCATCTCACATTGTATATTTACAATAATTCAAGTTCCACATAGAACAATATAGTCACATAATTGCACATTGTGCACACTTAAATCATGCTCGCATATAATCCACATAATAGTGAAAGATTTAGTAATCAAGTCATGTACATCAATACATTTAAACAAGTTAACAAGTTACTGAAAGAACTTGCCTTTAAGCGTTCCTTGCCAAATTATGATGGCTCGTCCTTCAATATCCTACACAATTTATTTAACAATAAAATGCCAATTAGCCACTATAAAGGCTTCATAAAATGGTTTATATTATAATAATTCTTATCTCTTATTGTTCGCGCATTATAGGCAATTAACGCGATTAACACTAAAACATGTCTCGGCGTCGCGTCGTTTGAAAACGTTATGACCATCATCATCATCAATCCTTATTGGCTTACAATAATCCTACTTCATATCTCATAATGTTCATTTCATTTGAATCGAAACACTATTTAGGTTCTTTAACACTTTATGTGGCGTTTCGACGTTTACACGTCACTCACCTAAATCGTCTCGTTTGCATGTGCTTAACATGCTCATACATTGGGTTATAACACACTATCATGTTTCATTATTATTAGAAACAAAATATTAAACAAGGTTATACACACTTGATACAGCGTTACGACGTTTGCACGTCCGTATGCCACACTTGTCTATTCGAACGCCCAAGTGATACGCGATTGCGTACGCTTGGCACGCCCATTCAAATTTATATAATACCCAATGTTTAATGCTAAGTATCATTATCAATCATAATAATCATATTTTAGAACTTAGAACATCATAACATAGCGTCGAAAACATTACACATTGCACACGTGTATATCCAATGCCCTCCGATTGTCTCCAATCGCACAATAGTTCTAGAGATGGTCAATTTTAGAATTCATCCATGTAGTAAATTTTAATTCTAATTAGTGGAAGTTGTAGGTCTATCTCTAAGCTTTCCGTATCATCTTGAATCACCATAATCCGAGTTCGTATGAGAAAGTTATGGTCATTTTACTAAGAGGTGTTCAAGCTTAAAAATTTTGGATTCATGCAGTCGGCGGGGCCTCCGTGAGAATCACGGAGGCTGCGCCACAAGGGCAGCAAGGCCTCCGTGAAAATCACGGAGGCTGCGCCAGTGACCAGCGAGCTTAGCAAGGCCTCCGTGAAATCACGGAGGCTGCGCCAGTGCCCAGAATTTGCAGATTTGCCACCTTCGTGCAATCCGACCTTTCTTCACTCCAACCTCCATAACTTCTTCTATACACGTTCAAATTGGTCCGTTCCGGACTCTATGGACTCCTAAGACATAGAGCTACAACATATCAAAAATTTAGAGTTATCCATCAATATTAACATGGCCAAATCTTAGGCCAAAGTATTAACTCCTGCTATATTTTCGTGTTCTTGATGTTCTTGGTGTTCTTGGTGTTCTTCGTGTTCTTGGTGTTCTTCGTGTTCTTGGTGTTCTTTACAAAAATCATCACCAAATCTTCGTTTTAACTTCTTTTTACTCCATTCCAACTAGGTTAAACTCATAACCCATGGAAGTACAACATTATAACAATAAATAAATTAAACAAACACGAAATAATAGCTACAAGTCCTCTAAATCGTCCAAAAGTCCAAGTTCTTCATGTTCTTCATCCTTTAAGCATGGGTTCGGATTTTTCTTCATGTTTGTTCCACTTTTAATATTATTAATAGCTTATGAGGTCTCTTGGAAACATTATTAAGCAACCCCAAACAACAACAACAACAACAACAAAAATCGCAAGAAAATCATCCACGAGCTTACAAGCTCTAAAAACCAAAAACTTTGGAAAATCTTTTACAAAACTCAAACGAAATGGATTTAATGAGATGTTACCTCTGTAAATCTCTTATAGATGATAGAGAAGCTAGCTAGGGTTTATTAGAGTTGCTTGAAGCTCTTCCTCTTCTTCTTCTCTTCCACCCGAGCTCTCTTCTTCTTCCTTCTTCCTTTTTTTTCCGGCGACTTTCTTCCTTTTCCGGCGACTTTTTTGGCGACCTTCTCCTTCTTTCTTCTTCCTCTTGGCTGCAGATTTTCCCTCTCTCTCTCTCTCTATATATATTTGCTTAAGTTAGCCAAGGAAGGAAATGGGAGGAAATGAATTATTTGGGAGAAGTGGATGGAGTGATTTTGGGAGAAAATGGGTGTGAGGCTCAAGGTGGCCAAAAATTCCACTTGCCGGCAACTCCCCCTCCTTGCTCTCATTTGATTGGGTGGTTCCCACTTGGAGTAACAAGTCAAAATAAATACCCAAATACACAAAAATATATCCAAAAACTGTCACTTTTGTACCAAAATTGGTAAATAACTCCACCCAAAATTAAAATGGGTACTCCCATAAATATTGGAATGGGTAAAAATAATTATTATGAGATTTTTCCATTTATTCGGAACACCCATATAATACATTTCGGATACGGATAAAATCACGTATCAACCCAAATAAAATTTTCGGCACTTGGAAAAATTATTCGTACGCATAAACGTATTTATGAAATTATTCAACATCGAAAAAGACACAAAAAAAATTTATGGCGTGAATAGTGCCTCAAAAAACGTGCCCCGTGAATAGTGATTTTGCGATCTTTTGTAAAATCAATTATTCACTCCTACGGTTCAATAACACATAAAACTTCATACGTTGACATCATCCAGGTTATAAAATAACCTTAAAACTCGTCACATAAAAGTAATATTTAATCCATTTAATAATATTAATAAACCCAACTTACAAGGGTATTCACGATTCGCGATTACTGCTCTTCACGATTAACTCCCCATAATCATATACATCATCGCACATTTATCTCGCCCATAACTTGGGTTAGCGTCTTTACAACACATAACTCGTTCAATATTATTATCCATCAACTATTTATTTAATCTAATAAATAGTACTCTAGCGATATTTTCTCGAAACCGCCAAATTAGCTGATACGAACACTTTCATACTTACTAATCATCGCCTACACATAATCTAGGTCATAATATAACCTTTAAACGCTTATCACATAATATTATTAATAAAAGTCTATTTTATTCAATAATATTTATAAGCTCGAATTACCAAGCTACCCACGGCTTGCTACCGTTACAATTATTAAATAGTAACTCATTCATTTTGAATTTATGTATATATTTCACATTTATATATATACATATTAAGTTCACCAAATAAATCACATAAATGTATATAACACAGATATATTCAAACTCGAATCATAATAAGAATTATTCTATATTAAGTTCTTATTATAATCATTCTCGAAAATTCGGGTTGTCACAGGAAAAGTGTAACTGCTCTATTTTTTGTAATAAATCATCTCAATATCTAACTTTTGTGCCATCTCTTTCATATCTAGAAGAATGATGGTCATATCCAAAAAGTTATCCATGTCACTACATAGAAGGAATCTCTTTATTCAATCATGCTTCCCAGAAGTCAACTCGGCAAATGCTAGCTAGGTTCCCGAGGATGGTGATATATGCATAAGCATGGAGCACTCTTGTGATGACATTCATGGTGTAGAAAGGATTTGTAGTACCTCAAATATTTATGAGGCTTATAAATACGATTATATATGGTTAGAGGTTAATTTAGTGACCTAAAACTAGGTATCGAGAAGTTTAAAACCTTAAGCCCTAATGAGATTCGAATTTTATAACATATGTGCTTAATAAAGATCGAAATGATATTTTGAAGCAGGTGTTTTGTGATTTTATTATTTAAACGATGAATTAGGTCATATAAATTTTTTTGTCAAGCTGTTTAGTCGTGCTTACATTGACAAAATGATTTGTCGTGCTTTCAACGATTTCACCAAGAAGCATCCCGACAAATTATTTTTGACAAGTTGCTTTGTCGGGCTTGGGAATGACAAAGTGGTTTGTCGTGCTTACGGTAACAAGTTGCATTGTCGAGCTTGGAAGATATTTTCATTGAGGAGCTTAGAAGATAGATTCAATTGCAAGCTGTATTGTCGAGCTTAGAAGATATTTTCATTGAGGAGCTTAGATTGCAAGCTGCATTGTCGAGCTTGGAAAATATTTTCATTGAGAAGCTTAGAAGATTAGTTCAATTGCAAACTGCATTGTCGAGCTTATAAGATATTTTCATTGAGGAGCTTAGAAGAATATTCTAAGAATATGTTAGGGTACAAAGTGTAATAAGCCGAGCCCCTAACGTGCAATTAGCGAAACTATGTTTTTCTATAAATAGCAAGCTAAGTTCATTCATTCCTTACCATGTTCAAGAGCAATTCAAGAGCAAAAACACTCTATATTTATATTCTGAGAGATATTGTGAGATAAAAATTACTTTCGAAACATCAAAGCGCTACGCGATTGGAAGAAAATCTAGCAACTACAAGAGGTATATTCTAGTGGTTATAATTTTTATTTTTACGTAAAAATATACTTTTACGTAAAAATATACTTTTACGTAAAAATATACTTTTACAAGCAAATATAATGCCCAAATTATTTTATGTATATAGTACAAAAGTCCTATTTACAAGGAGTTATAATGTCCGATTTATTACTCTTATAAAGTTAAAAATATACTTTTATAAGCAATTATTATGTCCGATTTTCTTCAAGTGTTTAGTAAGGATATTCATTTTATAAGCAGTTATAATGCTCAATTTATTTTAATTATAATTGATGAATATTCATTTTATATGCAGTTATAATGCTGAAATTATTTCATGTATAGTAGAAGGAGTTTTATTTATAAGCGGTTATAATACCCGAAATAAAACTTAAAAGATTTAATCGTTAAATACTTATTTGTCTACATGAACTTATAATCGTGTAGGATTTACGACGAACGTTTAGACCGTTATATTTATCTTTAAAAGATATACGAGGCAAGTCTTCTATTCCTCTAAACTATGTGCAAGTATTCAAACTCTTATGTGTTATTTTTATAAGTTATATATATGTGGTTTATACGCGTTGTATGACAATGTGATATAAACTGTTGAATAAAAAGTTATTTGTAATATCAAATTGATATATGTGATATGTCAAGGCATGTTAAAGTTTATATGAAAGCATAAACTGTTTATATGTTATTAGTTAGACTTGCTGAGCCGTAGTGCTCTTTCTTGCAAATAAAACTTTATTTGCAGTTAAGAGAAAATGATAAGAAGATCATGAACGTAAAGAAGAAGCGTAGACTAGGTTTCATGTTTTAATTACTTGTTATTTGTATTAAGTCATAATGTTATTGTAATATGAACAAGCAAACCGTGTAACCGAATGTTCTATCAATGATATTATTTATTATCATGAAATGGTGTTATGTCTTTACTTTGATATAACTTAGAATTATTAAAGATCTATTAATCTGAATGAGGGTATTGGTAATATGGACTGATCATGTTATGTCGATACTCTGAACTTCAGATAAATAGTAAAACATTAATACAATGTTGATAAAGAACTATACATCTGAGTGAGGATATTGAATGATATTGGGAGTTCTGTAAGGTGCCACCTTTACTGGAATGCGTCCCTTGGTTCCAAAAATAATCTTATCATTAATACTGTGAATTTCAAATAGATATGAATTATTAATATGAAAGAGATGTCCATTGTTTATAAGATTATGTATCTAAGCGAGGGTATTTGGCACACTGAAAGTTTTGACTAAGAAATGAAGGTTAGGTCATCTAATTGCGCACCAATATCGATTTATCTTTATTGGGAAGCCCTCTTCAGATTTTGGAACTATCTCTAGTGCCAGTACTGTGAATCTTGGATCCATGTAAAGCTAATAAATGATAGAATATTTAAATCATAAGGTTAAAAATTTGATCGATATATATATGGTGTTATCTATATATACGAATGAACTGCAAGTTGATACTTGTAGAAAGAATGAGATCGAGATCGAGATCAAGTTACGATCCAGGGATTTAGTAAAAGAAATTTTATATAGTAAGTGTCTATAATAGACATGTTCAACCAATATGATTATGAGATCATTGGTTAAGTTACGATAGAAGTACGAGATAACGTCGGACCCTCGTTCGGGCGGCCAGCGCCCGAATTCGGGGGCGTCACAATTAGTATCAGAGCAATAGGTTATAGTTTCGGGGTAAAGAGTACCTTGGAGTATAATCTGATGGGTTAAAATTAAACGGACTTGTGAAGAGTCCGAAGATAAGAAAAAAATATATGCAAAAATTGAAAAAAATCAAGTGTTATCTGATTAGAGTTATACGTTTAGAATTATCTTTAAATTATATTATTTTGTATAAAACCTGAGTAAGTAGAGGAGTAAACTCATAGAGAAATGTAAGTAATATGGTTTAAATAAATTCATAATATAATTAAGAAATGAGTAGGGATTTCAATTGAAAACTTATGTTGTTAACTGAGTTGAACGACTCTCTTGAATGGGCAGGAGTTTAATATGCGTAAGTGAACCGATCTAACTACACTGTTGGTACAAATGATTCATGGTCAGTGTTTTCAAAGCAGGTTACACACTTAATGAGATCATTTGGGGATAGTGTGGATGAGACGGGGAACTGATTCATTAGTTCTTGGGTGGAGGAAACACTCAGCTGATTATCATGATAATAGTTTGAAATCTTGTGTCAAATTATTCCTTGTATATATTCTAAGAAGGTGATTCTTTTCTCATATATATATTGATTAGTTATTAGTTGTTATGTCCAACTACAGTTTTAAAGATATTTATATGTTAGTTACTGAGCAAACGAACCCTTGTATGGGCGGGGGCTATGATATGTCAGTCGAACCAACTTATGAGATGCGGCTACGGAATTTCATAAAGTGGTGTATTAAAAATGATTAATATGCACTAAGATCTTTCAATACCGTGTTCATGAGAAGGGGAACTAATATATTTGTTTGTACTTGGTTTTACAACCAATTAGTTTCCTATATTACTATATATTTACAAAACTTGTGTTGTGGTTAAAGGAAAAATGGAAATAATAGATGATTAGGGGTATTCCAAAATCTTCCAGCTATGCTAGTCATTCATGCGTATATTCGCACTTGGGTGCCTTTGAAAAAGAATTGTTCAAACGATTGAACTGGAAAATTTTTGAACCTATGTTTATTCTAATTTTTCAAGCTAGACATGGTTGATTTGAAAAAGATAAAATGATTTTTATCATCAACACACGGTAGCCTGAGGTGTAAAGATTAACACATTGTTATCAGTGTAGACATGATAAAATCATAAAATTGATTTAGCTATGTTACTTATAGGTCTATGCTAATTGTTTTGGCTAGACATATTTAATATGAAAAATAAAAATGAATTTTTCATCAACACACTATTTAACCTGGTGTGGTATGATAAATGATGAATCATCAACGTACTCTTGCAAGGTGCGGTATATAATCATTTTCAAAAGTTTTGAATGGTTTAAAGATGAGTCAATGCCAATTATTTTGGCTAGACAACCCTTTTAATATGGAAAATTTGGAACGGACATATGATTCCGGTAGACGCAACATATCGCGTCTTTAAAACTATTATGTTATATGTGGTACGATAGGCTGATTACCTAACGTACTGACTATTGTGTTTTTCAATCTTGGTGATTGTTAAACTTGTGGGTCATATAGTACTCATAGAATATGAAACAGTTCAAGGTCTTGATTGACCCCTCAGTATAAATTAAAAGAATTCTCAGTAAGAGCAGAATAAAACTAGAAGTCAAGTATGATTAAAGGTTTAAAACCTAGTGTAAGGAAAGGTTTAGATTGAACATTTTTACCTAATTTAAGTATTAGGAATTTGATGTGAGAAAGGATGAATTCAGAAAATTCATATTGAAGACCAAGTTAGAGTTAATTTCGAGGACGAAATTCTTATAAGTAGGGGTGAATGTAGTACCCCGAATATTTATGAGGCTTATAAATACGATTATATATGGTTAGAGGTTTATTTAGTGACCTAAAACTAGGTATCGAGAAGTTTAAAACCTTAAGCCCTAATGAGATTCGAATTTTGTAACATATGTGCTTAATAAAGATCGAAATGATATTTTGAAGCAGGTGTTTTGTGATTTTATTATTTAAACGATGAATTAGGTCAAATAAATTTTTTTGTCAAGCTGCTTAGTCGTGCTTACATTGACAAAATAATTTGTCGTGCTTTCAATGATTTCACCAAGAAGCATCCCGACAAATTATTTTTGACAAGTTGCTTTGTCGTGCTTGGGAATGATAAAGTGATTTGTCGTGCTTACGGTAACAAGTTGCATTGTCGAGCTTGGAAGATATTTTCATTAAGGAGCTTAAAAGATAGGTTCAATTGTAAGTTGTATTGTCGAGCTTCGGAGATATTTTCATTGAGGAGCTTAGATTGCAAGCTGCATTGTCGAGCTTGGAAGATATTTTCATTGAGGAGCTTAGAAGATAGGTTCAATTACAAGCTGCATTGTCGAGCTTAGAAGATATTTTCATTGAGGAGCTTAGAAGATAAGTTCAATTGCAAAATGCATTGTCGAGCTTGGAAGATATTTTCATTGAGGAGCTTAGAAGAATATTCTAAGAATATGCTAGGGTGCAAAGTGTGAAGCCGAGCCCCTAACGTGCAATTAGCGAAACTATGTTTTCCTATAAATAGCAAGCTAAGTTCATTCATTCCTTACCATGTTCAAGAGCAATTGAAGAGCAAAAACACTTTATATTTATATTTTGAGAGATATTGTGAGATAAAAATTACTTTCGAAACATCGAAGTGCTACGCGATTGGAAGAAAAGCTAGCAACTACAAGAGGTATATTCTAGTGGTTATAATTTTCATTTTTATGTAAAAATATACTTTTACAAGCAGTTATAATGCTCAAATTATTTTATGTATATAATACAAAGGTCTTATTTACAAGCAGTTATAATGTCCGATTTATTTCTCTTATAAAGTTGAAAATATACTTTTATAGGCAGTTATTATGTCCGATTTTCTTCAAGTATTTAGTAAGGATATTCATTTTATAAGCAGTTATAATGCTCAATTTATTTTAATTATAATTGATGAATATTTATTTTATATGCAGTTATAATGCTGAAATTATTTCATGTATAGTAGAAGGAGTTTTATTTATAAGCGGTTATAATACTCGAAATAAAACTTAAAAAATTTAATCGTTAAACGCTTATTTGTCTACATGAACTTATAATCGCGTAGGATTTACGAGGAACGTTTAGACCGTTATATTTATCTTTAAAAGATATACGAGGCAAGTCTTCTATTCCTTTAAACTATGTGCAAGTATTCTAACTCTTATGTGTTATTTTTATAAGTTATATATATGTGATTTATACGCGTTGTATGACAATGTGATGTAAACTGTTGAATAAAAAGATATTTGTAATATTAAATTGATATATGTGATATGTCAAGGCACGTTAAAGTTTATATGAAACCATAAACTGTTTATGTGTTATTAGTTAGACTTGCTGAGCCGTAGTGCTCATTCTTGCAAATAAAACTTTATTTGCAGTGAAGAGAAAATGATAAGAAGATCATGAACGTAAAGAAGAAGCGTAGACTAGGTGTCATGTTTTAATTACTTGTTATTTATATTAAGTCATAATGATTGTTGTAATATGAACAAGCAAACCGTGTAACCGAATGTTCTATCAATGATATTATTTATTATCATGAAATGATGTTATATCTTTACTTTGATATAACTCAGAATTGTTAAAGATCTATTAATCTGAATAAGGGTATTGGTAATATGGATTGATCATGTTATGCCGATACTCTGAACTTCAGATAAATAGTAAAACATTAATACAATGTTGATAAAGAACTATACATCCAAATGAGGGTATTGAATGATATTGGGAGTTCTGTAAGGTGCCACCTTTACCGGAATGCGCCCCTTGGTTCCAAGAACAATCTTATCATTAATACTGTAAATTTCAGATAGATAGGAATTATTAATATGAAAGAGATGTCTATTGTTTATAAGATTATGTATCTAAGCGAGGGTATTTGGCACACTGAAAGTTTTGACTAAGAAATGAAGGTTAGGTCATCTAATTGCACACCAATATCGATTTATCTTTATTGGGAAGCCCCCTTCAGATCTGGGAACTATCTCTACTGCTGGTACTGTGAATCTTGGATCCATATAAAGCTGATAAATGATAGAATATTTAAATCATAAGGTTAAAAATTTGACCGATATATATATGGTGTTATCTATATATACGAATGAACTACAAGTTGATACTTGTAGAAAGAATGAGATCGAGATCAAGTTACGATCTAGGGATTTAGTAAAAGAAATTTTATATAGTAAGTGTCTATAATAAACATGTTCAACCAATATGATTATGTGATCATTGGTTAAGTTACGATAGAAGTACGAGATAACGTCGGACCCTCGTTCGGGCGGCCAGCGCCCGAATTCGGGGGCGTCACAGGATTTGCCTTGATAAACATGGAATTTCACCAGCTCTTTCTGGTCTTCGTCCCTCTGTTGAATCAAACCATTCAATCCCGACAGAAAAAGGCAACATTTATCCATCAATTGTCAATACTCGTACTTTTAATCTTTGACCACATCAAGTTTTGTCAAATTCAACCACTGGTCTAGAAATGGCAGGAACTAATGAACAAGTCGTTGTGGAACCATCTAAGTGGAAAGTTAGTTCTAGCTATCCTTTAATGGGTCGGAGTGCCAAATTTGATGAAAAACTAAATACCCGAGAGGCAGATGCATCTTCAAGTTTTCCACTAGCGACAGTGCTCTATTCAGGTGAAACTTCCCATTAACGCTTTTTTACATTGTGATGGAAAAAGTGTAGTCAACATATTTTTACATGCTCATTAAGTCAATTTGTACATGGAAAAGCATTTATAAAGTTACTCAACTTTAAGTAGGATTTTCATGACTTTTGCTTAAGTTGCCTTCTTAATCTTTGTGATTATAATCTCAAAATTTATTGAGAATCCCTGCTCTTGAGCTTCCTGGTCTAGATTCTTAACATTCAATACAAGTTGGAGTTCAATCATGGTTTGGTGCTTGAACTTTTGCAGGGGAGATGAGAAGCTGTGGCCTTGGCGCCTATGTGACCTTGTACCTTGCTGTCGTTAAAGGTGATTGGGAAACAAGTAAAAACTTTTTAAACTTATATCCACAAGAAGTGTGGATGTGATAAAAATATGTAACTGCAAGTGCACAGTGTCAAATTGAAGAACTGGCAAGTACACGTCGAACCCACATAGACTAGATTAATTTTAGTATATCCTTAATATCTATTTTAGGCGAATTAGAAATAAATATGGTGGAGATGATTAATTAACTAAATAATGAAAATTAAAAATTAATGAAAACTAGTAATGAGAAAAGCTACCTAGGAATCCAAATCCACTAAATACTAGCATAATAAATAATTTCTTATTTTCTAAATTAATTCTCAAATTATTTTTCCTTCCCTTTAAAATAAAGATTCATATAATTAATATGAGCAAACATAAGTTATGAAAAATTCACAGATTAACTATAACTTATCAAAACCTCGCAACCAATATAAGAATCAGATGCAATTAATGCGAAGGTAAATATGAAGGCAAAAACAATTAGGCACTAATTTCGGAACAGAAAGAAAATATTAATTATGAAATACCTAGTTTCATCATCATCCTAGATATTAGAAATTTAGCTATCCATGGAAATTAAAACCAACAAATTCAAAATTAAAACTACTAATAATAATTGCATGAAATAATAATAATATTTAAAAAGAGAATTTCTATTAGATTAATAAAAGAAAGTTACAAATACTCCCTGACACTAGTACCACACATGATCGAAATAAAAGGAAAAATAAAACTCTTAATTGCTGAATAACTCTCTCCCTTCTACACCAGCGAAAAACTAAGGAAAAGAAAATAACAAGTGATGCCCCTCCCTCTAAAACAAGAGACCTATTTATAGGAAAAATAAATTTGTGCCCTAGTTTAGATTCATTGAACTTGGCCACTTTTGTTCTTTTTTTTTCCTCTTCTTCCCTTTTTGATTTCAATATCTACATGGTAATCTCCCAAAAGTCCTTTTCCATGTAGAATTCTTCTTCCTTTTCCTTGTAGAATTCTTCTTGGATATTTCCTTACATGAATAAGAGCATTAAATATTGCTTGATCACCAAGATTTTGACTTTATCGCAACAAAATATTAAATCCTACAAAATAAAATAAAAAATATTAATTTAATAAACTAATATAATTAAAAGGAAAAAATTAGGGATAATAAAATGTATGAATTATGTGCTTATCAAATATCCCCATACCTAGCTTTTGCTCTTCCTCGAGTAAAATAAAAATAAAATAAAAAATATAAATACCCCATTTTCGTAGGAAACACGATTGTACTTAACATGTGCAACAAGCCTTTAAACCCAAAGGTTACCCCAAGTGGACGAGTTATGTCTCGTGAGGGTTTGCAGTGAATATACCCACAAAATTGAAAATTCAAAACAAAATATTTTTGGGTTCAACAAATTATGAAATTGAAAAGAAAACTTCTAAGTATACATGGGCATTATACATAAGCAAGATTAAATTCAAAATCACACTTTCACCTTATCAAAAATACTCAAATCTTCATACTAGACACTATCCTTCATAAAATTAATTCCATGTGATGCATGCATTATGTATGTGATGTAACTCTTAGTAGGGATTTTTACCATGAAAATCAAGCAAATTCATTATTTTCTTTTTCTTTTTTTTCCTTTTTTTATTTTTTTTCTCATTTTTTCCCATTCTTTTTTCATTCCTTTCTTTTTTTGAATTTTCCCTTTGACTTGTGCAATGTCTCATTTTTTTAGGCTTTTCAGAGTTACTCATGTAGCGAGCGTTGGACCAATGACTCCCAAACCAATTGGCTTTAGGGCACTAGGTGTAGAGACATCCCTAAGGGCTTACTAACTCGAGTAACAAAGGCCACAAAACTAGACTAGTCAAGCTGCCTATATCCATCGCACTTTTCAACGTGAATATTGATGCTTCCTGTGGCTTGGATACTCAGTTATTTCGTTCAATGGACATTGAAGCAGTTATTTTTTTCAACTCTTTCAACTTTCTTTTTCTCAATTTTTTCTTTTTTTTCTTGAAATTACTCAAATCATAGTTTATACCCCACAACTAAGAGCTAGTGTGAACGTGAAGTGCAAAAATGTTTAGGAACTCAATTTTATTCTAGATGGTGCATCGAATTAAGATTTTGTATCTCATCAAAGGTTCAAGAGTTCTAAATATTTTAATCTTACTCATGAGTTTTGCTCCACAGAAACTTATTAGAATTAATCCAACTCATAAAAAGTCAAACAAAATTTTTAATTTTTTCAATTTTTCCATTTTTTTGTTTTTTTTACAAAAAGAATTAATTTCCTAAAAAGAAGAAACATAAATACCGCAAAAAAATTTAATAATAAAAATGCAAAACTCCCCCCATACCTAAATCATGCATTGTCCTCAATGTATGCAAATGAAGAAAGAGAACAAAGAAATGAAAGAATTGTACCTTGTATGTGGGGCATTTATTCTGCAAGAAAATGTGGTGAGAAAGAAAACAAATGTACATAACTACGAATTTTATATATCCTAAAAACTATGCATTGGTAAATGAGTGATACAAACAGACAAGTTAGTGTGGATTTCTTAAAATTTTCAGGAGGTCTGAGAAATTGAAAATAGTCAGAATTTGCATTAGGAGAACAATTTTGAGCATACCCGACCGATCCTTTTAAAACTGGGTCAATGAATGACAAAGGAAAATGATATTTTCTTTTGAAAAATTCTAACTTCATAAAATCTATCCAAACTTGCCAACGATATTCGTCACCAAGAGGCACTAAATCATTTTGAACCATCGTTACTACAAGATTTTTAGGTACCTCTTTAACTGGACTGACACATGCATTATCTGCAATAGGAGATATGATCTCATTATCTAAACATGGAAAATCCATAACCTTTGGTTCATTTGCTAAGTAACATTTAGTAATTATGGAAAGTGCTTCGGATAGGCCCAAGGTAGACTTAAAATGATCACATACGGGTTTAAATTCATGGTCAATGTGATTCTCTAAATTCAAGGTCAATGTGATTCTCTTTAAAATTCTCAAAATGTGGCAAACTTGATTCAACTATAGGTTCCAGTTTAGAGTAAGACTTTTGGGCTGTGGAGTCCAACATCTCATTGACCTCATTCAAGTATTCAGTTTCATCCTAATTTTGACCAAAATGATTTAGACAAAAGTTAAGAATTTCATCTTCTCCCTTAAGTTCATTTTCAGACATTTCCTGAATCATGTTCACATCAACAGGCTGGTCAAAAAATCACTAGGTTGCTTTCCCACATTAAACACATTTAAATCAATTGTCATGTTCCCAAATGTCAATTTCATTAGTCCATTTCTACAATTGATTAACGCATTAGAGGTTGCTAGAAATGATCTACCTAAAATGACAGGAATTTGACCCTTGGGATTGGCCACAGGCTGGGTTTCAAGGACAACGAAGTCAACAAGACAAAATCGACAACCTTAATGAGTACATCCTCAACTATTCCCTTTGACACTTTAACAGAACGGTCAGCTAGTTGGAGTGTGACACTTGTCTTTTTCAAATCCCCTAAACCCAAGGTTTGGTACACAGAAAATGGTAAAAGGTTCACACTAGCTCCTAAATCAAGCAAAGCTTTTTCAATTAAGGTGTCACCTATGATGCATGAAATAGTAGGACAATCGGGGTCCTTATACTTCACAGGGACTTGGCATAATAAGATAGAACTAACATGGACTATTAGAAAAGCTTTCTTAGGAACATGAGTGGTTCTTTTGTGTATGCACAAATCTTTTAGACATTTAGCATATGAGGGAACTTGTTGAATGACATTTAGAAGGGAAATATTAATTTTTACTTGTTTGAACACTTCTAGAATTTTGTCTAACTGGGCTGACTGCTTGTTTGGAATAAGTCTTTGAGGGAATGGGGCTTTTGGTTTAAAGACTTTTTCATTTGACTCAGGAGATGTGGTTTGATCATTTTTGGACACATGTTTAGTGGATGGGCCTACTGACTCAAAGGTTGTGGGCTTTTCAGGTTGGGCTGACTTTGAAGATGGATTGTTAGATTCAACATTTAAATTTTTCTCTTCTTCATTATCAATGCCAGTATTATTGTTAAAATAATTTCCATACCTTAAAGAGATTACAGAATTTACATGATTGACTTGGTTGTTTTCAAGTGAATTAGCATGATAAGGTTTTTGATTGGGGGCTGAAAATTTCGGATTAGTCTCGGGTTGACTAGGAAGCTTACCCTTCTCTCTTTCACTAACTATAGTGGCCAATTAACTCATTTGGATCTCTAGACGAGATAAGGCTTGGTTAGTGTTTTTCATTAATGTTTCCATGCTCTTCTCTAAAGTGCTAAGTCTCTTCTCACTTTCATTTGAAAATTTTGAAAAACCTGGTGGATATGGAGTTGCTGAATTTGAATTTTGGTACGGACTAGGATTCGACTTTTGGTAAGGTTGAAAAGATTGATTTAGAGACTGATTGACCTGATTTGAAGAGTTAATTGGGTAGGGTCCTTAGTTCCATGCAAAATTAGGATGATTTCTCCAACCTGGATTATAAGTGGGTGCAAATGGGTTATTCCTAGGTCTTTGAAACATTGCATTGACTTGTTCATATTCTTCAGGTTGGGCCATGATTCTAGGACATTCCTCTATCACATGACTTGGTGAATTACACCTTAGACACAAAGGTGTTGATGTTGAGAGGTGATTCACAGGTGATAGTCCCCTAATTTCTAAAGCTTCGAGTCTTTTAAGTACACCAGTCAACTTAGCTTTGGTGGCAATTGAATTGTCAATTGTATGAATACCCCTAGATGAGCTAGGTTTATCGTTCTCTCGGGTGGTTTCCCATTGCATGGTTTTTTCTGCTAAGTTTTCTAAAAACTCCCAAGCCTTTTCCTCTTCATTATTCAGAAAATCCCCCTGACACATTGACTCTAACACTATTTTAGTGGAATAGTCTAAACCTTCGTAGGCAATTTGGCACAATCTCCATTTCTCAATTCCGTGGTGTGGGCACTAGGATAACAAATTTTTAAATCTATCAAAATATTTCCAAAAGGACTCTTTTTCAAGTTGGCAAAATTGATGAATTGCAGTCCTAATTTTAGCAGTTTTATGATTTGGAAAATATTTTTTTAGAAATGTAACAACAAATCCATCCCACGTTGATATGGAATTATTGGGCAGGCTATATAACCACTTTTTAGCATTATCTTTCAAAGCGAAAGTGATAAATCTTAGCCTAATTGAGTCATCAGACAATTGTTGAATTTTCATTAAAGTACAAACTTCCTCAAATTCTTGAATGAATAAATACGGATCTTCTAAACTAGTGAACCTAGGTAACATATTTATAAAATGCAGTTTAAGTTCAAAATTATTACCCGTTACTGGTGGTAGACTGATGCATAAAGGTTGGGCAGAACAGGAAGGATAACATCGATCCCTTAAAGAAACGGTTTGTGTGACTTCCATTTTTCTTAAAGTAAGATCTTTTAAAGTGGGCTCCAAAAAACCAGGTTTTCTCACTAATCGGGATGTTTTGTCCCTAATCCACACTTTTTGCACACACTACTCAGCAAATAAACAGATAAGCACACAAAAATAAATAAAAGAAAATAATAAAAAATAAAAAAAATTACTTCTAAGGTCAACCTAAATAAAATCTAGACAACTCCTAACTGTTCCAAGTTACACCTCAAGATCCATTAAATTTGAAATTAATCACGCCACTAGCCAGGTAAGTGTAAGAACGGTAGGAGTCTCTCCGTGGGTACGGTGACTAATTAAATAACCACACGTTCTTTAGGCGTTTGCCTTTTGAACCACTTGCCTAGACACCGGTAGTTTGATTAATTAAAAATTCAGCCTCCTCTTAGAGTTTCTTGTCCTAATTGAGCTCGAGAGTCCTAGGGCTAACGTCTACTTGATTTTATTAGGTCAAGGTTATGTAAAATACAAGTTGGGTTGTTTGTGGGCCAAGGAAGGGTGATGAAATCCCCACCTTATATTGTTACAGGTTTTTGTCCTTAATGTTAGATTAAAGATGAAAATGCACAAATAAAAAAAAACGGTAAACAAATAAAATGCCTAAAACTATGTGGATTACGAAGTGAAGAGAAATTTGACGCATCTCAATCCTCCAGCAATCATCACACTTTATATTTGACAAAAAATAAATAAAATAAAAACCTAAATAGGATATGCTCTACGTGAGTGAATGCATGAATGCGGCAATTAGTTTTCTAACTAACAATAAAAACTAAAAAAAATAAAACTAAGCTACAATTTTTTTTTGTTTTTTTTTTAAAAAATAAAATAAAATATGGAGATACGAAGTACTCGAAAAAGCGCAGCAACAAAATTTTTATCTTTTCGCTCCTTCGATCCGCTTTGGTAATCCTGAAAAAGAAAAAAAAATTGAATTAAAAACTAATTCGAATAAATAAAAATTAAGGAATAAAAAAATTAATTCTAGTCTCCGACAACGGCGCCAAAAACTTGATGTGATAAAAATATGTAACTGCAAGTGCACAGTGTCAAATTAAAGAATTGTCAAGTACATGTCGAACTCACAGAGACTAAATTAATTTTAGTATATCCTTAATATCTATTTTAGGCGAATTAGAAATAAATATGGTAGAGATGATTAATTAACTAAATAATGTAAATTAAAAATTAATGAAAACTAGTAATGAGAAAAGCTACCTAGGAATCCGAATCCACTAAATACTAACATAATAAATAATTTCTTATTTTCCAAATTAATTCTCAAATTATTTTTTCTTCCCTTTAAAAATAAAGATTCATATAATTAATATGGGCAAGCATAAGTTATGAAAAATTCACAGATTAACTATAACTTATCAAAACCTCGCAATCAATATAAGAATCATATGCAATTAATGCGAAGGTAAATATGAAGGCAAAAATAATTAGGCACTAATTTCGGAACGGAAAGAAAATATTAATTATGAAATACCTAGTTTCATCATCATCCTAGATATTAGAAATTTAGCTAGTCATGAAAATTAAAACCAACAAATTCAAAATTAAAACTACTAATAATAATTGCATGAAATAAGAACAATATTTAAAAAGAGAATTTCTATTAGATTAATAAAAGAAAGTTACAAATACTCGTTGACACTAGTACCACACATGATCAGAATAAGAGGAAAAACAAAACTCTCAATTGCTGAATAACTCTCTCCCTTTTATACCAGCGAAAAACTAAGGAAAAGAAAATAACAAGTGATGCCCTTCTCTCTAAAACAAGAGACCTATTTATAGGAAAAATAAATTTGTGCCCTAAATTAGATTCATTGAACTTGACCACTTTTGTTCTTTTTTTCCACTTCTTTCCTTTTTGATTTTAATATCTACATGGTAATCTCCCAAAAGTCCTTTTCCATGTAGAATTCTTCTTCTTTTTCTATGTAGAATTCTTCTTGGATATTTCCTTACATGAATAAGAGCATTAAATATTGCTTGATCACCAAGATTTTGACTTTATCGACAAAATATTAAATCCTACAAAATAAAATAAAACATATTAATTTAAGAAACTAATATAATTAAAAGGACAAAATTGGGGATAATAAAATATATGAATTATGTGCTTATCAAGTGTGAGCTAGGATAACAAGGACTTCAGTAACTGCCCTCCATATTGCAGCTGGAGCAAGAAAAACAAGGTTTGTAGAGGAACTGGTGAAAATGATGACCACTAGAGGACCTGGCATTACAGAACCAGGTAGGAAACACCACACTTTGTTTTGGTAGGTATGTGACTGCATGCTGAGAAAGGTCATTGATGTGATAAAAAATGTAACTGCAAGTGCACAGTGTCAAATTGAAGAACTGGCAAGTACAGGTCGAACCCACAGAGACTAGATTAATTTTAATGTATCCTTAATATCTATTTTAGGCGAATTAGAAATAAAGATTGTGAATCAATTAACTATAATTAAACTAACTAATAATAAGGAAGCAATCTAGGAATCCGAATCCATTAAATAATAAACATAACAAGTAATTCAATCTCTTCTATTTTTATAACTTAATTATGATTTTGATCTCCCTTCCCTTTAATTTAGTAATTTTATAATTAACGTGGGTAAACATAGACTATGAAAATTTAAGGATTAACTATAACCCATCAAAACTTCTTTGAGCAAGCATGGATTATGAAAAACTCATTCTTAACAATAATCTATCAAAACCTCTTAATTAATTTAAAATCACATAAGAACTATAAAACAAAGGTATTTCAATGATGAAACATGAAGGCGAAATCAATTAAACATAAAAGCATAAATAATAGAAGAGATAAAAAAAATATTATCATGAATAATTATTTAATTTCATCTTCATCCTAGATTAAAGAAATTAACTAGACATGAAAATAAATAAACTAAGTAAAATAAAGAAGAAGTAAAAAATTAAAAATAAAATAAGAAAACTCCCTTTAATTAACAATCCTCCAACAAGCGTACAATGAAGAAATAATTTAATCCTACTCCTAACCTAAACTAATACCTCCCTTCTCTCTAAAACAATAGACCTATTTATAGGAAAAATAAATTTGTGCCCTAATTTACATTCATTGAACTTGGCCTCTTTTATTCCCTTTTTGATTTCAATCTCTATATGGTAATCTCTCAAGAGTCCCTTTCCATGTAAGTTTCAACTTCCTAGTGGCAATCAACTTCTCAAAGATATCTTCTAGATTGACTTTCTTTTCTCTTGCTGGATTTGACTTGCACACCAAGATTGTTCCACCTCCTTCCTTCTCCTTGTAGAATTCTTCTTGGATATTTTCTTACATGAATAAGAGCATTAAATATTGCTTGATCACCAAGATTTTGACTTTATCATAACAAAATATAAAATCCTACAAAATAAAATAAAACATATTAATTAAATAAACTAATATAATTAAAAGGACAAAATTAAGGATAATAAAATGTATGAATTATGTGTCTATCAGTCATTCCAAGCTTAAGCGCAGAGCATTACAGTTAGAATGATTTGGAGGTCAATTCATTTCAGGAGAACATTGTATGCTGAGAACATTGAAATTGAATTTTGGTGTTTCTATTGCATGAAGTTTACAAGCCCCAACTTTGATTTCCTTGAAACAAATGATGATGAAGTGGACCTAACATGACACACTTTATTCGTTCTAGTTCGTTGTTATTCTTTCAGGTCTCTTATATTAGTTAATAAACATTGTAGGTATTATGGTCTTTGGGAGACCAAGATACAATAATAAATTTTGTATTTATCGTGACTCGAGCATTATCTATTTATATGTGGAGTATTAATTTTATTAACTCTTTATGTATTGCCTTATCAATTAGTTTGAAACAAGTATGACAATATTTATATTTACCTGAAATATTAAATTTAATATTTCTTATAGATATTAATAATAATAATAATAATAATAATAATAATAATAATAATAATAATAATAATAATAATAATAAATATGAAATTTCTGATTTGAAAATCAATTATAATTTCTAATGAATTTTGATTATTTAGCAATTAATTTTTTTATTTACAAATTTATAATTTGTGAAGGAATTTTTCTCTCACTAAATTGAAAAAAAAAAGATTCTCAATTTATAGTTAGTGAAGAATCTTCTCTCGTTAAATAAATTTGTTCGTCACAATATATTATTTGTGAGGGAATAAAGCTATTCACTAATTTTAAATAGTCCTTCTTACAATATTATTAACGAAGGAAACTATCCTTTCACTAAATAACAATATTCCATTACCAAATATAATTTGTGAATAAAAAGTTATTCACAATATATCCTTCACAAAAAAGATCTAGTTACTACTTAGCGAAGGATACCCTATTGCAACGAGGTCTTATGCGAGCAATCGTGTGAAGGAAATATTTATTCGCAATAAATCTCTTGTGAGTGATATATTATGTCTTGTGAAGAATTTGTCATTCACTAGATGCCCTTTTTGGTGTAGCATCACAACTGACTAATCCCAATCCCAAATGAATTATCTCAAATTAAATGGAATGCTACGATAACAATTTACCCAATGTGTGATACCTGACAGATGCACTTAACCTGAAGAAGAACTTATGTATGTTGAAGTGAATGCAAAGTTGGACTTGTTCCTTCAAATAGTTGATAACCCTAGCAATTGTTCACTTGAAGTGGAAAAATCCGTGTAGAGTTGTTGTGGAGAAGCAAGAAATCCGAATTGGACTAGAATTGGAGTTGTATCATGAATTTGGACAAGCCGAAGATGGGTCTTGGTTTGGGGAGGGATCTATGCAAGAGTTGTGGTTAAATCCAATTGGGAGAGGAGAAAACTAGGGCTTGGTCGAGTGCCTTGGAATTGGAATGGAAGAATCTGATTTGGAACGGTTTTTAAAAATTGAAATATGTCATCTTTGCCGAGGCGAAGAATTTTAGCCTTGGAATCTCGTCGGGGCGAAGAATTGCAGAGGGTCTGGGCCGAGGCGCACATTGGAGCCGCTGGGGCGAAGACTGGCAGAGGAGTTCTTGCCGGGGCGAGAATCTCCAGGCTATTTTTCTCGCCGGGGCGAAGATCCCTATTCCTGAAAATTGAATTTTTTTTTCTCTTCTCTTTAATTATTGCAATCCCAAAGCCTTTTCCCTGTTTAAAGCAAAGTAAAATAGATTAACGCAATTAATAGAGATTGGATTAACACTTAAAATTCTAAAACAAATAAGCTACTAATTATACTAAATATACGCAAGAATATTGAACTAAACTAATCTACTAAAGCAATAAAATAACATGATTAGGTTGCCTCCCATCAAGCGCTTGGTTTATAGTCGTCAGCCCGACTTTCTCTACGGTATCATGGATCAGTCTGGTCGATCGAAGTGAGATAAATCGAGGTTGCTTATCGATCAACATCGCCTCCCCAATAATGTTTAAGTCTTTGACCATTGACCTTGAACGTACGCTTTATGTTCGGTTCTTCAACTTCGATTGCCCCGTGGGGAGCTACAGAAGTGACAACAAAAGGACCTGACCATCTAGACTTTAGCTTCTCGGGAAATAACCTCAATCTGGAGTTGAACAACAATACCGTCTGACCTGGTTCAAATTTCCGCTTAATTATCCTCTTGTCATGCTACATCTTGACTTTTTCTTTGTACAGCTTAACGTTCTCATATGCGTGGTGCCGAGATTCCTCCATCTCGTTTAGTTGAAGCAACCTTTTCTAGCCAGATGCTTGTAGATCAAAGTTCAACTTCTGAATGGCCCAATATGCATTATGTTCAAGCTCGACCGGTAAATGACACGCTTTTCCATAAACCATTCTATATGGTGACATTCCAATGGGATTCTTGTAGGCTGTTTGATACGCCCATAAAGCATCGTCTAACTTCATTGCCCAATCGTTTTGAGATGGATTCACAACTTTTTCCAAAATTTGCTTAACTTCACGATTTGACACCTCCGCTTGGCCATTAGTTTGGGGATGATATGTCGTAGTAATCTTATGTTTGACTCGATACTTAGCGAGAAATTTAGTGAAGTGCTTGTTGCAAAAATGGGTGCCCTCATCACTGATTATGGCCCTTGGTGTACCGAATCGAATAAAAATATTTTTTCGCAAGAACCGCATAACCACTTTGGCATCATTTGTGGGTAATGCAGCTGCTTCAACCCAATTTGATATGTAATCCACTGCCAAAAGTATGTACTGATTGTTGAATGATGAAGGAAATGGCCCCATAAAGTCAATGCCCCATACGTCGAAGAGTTCAACTTCAAGGATAGTGTTGAGAGGCATTTCATGCCTTTCGAAATGTTGCCAACCCTCTAACATCTGTCGCACTTTAGAACAAAAAGGTGGGCATCTTTCAACAATGAAGGCCAGAAAACCCTGATTGTAGCACTTTTGTAGGTGTTCTCTTTCCCCCATAGTGTCCCCCATACTCTAAAGAATGGCACCAATTCAATATGCTTTCCATCTCTTCACGTGGTACACAATGTCGTATCATTTGATCCGCACAAGTTTTAAAAAGAAATGGTTCATCCCAAAGGTATTGCTTGACATCATGGAGGAATTTTTTTCGCTGCTGAGAATTTAAATCAGGCGAGAGCACATCGCTGACTAGGTAGTTCACGTAATCAGCATACCAAGGCACTTCTGTGTTAATACGGAATAGTTGCTCATCCGAAAATAACTCATTGATCACCACATCATCCTTTTTCTGAATTTTTGAATTCTCTAACTTCGAAAGATGATCAGCCACCTGATTTTTCGTACCCTTTCTATCTCGGATTTCCAGGTCGAATTCTTGCAGAAGAAGGACCCATCGAATCAACCTTGGTTTGGCATCCTTCTTTGTAATCAAGTATTTGATGGCAGAATGATCAGTGTAGACAATTACCTTGGTCCCAATCAGATATGCTCAAAATTTATCAAAGGCGAAGACCACTGCAAGCAACTCCTTTTCTGTGGTGGTGTAATTCAACTGAGCATCAGTAAGCGTCTTGCTTGAATAGTAAATGGTATGAAATATCTTATCCCTACGCTGACCCAACACCGCTCCGACTGCATAGTCACTCGCATTACGTATCAATTCAAATGGCAAAGTCTAATCTAGAGCAACTATAATCGATGCTGTGACTAACTTCTTTTTCAGCACTTCAAAAGCCTCAATACACGACTGGTCAATCTTGAATGGAACATCTTTCTCAAGAAGTGAACATAATGGTTTTGAAATTTTGGAAAATCCTTGATAAATCATCCGTAAAAATCCGCATGTCCGAGAAAACTCCTTATGCCCTTTACAAATGTCGGCAAAGGTAATTTTTCAATAGCTTCAACAGAGGCAGGATCTCTACTCTTTTGATGGTGCCGCTGATTATCGGTTTCCCATTCTATCATCCACCGAGACTAATTTGGCCAGAGTATACAGGTTTTGGGCTCATCATGTGACAACAGAGTTCTGAGATAGTCATCCAAGTCAGTCGTCTGAGTATTTGGCCTAACTGGAGGCCGATTTATTGCTTGGTACCGCAGATATTGATGACAACTCATCTAGGGAGGAGCCTCTGGAGGACCTAAAGGATGATCATGCAGACCTTCAGAGGATGAGCTGTTTACTGGTTTGACGGAGACATTAACTGGAGATGTACCCCCTCCCTCTGCTCCTATGGCTACGCCAAGAGCAGTCTTTGAGAGTTGTATTTGTAGTCTCACTTTTGAGCGGGATCAGGCACGGGTTGTGATGATGACTGCCTTAGCTGGTAGGGACACCGCCTATGCTAAGAGAGATGCTGCTCTTGCAGATAGGAATGCGGCTTTTGCTGACAGAGATGCTCATTGAGATTACGCTAAGGAGGTTGTTGGCCAGGCCCGTCAAGTTTTGGATGACCAGGATGAGACTGTTCGTACCGCATTGGTTTTGTTGAGGCGGGTTGAGGCAACAGAGCAGGAGTTTCGATCTCCACCTGAGACCTCAAAGATTGCAGCCTGCCTTTCGCTTTTGGCTTCTTTGACTTCAGATTTGTAGATCCTACTTTATTTAATTTTTCTACACAGACTATATCATTTGTCATTCATCACAGAAAACTAATATATATCAAAACAATCGAATATAAAAAGGTTTTACATTTTTAGTCAACTTCCCTTTTTGATGTATATCCGCCCATTTATCTGATCGCCACCTCCTTTTGATGATTACTATCCCGGTATATTGCTGATTCTCTTCTTCAAGGTCTCATGTCGAATTTGATGGATGATGCCGATATGCTACCTGATCTCATCGGAGTGGGTCGTTGACCATGTTAATAGGATATAATGGTTTGGTTTATTTGGGGAAGTCTGGTTTTTGGGTTTGTATCTTGGTCGAAATTATGTTTAGATAGGTATTTGGTTGGTCGCTAGACAGATTAGATGGTTTATTGGTAAGGCTTCATGATTGACAGATCATTAAAGGGGTTTTAAGAATTAGACTGCACCAGCAATGGCTGCCTAAGTACTTCTATAACAACGAAAATATCAGGTCTTACGTAGTTCAAGCCGAGTATAAGAAAAACTTTCTTTTTTTTCCTTTTTTTTGAATCCTCATGCATAATATCGTTTCACAAAGTCCGCATTAAGAGGTTATGAAAATACCTCACCGTCCATTTCTTAAAGTATTAAGGCTCCTTTTGATAATACTGTTTTAACAACGAACGGTCCTTCCCAGCTCAACACAAATTTCCCTTTGGCTTGATCTTGGCAAGGAATGATATTCTTCAATACCAAGTCATTTTCTTTAAACTCCCATGATCGTACCTTTTTATTATAGGATCGAGAGATACGTTGCTGATATAGCCGCCCATGGAAGATGGCGACATTCTTTTCTCATTTATCAAAGCCAACTAGTCGTATCGATCTTGTATCCACTGTCTTTCTTCAATTTGGGCATCCAATAATGTTCTGAGAGATGCCATTTCGACTTCGACTGGTAATACGGCCTCTGTGTCGTATACTAAGGAGTAGGGGGTTGCCCCAGTCGATGTGTGTATTGACGTTCGATAAGCCAGTAAGGTAAGAGGTAATAAATCTAGCCATCCTAGATGATTAGCTGTCATTTTCTCCATAATTTTCTTGATATTTTTGTTTGTAGCTTCTATAGCTCCATTCATCTTTGGCCTGTAAATGACTGAATTGAGATGTTTAATTTTGAACCTGTCGCATAGCTCTTTCATCATCGCATTGTTCAAGTTCTTGGCATTATCTGATATTAGAATTTTCGATTGTCCGTATCGGCATATAATGTTATTTCGGATAAAATTGACAATAACCTCTTTTGTTACTTTGGGAAAGGACGCCGCTTCGATCCATTTGGTAAAATAATCGATTATGGGGACTATAAATCGATGCTCATTGCTTGCTTTGGATTTAATTGGGCCAATCACATCCATCCCCCCATAGAGAACGGTCAAGGAGAAATCATGCAAAGTAGATCGTTAGGCGGTGCGTGGATGATATTGTTAGGTTTGTATATAACGCGAATATGCAATCAAATTACATAAATAAAGCGAAAGTGCGATAAAATCGGATTTTTAAATTTTATACAAACCATCACAATGATCAATCTATGTGCTCAATTAACGATATAAACGAAAGAGATAGAGATTAAGAAATTATACCATCGTAGAACCGTGCTTCCTCGGGTACAAGTTCACCTCCAATTCCTTCGAGTTCTCCTTGAATTCCACCGACTAAATTCCTTTGCTTGATCAACGTTAGCCACCTAAGTGTTTGGCCTCTAGAGGTGATCCACCAAGGAAGAACAGTTATTCAAGAAGTTGGGTGTTGGCAAAACCCTAGTTTCTATCTCTATTGAAATTGCAAGTACTCTCCACAATCTAATGTAAGAGTGTGTAACCCTAATCTATGATAAGACTCCTCTTATTTATAGATGTAGGAATAACCCTTCCCTAAACTATTTAGGATTAGGGTTTCTATTATAATTAAACTCCTTTAATTAATTATACTCCTAATCCAATTAGGAATTCATGGGAGAGTACTTCTATTAATTAATTCCCAATCCCTATTAGGAATTAAATAATAGTAATAGTAATAATAATAATAATAATAAGACTCCTCTTATTAATTTATATTTAATATTTCCAAAATATTAAATAATAAATATTAAGCTATTTAATTTATTCTATCTCCATAGATTAAATTAAATACACTTAACTTATTATTACTATTATGCCATTTACTTTTTAAATAAATATTTTTCTTTTGCGGTGTGACCTTTTAGGTTCTCCATATTAAACTGGTTGTGAATAAATCAATTAGAACAATTCTAATTTTATTTAAATAAATAAATTAAACTATTTAATTCATTTAAATAAATAATATTTATTCTACAATAAGGGTAAGCCCTCTTAGCGATCAACGACTTTCCAGATAATATAGATTTTAACATTAATCACAAAAGAACCTTTCAGTGAATAGTTACCGTACAATTCAATCCTTCTACCATACAATGTCCCAATTAAATATAAGACATGGATTTACTGTCAAGTCTTATTTTATTTAATTATATGTATTTCGATTCCCAAATGCACAACTCTAAATAATGCAAATTAGAAACTCCTTTCTAATTTCATTGCCTTGGCCAAGGACTACTGAGTTGTCATTTATCGAATCACATAGGATCATTCACCTATCTCCACGTACAACTTATTATACCCAATCATACCCTTTGATATACCCTAAAGGTCTTAAGGGACATGTCAAAGTATAACTCATCATACACAAGATACTATGATGATCTCAAGTCCAAGGATCACTTGTACTACTATCACTATAGGAATTCCTATTGACAGGCGAGTAAAACTCCATTAGGTATTCCTTAGCGAGCCACATTCAATGAACTTATTCTCCAATAAGCACCTACATACTTGCTTTAGTGTCTCTACACAAATGATTATGAGATCAATCATCCTCTTCTTAAGAGCAAATAACGTATGTACTAATCTATCCGGATTCACTAATCCCCTATTTAGTAATCCAACAATTAGGAACGATTTTAGTTTGTGAGCTATCTAGAATTTAGATCTCATTAGCATGATCACCATCATGATTCTAAAAGCATTGCTCAAAACTATGGGTTTATCACATTTAATATAACAGCACTATGTAGATAATGTAAAATGCCTTTAATAACCGAATAAGATTACAAAGAATATGCTACATCATATCAAATATGATTGGCTTGTGTGCATACTACTTTCAATCTCCCACTTGCACTAAAGCCAATCGTCATGGTATCTAATACCCTTCTTCTCTAAGTGACGATCATCCTGTCGTTTGGATAAAACTTCAGTAAATGGATATGCAATGTTGTTCTTGAGAGTCCACTATCTCTATAGTGACTTTTCTTCTTTCAATGATTCCTCTAATCAATTGAAAGTGCCGCAACACATGTTTGAATCCAAGATGAGATGTAGGAACTATTCCTAGTTCTGTAATGAACTTTTCATCCAAACAATCAATTTGCAGCTTCATTTACAGCTATATACTTTGTCTTTGTCACTAAACTAGTAACTCTTTGCTATTTTGGAACCTTTCCAATTCACTGCACCACCATTCAAGGTAACAATTTACCCTAAAGTGGATTTGTTATCGTCTTGGTCAGTCTGAAAAACTTGAGTCTGTTTAGCCCTCTAGTTTTAATTCAGACCTACCATGAATCATGATCACATATTCAGTACCGGTTAAGTACTTAAAGATGTTTATCACTGTCTTACAGTGATCTTCTCCAAAATATGACTGATCAACATCAGGCCTTGTATATTCATTGCATACATGATAGTAACTCATGTGATAAGTAGGTTTCATACCTACTTATTGGATACTATTTTGTTTCATTTGTTGCTTAACTAGTAGCTCCATAGTATGCTTTCATGCATTTTTTCCCTTCCTTTCGGTATTGCTTCACTATTTTGTATTCTATGGCTTTTGCACAGTTTTTGGTTAATTTGATACGAGTTATGATGCATTTGTTGTTTGGGAGCTAAAGGAATACTTGTTGCTTGTACAGAACACGAGAATCGAGAAATCAGGCTACAACAGTACATCAGCAGACTGGCAGCCTGCGCAGCTACGCCTAGCTTGGCCTTGAGGTCGGCGCAGCTGCGCCCCCCTGTTCCTGTCGATGCTCCCCTGCGCAACTGCGCCCACTTTGCAAAGGATTGCGGCACAGCTGCGCCTGTCGCCAGCCAGCCATGCAGACACGTTCCAGCCAGCGAAGCAGCACTACCAAAAATCATGCAATGCCAGATTTTGAGGGATTAGTGGAGCAAAACTTTATTAGTGGGAATCAGAATAAGTCAATAGAAGACAAATTAAGCATGTAATAAAATGAATTGAGAATTTAATTTGGAAAAAAAGCTCTCCCACACGAAAATTAGAAACGTTTACTGCATTCTTAGTTCCAATTTTGAAAACAACCAGCAGAGCATCAATTTTGCTCGGGAATAGAAGAATGGAGCTATATGGATGCTGAATTGAAGCTTGGGAAGCAAGAAATCAAGAATCAACACAACTTGGAAAATCATCAGAAGTTGTAGAAACGGAAGAACGGAAACAGGG
Source organism: Aralia elata (assembly GCA_034770075.1). Taxonomy (NCBI): domain Eukaryota; kingdom Viridiplantae; phylum Streptophyta; class Magnoliopsida; order Apiales; family Araliaceae; genus Aralia; species Aralia elata. Next base: position 60,430,168 of record CM068378.1, read on the forward strand.
AGCTTTAATATTTTCTGTTTTTGATTAATTTTTCCTATTCTATAATTATGATGATGAACCAATTATGTATGATGAATTCTATTATTGTTATCATGAATTAAATTTAATTCTTGGGATTATAATGGATCTTTTGCATTAACTGAAAATTGGAATGCTTCCTTATTATTGCTAGTTGGTTATGAAATGAATGTCTAGCATAATTTATACTTAATGTTTAATTGCTTGATCATCAATTACCATGATAATTTATATGGAATTGAGAAAGGAAGTATAAATTGAGATCTGATTATGTTAGCATATGTTCATAGCCTTTACATTCCTCGTGAAGTTATGATTCGTGCTTAGGATAGAGATATACCGAAGTACCATATGTGGCCAATTGAGAACTTGTACTTAAACCCTTTTGATTGTAATTTACATAGAAATATAGTGCGTTAGTCATCTAGGGTGTTCACATTCATTCTATCAACTGTGGATTTAATGTGATATGAATATGGTGCATCGAGAGGTGGTCATATTTTACATTCGTGTTCTCAACCAACATTCCATAATAATCAATTAGCAACAATAGAAAGCATGGAAATCTAAGTTTGTAATAAGTGAAATTATAATCCCAAACCCATAAAAAATTGTATTTATATAATTATAATTTGTTCAATTTATTTCTTTAGTAATCATTAGACAATTTCATCATTGTAATCAATCGTTTAAAGAGACCGAAATAATTATAAAATCGGTGTTTGTAGTCGTAAATGCAAATTCTATTCCTCGTGGGATCGATACTTTACCTACTTTATATTACTTGTGGATCAAGTGCACTTGCGTGTATGAGTCGTATTTGTTATACATACAAATATACCAACAAGGTTTTGGCGCCGTTGCTAAGGAATTATAATTGCATTTATAACTTTCATCATCAATTTAAATTAGATTGGTTTTAGTTAAACAAATCTGCCCTTATCTTAATTCTATTTTATATTCTTCTACATTGTCATAGGTACCCTTGAGTAGTGTATGCATACTCGATCGAAGAATCTTAACCTATTGCCTTTCGTGGACAACATTGAGAAAAGGGTTCAACAGTCAAGAAAGTGTGCTGAAAATACTCTGGAGAATCTAGACCAACCACAAGCAATGGCGGGAGAAGCACAAAAAGCATTGAGAGATTATGCTACGCCAAGGATCAATGATTTGCAATCAAATATCTCAAGGCTGGCCATAACAACCAATTCCTTTGAAATCAAACCAGGGACTATCCATATGATCCAAAATTCTGTCCAATTTGGGGGAATGGTAGTTGATGATCCAAACGAGCACTTGATAAATTTTTTAGAAATCTGTGATACATTCAAATTCAGTGGGATTTCAGAAGATGCAGTGAGATTGCGGTTATTCCCATTCATATTGAGGGATAAAGCAAAGAGTTGGCTACACTCACTACCACCAGGATCTATTACTACTTGGCAAGATTTAGCGCAGAAATTCTTAGCAAAATTCTTTCCACCAGCCAAAACTGCTAAGTTGAGAAATGACATCTCCTCATTTGAGCAACATCATGGGGAATCCTTATATGAGACATAGGAGCGGTACAAGGAACTATTGAGAAAGTGTCCACATCACGGTGTGCCACAATGGATGCAACTTAACACATTTTACAATGGGTTGAATATTCAAACACGGTCAGGCATTGATGCATCTTCGGGAGGAACATTTATGGCTAAAAACTATGACGAAGCTTATGAACTTTTGGAGACCATGGCTACGAATAACTATCAATGGCCATCTTTTAGATCCAGCCAACCAAAAGTAGCAGGGATATTAGAAGTTGACACAGCCACATCACTTCAAGCCCAGATATCTGCTATAGTCAAAAAGATTGACAACCTATATGAAGGAAAGGGACAACAAGTTTCCATGATTTGTGAGCTTTGTGTGGGTGCACACCCTTCTGACCAATGTGCCATTAATTCTGAATCTGTGCATTTTGTGAGCAACTATCAGCGACCAGCAAATCAATATCAGAACAACTACAATCCGGGGAATAGGAATCATCCTAACTTCTCTTGGAGCAACCGTCAAGATTATCCACAAGCTCCAAAACCTCACAATCCTTCGGGGTTCCACAATCAGCAACAAGCCACAACTACTGATAAGAAGGTTGCTGAAATGAATGAAAATTTGGAGAGATACATGGCCAAAACTGATAAGTTGGAGCAAGGTCAAGCATTGGGTTTCAAGAATTTGGAAAACCAGATGAGTCAATTGTTCAGCTTGTTATCTAATAGACCTCAGGGGGCTCTTCCTAGCGACATAGAAATCAACCTAAGGAGAAATAGAAAGGAACAATGCCAAGCTGTCACACTCAGAAGTGGGAAGCAGACTCTGCCAACCGGCGCAGCTGCGCCCAGTTTGTAAAGGGAACTAACGCAGCTATGCCCTTCTCCTGAAGTTGATCCAGTCGGCGCAGCTGCGCCCATTGTGCAAGGGAAGCCAGCGTAGCTTCGCCCTTCCCCAGAATCTGACTCTGCTGAAATTTTTGGAGAGGAAGAAAGCATAGAGAAATCTGAGCCCACATCAACAAAAAGCACAGAAAAGACTCAACCCCCTCCCACCAGATACTACCCACCAGTTCCGTACCCTTAGAGGCAGCAAAAGCAGAAACTGGATAAACAATTCTCTAAGTTTCTTGAGGTTTTCAAAACGCTTCAAATCAACATACCATTTGCAGAAGCCTTAGAACAAATGCCGAGCTATGCCAAGTTTATGAAGGGGATTCTGTCAAGGAAGAAGAAATTGTAAGATTTTGAAATTGTAGCTTTGACAGAGGAATACAGTGCGGTATTACAAAGAAAGCTACCTCCAAAGTTGAAGGATCCAGGCAGCTTCACCATTCCTTGCACCATTGGAGACCTGTCATTCAAAAAATGCTTATGTGATCTTGGTGCAAGCATTAATCTCATGCCATTGTCCGTCTTTACTCAGTTGGGATTACCAGCACCCAAGCCAACAAATGTCTCTCTTCAGCTAGTTGATCGTTCAGTCACCTATCCGAGAGGAATTGTGGAAGATGTTCTTAAGGTTGATAAGTTCATATTCCCAGTTGACTTCATAATCCTAGACTTCGAGGAGGACAAGGATATTCCCATCATACTTGGGAGGCCATTTCTAGCTACCAGGAGAACTCTCATCGATGTGCAAAAGGGAGAATTGACAATGAGGGTTCAAGACCAAGAAGTCACCTTTAATGTCTTTAAAGTTATGAAATTCCCAACTGAGGAGGAAGATTGTTTCCGAGTAGATATCATTGAAAGTGCTGTGACCGAAGAATTCATAAAAGCCACACATAGTGACTTGCTTGAGATGACACTGACAGGAGACATCGACTTGGACAAGCCCGAGAACTGTGAGTATGTTCATTTTCTAGATGCAATACCTAGGATGGCAAAGTTCAAAGTACCAATTGAGCCCTTGAAAAGTTTAAATGAATCCTCATCTCATTTGAAACCATCTAGAGAGGCACCTCCCAAACTTGAGCTTAAGCCCTTACCAAGTCATCTCAGGTATGCATATCTAGGCAATTCAGATACTTTAACTGTCATTATTTCCTCTGCACTAACCTCTTTACAGGAAGGCAAGCTGATAAGAATCCTTCGAGAATTCCAAGGGGCTATTGGATGGACCATCGTTGACATAAAAGGAATTAGCCCCTCATTTTGCATGCACAAGATTCTGATGGAAGATAACAGCAAGCCCACCATAGAACATCAAAGAAGGCTGAATCCCATCATGAAAGAGGTGGTGAAAGCCGAAATTCTAAAATGGTTAGACACCGGGATCATCTATCCCATCTCTGACAGTCCATGGGTGAGCTCTGTGCAGTGTGTGCCAAAGAAGGGAGGAATAACTGTGGTAAGAAATGAGAACAACGAGTTGATACCAACTCGAATAGTCACGGGGTGGAGAGTTTGCATGGACTACCGAAAGCTCAACAAAGCCACGAGGAAATATCACTTCCCACTTCCATTCATAGATTAAATGTTGGACAGACTAGCAGGGCACGAATACTACTATTTGCTTGACGAATATTCTGGATATAATCAAATTGCCATCGCTCCAGAGGATCAAGAGAAGACAACTTTTACTTGTCCATATGGAACTTTTGCTTTAGGCGAATGTCTTTCAGTCTATGTAATGCTCCAGCCACATTTCAACGGTGCATGATGGCAATATTTTCTGACATGGTCGAAATCAACATGGAGGTTTTCATGGATGATTTTTCAGTGTTTGGAAATTCCTTCGACAGTTGTCTAGAGAATTTGGTCATGGTACTAAAAAGATGCGTGGAAACAAATCTAGTGCTGAATTGGGAGAAATGTCACTTCATGGTTCAAGAAGGAATAATATTGGGACACAAAGTCTCAGTAAAAGGTTTGGAGGTGGATAAAGCAAAGTTAGAAACCATCGAGAAATTGCCTCCACCAACTTCTGTTAACGGAGTTCGAAGATTTTGGGGCCATGCTGGGTTCTACCGGAGATTTATCAAAGACTTCTCCAAAATCACAAAACCGCTGTGCAATCTATTGGAAAAAGGATGTCCCGTTCCTATTCGATGAAAATTGCTTAGCAACCTTTGAGTTGTTGAAAAAGAAGTTAACAACAGAACCTGTGATAGTGGCACCGGATTGGTCTCTTCCATTTGAGCTTATGTGTGATGCTAGTGATTACGCTGTGGGCAAGTTCCGGTCCTATCTCATTGGAACAAAGGTAGTGGTGTACACAGACCATGCAGCAATTCGGTATTTGATCTCCAAGAAAGATGCCAAACCAAGGTTAATCAGGTTGATCCTTTTGCTCCAAGAATTTGACTTGGAAATAAAGGACAAGAAAGGCACGGAGAATCTAGTTGCTGATCATCTTTCCAGATTAAACAATCCGAATTTGGAGAGCAAAGAGAAGGTTGAAATAAACGATTGCTTCCCTCATGAACAACTATTTGCAATCACATCTGAGATCCCATGGTTCGCTGATATTGTCAACTATCTTGTGAGTCATGTACTACCACCGGATCTAACTTCTCAGCAGAAGAAGAAATTTTTGCATGATACAAAGAGATACATGTGGGACGAGCCTTACTTATTCAAACAATGTACAGATCTTGTGATCCGAAGGTGCATTCCCGATGTCGAGACTACCAGTATATTACATGCATGTCATTCTTCTCTGTATGGCGGCCATTATGGAACGCAGAGAACTGCCGCCAAAGTACTCCAGGCCGGGTTCTATTGGCCCACTTTGTTCAAAGATGCCCATCAATTCATAAAGAATTGTGATTGATGCTAACGGGTGGGCAACATCTCCAACCACAATGAAATGCCACTAAATGTGATCTTGGAGGTGGAGATCTTTGACGTATGGGGCATAGACTTCATGGGACCATTTCCATCATCCTGCAACAATCTCTGTAACGAATGCAATTTTTGTGATTAAATAAAAATATTTATTGATATTTTTATTAATTTATTTATTGAGTAAAATAAATAATTTATAAGTTATGGTGAAAGAATTTTTGTTAAATGTTATTTGTATGTGGTTTGATGTAATTATTTTAATTTAATAATTAAATTAGATGATTAAATGATTTATTTGAATAAAAAATTTATTTAAATAAGATAGTTTATTTGGTGTTATTATTATTGGTTAAGTGGTACTATTATTTAAGTTGGTAAGGTTTAATTAAATTTATTTAATAATAAGTTCAATTAAATTAAAAGTGTGACAATTAAAACTATATGTTATAATGAGTTATTAAAATAAATAGAAAGAGTCTTTATTTCCATCAAACCAAACAAGGCCTTATGACCTTTGGTTGGAAATAATGAGTTATTTTAATTTATTTTTACCAAACAAAGCCTTATGGCTTTTGAATTTTTATAACTGATGACTTAATTAGAAAATATACGTTCCATCAGTTTTTATTTGTTTTGCTTGTCAGTTGTTAAAAGAAAAGAAAACACAGAGTTTAAAAAAAAGGAAGAATATACAGAGAAGAAGAGAGAATTAGAGAGAAAATTGAGAATTGAGAGGTTTGTGAACTAAGAAAGAGAAGGAAGAGAAGTGCTAAGCTAAGGAATTATATATAGCTTGAAGGTATAATCTCTTTTAAGTTTTATTTATAGTTTTGTTTCACTGTATATGATTTCTATTTTACTGTGTATGAATTTATATGCTAACTACATGAATTACTTGGTTATAGTTGTTAGTAAGTATGAATTAGAGATTGTGTGATGATTATAAACCAATTTAATTGAATTAATCCAGGAAAACATGTTTTAAAATTGAGTTTTTGGTTACAGAGTTCTGTTTTCATGTATGACATATGTGAATGAAAATTGATGCTTAACTTGGTTGTTAATCGGTTAATTGATATTTGATTATGATTATATGATGAAAAATGAAAAGAATGCAAGTAGAATGGATTAAAATGGTTGAAAGATGAAGTCACAGTGTTTAATTTCATTAAAATGGTTAAAACTTGAATATCTTGTTTTAACAGAGAATTTTTGATTCAAGTTGGTTGATTATGTGTAATATGATGGTTAGAATGTTTAGAAACATGTTGGGTAATTGTTTTCTAGCATGTTTGATGTCTGGGTATGTTTAATTTATGTGTTAGATGATAGAATTCGGAAAATTTTGGCCAAATTTGGCCTAAGTTTTCACTGGTTCGCGAACTGTAGAAGGTGTCAGTCGCGTCTACCGCCCCGACGGTAGAAATGAGCTAGAACTATCGCCCCGACGGTCTTGTCGCCCCGGCATAGTTGAACTATGTTTGTCGCCCCGGCGACGGTTTCGTTTAGAATTTCACCGCCCCGGCGGTGGAACAGTAAAAAAAAATTAAATTAAAATTTATTTATTTGTTTTGGTGATATCGCTATGTTGTTATATGTATGTTTAAAACCTATATTAAGGTAATAAATGACTAATAAGATACCAAGATGGTTGTTAATCAAATACTTGATGATTATCGATTGTCAATCGAAATGTTATAATAAAATAAGATACTACAATGAGTGGTAAGCGAATATTTAATGAATATCAAATGACATTTGATATATTAAATGAAGTGGGATAAGAACAAACCTTAAAATGTATATAAATCTGTAACTAATTATCATTATCGTTTTGTAATCAAAGTGTATAGGGTAATTAAGGGACGTGCATTATTTGAACTTGTAAACTACGCTCGAGGCAAGTTTTCCACCCTTAATCTTATTATTTCGTTTGAAGCAAGTTCCTTATCTCAATTTATTACTTTTACGTTGAGCAAGTTTTCCTTCCTTAAACTTGTTATTTCATTTAAAGCAAGTTAATTTTCATTGAGCAAGATTATAACCTTAGCTTATTGTTATTCAAGCAAGGTTGCTATCGTGATTAAGAGCTAAAGCTTTATTCCAGTTATTTATTGTTTGATCTTTGATCATTATTCAAACTTGAACAGAATTTCTATTGTACAAACTTTATTGATGAATCAATTGTTTAGTGACTAGCAAACCCTTATTGATTCAGCTAGTCCTTAGTTGATGAGCGTTCTAAAGACTTAGAATATTTTTAAAATCTTTCCAAACCAAGTTCCTTTTGGTACAGATTCTGATGCTAAACTGAGATGAACAACCCTAATATAGGGGATTAATTACGCGACAGCGTTAAAATGTTTGTGCACAATACATTGTACAAAGGGCTGATTCCCCTGAGTACGAGATGGATGGTCCATAGTCTATAAGACTGTTAAAGGTTACGGTAGAAATACTTGATAACCTAGGACATAGTTCGAGGTCTTGTGACCCTCAGATACACTTTTAATCCTGAATCTATATTTAGTTCTTGAGCTAAGCTTTCTGTTGAGCTTTCAGATCTTGACTAGTTATTGAGTGAATTCAGAAAAACCATTATACCTCAATTAAAATCTATTTCTTTGATTATTCAATTGCTATTGTTATCACACTTGTGAGCAATTGTTTGCTCACTCTTGCGCTTAAACATTGCAGCTAAAGCAGAGAAATCGGACGAGCCGTCCACAACCAAAGGTAAGGGCAAGATGCCAAAGTAGCAAGAGATTTATTATCCACTTGATGTTTATTTGTAATAAAAACTTATTTAATATTATGTTTTATTCCGCACAGATGTAATAGAGGTTAGATAACCTGAGATTTATTTATTTAAGAGATTTGTGATGTAACCCTTTTTGTGGGAAGTTGTTTCATTCAGTTTAATTATATTATCTTTATCATGGGTAGTTAGTCTTGAATGTATGGTTTAGTGAACACCAAATCTGTGGAGTTGAAGTACCCGGATTTCGGGGTGTCACAGGTTAGTATCAAAGCTGATAGGTTATGCACCTTTAGGTGGGGAAAACCTTAGGGTAGTAGCCTTTTAGAAGATAGAGAATATAGTGGTGATCAACTCTTATCGAGTTCTAAGGAATGAATTATGGCAATTCATAAAAGATAATAAAATGATTATGTGTTATGTGCTTACTTGATAACAAACTTATGTGCTCGCGAGTATTATCGATTAGTAATTAAAACTTAAAATTTTGTTGTCAGGATGACTGATATAGGAGGACCCAGCCAGGCTAGGGAGGAGGAGCCCCGGGATATTCATGTAGTTCGGGAGCAGCTAGTGCAGAGGGAGCCATCCCCATTGATTACAGTTGCAGGTCCCGAGTATGAGCCTGAGACAGATCCTGAGGAGGATCCTGAGGAGGATCCTGAGGAGGTTGAGGAGGAAGAGGAGGACCCTGAGGAGATATCACTAACCTCCTTAGGTGTTCAGATGTACGAGCAGGTGTATGACCACAACATAGAGTTGCAGGACAGAGTGGAGGAGTTAGAGGGGCAGCTAGCTGAGCGACAGACTGCTTTGGAGCAGAAGAACAGTGAAATTGAGGAGCTCGATATACGTCTTGGGGACGTGGAGTGGAAGCTGGTTCATGTGGAGAGCGAAAAGGAGGAGTTAGGAGAACAGGTTATGGAACGTCAAGCTGCTCTAGAGCAGAAGGATGCTGAGATCCAAGACCTTTCATCACGTCTTGCAGAGGTTGAGCAGAGGCTAGCACAGTCTGAGTATCGACGAGGACAGTTGATAGCCAGGAATGAAATTGTACAAGATGAGTTGAAAGAGGAGTCAGCTAAGCGGGTGAGAGCTGAAACTGCTTGGTTGAGTGAGGTTAACCGCGCAGATCGTGTTGAATGTAAGGTGCGGTCAAAGAAGGCCAAGATTGATGAGATGGAGTATATTTTTCACACCACAGTAGATAGAGCTCTGGATCGAGTTCATCGTCATCCAGATATGGTGGATCAAAGGATGGTGACTCGTATTATGGAGCAGGAACGCAAGGAAGCTGTGCGCCGTGGGATGTCATCGTAGATAATGATTAGATATGCTAGTATGAAAATTTATGAAGTTAATAAGTTGTAAATCCCAGTTTTATATAATGGGATAGAATAATGATGTAATCCTGGAACTTTATGATGACAGAATAGATGATGTAAATAACTACGATGCTATTTCTATTATGTTTTGAAGTAGTAGTGAATAAAAATGCGAAAGTTTATCAGATGTGCTATGTGTTAAGTGTTGTTTATAAATGTTTAAGTTAAGACTTAAATGTTTAAGTAATTGAATAGTAATCTAATAGCGTAAATTTTTAATAGTAAAATGCCGCCAAGAAGACAAACCCGTCAACAGACCCCTGAGGGATCCACTAATAACAATGAAGAAGCTAATGTTAATCCAATGCAGCAGCTGGTGAATCTGCTAACGGGAGCAATTGCCAATCAACCCCAAGCTCAGGCCACGACCTTTAAAGATTTCAAGGCTGTTGGACCCCCACAATTTCAAGGGTCTATGAATCCGATCGAGGCATAAACCTGGGTCATGGAGATGGAGAAGGTGTTTGATGTCGCTAGGGTCAACGAGGACCAGAAGACGACATTTGCAACATTTATGCTCAAGTCAGAAGCAAGCTACTGGTGGCAAGCAAATAAGACTCGAGGTGGCCAAGGGATTATTCCATGGGAGTGATTTAAGGAAATATTTTTCGAGACCTATTTTCTGGCAAGTGCGCAGAACCAAATGGAGGTGCAGTTTCTAGAGTTGAAGCAAGGTACAATGACGGTGCCTGAGTATGCTGCAAAATTCAATGAGTTGGCAAGGTTTGCGCCATATCAGGTCAACACAGATGAGCGAAAGGCTAGAAGGTTTGAGCAGGGACTGAAGCCCTGGCTGTATAGCCGAGTTTCGATGTTGCAATTAAACTCATTTGCGGCAGTTTTGGAAAAGGTAATTATCGCTGAAGGAGGCAGTGATGCTCTGTCCAAGTATAATCAAGAGCAGAGGAAAAAGAAGAATGAAAGTGAAAACAAGGCAAGTGGTAGCCATTGGGCAGCGGTCAGAAGAGGAGGTGGAGTGATAATAACTCTACGGGAAGTCAGCAGGGTAATCAGAAAAAAAGGTAGAGGCATGCAGTAACTGCGGAAAGAGCCATGTGGGTGTTTGTTTGAAGGGTAAGACGGTATGCTTTAACTGCGGTCAGGAGGGTCATATCGCACCGAATTGCCCTAATCCGAAGAAGGGTGCATGTTTCATCTGTGGGTCAAAGGATCACTTTGCCCGAGACTGCCCTAAGAAAACAACTACAGGTGGAGCCAGTGCAGGAAAAGGAAATAGCGGTGGTGGCAATCTGACTATCACAGGACCGACACAGCCCAATCGACCTACTGCTCGAACATTCAACATGACGGTGCAGGATGCTGTGCAGTCAAAGGATGTAGTGTCAGGTATCATTCCAGTCAATAATGTTAATGCTTATGTATTGTTTGACTCGGGTGCTACTTGCTCATTTATATCCGATGATTTTGCTAAGAAATTAGAGTTACCTCAGGAAGAATTAGATTACCCCATGAATATAGAAATTGCGAATAGGGAAGTGATTCCTGTTAAGTTTGTCCACAAGAATTGTCAGGTAGATATTAAGGGTCATGTGATGACAGTCAACTTAATCCCAATTCATCTTGGGGAGTTTGACGTTATTTTGGGAATGGATTGGTTGTTCAACCATGGGGCAGTTATTGACTGTCAAAAGAAGTGTGTAAATTTTAAGACTCCGTCAAAGGTAGTGTTTTATGGCAGTAAGTCGCCTAGACAAACGAGTTGTTTGACGATGATGCAGGCCAGAAAGATGTTGAGACAAGGATGTGTAGGATATCTAGCCTACATAGTCGATACCCGAAAGGTGAGTGTAAAGTTGGAGGAGATACCGGTTGTTAGGGATTTTGCGGACGTGTTTCTTGATGATTTGCCGGGATTACCGCCAGATAGGGAAATTGAGTTTGTAGTTGATCTAGCACCGGGTACAGCCCCTATATCAAAAGCCCCGTACCGAATGGCTCTGGTAGAAATGAAGGAGTTGATGGTGCAATTGCAAGAGTTGCTGGATAAAAAGTATATCCAACCGAGCGTTTCACCGTGGGGAGCGTCGGTGTTATTTATCAAGAAGAAGGATGGATCAATGCGTCTTTGCATTGATTATAGAGAGTTGAACAAGGTTACGATTAAAAACAAGTATCCGTTGCCAATGATCGATGACCTGTTTGATCAACTGAAGGGAGCAAGATATTTTTCAAAGATAGATCTGCGAAGTGGGTACCATCAGTTAAAGGTGAGAAGGGAAGACATACCAAAGACGGCATTTCGAACTAGGTATGGTCACTATGAGTTTTTAGTCATGTCATTTGGTTTAACGAATGCGCCTGCAGCATTCATGGACTTAATGAATAGAGTATTCAAGCCATTTCTGGATAAGTTTGTAGTGGTATTCATAGACGACATTTTGGTTTACTCCAAAACTCAGGAAGAACACGTGGAGCATTTGAGGGTGACATTGGAGGCGTTAAGGGAGGAGAAATTGTATGCAAAATTTTCGAAGTGCGAATTTTGGTTAGAGCGTGTTCAATTCCTTGGACATGTTATTGATAAAGACGGGATTTCGGTGTCTCCAGCTAAAGTGGAAGCTGTGATGAACTGGGATCAGCCGAAAACACCGTCAGAAGTGAGGAGTTTCCTAGGTTTAGCAGGTTATTACAGGCGTTTTATCCAAGATTTCTCCAGGATCGCCACTCCGTTGACGAATTTAACAAGAAAATTAGTGAAGTTCGTTTGGATGGAGAAGTGTGAAGAGAGCTTCCAAGAATTGAAGAAGAGATTAAGTACGGCACCTGTGTTATCTTTGCCAGATGACACAGGGAATTTTGTGGTGTATAGTGACGTATCACATAAAGGACTTGGTTGTGTGCTTATGCAGAATGGTAAGGTTATTGCATATGCATCGCGCCAACTAAAAGACTATGAAAAAAGGTATCCGACCCATGATTTGGAGTTAGCAGCAGTGGTGTTTGCTTTGAAAATCTGGAGGCACTATCTCTGTGGGGAGAAGTGTGAAATATATATAGACCATAAAAGTGTGAAGTATATTTTCACATAGAAGGATTTGAATATGCGGCAGAGGAGATGGATAGAATTGATCAAAGATTATGATTGTGAAATTCTATACCATCCAGGGAAGGCTAATGTGGTTACCGACGCTTTGAGTAGAAAAGGTCGGGAGAAACTGTTTATGTTAACTGCTCAGGAGAAGCTTGTAGTGGAAATGACTAAATTGGAATTAGAGGTGAAGGATCTGGCAGAGCCTAATGAAAAATTGTTCAAGATGGAAACTCAACCAACTTTGGTGGAAAAGGTGAAGGAAGCGCAACTTCAGGACGAAGAATGTGTTAAGATACGGAAAATAGTGCTTGAGGGAGAGGAGCTTAAATATAAGATCGATACCGAAGGGTTGCTGAGATTTGAAGGCAGAATCTGGGTACCGTCAGTATTAGCAATCAGAGAGGAGATTTTGAACGAAGCTCATAGCTCACGATTTTCGATACACCCGGGAAGTATAAAGATGTACCAGGATCTTCGTCAACATTTCTGGTGGCCAAATATGAAAAGAGAGGTTACTGAATGTGTTGCGAAATGTCTCACTTATCAAAAGGTCAAAGTAGAGCATCAACGACCAAGTGGTTTGTTACAGCCCTTGGAGATGCCAGAATGGAAGTGGGAGCATATCACAATGGACTTTGTGGTAGGACTTCCAAGTACTCAGAAGGGTTATGACGCAATATGGGTCATAGTTGACAGATTGATGAAATCAGCGCATTTCTTGCCGATCAAAGTCAGATTCACTTTAGATCAGCTGGCGAAGTTATACGTCAAAGAGATTATCTCAAGGCACGGTGTCCTAGTATCAATTGTGTCGGACAGAGATCCACGTTTTACATCAAAATTCTGGAGTAGTCTGCAAGCTTGTTTGGGGACACAGTTGAGAATGAGTACAGCTTACCATCCTCAAACCGATGGCTAGAGTGAAAGAACAATTGAAACGTTGGAAGATATGTTGAGAGCGTGCGTTATGGATTTTAAGGGTAACTGGGATGATCATTTACCTCTGGTCGAGTTTGCCTACAACAATAGTCATCACGCGAGTATTGGAATGCCGCCATATGAAGCGTTATATGGAAGGAAGTGTAGAACTCCGTTGTGTTGGGACGAGGTTGGTGAATGTCGCCTATTGGGACCCGAGCTGGTACAGCAAACTGCTGAAATTGTCAAAGTGATAAGAGCCAGATTGTTAGATGCTCAAGACAGGCAAAAGAAATATGCGGATCAGCATCGTCAAAATCGTGAATTTGAAGTTGGGAGTTTTGTGTTTCTCAAAGTATCTCCCTGGAAGGGAAAAATCAGATTTGGTAAAAAGGGTAAACTCAGTCCACGATTTATTGGACCCTTCGAGGTACTGAAACGAGTAGGCGAGGTGGCTTATGAGGTAGCTTTACCTCCCGAGTTAGACCACATTCACAATGTCTTCCACATATCGGTGCTACGACCGTATAAGTCCGATTATAAACATGTCATAGAATATGAACCAATACAATTTGAAAAAGATTTGTCCTATGAAGAAATACCTATACAGATAATAGACAGGAAATAGCAGGTTCTCAGAAATAAAGTGATACCTTCTGTTAAGGTAATCTGGAGGAACCACAGTGCTGAAGAAGCTACGTGGGAACTTGAAGAGAAAATGATGCAAAATTACCCTGAATAATTTGCTTAATCTTTGTATCGCGATTCTGGGGACAAAATCTTTGTAAGGAGGGGAGAATGTAACGGATGAATTAGTTGCGTTGTGATTCTGGGGACAGAATCCTTTTAAGGAGGGAAAGATGTAACGAATGCAATTTTTGTGATTAAATAAAAATATTTATTGATATTTTTATTAATTTATTTATTGAGTAAAATAAATAATTTATAAGTTATGGTGAAAGAATTTCTGTTAAATGTTATTTGTATGTGGTTTGATGTAATTATTTTAATTTAATAATTAAATTAGATGATTAAATGATTTATTTGAATAAAGAATTTATTTAAATAAGATAGTTTATTTGGTGTTATTATTATTGGTTAAGTGGTACTATTATTTAAGTTGGTAAGGTTTAATTGAATTTATTTAATAATAAGTTCAATTAAATTAAAAGTGTGACAATTAAAACTATATGTTATAATGAGTTATTAAAATAAATAGAAAGAGTCTTTATTTCCATCAAACCAAACAAGGCCTTATGACCTTTGGTTGGAAATAATGAGTTATTTTAATTTATTTTTACCAAACAAAGCCTTATGGCTTTTGAATTTTTATAACTGATGACTTAATTAGAAAATATACGTTCCATCAGTTTTTATTTGTTTTGCTTGTCAGTTGTTAAAAGAAAAGAAAACACAGAGTTTAAAAAAAAGGAAGAATATACAGAGAAGAAGATAGAATTAGAGAGAAAATTGAGAATTGAGAGGTTTGTGAACTAAGAAAGAGAAGGAAGAGAAGTGCTAAGCTAAGGAATTATATATAGCTTGAAGGTATAATCTCTTTTAAGTTTTATTTATAGTTTTGTTTCACTGTATATGATTTCTATTTTACTGTGTATGAATTTATATGCTAACTACATGAATTACTTGGTTATAGTTGTTAGTAAGTATGAATTAGAGATTGTGTGATGATTATTGTGACGCCCCCAAATTCGGGTCTCCAAATACCCGGATCCGGTCATCACGATCCAATACAAACATTCACCTCTAACAACATATGGTAACTAAAATGCGGAATATAATAAACATACGTTGTTCATTACAAGGTGTTACTAGTCCCAGAATACAATAACCTTAATACATCCATGAATCCATACCCTAAGTAACAAGCAGGGTTTAATATTACATTAACAATGATTAACTGCACATAATGTTTAAGTCTACTACATGAAGTTTATCACTTCATCTTTTCTTTCCCTTTGTTTTTCCCTGACTTCTCGGGTTTGGCTGCAATGAAATCATGATATAGCAAGAATGAGCAACGAGTTTGCTCAGCAAGTTTAAAATACAATAATAAGGATATATCATGATGAAAGGAATATAGAAAGGGATTTCAACAATAGCATTATCAGAAGCAATAACAATGAATGCTTTTAGAACAATTGATAGTCGAATAGACCTTGAACAATAACTTCCAAAGGAGTTAATAGCTAGTTGACCCTCTGGTTACTGGCTACAGAATAAGTACTTGAGGGGATCAGCCTCGCGTACGCTATGTATATGCATAACATTTAACTCTGCTATTTGTACCTTATTTACGGTACATGGGGTACTCCCCTATAATAAAGGGGTGTTCATACAGTCTAAGAATCCTTACCATCGATTGGTTCGGATAGCTTTTATAAATTCTTACATACGTGCCTGACCGAGACAAGGGTTCAGACTTAATCATGAATAGTTCGGGAATTTCAGAACTTAAATAATTATACGAATTCAAATGCACAAGTGCGAATGCTAATGAATACATAGATGTGGAATAATTTTTAAAAGTAATTAGACCACTTAAAGCATGCTTGGAGTTAAGATTCAAGCTTAATGAATAACTTGCAACAATATTTATATACCTTTTTGCACGAATTAAAAATAGTGCATAAGGTTTAGAAATTTGCTCAATGTAAAAGTTGAGTAAGGAAGGACTTGCATTCAATATACTGAAAGAATGGAATTAGGGAACTTGCTTGTTCGCTCAGCTACAATAAATTTTAGCTTTACTTAATCGACCTTGGATGACCTATCATTTGATAAAGTCGATTTATCCATTAGCATTGTATAGCAGTATATTGATGCACTCATTTATGCTATTTATTTAGCAGATCAACAAATCACCATCTATATCTAATTATTATTTAACATTAGCTATTCGGAGATTAATTACTGACCTTTAGTTATTCAAATAATTGTTAGCTAATCATGATTACTATTCTCGAATGTTCAGATTATTACCCTTATTGTCTCTAAATATGGGTCAATAATCTTTATTTATTATTAGAATAATAAATTCATCATGGTTTAATGACAATTAACTAATAGTTGGTTACTTATTAAATTACACTTAATTACTATTTACCCTTAAGAGTAATTGAGTAATTATTATTCTTGTTTCTTATTCAACTTTAATAAGATGTAGTAATTCTACATATACACTTAATTATTATTTAATATTAATTAAATAATCATTAGGTATTTATTATCTTTATCTATTAAGAGCCGAAAATAAATAATTAACTTATTAATCTCACTCGTACTTAATCATTATTTCATTAATGATTAAGTAATTGTTATCCTTATTAACTAATTCATACCTAATTTATTATCAATATCAATTAGATAATAATTAGATATTTGTTACCTTTATTTAATGTTACACAATAAATAAATTATCAAATACTTATTGTCTTTATTTACACTTTATTATTAATAATAGTAATTAAATATTCATTACCTTTCTTTATTATTTATTGCTAAATAATAAATAATTATTTTGTTAACTTATTCATACTTAATTATTATCCCATATTAATTGAATAACAATTAAATATTTATTATCTTTATTTATTACTTATTGACAAATAATAAATAATTTATTTCATTGAATATTTGTTATCTTTATTTATCACTTATTGACAAATAATCAAATAATTCAATTCATACTTGATTATTATTTAATAGTACTTAAAACAATAATCAAATATTTATTAGCTTCATCTATTATTTAAGGATAAATAATTACATTACTAGGTTTATTTAAGAGTAAACAATAAATAATTGAATTATTAATTATTATTTAATATTAATTAAATAATAATTAAATATTTATTATCTTTATTTATTATTCATTGATAAATAATAAATAATTATTTTATTAACTCTATTTATTATTATTCGATATTAATTAAATAATAGTTAAGTATTTATAGTCTTTATTTATTGGTAGATAATAATTATCTTGTTAACCTTATTATTATTTAGTATCATCCAAATAATAATTTAAATACTTGTTACATTATTTATTATTAAACAATAAAAGAATTCATACTATTGTTAGTAGCTTGCTCAACCAAAAGACCCAACAGTTTACTACCCAACAACTGGTTCCAGGCACACAAGCCATACACGGTTTAAGGTTTGCAAAGCAAAATCACACCCAACACCACAGTGGGAACTCGTACACGGCTAATATTAACAAAATATATACTGCTGATTTCACAGCCCAACATTATCACATACCAGAACCCAGAGTTTGCCCCTTGGTTCATATTACCAATCAAACAGTTTATACCCAAAAACAAACCTAACACAGTGCTATGAACCAACACAGAGGATATACTTTCCAATACAGTAAATATCACCATTCCAGATTTCTAAATTAGGATAACCCAACACAATACAATGAACTGTATCTTATGGCCAACACAATTGACTGCTAGAACCTTTAAGGTTCATCATTGACAGTTCAATTCCAGGGGCAATAACATCCCAGCACCGAAAGAGGAAAGAAGGAGACACAAATATTACCAACAATAAGTAAATCCAGTATAGAGGGCAATTATCCCAACACAGAAGAACACTTAATCCAATACAGAAAACAGTTGACCCAATACAGAGGAAGTTTTCCACTTGATACCATACATACAGTAGGCAATATTGAATTAAGTATGGAAAAATTCATACAAAACCAGCTAGGAGCCATCACAGTGGCTCAATAATCCTATGGCTATACCTCAATGTGGTGCGAACGGCAGCCCTTCTTCTTCGTCCAAAATAATTGACGAAATCGACCATTCACGCCAATTGAAAATGAACCCGCGACCAGCCACCACTGCTCCCTTTCTCACTTTAAATTTCTCTTCTTCTAATTTCAAACCCTAATTTGGGACTCACAACAAAGGTTCGGCAGCTTGGTTTAGGGGTTTGAGGCTCAATTTATAGACAAAATTTTACCCCAAATATTGGGCAATACCCTACCTATCCAAGTTATTAACCGACGGTAGGGAGAAGAGTGGTCGCCGACCTATTCCATTACGTCGCCTGAACTTCGCCGGCAAATCCTCGAGTCTCGAACCCCACCAGTCCAATCGCCCACTGTTTCGAACCTTTGGTCCGAACGATGGCGCTCGGTTGCGTCGATTACCCACCTCGATCGTTGGTCAGTCCGCCGGTCCTTTTGCTACTGCCGGCGCATGGTTGACAGCTCCTTTCCTTTCCCCCGTCGCGTACTCGTTCGCTTCGACTGATTGATCGGCTGATTGATTGAGGTGTTAGGGTTTTTCCCCCTTTTCTTTTGCTCCATTATCCTCTCCCAATTTGATTTCTTCTTTTGCCGGTTGGAACCCCCCCCCCCCCACATGGATTTTACCGGTTACCCCAACTACTGGATCTAACCCGATTGCAAAAAGGGTCTAACCCGGCAGAAGATTGGGCCCAACCCAATGGGGTTGGGTCGGCTGACTTTATACAAAAGGCGGCCCAATAGGAAATTGAAAGGGAATTGGGCTCAGCCCTATTATTTGGGTCAATTGGAACAAAAGAAAATAGGCCAACTTGTTTATTAAAATTATTAAAATTATTCTTCTAATATTTAAATTGAATTAAATAATTAAATAAATTAATCATTTATAATATTAACAATAATTCTTCGTGCGAATTATTTAGATCCGATAATAGTAAAATAAATTAATTTTTTTTCCCAATTTTCTTGCAATTAAATGTTAGGATAATTTATAAGTTTGAATAATACTGCTTACATGGATCCTATTAAATTTATTAAATTATATAAAATGAATTCATTTATAAAAAAATAAAAAATAAATTCGATACAATGTTTAAAATTTCTGGACATTACAATTATAAACCAATTTAATTGAATTAATCCAGGAAAACATGTTTTAAAATTGAGTTTTTGGTTACAGAGTTCTGTTTTCATGTATGACATATGTGAATGAAAATTGATGCTTAACTTGGTTGTTAATCAGTTAATTGATATTTGATTATGATTATATGATGAAAAATGAAAAGAATGCAAGTAGAATGGATTAAAATGGTTGAAAGATGAAGTCACAGTGTTTAATTTCATTAAAATGGTTAAAACTTGAATATCTTGTTTTAACAGAGAATTTTTGATTCAAGTTGGTTGATTATGCGTAATATGATGGTTAGAATGTTTAGAAACATGTTGGGTAATTGTTTTCTAGCATGTTTGATGTCTGGGTATGTTTAATTTATGTGTTAGATGGTAGAATTCGAAAAAGTTTGGCCAAATTTGGCCTAAGTTTTTACTGGTTCGCGAACTGTAGAAGGTGTCAGTCGCATCTACCGCCCCGGCGGTAGAAATGAGCTAGAACTATCGCCCCGGCGGTCTTGTCGCTCTGGCGGCATAGTTGAACTATGTTTGTCGCCCCAGCGACGGTTTCGTTTAGAATTTCACCGCCCCGGCGGTGGAACAGTAAAAAAAAAATTAAATTAAAATTTATTTATTTGTTTTGGTGATATCGCTATGTTGTTATATGTATGTTTAAAACCTATATTAAGGTAATAAATGACTAATAAGATACCAAGATGGTTGTTAATCAAATACTTGATGATTATCGATTGTCAATCGAAATGTTATAATAAAATAAGATACTACAATGAGTGGTAAGCGAATATTTAATGAATATCAAATGACATTTGATATATTAAATGAAGTGGGATAAGAACAAACCTTAAAATGTATATGAATCTGTAACTAATTATCATTATCGTTTTGTAATCAAAGTGTATAGGGTAATTAAGGGACGTGCATTATTTGAACTTGTAAACTACGCTCGAGGCAAGTTTTCCACCCTTAATCTTATTATTTCGTTTGAAGCAAGTTCCTTATCTCAATTTATTACTTTTACGTTGAGCAAGTTTTCCTTCCTTAAACTTGTTATTTCATTTAAAGCAAGTTAATTTTCATTGAGCAAGATTATAACCTTAGCTTATTGTTATTCAAGCAAGGTTGCTATCATGATTAAGAGCTAAAGCTTTATTCCAGTTATTTATTGTTTGATCTTTGATCATTATTCAAACTTGAACAGAATTTCTATTGTACAAACTTTATTGATGAATCAATTGTTTAGTGACTAGCAAACCCTTATTGATTCAGCTAGTCCTTAGTTGATGAGCGTTTTAAAGACTTAGAATATTTTTAAAATCTTTCCAAACCAAGTTCCTTTTGGTACAGATTCTGATGCTAAACTGAGATGAACAACCCTAATATAGGGGATTAATTACGCGACAGCGTTAAAATGTTTGTGCACAATACATTGTACAAAGGGCTGATTCCCCTGAGTACGAGATGGATGGTCCATAGTCTATAAGACTGTTAAAGGTTACGGTAGAAATACTTGATAACCTAGGACATAGTTCGAGGTCTTGTGACCCCCAGATACACTTTTAATCCTGAATCTATATTCAGTTCTTGAGCTAAGCTTTCTGTTGAGCTTTCAGATCTTGACTACTTATTGAGTGAATTCAGAAAAACCATTATACCTCAGTTGAAATCTATTTCTTTGATTATTCAATTGCTATTGTTATCACACTTGTGAGCAATTGTTTGCTCACTCTTGCACTTAAACATTGCAGCTAAAGCAGAGAAATCGGACGAGCCGTCCACAAGCAAAGGCAAGGGCAAGATGCCAAAGTAGCAAGAGATTTATTATCCACTTGATGTTTATTTGCAATAAAAACTTATTTAATATTATGTTTTATTCCGCACAGATGTAATAGATGTTAGATAACCTGGGATTTATTTATTTAGGAGATTTGTGATGTAACCCTTTTTGTGGGAAGTTGTTTCATTCAGTTTAATTATATTATCTTTATCATGGGTAGTTAGTCTTGAATGTATGGTTTAGTGAACACAAAATCTGTGGAGTTGAAGTACCCGGATTTGGGGGTGTCACAATCTCTATATCCTTCTTGCGGTTGATTATGTGTCCAAATGGGTGGAGGCTTCGGCTTTACCTACCAATGATGCTAAGGTAGTTCTTAGGTTCCTATAAAAGAGCATTTTCACCAGATTTGGCACTCCTCGGGCGATCATCAGTGATAAGGGTAGTCATTTCTGCAACAAACAGTCCACAGCACTCCTGGCTAAATACGGAGTGAGGCACAGAATTGCCACGGCATACCACCCATAAACAAATGGGCAAGCCGAAGTGTCGAATAGAGAGGTCAAGAGAATTCTGGAGAAGATTGTCAATCCTTCTAGAAAAGATTGGTCATTGAAGCTAGATGAAGCATTATGGGCGTACAGAACCGCCTATAAGACACCCCTCGGCATGTCCCCATACCATGTGGTATACGGCAAAGCTTATCATCTCCTAGTTGAATTAGAGCACAAAGCCTATTGGGCGATCAAAAAGTTGAATTTTGACCCATCTGCAGCGGGAGAGAGGAGACTTCTACAGCTAAATGAACTTGATGAGTTTCGTTTACAAGCCTATGAGAACTCCAAACTCTACAAAGAAAAAGTAAAGAGATGGCACGACCGAAAAATCGTCGAAAGAAAATTTGAACCTGGCCAAGCGGTCTTGTTATTCAACTCCAGGTTCAAATTATTCTCGGGAAAGCTCAAATCCCGATGGTCGGGTCCATTTACCATCACAGCTGTATTCCCATATGGGGCCGTCGAAATAATTGGAAAGGACAGTGAGCAACCGTTCAAGGTGAATAGCCAACGGCTGAAACACTATTGGGGAGGTGAAGTCGATCGCCAAGAATCCTCAGTTGTCCTAGCCATGGATTGAACACCAATAGATAGTCGAGCTAACCGACTTTAAACCAAAGCGCTTCTTGGGAGGCAACCCGAAATTATTATTATTACTTTTTATTCTTGTGTGATTATAATTTAGTTTCTATGATTTCATTTTAACATGTTTGTTTGCTTTTCAGGTGTCCAATCGCGCCTTCAACCGTATGACTTAAACAGACTTTAAGTTTGGGGGTGCATAGTTTTTAATGCATTGCATATGCATCGTTTGTAAGTTTGCAAGTTTGAATTAAGAATTCCGTTCATTTTTAGATGCGTTGGATATTTATAAGAATTGAGTTTTTCACCTGGAGATTTAATGTGTGTCAAGTGTGTTTTCAAAAAAAAAATAAAAATTTCATCCAGGGAGTTAGAGGGTCGGCGCAGCTGCGCCGTGCCGCAAATCATCCAGTGCGCAGCTGCGCCGGGGTCTGTCATCAAGCGGCAACTGAGCAACTGCGCAGCTGCGCCCCTCCATCAGAACATCATCAGCGCAGCTGCGCCAGGGTCTGCCTGAGCCATAACTGAGCATCAGGGCAGCTGCGCCCCCTTAACAGTACAACTATGGCGCAGCTGCGCCCCTCGACTGGAACTTTTTTTTATATAAGGGCTCGTCCCCATCAGTCAAGTCACATCACAAAACATAAACCCTAAACCTAAACCTCTCAAGCAGCAGAAGCAAACACGAAACACCCTCCCCCATCCTCTCTTGCTATCTTCACCAAACCCTAGCTACACCAAATCTCCATGCCAAACCCTAACCACATTCAATCATGCCGAAGCGTGCACGCACACCCCAACCTTCTTCATCCAGCAACGAATCTAAATCTGCGGGTGGTGGCATCAACACTCTGGCTGCCACCAAGTTTGTCAATCTCTCAGCCCAACACTACTACTGGGAGGTGCTAAGTGTCAAATCCTTCATACCGGAGAGGGTTTTGAAGCCCAAGGCACAGGATGGGCGAATTCTTGACCAAATCCGGCGTCTGGGCTGGTTGCTTTTCATCAAGACACCAATGTCCGCCCCGATGGCAATTGTTTGGGAATTCTATGCCAATGCCCGTGAGACTCAGAATGGCATCGCCTTTGTTCGGAGCAAGCAAGTCTCCTACACCGCGCAGGCAATCAACGAACTCTTCCACCTGCTGTCTACTACTGCTGAGGCCACCAACTGGGTGGTACATGAGCACTTCGAGACTAATCTCGATGCTTTGGTGTGGGAGATGTGCCAGCCGGGCACTCAATGGAAGACTCAGCCGGGCACCACTCAGAAGGTCCACTTCCCTAGACCGCGCTGAACAGATATGCCAAGGCGTGGTACGCCTTCATCTACGGGAGTATACTGCCGACCACCCATCACCAGGACGTGACCAGGGACAGGGCCTCTTGCACCGTATTCTGCGAGGTGGGAGCATTGACGTGGGTTACATAATTGACCACTCCATGCTCCAATTCATGCGTGCAGTCACTTCTGGTGCCATTCCACACGCCTCGATTATCACACGCCTTTGTCTTGCGGCGAAGGTGGAATGGGGCGAGGAGACCTTCCAGTTGCCCATGCGGGACATTGACAGTGCCGCGATCAGAAAGTACAATGTATGGCGCGGTGGAGAGTCCCGGCCTAATGGGTTGGGTTTTATTATTGCTGATGAGGAGGAGGAGGACAGTGACGAGGAGGACGTGCCTGCACCGCCAGTGCAGCAGGGGGAGTCGATGGACACGAGCGCGAGATGCACCGCCTGCAGCGCCGCATGGACGCGCTGCACATGAGCTTCAGAGACTACAGTGTCTCCTTTGCAGGTGCACTATCAGAGGCATTTAGCCAACAGAGGGTCCACGTTGAGTTTCCCACCTTTGGTGCCGGCATCCCTTATCCTCCGCCTGATACACCGCCTGGCGGCGCCGAGGACGACTCTTAGGGGAGTACTCTTTACCCTTTTATCTCCAATGAGGACATTGTATATTTTAAGTTTGGGGGTATTAGGCTTGCCTAATTATTTGTGATGCTTTATTTCTGATGCTTTTATTTGTTTGTTTTATAGTTAGTTAATTGTTTGCTTCTTTTAGTCTTATAAATATTTTCAAAAAAAAAATTGGTGAATTCCTCATGCATATCATATCATGTAGTTCAGTTGCATGCTCCTAACATCTTGATTAGTAAACATCCTCACTTGCCTGTGATGAGAATTTTTTGAAAACTTGCTAATTGCTAAGACTTGGGTCGAATGCCATGATATACTGCAAATCTTGTCTTGTGTTAAGTCTGATAGAACCGGTGAGCACGCCTTTAGTAGTTATCTTACTAAGTAGCCTAAAGATTTGCATAATTGAGTTATGGGGGGAATTTGATGTGTTAGTAATGAATGAAGCAAATGTGGGTAGTGTTAGCTGAGACTACATGTGTCTAAGTTTGGGAGAAAACTTAGTGGAGCATTTGAGTAGCGAGATGGAGCGTAAAACGCACTCGTGGTTATATATATATATATATAGAATAAATGCTTGGTTAGCTTAGTTTTGTGGCCTTTAATATTCGAGTAAGTACGCCCTAGGAGATGTCTCTACACTTAGCGCCTTAAGACCAATTGGTTTGGGAGTCGTTGGTCGAAAGCTCGCTACATGGGTATCATTGAAAAACCTAAGGGAACTAGGCATTGCACAACCAAGTATCATAGTCCGAATAACCTCTAAGTCGGTCCCCAATTTAGACATAGCGTTGTATTAACTGTAATTTACCCCATTTGTTGTGTTGCAAGTTTGAGTATACAAATTTTTCCCCCTAAGAAACATATTATGCGAATCAATTGGGTTACTATAAGTTTGATGAATACTACACACACACGTTATCGTTCACTACAGGATTTGAGTTACATGACCATCATGGTACATGAACTAAGTTCTAGTTTATAGCATTATGTTCTTCTGAGGCAAAACATTTGGATTGTTTACTAATTGATGAGGGTCATGATGCATTCTTAGATTATTGCATTTCATCCATGTTTGCATTTATTCCATTGTAATTGCTTGAGGACAAGCAACAATTCATGTTTGGGGGTATTTGATAAGTAGGTTTCATACCTACTTATTGGATACTATTTTGTTTCATTTGTTGCTTAACTAGTAGCTCCATAGTATGCTTTCATGCATTTTTTCCCTTCCTTTCGGTATTGCTTCACTATTTTGCATTCTATGGCTTTTGCACAGTTTTTGGTTAATTTGACACGATTTATGATGCATTTGTTGTTTGGGAGCTAAATGAATAATTGTTGCTTGTACAGAACACGAGAATCGAGAAATCAGGCTACAATAGTGCAGCAGCAGACTGGCAGCCTGCGCAGCTGTGCCCAGCTTGGCCTTGAGGCCGGCGCAGCTGCGCCCCCTTGTTCCTGCCGATTCTCCCCTGCACAGCTGCGCCCACTTTGCAAAGGATTGCAGCGCAGCTGCGCCTGTCGCCAGCCAGCCATGCAGACACGTTCCAGCCAGCGAAGCAGCACTACCAAAAATCATGCAATGCCAGATTTTGAGGGATTAGTGGAGCAAAACTTTTAGTGGGAATCAAAATAAGTCAATAGAAGACAAATTAAGCATGTAATAAAATGAATTGAGAATTTAATTTGGAAAAAAAGCTCTCCCACACGAAAATTAGAAAAGTTTACTGCATTCTTAGTTCCAATTTTGAAAACAACCAGCAGAGCATCAATTTTGCTCGGGAATAGAAGAATGGAGCTATATAGATGCTGAATTGAAGCTTGGGAGCAAGAAATCAAGAATCAACACAACTTGGAAAATCATCAGAAGTTGTAGAAACGGAAGAACGGAAACAAGGAGCTTTAATATTTTCTGTTTTTAATTAATTTTTCCTATTCTGTAATTATGATGATGAGCCAATTGTGTATGATGAATTCTATAATTGTTATCATGAACTAAATTTAATTCTTGGGGTTATAATGGATCTTTTGCATTAACTGAAAATTGGAATGCTTCCTTATTATTGCTAGTTGGTTATGAAATGAATGTCTAGCATAATTTATACTTAATGTTTAATTGCTTAATCACCAATTACCATGATAATTTATATGGAATTGAGAAAGGAAGTATAAATTGAGATCTGATTATGTTAGCATATGTTCATAGCCTTTACATTCCTCGTGAAGTTATGATCCGTGCTTAGGATAGAGATATACCGAAGTACCATATGTGGCTAATTGAGAACTTGTACTTAAACCCTTTTGATTATAATTCACATAAAAATATAGTGCGTTAGTCATCTAGAGTGTTCACATTCATTCTATTAACTGTGAATTTAATGTGATATGAATATGGTGCATCGAGAGGTGGTCATATTTTACATTCATGTTCTCGACCAGCATTCCATAATAATCAATTAGCAACAATAGGAAGCATGGAAATCTAAGTTTGTAATAAGTGAAATTATAATCCCAAACCCATAAAAATCTGTATTTATATAATTATAATTTGTTCAATTTATTTCTTTAGTAATCATTAGACAATTTCATCATTGTAATCAATCGTTTAAAGAGACCGAAATAATTATAAAATCGGCGTTTGTAGTCGTAAATGCAAATTCTATTCCTCGTGGGATCGATACTTTACTTACTTTATATTACTTGTGGATCACGTGCACTTGCATGTATGAGTCGTATTTGTTATACATACAAATATACCAACATCATGCGATCTCTCTTTTATTGGAGATAATTTTAGAGAGATACACTCCATGGCTCATCATCATGAGACCTCTCTTGGAGTTTGCCATGCTAAACGTCTTTAGCATCAAATGATTATACGTTCATTGAGTCAAGCCGAACATCCTTTTAAATTTATCTATATAGATTTATATCCCCAATTTTTTTAGGATGCTCCTCCCAAGTTATTCATGGAGGAATGTTTAGACAATTTTATCTTAACTGATTGTAGCATTGGCGTGTCATTCCTTATCAGTAATATATCAACAAATAATACTAGGAATGTCACAGTGCTCCCACTGACCCTTTTGTACACACTAGGTTCATTCTCGTTTTTGATAAAATCAAACTCTTTTGATTGTCTCATCAAAATGAATGTTCCATCTTCGAGAAGCTTGCTTCAATCCATAAATGGATCGTTGTAGCTTACAGACTTGGTTTGTTCCAACCGTTGAAATAAAACCCTCTAGCTGTATCATATATACATTTTCCTCAAGCTCTCCATTGAGGAAGGCCGTTTTCACGTCCATTTGCCAGATCTCGTAGTCATAATAAGCTACAATTGCAAGCAAAATCTGAATGGACTTGAGCATAGCTACTGGTGAGAAGGTTTCATCATAGTTAACTCCTTGTCTTTGTTTAAAACCTTTTGCAACCAATCGGGCCTTATAGGTCTCCACCTTGCCATCTGCTCCAGTCTTTCCCTTAAAGACCCATTTACATCCAATAGGCTTAATGCCCTCAGGTGGTGAAACCAAAGTCCATACTTGGTTTTCATACATGGAGTCCATCTCGGATTTCATGGCTTCTAGCCATTTCTCCGAGTCTTCACTACTCATAGCCTCTTCGTAAGTCAATGGATCATCATCATCTATGATGCGTACCTCATTATCATCCTCTATGATGAATCCATACCTATCAGGTATCTTCGGTACTCTTCCAGATTTACGAATAGGTAGTGGTACAGTAGGTTCTTCTACTTGGTCAGGTACCTGACTTTGATCCGTAGTATTTTGTGGTTCTTGAACTTCTTCAAGATATATGTTACTCCCACTGACCCCTTCAAGGATAAACTCATTTTTCAAGAAGGCAGCGTGTTTCGCAACAAACATCTTTTGATCAGTAGGATGATAGAAATAATACCCTGATGTTTCTTTAGGGTATCCCACAAATCTACATTTGTCGGATTTAGTCTTCAGCTTATCATGCTCAAACCTTTTGACATAAGCTGGACAACCCCAAGTCTTAACATGCTTAAGATTTGGTTTCCTCCCTGTCCATATCTCATATGGGGTCTTTGGGACAGATTTGGTAGGTACCTTATTAAGTAAGTATGCAATCGATTCTAGGGCATAATCCCAGAAGGATACTGGAAGGTTGGTAAAGCTCATCATGGATCGAACCATGTCCAACAATGTTCGATTTCTCCTTTCAGATACACCATTTAACTGTGGCGTCCCTGGTGGAGTCCATTGTGAGATTATACCATTTTCTTTAAGACAACTTAGAAACTCATTGGTCAAGTATTCACCTCCTCAATCCGATAGAAGAATCTTAATACTTTTACCAGTTTGCTTCTCTACTTCACTTCTAAATTCTTTGAACTTTTCAAACGATTCAGATTTGTATTTCATTAAATACACATATTCAAATCTAGAATGATCATCAGTGAAAGTAATAAAATAAGAATACCCTTCTCGTGCATTCGTTGTCATAGGTCCACATACGTCTGTGTGTACCAACGCTAACAACTCTGTAACTCTTTCTCCTTTTCCACTAAAAGGAGGTTTAGTCATCTTACCTATGAGACAAGATTCACAAGTTGGATATGATTCGTAATCAGATAGCTCTAAAAGCCCATCTTTGTGCAACTTGGATAATCTTGTTTCATTGATATGACCGAGTCTACAGTGCCACATAAAAGTATAATTAACATCATCTCTTTTTTTTTTTTCTTAGTTTGTTCAATTTGAAGTATATTTTCATGCAAGTCAAGTATGTAAAGTCCATTCAGTAGGTTCCCAGCACCATATAAAACATTTTTATTATAAATAGAACATCTGTTGTTCTTTATTATAATATCAAAACCATCCATATTTAATACAGAAATTGAAATAATGTTTCTAATGAGTGTCGGAACATAATAACAATTATTTAAACTAATGAACTTGCCCGAAGGCAGTGCTAAACAATAAGTCCCTAAAGCTAATGCATCAACCTTTGCTCCATTTCCCACTCGTAGGACGACTTCATCCTTGTTCAACTTTCTACTTCTGCTTAGTCCCTGCACATTATTACATATGTGAGAACTACAGCCGATATCCAATACCCAAGTAGAATTTTGACTTTCAGAAAAATTAATTTCAATCATGAACAAACTTAGATCGGAAGTCGAAGCTTCTCCAAGCTTTTTCTGGTCCGCAAGATACTCCTTGCAGTTCTTCTTCCAGTGTCCCGGCTTATTGCAATGGTAGCAAATTCCTTTGCTATCTGGATCAGGTTTCTTTTTATCCTTTCTCTTCGCCTTGCCCTTAGCCTTCTTGTTTTTCTTCTTTTCAGAAGATACCTTGGGCCTCTTCCTTTTCTTGGAAGAATCATCCACTAGTAAGACTTGGTTTTGTTGGATGAGAAGTGACCTTTAGCAGTTTTCAGCATGTTAAGTAACTCAGGCAAGCTGACGTCCAACTTATTCATGTGAAAATTCACAACAAATTGTGAGAAGGTGTCTTGGAGTGACTGCAAGATCAAATCTTGGCTTAACTCCCCATCCATCACGAACCCAAGTTGTCCAAGTTGTTCAATTAGATTGATCATCTTAAGGACATGAGTCTCAACAGCAGTGCCCTCAGTCATACGAGATTGGAAGAGCTCCTTAGATATCTGATATCTAGCAGTCCTACTTTGCTCACTATATAACTCTTTGAGGTGCAGTAATATAGTAGGAGCATCCATAGTTTCATGCTAACGCTGAAGCTCGTTACTCATGGATGCGAGCATGATGCATTGAGCCAGGATTGCATCATCTTGCCACTTTCTGAAAGTAGCAATCTGTTCCTTAGAGGCTGTTTCTGCAACATTTACATGGACTAGCGAATTTAGGACATAAGAAATCTTTTCAGCAGTGAGAACAATTCTCAGATTCTTTAACCAGTCCGTGTAATTCGGTCCGGCCAGTTTGTTAGCATCAAGTATGCTACGCAGTGATAGTAAGTTTGATATTTTTAAATTCTGCATGTGAAATAGACAACATTTTAGCATACATTCATTTAATTAATTACCAAAATAAATTAAGTCTTTATTTAAATTGGTATCTCTCACTTTTTATCAAACTATATTACCCTCATTATATAGTTCGACAATTCTAATTAAAGATTTGCTAGTGAGACTAAGGATCCCATTTCAAATGTATATAGCCTTGTGGTGACACAACAAACGATATATAAATAAATAGGTAGATAACTATTGTCAATTACATCTCTATGTAACTCCTTGTATTTTGCCTCTTAGATTATTTTGATCAAGTGGTGACACATCCGAATCAAAATTATCCAAGTTAAGTCCATCCTAGCACTTTCATATATGTGAAGAGAAAAATATTGTCCTTGTGGTGACATAACAAAACAGTAATGTTCAATTCCTTAATAAGCATCAAACGTGATAAAGCAACATCTTAAATATTTAATACTTGCCTTGTGGTGACACAACAAACTCATATTAAACATTTAATACTCTAATGCTTTACCATGCTAGAAGGCGACGTTCGATATTCCAAATATCTTTGAACGCTTAGGACTTAATATAATATCTTTGAGTGGTTTATTATTATTAGTCTCATCTTGTTTAGCGCACATGAACATATATATATATAAAATACGCGTCATATTATTTAACATGCGAAGCATGTTGTATAATATATAATATATATATATATATATATATAGTAATCATGCACATATAGAATACTATATTCTACCCGGATTGATTATGGACTTTTATTCTAGTTTGGTTCACTAGAGCCACCAAATGAACCAAAAGGTCAAACCTAGGATGCAAGAATTAAATTTAAATATAACTATTACATTTAAACCCGGGCTCCATTACAAACGGGTCTTCAAGCGCTCCTTGCTCCTTTGTCTCCAATTCTTCAAAATTAATTCTAACTAGTCCTATTACATAAACTATTTATAATAAATAGAAACCTTGATCAACAGTCAAGGGGAAGTACATAGGAGGGAGATAGAATTTACATTAAGAAAAATTTAGAGAAGATGAGGTACGCAGACCCCATTTATAAAAACCCATACATTCAAGCATCCTCTAAAATAAATCCAATCACACATTGGTCAATAGTCCATAATCAATCCCTATTTATTATCATACATATCTCTATATGTATCAATAAATAACATTCATCTCATGAATAATAAAACCATTCCATATATGCATTGATATCAATTAATGGGCAAAAGTTTTGCTAATATTTAGTTTTGAAACAAAATAAACTCTTTTATTTTAATCAAAAACCAAATTCAAATTAAACTCTTTTAATTTTAGCAATCTGAAATTCTATTCCAGATAAAATAAACATCTTTATTTTAAACTTATATCAATTAAATAAACCATTTATTTTAATTGAAAGAAAAAAATATTTTTTGGATTTTGCTATCCGGCGCAGCTGCGCCCAGAATGAACTGGGACACGGCGCAGCTGCGCTGAACCCCAGAAACGATTTTCTAGATTTGGGCGCAGCTGCGCTCCAGAATGAACTGGAGCCGGCGCAGCTGTGCCGAGCAGCAGATTCGTAAAAAAAACCGGATTCTGCCCAAAAATTTCGATCCAATCGCATACCATACACACATGGAACCATCAAAATCGATAATTAGCACAAGATTAGGCTCTGATACCACTGTTAGGTTTGTATATAACGCGAATATGCAATCAAATTACATAAATAAAGTGGAAGCGCGATAAAATTGGATTTTAAAATTTTATACAAACCATCACCATGATCAATCTATGTGCTCAATTAACGATATAAACGAAAGAGATAGAGATTAAGAAATTATACCCTCGTAGAATCATGCTTCCTCGGGTACAAATTCACCTCTAATTCCTTCGATTTCTCCTTGAATTCCACCGACTAAATTCCTTTGCTTGATCAACGTTAGCCACCGAAGTGTTTGGCCTCTAGAGATGATCCACCAAGGAAGAACAGTTATTCAAGAAGTTGGGTGTTGGCAAAACCCTAGTTTCTATCTCTATAGAAATTGCAAGTACTCTCCACAATCTAATGCAAGAGTGTGTAACCCTAATCTATGATAAGACTCCTCTTATTTATAGATGTAGGAATAACCCTTCCCTAAACTATTTAGGATTAGGGTTTCTATTATAATTAAACTCCTTTAATTAATTATGCTCCTAATCCAATTAGGAATTTATGTGAGAGTACTTCTATTAATTAATTCCCAATCCCTATTAGGAATTAAATAATAGTAATAGTAATAATAATAATAAGACTCCTCTTATTAATTTATATTTAATATTTCCAAAATATTAAATAATAAATATTAAGCTATTTAATTTATTCTATCTCCATAGATTAAATTAAATACACTTAACTTATTATTACAATTATGCCATTTACTTCTTAAATAAATATTTTTCTTTTGCTGTGTGACCCTTTAGGTTCTCCATATTAAACCGGTTGTGAATAAATCAATTAGAACAATTCTAATTTTATTTAAATAAATAAATTAAACTATTTAATTCATTTAAATAAATGATATTTATTCTACAATAAGGGTAACCCCCTTAGCGATCAACGACTTTCCAGATAATATAGATTTCAACATTAATCACAAAAGAACCTTTCAGTGAATAGTTACCGTACAATTCAATCCTTCTACCATACAATGTCCCAATTAAATATAAGACATGGATTTCCTGTCAAGTCTTATTTTATTTAATTATATGTATTTTGATTCCCAAATGCACAACTCTAAATAATGCAAATTAGAAACTCCTTTCTAATTTCATTTTGCCTTGGCCAAGGACTACTAAGTTGTCATTTATCGAATCACATAGGACATTCACATCTTTTACTAGACGTGGTAGATTATTTGTTGATCATTCATCTATCTCCATGTACAACTTATTATACCCAATCATACCCTTTGATATGCCTTAAAGGTCTTAAGGGACATATCAACGTATAACTCATCATACACAAGATACTATGATGATCTCAAGTCCAAGGATCACTTGTACAACTATCACTATAGGAATTCCTATTGATAGGCGAGTAAAACTCCATTAGGTATTCCTTAGCGAGCCACGTTCAGTGAACTTATTCTCCAATAAGCACCTACATACTTGCTTTAGTGTCTCCACACAAATGATTATGAGATCAATCATCCTCTTCTTAAGAGCAAGCAACGTATCTATCCGGATTCACTAATCCCCTATTTAGTAATCCAACGATTAGGAACAATTTTAGTTTGTGAGCTATCTAGAATTTAGATCTCATTAGCATGATCACCATCATCATTCTAAAAGCATTGCTCAAAACTATGGGTTTATCACATTTAATATAACAACACTATGTAGATAATGTAAAATGCCTATAATAACCGAATAAGATTACAAAGTATATGCTACATCATATCAAATATGATTGGCTTGTGTGCATACTACTTTCAGATATTAGCATGTATCTAGCATTGATGACATCGTTTGGCGTGATCATCACAATCTTCCTTAAGTGATAACTAATAATGCCCCGTTCTTAGGATCTTTTTGGCAAGATATGGGCCACTCATATGCGGACCACATACTCCGCCGTGTATCTCCTTCATTAGCCTTTGGGCATGATCTTTGTCAAAACATCTCAGGAGTCCTATGCCGATGTCTCTTTTATATAGGGTATCTCCGGTTAGATAAAATTTCAACGCCATTTTTTGGATCCACTGCCTCTCGGCTCGATTTGCCCCATCAGGTATGAATCCATCGCGTAGATATTCCTTAATGTTGTGATACCATGATTGTTCAGACTGAGGTATTTCGTCTGAAACCTCCCCGACATAATGCTAATAGGCAGGGTTATATTGTATTGTAAATTGGATGACAGGTGCCTCCTTTCTTTTAGACACATGGATTAAAGCTGCCAATGTGGCCAATGCATCCGTAAAGTTGTTTCTATTCTGTAGAATATGCTTGAAGGCGATGTCTTCAAATTCCTTCGCCATTTTGATAATGTGTCAATGATAAGGGAGTAAGTGGAGCTCCTTGGTGCTATATGCTCCCATAGATTGCCGGATGACCAATTCTGAATCTCTGAAAATGGCTAATCGTTTGACTCCCATTCTTCGAGCTATTTTCTAATCCCAAAATACATCCCTCGTACTCAGCTGTGTTGTTCGAGTTACTGAATTCTAATTTTGTTACCGTGGGGGTATTGTTCTCCTTTGATGGATACGAGAACTGCCCCAGTTCCAGCCCCTTCTATATTCATAGCGTCGTCAAAGTATAATATCCAAACTTAGCCTTCGTCATTGTGCCTCATTGATTGGACGGTCATCACGCCTTCGTCGGGAAAATATGTTTCCAATGGTTCAAATTCTCCTGAGGGTGCCTCGGATAATTGATCTGCAATTCTTTGACCTTTGATAGACTTTTAGGTTACGTATACGATGTTGAATTGTAGTTCAACATAGGCCGGTTGAAAATGTATTTCAAAGGATCCATTCGAGAAATCAGATACATTGTGTGGCCATACAGATAATGTTGCAGTCTCATGGCGGCCCATGCTAACGCATAACAGGTTTTCTCGATCAACGTATAGTTTTGTTCGCAATTACTAAACCTCTTGCTGAGATAATATATGGCTCTTTCTTTGCCCCTGTCATCTTTCTGTCCTAGTATGCATCCCATGGCATTAGGATTGACAGAGATGTACATGAATAGAGGAACTCCTTCCCTCGGGGGTACCAAGACAGGTACTTTTATCAATTACTGCTTGATGATGTGGAAGGCCTTTTGGTATTCTTCATTTCATTTCGCAGATTGATGAGTAGGTTTTATACCTACGAATTTAGTGCTTTTGAGCTTAATTTGTTGTTATCTTTGAGTATTTTTATTATCATTTTATTCATTTTTGTGTTTATGTTGTGCAGAAGGGAATTGGAAGGGTAACAAGGTCAATTCAGGTGTTTGGGAACTAAACTTGAAGCTAGGGGCATTTTGCTAATTTTGGAATATGGCACCGGGGCGCTATAAATGAATTGGATATGGCGCCGGGGCGCCAAAGGCAGTTTAGGCGCGACAGTTTATCTACTAGAAGCAGAATTGGATACGGAAAAGGACTTAATGCTTATCTTATGTAATTAGGGCAACATTAAAATAGAGGGGGAGAGATATTAAGAGAAGACTTTAGTTGTTCAGGGGGGTTTATTGTTATTATTCTACTTTTCTTTAGAGAGAACTTAGAGATATTTTGTGGATTACTTTTGTTCAAGCTCAGGATTTTGATGTGGGTTAAGCTTACTTTGGAATTTATTCACAATTGGGTTTGATCAATCTACTTCTTCTTAATTCAATTAATTGTTTATTTTCCATGGATAGTTTTGATCCCATAATGGCTTTTGGTTCAGTCATGAACTAATCTCCATTATGGGATTCTAACGGATTTTAATATGTAGTTTAATTACAGTCTTGATTGCTAGATTGATTTATTTATCATAAGGAATTTCTATCATGATTGTTTTGCATGTGTGAATGCTTGATCACCATTCGATTGTAGTACTTGTATGGAATTGAAAAATAACATATAAGTTTGGATTGTAATCATGATAGCTTATGAATATGAGGCTTAATTTGATAGCATAGTATTTTGTGAATCAGATAGAAATATATTGTTTCACCATAAGAGTCAAAATAAGGGTTTGTGCTTAAAATCAATATAATTGCAATTTCACATAGAAATATAGTGATTTTGACTATAGTGGTGATTACATGATGTCTATCGAGTATGGATATTATATGAATTGGTCATAATGCATTGACAAATGGTCATGTCTATTTTAGTGCTCTTGGCTATTTTCCTGTGAAATGAGATTCTTCTAGCATGATGATTGTAAATTAGATGAACTATTTGAAAGTAGTATGCACACAAGCCAATCATATTTGATATGATGTAGCATATACTTTGTAATCTTATTCATTTATTAATAAAAGAATTGATTTTCTTAAAAAGGCATTTTATATTATCTACATAGTGCTGTTATATATTAAATGTGATAAACCCATAGTTTTGAGCAATGCTTTTAGAATCATGATGGTGATCATGCTAATGAGATCTAAATTCTTGATAGCTCACAAACTAAAATTGTTCCTAATCGTTGGATTACTAAATAGGGGATTAGTGAATCCGGATAGATTAGTACATACGTTGCTTGCTCTTAAGAAGAGGATGATTGATCTCATAATCATTTGTGTGGAGACACTAAAGCAAGTATGTAGGTGCTTATTGGAGAATAAGTTCATTGAACATGGCTCGCTAAGGAATACCTAATGGAGTTTTACTCGCCTGTCAATAGGAATTCCTTTAGTGATAGTAGTACAAGTGATCCTTGGACTTGAGATCATCATAGTATCTTGTGTATGATGAGTTATACTTTGACATGTCCCTTAAGACCTTTAGGGTATAACAAAGGGTATGATTGAGTATAATAAGTTGTACATGGAGATAGGTGAATGATCAACAAAGAATCTACCACGTCTAGTAAAAGATGTGAAATGTCCTATGTGATTCGATAAATGACAACTCAGTAGTCCTTGGCCAAGGAAGAATGAAATTAGAAAAGAGTTTCTAATTTGCATTATTTAGAGTTGTGCATTTGAGAATCGAAATACATATAATTAAATAAAATAAGACTTGACAGTAATTCCATGTCTTATATTTAATTGGGACATTGTATGATAGAAGGATTGAATTGTACGGTAACTATGCACTGAAAGGTTCTTCTATGATTAATGTTGAAATCTATATTATCTGGAAAGTCGTTGATCGCTAAGGGGGCTTACCCTTATTGTAGAATAAATATTATTTATTTAAATAAATTAGATAGTTTAATTTATTTATTTAAATAAGATTAGAATTGTTCTAATTGATTTATTCACAACCGGTTTAATATGGAGAACCTAAAGGGTCACACCGCAAAAGAAAAATATTTATTTAAGAAGTAAATGGCATAATTGTAATAATGAGTTAAGTGTATTTAATTTAGTCTATGGAGATAGAATAAATTAAATAGCTTAATATTTATTATTTAATATTTTAGAAATATTAAATATAAATTAATAAGAGGAGTCTTATTATTATTATTACTATTACTATTATTTAATTCCTAATAGGGATTGGGAATTAATTAATAGAAGTACTCTCACATGAATTCCTAATTGGATTAGGTGTTTAATTTAATTAAAGGAGTTTAATTAGAATAGAAACCCTAATCCTAAATAGTTTAGGGAAGGGTTTTCCTACATCTATAAATAAGAGAAGTCTTATCATAGATTAGGGTTACACACTCTTGCATAAGAATTGTGGTGAGTACTTATAATTTCTATAGAGATAGAAACTAGTTTTTTGCCAACACCCATCTTCTTGAATAGATATTATTCCTTGGTGGATCACCTCTAGAGGCCAAACACTTGGGTGGCTAACGTTGATCAAAGGAAGGAATTTAGTCGGTGGAATTCAAAGAGAACGCGAAGGAATTGGAGGTGAACTTGTACCTGAGGAAGCTAGAATTCTACAAGGGTATAATTCTTATTCCCCATCTCTTTCGTTTAATTAATAATTGTGCATAAAGAAAGATCATGGTGATGGTTTGTATAAAATTTTAAAATCTGATTTTATCGCGCTTCCGCTTTATTTATGTAATTTGATTGCATGTTCGCACTTTACAAACCTAACAGTATTAAATGAAGTTAGGATCCCATTAATTCTAAGTTTGATATATTTTGTTAGTAATTGCGTCTTTAATTATTAATTAATTTAGAAATAATTTAATCAACAGAATTTAGTCAATAGTTTAGGCAAATAAATATAGTGATAAGATTGATGCATAGTGATTTGATTTGAACCTTTCTCTGTGGGACGATACTCTACTTCCTCTGTATTACTTATTGACCGTGTATACTTGCACGAGTTAGAGCTCTTTTATTAAAGACTTAAAAAGAGGCAACACGGATGAACTCTTCCTTAGTAACTTAAAGATTGGCTCACAAGTCGTCGTCAACTATGATATGAATCAACTGATGAAATTGATTTTTCCCAAAAATCCCCGTATTTCCTTTTCGATTTGTAGCGCCGGCATTTCAGTAATGGCCTTTATCTTGGCGGGGTCTATCTCAATGTCCTGGTTGCTAACAAGTAATCCCAGAATTTTGCCAGATTTGACGCCGAAGGTACACTTCGCGGGGTTCAACTTCAAATTATATTTATACAGTTGATCAAACAACTTTTGTAGGTGGCCCATCTACTCCCCTTCCTTTTTCGATTTTACAATGATGTTGTCTATGTAGACCTCAATTTCTTTGTGCATCATATCATGAAATAAGGTCATCATTGCTTTCTGATAGGTGGCACCGGCGTTGGCGAGGCCAAAAGCTAAACGCTGATAGCAGAATGTGCCCTAGGGGGTGATAAAAGTCGTCTTTTCTCTATCTTCCTCGACGACCATGATCTGGTGATAGCTGGTAAAACAGTTGACGAATGAGTACATTTCGAACTGTGCGGTGTTGTCTATCAAGATGTGGATGAATGGGATATGGAAGTCGTCTTTGAGGTTGGCCTTGTTGAGATCTCGATAATCCACGTAAACCCGCATTTTCCCTCCTGGCTTTGGTACTGGGACCATATTAGATAACCATTCAGGGTATGTAGATACCATGATTATTCTAGCGTTAAACTGTTTGATGATTTCTTCTTTAACTTTCAGGCTCCATTCTGGTTTTAGCCTCCACAATTTCTGTTTGACTGGCTTGAATCCTTCTTTGATCGACAATCGATGAACGACTATATCAGTGGACAGTCCGATCATATCCTTATGTGACCAGGCGAATACGTCTTCGTATCTAGTTAAAAGCTAAACCATTTCTTCTTTTTGGTTTGGTGTAAAGTCTGCTCCTATCTGGAGTTCTTTGGGGTTCTTAGGGGTTCCAATATTGATGGTAGTGGTTTGTTCGAGGTTAGGCTTGGGCTTGTCTTCAACCCATCTTTTGATTTCTTCGAGCATCACTTCGTTAACCACCTCCTCTTGTTCGATCCCCATCAAGTCGAAATCTAGCTCGATATCGAAATTGTAATCATCTTTCGGATTTGGCCAATCATCAATAGGGCTGAAATCATTTAAATCGGAATACCTGATAATAAAACGTAAAAGCTCATTATATAACAACTGTTTTTCAATACATAAGTTTTCATTTGATGAGATGACTATAACATAAACGTGCAGAAAGTAAAACAAAGCAGAGATAATAACACCCTACACTTCGAAGATTTTACAATCGATCTCCCGTCTTTTACCCTTTGCGGACTACCTGTGGTTCAATTACCCAATTGTTGGTCGTCATGCAATCATTAATAGTTGAGATGGAGGCGACACCTTGGTGGGAAATGTCTTCAATGATACTTGAGACTTGTTCGTCCTTCGAATTGCCACCTTCTTTAGGGATATCCACCTTAGTCTAGTCAATAAAAGGGATGATTTCCTGGTTAACAGGCAAATTGGTGTCATCATCGTCTTCTTTTTCTTCATTCCCTACTTGAACGTGGGAGAGAAAGAATTGCCTCTCAAATTGTTGTTGTATCTCTTGCAGGAACTTCTCATTCTTTGCTTTTTGTTTATCGGTTGAGATTAATATGTCCTCATCATCAATTGCCTCTTCAGCTGGGCTATCGAATTTGGGTATCAAAAGGCCCGATATATGTGTAGGGATCTTCTTTAATGGTTCCTTGGGACCAAAGCCGCTGAATTTTAGCATAAGGATGATTGCTAGTTAGGGAGGAATCTTCTTGTAGGGATTTCTTCGTTTAAAGCCACCAATATAACCTAATCCTGCTCTTCCTAATTGAGTGGGTATTTGGATTGGATCTTTAATTCCTTGGCCATTTCTTCTCAATCCTTGGCCTGGCTGAAACTGTCTGGTGATCATTTCTCGAGCCATTGACATTACTTTAGGAGATACCCTCGGTTTCAGAGCCGGAAAGCCTATGGATCGGTACTGGGCAGTACGAACTTCAAAAGCCTGAAAACTGGTGGGTTCGACACCTTTGTCTAAACCAATTAGAGGAATATCACCGTGAAGATGCGAAGGGTACTTAAGTTCTGCTGAAACGGTCACTAGATTCCCGTTAATGATATATTTTACTTGCTGGTGAAGAGTAGACGACATTGCCTCGGCCATATGGATCCATGGCCATCCTAGCAACAGATTATATCCCGTAGTGATATTCAATACTTAGAAAGAAATGTTGAAGGTATATGGACCTATTTCCATGGGGAGCTCAATTTCTCTAACAATATCCCTCATTGATCCGTCAAATGCTCTTACCACCATATGGCTGCTTCGAATCTGGTTGGGGTTTATCTTTATTCTTTCCAAGGTATCGTAAGGATAAATATTCAGGGCTAATCCTTCGTGAATCAGTACACCGCCCAATACATATCCTGAAGAAATCACTGTGATGTGTAGGGGTTTACGATGTCCGGTTCCTTCAGTCGATAGATCATTATCGGTGACAGAGATCACATTACTATCAAGGATGTGGCCAATCAAATGGCTAAACTTCTCCGTGTCCACCGTTTTAGGGAGATGTGTGTTGGTCGATTTCGCAACCGATAAATGCGCGCAAGTATACGCGGTCAACAAGTAATAAAGTGATAAGAGAGTTGTTGAACCCACAGGGAATTGTTCTAGTGTATCCCAAGTACCAACTACATATCGTCTCGATTTTATTTAGACAAATGATAATTTGAGTTTTTGTTGTTTGTAATAATTAAAAGATATGAAAAGCATTAAGATAACGAAATCCAATATTAACAAGTCTAAGATTGCAATTTCCCCCAACACTTCATTTGAATATCCTAACTCTCTCATTTGAACTAATTAACAACATAGAAATGTCAACCGAGAAATCAAAGCTACTTATAAGCCTCTGTCGATGGTCAAATTCGAATCTTCCTAATGCGGCATGTAGGTATATGTCTATCCTACACACTATCAAGAGACCAATTTCAAGAACAATAACAAGACACGTGTCACTAAATCTCATTAAACGTCCTTTCAATTACCAACTATCACGTAGGAAGTCATTAAGAATAGATTCTCCATTGGTTGCACACGGTATCTAGGTATATATCTATCCTAAATACTATCAAGTTACCTATCATTGAGGATAATCAACAAGACACATGTCACTAAATCTCAATTAATAACCCACAACAATCTTTAACTTTCGCATGATATCATAACAAGGTCTAAACACTATAATCCGTTCGTCAAGTTCATATAGGTTCCCGCGGTAATTACTAGCTAGGCAATTAATATATGAAGCATAAATTATGACATAAAATTCACAAATGAGTAATTAATAACAAAGAGAGAGAAATCAATTCAAACTATGTGTTGGGTTCCATTGAAATCTTAGAAATTAAGGTCTAGTTCATGGTAGCTAAGCAAAACATCAAACA
Organism: Aralia elata; assembly: GCA_034770075.1. Lineage (NCBI taxonomy): Eukaryota > Viridiplantae > Streptophyta > Magnoliopsida > Apiales > Araliaceae > Aralia > Aralia elata. The sequence continues at coordinate 60,471,915 of CM068378.1, forward strand.
CATGGTGTTCATCATAAATTAGAATTACAAATTCAAAGGAAAGAAAGAGATGATAAAACCCATTTAGAAGATATTCATATGTTGTTTTCTTGGTTGATGTCAATCTCTAGCTTTTCCTCTTCATTTGGCATTCGTTTCTCTTTTTGCTCCTGAGCTTGTTGCTGGAATTTTCTTGATTTGTAGCCCTCAAGCTCTTCTTGATGATGTATGTGCAGCCTCCCAAGGTCTAGATATGCCTTGACAATCCCTTCCTTCTTGGTTCTTTGGCTTGTGCTGAGTTTTTCCTTGTATTGCAGCACTTTTGCTCTCAAATTGGTGTTTTAGTGTAGCCTCCCAATCCCTAGTTGTCAAATATGAAGCCCCAATGAGATATTATATAGTGCCTCCATGAAAAACCGTAGCCAAACATCAGATTTTGGGTCAAAAAGTGAGCTGGAATCGCACTAGGAGCTCAAAAATCGCACTCAGCACGCCCGGGCGCGCCCGCACGCTGCCCGCCGCACCCGCGCCCAGCCCCTGGCCATGCCGTACGCCCACGACACACCCACGCCGCGCGCGCGCGCGCTGGCTGCCTGATGCCAGGCGCCGCGCGCCCGCATCCAAATCCGCGCGCCCGCGCCAGTGGCCTGTAACCCGACTCAGGTTTGACCTCTGTTGGTAAAATGGTCATAACTTCTTTGTCCGAACTTGGATTTAGGCGTGTAAATAGGCTATGGAAAGCTAAGAAAGAGCTCTACAACTTTCATAACTGGAGCTTGACGAGAACATGTCCGGAGAAAGTCTCAAATTGAGCCCGAAGCAACTGCTGTGTAAAATTCATGCCAAATCCGATGGTAAAATGGCCATAACGCTATCATACGAACTTCAAATTGGATGATTCAAGATGCTCTGGAGAGCTAAGACAAATATCTACAACTTTCGTTCTTTGAATTTTGAGAGATTCGGATTGGATCATGGGTGAAATTTGGAAACAAGCAGCTACAGTGCCAAAGTTAGGCTCAAAATGGCAGATTAGGCATCCATGAGCATTGATCTCTTATTCCACTTCCTACAAAACTAAGTAAAAACACATAAAAGCAATACAAAACACATAAACGTAATACAAAATAACATTTTACAAAAATATGATAAAAATATATAAAAACCAAACGAAATGACTTAGGATTTACAAATTATCAAGCTCAAATGTACCTAATTTGTGTATATAAAACACACCCATCAAATACCCCCAAACTTAAATCTTTGCTTGTCCTCAAGCAAAACAAACCTAAACTACACAATTGAAATGCTTCTAATACAACCTAACTTGAACAATGAATTAATAAGCCGACAATGGTCTCAAAGGCATCAACACATGGAACTCAAGAGAACAAACAAAACGTTGCAAGTCTAAAATTTTAATTAGCTACTCACACTTTCCTTAAGGCCCCTTCCGTGTGTGTGTGTGAGTACCCAATAACACTAAACCAATCAAGCTCGAATGAAACTATGCAACCACATTACCTTATGAAATAATCAAAATAAACCCCAAAACAACATTCTTAACACATCACTCAATACTAAGGTGTACAAATCACAATTCCAAAAATTTTGAGAACCAAGGGCTCTAAGTGAGTGCATTTTATGCTCCATCTCAACCTTAAGCACGCTCATATGGGCGAGTGCGTTTTACGCTCAACCTCAACCCCATGCAAAATTTGCAATAAACAATTTTTTTTCTTTAATCACAATTATAAGAGAGTGCGTTTTACGCTCTATCTCTCCTACGCATGTGTCCATGAGTGAGTGCGTTTTACGCTCCATCTCAACTCACCACATGACCATCAATTCAAGCATAACAAATTTAGACACCTTGCTTCGAGTGATGTTTAAACGAGTTCTAGAGTTTATAGATATTTCCCACAAGCATTCGGTTATAAAAGCCTTCACTAAGCATACAACTAGCTTAATACTCATGGGTAAGTGCATAAAAGTGAAATGAGGCATAAGCAAAATAATAACCGATGAACGATAAGCACAAAGACTAAGCAACAATTGTCAATATCTCATGAGTTAGGCTCTCTTCAAACAAGCTATTATCATTGACCATGGATTATGGTACAAATCAAATTAAAACAATGCTCAAGGGACACATCCTAAAAATAAATGAATTTTTTTTTTTTGAATAAAAAGAAAAACATACTTAAATCACGCAAAAACTAAATTAAAAACACACAAATATAAAGTACTACCCCCAAACTTAAACTTGACATTGTCCTCAATGTCTGATATAGGAAAAATTAAAATAGAAGACTTCCCTGAAACTGTGTCAAGCGTCATTGATATCATCTTTCAATACCTCTAAGTTGGGAGCGTACCTAAAACCAAATGACTAAAGAAATTAAAATGCAATTAAACCACTAAAATGAAATCAAACAAAAATAAAAGCAAAACTGTAAACTTGGGTTGCCTCCCAAGAAGCGCTTGGTTTAAAGTCGTTAGCCCGACTCCTTTTTTTCCCATCAATCCGGCTCAATCGCAAAATTGACCATAGCATGCCGCCTCGATGTTATTTCTTTGATTTGCATAGCATGCATGCCGGATTGATGACCCTTGAACATAGCATCATCCGATGGCAAGAAGAAGCTCTCCTCATCTGCATCTTCAATTATTGCACTTGTGTCAAGATCGACATGAAGATCTTCTTCATGAACCAATGGGTGTTCGATGGGTTTGAAAACCTCGAATGTGACTTTTTGGTCTTCAATTTCCTTTTCATGATCCCCATTCATGCTCCTCGTCTCATCAACCTCAGAATCATCATCCACAACAGGATGTTCACTCTTAAAATTTTCACTAATAGCTTCGTGCGACTCCGCGCCATTTCCTTGATCATCCACCAAGCACCCCTCTTCACTTTCCTCCATACGGTCAATCTTAGTATCGCTAGGTAAGGTGCATTGCGGGTGAATAATGTAAGAATTGGCAACATAGTTCATGATGCTCTGCACTAAAGCTTGTATATTTGCCAACCTAACCTCATTTTGAGAGATATGAGCCATGAGCTCCTCCCTCCTTCTTTCCGCTTTGTCACAACTATGCGAATTCACCAAACATTGCTCTTCACCTTCCTCTATAGGGTTAATCTGTGTAATACAAGGTAAGGTGCTTTGCGGGTGAATAAGCACTGCCTCGAGAAGTTGTGCCATTTGGTTCTCGACGCTTCGTAACAATTCTTGTTTCTCAATGAACAAGGGAAGAATCTCCTCCACATTAGATGTATCCTCATGGTATGAGAGACTTGGATCAAAGCATTGATCTTGACTGTTGTCCCAAGAAAAGCTTGGATGATGTTGCCAACCCGGTTGATAGTAGTTTGGGTAGTAGTCAGCTTGATTCTGACTGTAGGCATTTTGAGTGGACTGGCCTTTAAGAGTGTCAACAGCCCTTGAAAGCGTTGCAAGTTGTTCTTGCAATTGCTCAAGAAGTTTTGATGAACTTGGTTGCGTCGTCCCTTCATAATCCCATTGATAGTTATGCTCATCCATTAACTGAAAACAAAATCAAATAAAAAAAAAATAATAAGCAAATTATTTACAAGTCTAAATTAAAACCAATTCGATTGTCATTAATAGTGGAAAACACTAGAAGAACAATTCCCCGGCAACGGCGCCAAAAACTTGTTGGTCGATTTCGCAACCGATAAATGCGCGCAAGTATACGCGGTCAACAAGTAATAAAGTGATAAGAGAGTTGTCGGACCCACAGGGAATTGTTCTAGTGTATCCCAAGTACCAACTACATATCGTCTCGATTTTATTTAGACAAATGATGATTTGAGTTTTTGTTATTTGTAATAATTAAAAGATATGAAAAGCATTAAGATAACGAAATCCAATATTAACAAGTCTAAGATTGCAATTTCCCCCAACACTTCATTTGAATATCCTAACTCTCTCATTTGAACTAATTAACAACATAGAAATGTCAACCGAGAAATCAAAGCTACTTATAAGCCTCTGTCGATGGTCAAATTCGAATCTTCCTAATGCGGCATGTAGGTATATGTCTATCCTACACACTATCAAGAGACCAATTTCAAGAACAATAACAAGACACGTGTCACTAAATCTCATTAAACGTCCTTTCAATTACCAACTTTCACATAGGAAGTCATTAAGAATAGATTCTCCATTGGTTGCACACGGTATCTAGGTATATATCTATCCTAAATACTGTCAAGTTACCTATCATTGAGGATAATCAACAAGACACATGTCACTAAATCTCAATTAATAACCCACAACAATCTTTAACTTTCGCATGATATCATAACAAGGTCTAAACACTATAATCCGTTCGTCAAGTTCATATAGGTTCCCACGGTAATTACTAGCTAGGCAATTAATATATGAAGCATAAATTATGACATACAATTCACAAATGAGTAATTAATAACAAAGAGAGAGAAATCAATTCAAACTATGTGTTGGGTTCCATTGAAATCTTAGAAATTAAGGTCTAGTTCATGGTAGCTAAGCAAAACATCAAACACATGGTGTTCATCATAAATTAGAATTACAATTTCAAAGGAAAGAAATAGATGATAAAACCCATTTAGAAGATATTCATATGTTGTTTGCTTGGTTGATGTCAATCTCTAGCTTTTCCTCTTCATTTGGCATTCGTTTCTCTTTTTGCTCCTGAGCTTGTTGCTGGAATTTTCTTGATTTGTAGCCCTCAAGCTCTTCTTGATGATGTATGTGCAGCCTCCCAAGGTCTAGATATGCCTTGACAATCCCTTCCTTCTTGGTTCTTTGGCTTGTGCTGAGTTTTTCCTTGTATTGCAGCACTTTTGCTCTCAAATTGGTGTTTTAGTGTAGCCTCCCAATCCCTAGTTGTCAAATATGAAGCCCCAATGAGATATTATATAGTGCCTCCATGAAAAACCCTAGCCAAACATCAGATTTTGGGTCAAAAAGTGAGCTGGAATCGCATTAGGAGCTCAAAAATCGCACTCAGCACGCTGCCCGCCGCGCCCGCGCCCAGCCCCTGGCCATGCCGTACGCCCACGACACTCCCACGCTGTGCGCGCGCGCGCTGGCTGCCTGATGCCAGGCGCCGCGCGCCCGCATCCAAATCCGCGCGCCCGCGCCAGTGGCCTGTAACCCGACTCAGGTTTGACCTCTGTTGGTAAAATGGTCATAACTTCTTTGTCCGAACTTGGATTTAGGCGTGTAAATAGGATATGGAAAGCTAAGCAAGAGCTATACAACTTTCATAACTGGAGCTTGACGAGAACATGTCCGGATAAAGTCTCAAATTGAGCCCGAAGCAACTGCTGTGTAAAATTCATGCCAAATCCGATGGTAAAATGGCCATAACTCTATCATACGAACTTCAAATTGGATGATTCAAGATGCTCTGGAGAGCTAAGACAAATATCTACAATTTTTGTTCTTTTAGTTTTGAGAGATTCGGATTGGATCATGGGTGAAATTTGGAAACAAGCAGCTACAGTGCCAAAGTTAGGCTCAAAATGGCAGATTAGGCATCCATGAGCATTGATCTCTTATTCCACTTCCTACAAAACTAAGTAAAAATACATAAAAGCAATACAAAACACATAAACGTAATACAAAATAACATTTTACAAAAATATGATAAAAATATATAAAACCAAACGAAATGACTTAGGATTTATAAATTATCAAGCTCAAATGTACCTAATTTGTGTATATAAAACACACCCATCAATGTGCCTCTTCTAGGACTTTAACTAATATTCTCCGGTAATCCTCAGATGCCAGCACTAAGTCAAGGATGAAGATCTGAGCTAGATCTTCTTTAAGTGTTTTCACAACGTTTATCTCATTATGTACCATTTTGGTGAGGAATTCGACCACATTTTCTTCGAGTAATTTTCCAACAGGTTTCGTCATAGGTTTCGCCACTTGCTTCGGCAGATATAAAGGATTATATTTGGGGAAGACGGTTGTGCATGCAGATGCTTCTCCCATTTCCTTCCCGTAATTCTAGGGAATTGACTTCAAAATGATGACGGGATATTGCAGCCTTGATGTCAACACAAGGGGTTTAGGGGTCTTCTCCGTTCCGCTTTCTGCTCCCCGAACTACGAGGGGTCCGGTTTCTGCGCCTTCTAGATAGGTGACAACAGCCAAAACTGTTAGGTTTGTATATAGCGCAATAAAATCGAATTTTAAAATTTTATACAAACCATCGCCAAGATCAATCCTTGTGCTCAATTAACGATATAAACGAAAGATAAAGAGAATAAGAATTATACCCTCGTAGAACAAAGCTTCCTCGGGTACAAGTTCAACTCCTAGTCCTTCGTGTTCTCCTCGAATGCTACGGTGTGATTCCTTCCTTTGATCAACGTTAGCCACCCAAGTGTTTGGAGGTGATCCACCAAGGAAGAACAAATATTCAAGAAGTTGGGTATTTGGCAAAACCCTAGTTTCTATCTCTATAGAAATTGCTCTCCACAATCTAATGCAAGAGTGTGTAACCTAATCTATGATAAGACCCCTCTTATTTATAGATGTAAGAATAACCCTACCCTAAACTATTTAGGATTAGGGTTTGTATTATAATTAAACTCCTTTAATTAATAATGCTCCAAATCCAATTAGGAATCCATGGGAGAGTACTTCTATTAATTAATTCCCAATCTCTATTAGGAATTAAATAATAGTAAAAGTAATAATAATAATAAGACTCCTCTTATTAATTTATATTTAATATTTCCAAAATATTAAATAATAAATATTAAGCTATTTAATTTATTCTATCTCCATAGATTAAATTAAATACACTTAACTTATTATTACAATTATGCCATTTACTTCTTAAATAAATGTTTTCCCTTTTGCGGTGTGACCCTTTAGGTTCTCCATATTAAACCGGTTGTGAATAAATCAATTAGAACAATTCTAATCTTATTTAAATAAATAAATTAAACTATTTAATTCATTTAAATAAATAATATTTATTCTACAATAAGGGTAAGCCCCCTTAGCGATCAACGACTTTCCAGATAATATAGATTTCAACATTAATCACAAAAGAACCTTTGAGTAGATAGTTACCGTACAATTCAATCCTTCTACCATACAATGTCCCAATTAAATATAAGACATGGATTTACTATCAAGTCTTATTTTATTTAATTATATGTATTTCGATTCCCAAATGCATAACTCTAATTAATGCAAATTAGAAACTCCTTTCTAATTTCATTCTGCCTTGGCCAAGGACTACTGAGTTATCATTTATCGAATCACATAGGACATTCACATCTTTTACTAGACGAGGTAGATTTTTTGTTGATCATTCACCTATCTCCATGTATAACTAATTATACCCAATCATACCCTTTGATATACCCACAAGGTCTTAAGGGACATGTCAAAGTATAACTCATCATACACAAGATACTATGATGATCTCAAGTCCAAGGATCACTTGTACAACTATCACTATAGGAATTCCTATTGACAGGCGAGTAAAACTCCATTAGGTATTCCTTAGCGAGCCACGTTCAGTGAACTTATTCTCCAATAAGCACCTACATACTTGCTTTAGTGTCTCCACACAAATGATTATGAGATCAATCATCCTCTTCCTAAGAGCAAGCAACGTATGTACTAATCTATCCGGATTCACTAATCCCCAATTTAGTAATCCAACGATTAGGAACAATTTTAGTTTGTGAGCTATCTTGAATTTAGATCTCATTAGCATGATCACCATCATGATTCTAAAAGCATTGCTCAAAACTATGGGTTTATCACATTTAATATAACAGCACTATGTAGATAATATAAAATGCCTTTTAAGAAAATCAATTCTTTTATTAATAAATGAATAAGATTATAAAGTATATGCTACATTATATCAAATATGATTGGCTTGTGTGCATACTACTTTCAAAAACTTCGTCTGAACTCTCTATTTTCGATGCGTATGACAAACCCTTCATTTCCATGGTGTTTCCCTTAACAATGATGACCTTGATATTGCTCGTTATTCTTAACTCCCCAGCTTCAATGAAATTCTGGATTTGTGCTAGAGGGCCTAACACTCTTCTGTCGCATGGCGAGGTGAATTCGAATGATACAAGCAAATCTTTGTGGGGTCATATCTCTTAGATCGAGGGCTTATGGGTGGCAGTAGTTCCATAACCTTTCCTTTGCTTACCAACAGGTGCAATGTTTCTTCCTTGGATTGTCCCAAAGGAGTAAACTTTCGATTCATAGCCAATTCGCGATTCATTTTTTCCTTGTTTAGTAGCCTGGCTTCTATGGTTATCTTTTTTGCCCATCTTTCTTGCTCCTAGAGCCCGACCTAATCCTCCTTAGTGAGGGGGATGACTTTGGGAAGAACTACGGTACCACAAGTTCACCCTCAAGTTCCATATCCTCAGAGATTGAACAAGCAGAGGGATGATAATCAGTTCAGAAAGTTTTTGGAGGTTTTTAAGAAACTGCAGATCAACATACCTTTCGCGGAGGCATTGGAACAAATGCCAAGTTATGCAAAGTTCATGAAGGGTATATTGTCAAGGAAGAGAAGATTAGATGAATTTGAAACAGTGGCCTTGACGGAGGAATGCAGTGCAGTGCTTCAGCGTAAACTACCTCCAAAGCTGAAAGATCCGGGTAGTTTCACAATTCCATGCACGATAGGAAAGATGAGCTTCGATAAATGTTTGTGTGATCTTGGGGCAAGTATCAACCTGATGCCGTTGTCAGTATTCAGTCAGTTGGGATTACCGGAACCAAGGCCAACAAATATTTCCCTACAGCTAGCTGATAGATCTATCACATATCCACGGGGGATAGTGGAGACGTACTTGTGAAAGTGGACAAATTCATCTTTCCGGCGGACTTCATTATTCTGGATTATGAGGAAGACAAAAATATACCAATCATACTAGGGAGACCATTCCTAGCCACGGGGAGGACTTTGATAGACGTCCAGAAAGGGGAGCTTACAATGCGTGTACATGATCAGGAGGTGACGTTCAACGTTTTCAAGGCAATGAAGCTCCCAACCGATGAAGAAGAATGCTTCAGAGTTGACTTGGTGGATAGTATAGTGCGTGATGAAGTTGAGAGTTTGTTGGGCTATGAACCACTGCAAAGAGTGATTGCTGAAAATTCAAATTTGGAGGATGAAGAATGCGCTGAACTTGTGCAATATCTGGATACCACCCCCAAATTCGGAAAATTCAGAACTCCTATCGAGCCACTTACGAAAGCGGGGGAGACATCGGTAAAGTTGAAACCATCTCTTGAGACACCTCCCGAGCTTGAGTTAAAACCACTTCCAGAACATCTCAGGTACGCATTTTTAAACAAAGATTCAAAGCTACCTGTGATTATTTCTTCTGCACTAACATCTTTTCAGGAGGAAAAACTGCTACGAGTGCTTAGAGAGTTTAAATCAGCTATTGGATGGACCATAGCCGATATCAAGGGGATAAGCCCTTCTTTTTGCATGCATAAGATCCTGCTGGAAGATGGTAGTAAGCCGACAGTTGAACAGCAAAGAAGGCTCAATCTTATTATGAAAGAAGTGGTTAAGAAAGAGATTCTGAAATGGCTGGATGCGGGAATAATCTACCCAATTTCGGACAGTTCATAGGTGAGCCCTGTGCAGTGCGTACCAAAGAAGGGTGGAATGACCGTGGTCACCAATGAGAATAATGAGCTGATCCCAACGCGAACAGTAACAGGGTGGAGAATCTGCATGGACTACCGCAAGCTAAACAACGCTACCAGGAAGGACCATTTTCCACTTCCGTTTATCGATCAGATGTTGGACAGATTGGCGGGTCATGAGTACTATTGCCTTCTGGATGGGTATTCAGGCTACAATCAGATTATGATAGCTCCAGAAGACCAGGAAAAGACTACTTTTACATGTCCATACGACACTTTTGCCTTTAGAAGGATGTCTTTCGGGTTGTGCAATGCTCCAGCCACTTTTCAGAGATGTATGACAGCGATTTTTTCAGACATGGTCGAACAGAATGTTGAGGTATTTATGGACGACTTCTCGGTATTTGGTGATTCTTTCGATCTATGTCTTGAAAATTTGGTAATGGTTTTAAAGAGATGTGTTGAGACAAACTTAGTACTGAATTGGGAGAAGTGCCATTTTATGGTACAAGAAGGAATCATATTGGGACACAAAGTTTCAAAGAAAGGGATTGAGGTGGATAGGGCAAAGCTGGAAACTATTGAAAATTTACCTCCACCTACGTCAGTAAAAGGTGTCCGCAGTTTTCTTGGACATGCAGACTTCTACCGCAGATTCATCAAGGACTTCTCCAAGATAACTAAACCATTGTGCAGTTTATTGGAGAAGGATGCACAGTTTAATTTTGATGAGGTTTGCATGCAGGCATTTGAGCATTTAAAGAATAAGTTAATGTCAGCACCAGTTATCACAGCACCAGATTAGGAGTTGCCGTTTGAGATTATGTGTGATGCCAGTGATTACGCAGTAGGGGCTGTTTTGGGGCAAAGGAAGGAAAAGATGTTTCATGTGATATACTATGCCAGCAAAACCCTTACAGATGCACAGTTAAACTACACCACCACAGAGAAAGAGTTATTGGCAGTGGTGTACGCCTTTGATAAATTTAGGTCATATCTGATAGGCACAAAGGTGATAGTGTATATGGATCACTCGGCAATTCGACACCTAGTGGCGAAGAAGGATGCAAAGCCCAGGTTGATCAGGTGGATATTGCTTTTGCAAGAATTTGATTTGGAGATCAAGGATAGGAAGGGTACCGAAAACCAAGTGGCAGACCACTTGTCTCGACTAGAGCAGCCAGAAAGGGAGGTAGACAGCAAAGTTAAAATTAATGAATCCTTTCCGGATGAGCAGTTATTTGTGGTGCAAGGGGAAGTGCCATGATTTGCGAATTACGCAAATTACTTGGTGAGTAAGATGATACCTTCTGACTTGGTGGGACACCAAAAGAAAAAGTTCCTGCATGATATTAAATGGTATATATGGGATGAGCCGTATTTGTTTAAACAGTGTGCGGATCAAATGATAAGAAGGTGTATCCCGTATAGTGAGACTGAAGGGATTTTACATGATTGCCATTCTTCTGTGTATGGAGGATATTATGGCTGAGAGAGAACAACGACTAGAGTACTTCAAGCAGGATTCTACTGGCCGACAATCTTTAAAGATGCATACAGTTTTATTCAGCGGTGTGATAGATGTCAGAGAGTAGGTAATATTTCAAAGAGGAATGAAATGCCTTTGAATACAATCCTTGAAGTAGAAGTTTTCGACGTTTGGGGGATTGATTTCATGGGCACTTTCGTGTCTTCGTGCGGTAATCTCTACATCTTGTTAGCCGTTGACTATGTGTCTAAATGGGTAGAAGTGGCCGCACTCCCGACAAATGATGCCAAGGTAGTCCTAAAGTTTTTGCATCGAAGTATTTTCACTAGATTTGGGACTCCTAGGGCCATTATTAGCGATGAAGGTAGTCATTTCTGCAACAGGCAGTTCACATCGTTGCTGGCCAAATATGGGGTAAATCATCGTATTGCTACAGCTTATCACCCCCAGACGAATGGACAGGCTGAAGTATCCAATCGAGAAGTAAAAAGAATCCTCGAAAAAATTGTGAATCCGACGAAGAAGGATTGGTCCTTGAAACTGGATGATGCTGTGTGGGCCTATCGGACTGCTTACAAAACTCCGTTGGGCATGTCACCATTTCAGCTTGTTTATGGAAAAGCTTGCCATCTTCCTATGGAGCTCGAGCACAAGGAATATTGGGCAATTCGTAAATTGAACTTTGATTCAACAGCTGCAGGGGAAAAACGACTACTTCAAATCAATGAGTTGGACAAATTTTGATTACGGGCATATGAAAACTCGAAGCTGTAGAAGGAGAAGGTGAAGAAATGGCATGATCGTAAGATCATAGAAAGAACATTTGAACCGGGTCAAAGGGTTTTACTTTTCAACTCCAGACTTAAACTTTTTCCCGGGAAGCTGAAATCAAGATGGTCAGGACCATTCACAGTGAAGACGGTTTTTCCACATGGCGTGATTGAGGTATACGACAAATTTCCTGATCAATCGTTCAAGGTGAATGGACAGAGGTTGAAGCATTACTTTGGGGATGAGGTGGACAGACAGAAAGTCACCTTAGTCCTTTCTACAACATGATCTTCAGAGAAAGTCAAGCTAATTGACTATAACTTAGCGCTACCTGGGAGGCAACCCAGCAGTTTAATTTTGTGTTTTTCCTTTGTTTAGTTAATTGATTATGTTTTTTAGGACTAACTTGGGTGTTTGGGTATTTTGTAGCATGTAGAAGCTTGAATTGGACAACGTTTGCTTAAGTATGGGAAGAAGGTAGTCATCAAGCACAAATCCAGCGCCCCCGCGCCAAATACAGAACGGCCTAAAAAGTTATAGCGCCCCGACTCTATAATACTGAAGAAGAATAGCGCCCCGGCGCTAAGGCTCACTCACAGGTACTGTTTATGGAGCCCCGGCGCTATAAAACAAAGGAGTATGGCGCCCCGGCGCTAAAGCCAATACCCAGACACTGTTTATGGCGCCCCGGCGCTGAAGGTAAGGCAAAATATGGCGCCCCGGCGCTATAATCGGCATTTAGAAAAAAAATAGGGCTTCCAGCCCTAAACAGGTACCGCACAATAGCAGCCTTTGTTCTTGTTTCTTCCCTTTTCTTCCATATATCTCAATTTCTCCCAAGAATTTTGTTCCCAAGTAGTTACTTGCACACAAGCAATTTTGTTAGCACGGATTTAGGGTCTAGATTAAGCACTCTCTCCATACTTTTTCTCTCTTTCAACGGTACATCAAGGTAAGTTTATTTTGTTGATTAAAATTGAGTTAGTTATGCAAGGTATGAGGCTAAATTATCAATAAATCTTGTTTGTTTGATATGATACCTTGTTTGGGAGTGCATTATCTATGATTGGGTTTCATTCTTTCACTTATTGAAGCATCACATATTGAAATTTACATGTCGCCCACAAGGTGTTTGATAATATGCTTGAACGAATTTTCTTGGAGATAATATGAAATTGCATGCTTGATGGCTCATGATTCATAATTAACTCGCATTGCTGACTATTCATGACTCCTAGTTGATTAGATTGCCTATGGAATTGCATTGAGTTTATAATTGGCATCATGGTATCTGAGCAATATGGTATAATTTTCACTGTTGGGTATTGTCATTGCTTTCTCGTTTGGTTCTTGTAGCAATTATGGGCATGATGACACTTATGTGGCTTGAATCACTATGAAATTGCTATAGACCTTACGTTTGGGGGTTTCCACTATGCACTTGTTATATGATCATTGCACTAGTTCTTAGTTGACTATCTTGTTGTGCAAATATGTTATGGTACAATGGACTGAATTACGCTATTTCTTGCTTTTAGGTAACTATGGCATCCAAAAGACAACGTGGGGAAGGATCTACTTCTACTCCAACTAAGACCTTTGACAAGAAGCGATTTGCTAGTGCAGAAGCGCAAGATAGATATCTTAAATTCGCACAGCGGCCATTAGTTCCAGAACGGGGGTTGCAACCAACTGCACAAGATGGCGAGATGGTTTTAATGATTGCTGAGCGTCGATGGGGTTTGTTCACGGCACAACCGGATCCAACAGTTATAGCCGTGGTAAAGGAATTTTATGCGCATGTTAAGGACCGTGACGGGTTTACAGTGCGAGTGCGAGGAAAGACTGTGAATTTTGATTGCCCGGAGATTAATCACATCTATGACTTAGCAGATTCGGGTTCTCGAAATGAGTACACAACTTTTGTGCGTAATGGACCTGACTACGATCAGATAATTCAAGATTTATGTCAGCCGGGTACAACATGGAAAGCTCGTGGGCGCGGTAGCATGAACTTTTCGCAATCCAGGCTCAGTTAGTATGGAAAGGCGTGGTATGCTTTCTTGTGTGCTAAACTAATGCCGTCTACTCACGTGAGCGTTGTGACAAAGGAAAGAGCCGTGCTTTTGTATTGTTTGGTGACTGGGAAGACCATGAACGTTGGCCTTATTATTAGGAACTCCATTATCCGTGCTGCAGAGGGTGGTACCACTGGTGGGTTACCACATCCCTCTCTTATTTGTGCTCTCTGTGCACGGGCGGGGGTCAAATGGAAGGATGATGAGATGATGCAGCCGCCTATGCCTGTCTGGACCACAAGATGATTATACGCTATACTGTTAAATGGACAGGAGGTAAAAGTCATCCGCGTGGGTTAGGATTTATAGTTTCACAGCCAGATCCTGCAGCTCAGCCAGCACCTAACCCTGCATCATCTAGTTCTTATACTGCACCGCCTCGTTTTGAAGTCCCGTTTGAGGTCCAACGTGAGATTGATCGGTGGTTCTACAATATCGAAGCCCAAAATGTTCGTTTGGCTGAGCGATAAGATACTATGTACGAGTATAATGTCTCTTTCAACACTTCCATGGTCAATATGTTTGCTCGGCTGAATCCTTCGGTTGATTCCAGTCAGTTCCCATCTGCACCTGTTTTACCTGTGTTCCCTCCGTCTGATTTGGAGCGCAGTGATGATGAGGACCAGAATGATGAGGAGGTTCCTCCTGCAGCGTAGTTTGTTCAGGGAAGTCCCCCATTCTTCGTTTTTTTATGCTTTTTCAATGAGGGCATTGATTTACTTAAGTTTGGGGGTTGTTTTCTGTTGTTTGGTGTTTGACTTGTTGATAGTTAATGCATATAGAGTAGGTGCACGTTGTTATTGATGCATTCATTTATGTTTTGTTATACTTATGTTTGCATGACATTGATATATTAGGATTGCATTTTAGGTTGTGTTTTGCATTTAGCTGCATGAATCGAGCGATAAATGATGTAGTCTTTTAATTTTGGGCCAATGATGAGAATTGATTGATAATTTGAGATTCACTTAGAGTTGAAAGCTGATGGAAGTGATGATGTAACCAGTGAGTTAATTTGGCTAGTTTAATACTCATGTTAGCAATCTAAAAAATTGATGTATTGGTTAATCTAATTCAAATCCTTACATACTCTATTTTTGGTAAGAACTTTGGGAATAATGTGATGAAATCGGTGAATCCTCTTTGAAGGCTAGTGTAAGCAAGGACCTAAGTTTGGGGGAGTCCAAGGATTAAAAAAAAAATAAAAAAAATAAAAAAAAGGAAAATTTTGAACTTTTCCCGATTAAAGAATGGAACATGTGGTGGAATGAGATGGAGCGTAAAACGCACTCATTCATAAACACATGTAACGAGATGGAGCGTAAAACGCACTCGTTCAAAAGAAAGTGAGATGGAGCATAAAATGCACTCACTAAAAAGTTAAAAATTGGGGAAGGGTTGAAAAAAAAAGGATTTAAATGTGGTAATTAAACCTTGGTGACGATCCTGTGCTTAGTAATTGCTTACAGTAGGTAGATTGGTTGTGTTCACTGGTAGAGTTAAGTAAAACTGGAGTTCTTTCTAAGAAATTGATTAAGTTTGTGATTTGAGTTAAGATTGACTGAAGCTGTTGGTTCTCACATAGCATGGGTGTTGACAAGTGAGATTTGGCTAACTGGTTTGTGTCGGAACTCTTGCATTAGTTGAATACTCTATTTGAATAGTGGTATTATCTTTGAGGCCAAAGTTGGATATTGCATTATTTGTTGTTTGATTAGGATTCATATAGTTAGGGTGATTTGCATATTACATTGCTTGGGGACAAGCAATCGGTTAAGTTTGGGGGTATTTGATGAGTAGGTTTTATACCTACGAATTTAGTGCTTTTGAGCTTAATTTGTTGTTATCTTTGAGTATTTTTATTATCATTTTATTCGTTTTTGTGTTTATGTTGTGCAGAAGGGAATTGGAAGGGTAACAAGGTCAATTCAGGTGTTTGGGAACTAAACTTGAAGCTAGGGGAATTTTGGTAATTTTGGAATATGGCGCCGGGGCGCTATAAATGAATTGGATATGGTGTCGGGGCGCCAAAGGCAGTTTAGGCGCGGCAGTTTATCTACTAGAAGCAGAATTGGATACGGAAAAGGACTTAATGCTTATCTTATGTAATTAGGGCAACATTAAAATAGAGGGGGAGAGAGATATTAAGAGAAGACTTTAGTTGTTCAGGGGGGTTTATTGTTATTATTCTACTTTTCTTTAGAGAGAACTTAGAGATATTTTGTGGATTACTTTTATTCAAGCTCAGGATTTTGATGTGGGTTAAGCTTACTTTGGAATTTATTCACAATTGGGTTTGATCAATCTACTTCTTCTTAATTCAATTAATTGTTTATTTTCCAAGGATAGTTTTGATCCCATAATGGCTTTTGGTTCAGTCATGAACTAATCTCCATTATGGGATTCTAACGGATTTTAATATGTAGTTTAATTACAGTCTTGATTGCTAGATTGATTTATTTATCATAAGGAATTTCTATCATGATTGTTTTGCATGTGTGAATGCTTGATCACCATTCGATTGTAGTACTTGTATGGAATTGAAAAATAACATATAAGTTTGAATTGTAATCATGATAGCTTATGAATATGAGGCTTAATTTAATAGCTTAGTATTTTGTGAATCAGATAGAAATATACTGTTTCACCATAAGAGTCAAAATAAGGGTTTGTGCTTAAAATCAATATAATTGCAATTTCACATAGAAATATAGTGATTTTGATTATAGTGGTGATTACATGATGTCTATCGAGTATGGATATTATATGAATTGGTCATAATGCATTGACAAATGGTTATGTCTATTTTAGTGCCCTTGGCTATTTTCCTGTGAAATGAGATTCTTCTAGCATGATGATTGTAAATTAGATGAACTATTAAATGAAGTTAGGATCCCATTAATTCCAAGTTTGATATATTTTGTTAGTAATTGCGTCTTTAATTATTAATTAATTTAGAAATAATTTAATCAACAGAATTTAGTCAATAGTTTAGGTAAATAAATATAGTGATAAGATTGACGCATAGTGATTTGATTTGAACCTTTCTCTGTGGGACGATACTCTACTTCCTCTGTATTACTTGTTGACCGTGTATACTTGCACGAGTTAGAGCTCTTTTATTAAAGACTTAAAAAGAGGCAACGCGGATGAACTCTTCCTTAGTAACTTAAAGATTGGCTCACAAGTCGTCGTCAACTGTGATATGAATCAACTGATGAAATTGATTTTTCCCAAAAATCCTCGTATTTCCTTTTCGATTTGTAGCGCCGGCATTTCAGTAATGGCCTTTATCTTGGCGTGGTCTATCTCAATGTCCCGGTTGCTAACAAGTAATCCCAGAATTTTGCCAGATTTGACGCCGAAGGTACACTTCGCGTGGTTCAACTTCAAATTATATTTATACAGTTGATCAAACAACTTTTGTAGGTGGCCCATCTGCTCCCCTTCCTTTTTCGATTTTACAATGATGTCGTCTATGTAGACCTCAATTTCTTTGTCCATCATATCATGAAATAAGGTCATCATTGCTCTCTGATAGGTGGCACCGGCGTTGGCGAGGCCAAAAGCTAAACGCTGATAGCAGAATGTGCCCTAGGGGGTGATAAAAGTCGTCTTTTCTCTATCTTCCTCGACGACCATGATCTGGTGATAGCTGGTAAAACAGTTGACGAATGAGTAAATTTCGAACTGTGCGGTGTTGTCTATCAAGATGTGGATGAACGGGATATGGAAGTCGTCTTTGAGGTTGGCCTTGTTGAGATCTCGATAATCCACGTAAACCCGCATTTTCCCTCCTGGTTTTGGTACTGGGACCATATTAGATAACCATTCGGGGTATGTAGATACCATGATTATTCTAGCGTTAAACTGTTTGATGATTTCTTCTTTAACTTTCAGGCTCCATTCTGGTTTTAGCCTCCACAATTTCTGTTTGACTGGCTTGAATCCTTCTTTGATCGACAATCGATGAACGACTATATCTGTGGACAGTCCGATCATATCCTTATGTGACCAGGTGAATACGTCTTCGTATCTAGTTAAAAGTTAAACCATTTCTTCTTTTTGGTTTGGTGTAAAGTCTGCTCCTATCTGGAGTTCTTTGGGGTTCTTAGGGGTTCCAATATTGATGGTAGTGGTTTGTTCGAGGTTAGGCTTGGGCTTGTCTTCAACCCATCTTTTGATTTCTCCGAGCATCACTTCGTTAACCACCTCCTCTTGTTCGATCCCCATCAAGTCGAAATCTAGCTCGATATCGAAATTGTAATCATCTTTCGGATTTGGCCAATCATCAATAGGGCTGAAATCATTTAAATCGGAATACCTGATAATAAAACGTAAAAGCTCATTATATAACAACTGTTTTTCAATACATAAGTTTTCATTTGATGAGATGACTATAACATAAACGTGCAGAAAGTAAAACAAAGCAGAGATAATAACACCCTACACTTCGAAGATTTTACAATCGATCTCCCGTCTTTTACCCTTTGCGGACTACCTGTGGTTCAATTACCCAATTGTTGGTCGTCATGCAATCATTAATAGTTGAGATGGAGGCGACACCTTGGTGGGAAATGTCTTCAATGATACTTGAGACTTGTTCGTCCTTCGAATTGCCACCTTCTTTAGGGATATCCACCTTAGTCTAGTCAATAAAAGGGATGATTTCCTGGTTAACAGGCAAATTGGTGTCATCATCGTCTTCTTTTTCTTCATTCCCTACTTGAACGTGGGAGAGATAGAATTGCCTCTCAAATTGTGTTGTATCTCCTGCAGGAACTTCTCATTCTTTGCTTTTTGTTTACTGGTTGAGATTAATATGTCCTCATCATCAATTGCCTCTTCAGCTGGGCCATCGAATTTGGGTATCAAAAGGCCCGATATATGTGTAGGGATCTTCTTTAATGGGTCCTTGGGACCAAAGCCGCTGAATTTTAGCATAAGGATGATTGCTAGTTAGGGAGGAATCTTCTTGTAGGGATTTCTTCGTTTAAAGCCACCAATATAACCTAATCCTGCTCTTCCTAATTGAGTGGGTATTTGGATTGGATCTTTAATTCCTTGGCCATTTCTTCTCAATCCTTGGCCTGGCTGAAACTGTTTGGTGATCATTTCTCGAGCCATTGACATTACTTCAGGAGATACCCTCGGTTTCAGAGCCGGAAAGCCTATGGATCGGTACTGGGCAGTACGAACTTCAAAAGCCTGAAAACTGGTGGGTTCGACACCTTTGTCTAAACCAATTAGAGGAATATCACCGTGAAGATGCGAAGGGTACTTAAGTTCTGCTGAAACGGTCACTAGATTCCCGTTAATGATATATTTTACTTGCTGGTGAAGAGTAGACGACATTGCCTCGGCCATATGGATCCATGGCCGTCCTGGCAACAGATTATATCCCGTAGTGATATTCAATACTTAGAAAGAAATGTTGAAGGTATATGGACCTATTTCCATGGGGAGCTCAATTTCTCCAACAATATCCCTCATTGATCCGTCAAATGCTCTTACCACCATGTGGCTGCTTCGAATCTGGTTGGGGTTTATCTTTATTCTTTCCAAGGTATCGTAAGGATAAATATTCAGGGCTAATCCTCCGTGAATCAGTACACCGCCCAATACATATCCTGACGAAATCACTGTGATGTGCAGGGGTTTACGATGTCCGGTTCCTTCAGTCGGTAGATCATTATCGGTGACAGAGATCACATTACTATCAAGGATATGGCCAATCAAATGGCTAAACTTCTCTGTGTCCACCATTTTAGGAGATGTGCCTCTTCTAGGACTTTAACTAATATTCTCCGGTAATCCTCAGATGCCAGCACTAAATCAAGGATGAAGATCTGAGCTAGATCTTCTTTAAGTGTTTTCACAACCTTTATCTCATTATGTACCATTTTGGTGAGGAATTCGACCACATTTTCTTCGAGTAATTTTCCAACAGGTTTCGTCATAGGTTTCGCCACTTGCTTCGGCAGATATAAAGGATTATCTTTGGGGAAGACGGCTGTGCATGCAGATGCTTCTCCCATTTCCTTCCCGTAATTCTAGGGAATTGACTTCAAGTTGATGACGGGATATTGCAGCCTTGATGTCAACACAAGGGGTTTAGGGGTCTTCTCCGTTCCGCTTTCTGCTCCCCGAACTACGAGGGGTCCGGTTTCTGCGCCTTCTAGATAGGTGACTACAGCCAAAACTTCGTCTGAACTCTCTATTTTCGATGCGTATGACAAACCCTTCATTTCCATGGTGTTTCCCTTAACAATGATGACCTTAATATTGCTCGTTATTCTTAACTCCCCAGCTTCAATGAAATTCTGGATTTGTGCTGGAGGGCCTAACACTCTTCTGTCGCATGGCGAGGTGAATTCGAATGATACAAGCAAATCTTTGTGGGGTCATATCTCTTAGATCGAGGGCTTATGGGTGGCAGTAGTTCCATAACCTTTCCTTTGCTTACCAACAGGTGCAATGTTTCTTCCTTGGATTGTCCCAAAGGAGTAAACTTTCGATTCATAGCCAATTCGCGATTCATTTTTTCCTTGTTTAGTAGCCTGGCTTCTATGGTTATCTTTTTTGCCCATCTTTCTTGCTCCTAGAGCCCGACCTAATCCTCCTTAGTGAGGGGGATGACTTTGGGAAGAACTACGGTTGATTTGGCCTTTAAGACTTGACTAATCATTTGTCCCGTGAGCTGGTGTTGATACACGATTAATTCACCTAATTAACTTATTTGCGCATTGACCATTGCTAATTCTTGTCTCACTGCATGGCTGCTTTCCGAATACTCCCTCCCAGAGTATTCGTCTTAGATTGCGAAGGATATTCTCCAACCTTCCTCAGATATTTGTGGTTTTCAACCTTCCCAGAGCTAATCATATTAACCCCTTCCGTATTGTGCTGAGGGAGAGGGTTAGTGTGAATGTTGGGCTGCTCTGGTGGCATAACCACAATCTCCCCGCTTTCTATCAGGTTTCGAATCTTGTGTTTCAAAGACCAGCATTCTTGAGTATCATGACCAGGGGATCCAGAATGGTATGCGCATCTCTTGCTGGGATCATACCTCTTGCCCTTGGGATCGGTTGGTAGAGCAAGTTCGGTAATCTTCTTCTGAGCTAACAACAAAGCCAATATATTTTTAAGAGAGTCATTGAGAGGAGTGAATTCACGACTACGCCTGTTTTCCACGGTTTTTTGCTGGGTTTTATTTTGCCGGAATGTTGGTTATTACGACTGAGGATGGTTGCCTTGCATTCGAATGGGCGGAGCATTGCTATTCCTTCGGGATTGCCCTTGTAGCACTAGGGAAACATCTTCTTCCTTCTTCTTGTGGCTCCTTTTGGGCGCATTCCCATAATTACCAGATTGGATGTGCTCTGCTATGACTTCTAATGCAGTAAGGTCCTTGATTTTTTCGACTTTTAAGCCCAGTTCTACCGTTTCTCCGTGTTTGATCATTTCTGAAAATGGCTTGCCTATCCCAGCTAACACCCTCTCGTAGTATGGAGCTTCTTAAATGTCGATAAAGGTCATTATCATTTCGTTCTCTTCTATAGGTGGGCTTACTTGGGCAGCCATCCGCCTCCATCTTTTGGCATAATCTTGGAATAACTCATTAGGTTGCTTTTTGATCTTGGTCATTTGATATCTATCCGGGGCCATTTGAGACTGAAAGCTATATTAGTTTAGAAAGGCATGGGCTAATTCTTCCCAGTTATGGATTTTAGAGTTGTCAAGTCGAGCATACCAGCTTCTTGCTTCCCCGGTCAAACTCTTCTGGAAAAGCTGCATTCGCAGGCTCTCGTCTTCGGCATAAGATCCGAGTTCCCTTATGTATACTTTTAAGTGAGTGTAAGGGTCTCCCAATCCATAATACTTCTCGAAGTCTAGCACTTGGAACTTGTCAGGATATCTGACTCCTGGAAATATGCATAGGTCAGAATATTGAACACTCCCAAAATTTCATATCCCTTTTATGGATCTTATGGCATATTCCATTTGTTTCACCTTCTTTTTGATCCTTCCATCTTCCTTATCATCCTCGACATTGATTATTTCTTTTGTCTGATCTGCAGGACCCTTGTTATTCTTGTTGCCGAATTGGAATACAGGGGCATGAATTTACGTGTCTGTAGTCTTGTTGCCTCCTTGAGCAGAGGATTCAGGTTGATCTTTAGTCGTCTTACACTGTTCTTTTAATAGACTGGTTATCTCAGCGATCTGCTTTTTAAAACTCTGGAACTCTTCTCGAGAAACGGGGATAGAGTCTAGCGCAGAAATTTTAGCCATTTTGATAGGTGGTGTTTGGACCTTACAAGCTCGGAGCATGGTTCTTGGACCAATCTACATAACCAACAAGACGTAGTTTAGTATTGAGGACTCGTAAAGGCGGATGCATGCTGATGCAATGTTTGTTTAAAGGTTTTTAATCTTTTCCTGCAAAATAGGGTTAGTGGTTTTATGACAGGATAAGAAAATGCAAGGTGATTAAATCAAATATGGATGACATTTTACATATAAGGAGTAATAGGGTGGAAGTTGTCGTTTACACTACAAAATTAAATCCTTACTTCTACTTTACTAACTCAGAAATCAGTATAGTGACAAGCAATGGTCGATCCCACAGAGAGTGAATTTATCTTTATTTATTCTATTGTTTTCTAAATCACAATACTACTAAATATAAATTGGGGGTTTTGAATTGAGTATAACTAACTAATGTAACAGAAAATAATTAATAAGAATAACCAATGAATTAACGTCTTCAGTTCTTCAGTTCAGTATCGCCTTTTTACAATAATGAAGTAATAAAGTATAACAATATTTATCCTTCAATGAAACTAATAGTCCTAGATAACAATAAGCTCTACTATCTGAGATTCCCCTTAGATTATCACTCAATAAAACAAGCTCTTTATAAGATTCTAACTATCATACAACCTAGAACAAGCTCTCTAGATTTAATATAATAGTAGCATTAAGAACTACGGAATTAGACACCAAGCAACAATCACATAAGCTCGGATTATTTAACCTGTCTTCTGATAATCTTAGCAATACTCAAAAGTTTGTCCACAATCATGTATTACTAATTACTATTTGTGATTAGGAGCAATATCAATTACACGTAATATTATCCCTTAATCTAACATATGATATTAGTTAACCAATTCAATTCTGCAGAAATCAAATCAATTAAGCCAAATAACATTCAACAATTAAATCAGATTATCAAGAATGAATTTCATATAAGAAGAAATAAATAAAATATACTTGATCAAACCATTAATTATAAAGAAGGTTCAACATCCCTTAGAACTTAAATAGAAAACTTACCCTGACATGCCTTTAATCTTCTAAAACTAGGGTTTGTAATTGAATGTAGATGATAGTGTAGATCTAACTGATAACATGTATTTATAGTCCTAAGGTAATATCCTAATATTCTAAGAAATAACAATCCAATTACAATTAGAACTCCTTGAAATTCCCTGGCTTGAAGCAAACTGATTTTCCAAAATCCCATTGAATTCGCTCGAACGGATTTATTTGTACTGTGGGAGCTCGTCGGGGCGAATTCAGCAGAGAGGACTGGGCCGGGGCGAATTCAGAGCGTGCTGGGGCGGATTCAGCAGAGAGGAGCTTGCCCGGGCGAGCTTATCCTTCTTTAGGAACTCGCCGGGGCGAGTTCCCAATTTTCTAAAAACTGAATTTTTCTTTTTCTTTTATTGCTTTAGCTCCATTTATCCCTGAAATCAATAAACACCTTAATAAGCTCATATACACCACAAAACATGCAATAAACTAAACATAGAGGAATTATAATCAATGAATATTATGCACTTATCAAATTCCCCCACACTTAGTCTTTACACGTCCTCATGTAAACCAAAAGAAAGGTAATATTAACTTCAACCAAGCTTTCAAAAAGGTTTAAATCAATTACCAACCATGAATATCAACACTAACTGACAGGAATTTGGTCAACACCTCATCAATCAATGTATAACAACAACTTTATCCCTCACCATTGAACTTCTCTAAATGAAACTATATCCACATAAGTATCCTTTCTATTATCTACACACATACTCAACTCAGTTATCATGGAACAACAGTTGTGCACACTGACTCAAAACTCAGAACATATCTGCCATTTTTTCCTTTTCACCAGAACCATTAAATTCATCTTTTTTCCAGGTGAATGCATTTTATGATCCGTTTCACCTTTCTTATTCTTTCTTAAGTGGGTGCATTTTATGCTCCATCTCACGTATCTGCTTACCAACGAGTGCGTTTTACGCTCCATCTCGTTGCATGTGTTTATGGGTGAGTGTGTTTTATGCTCTATCTCAACCCACCACATGTTTCTCTTTTTCATTCTGTAATTTTTCACAATTTTCCAATTTTTTCAAACTTCATGTCCTTGTTTTCTCATGGTCCTGCAAACAACATAAGCAGTTAAATAGTCCTAAATAATGAAATTAGTGCACGTAGACAACTTCACAGATAACTCAGCCAAATAAGCATATATCTCATATTCAAGAACTCATGCAATACATATTCCATTCAAATCAGTTACTATGGATCATGACATAGTTATCATCATTCATCAACCAATTTGGCATCAAACAAATTCTATCAAATTAGCGTCAATTTTTCATAACCAAAACCTTTAAAACTTAGCCAAACAAAATCATAGAGTCAAAATGTTTTAGAGCAAGGAATTTTCAAGCAGGGAATTTTCAATTTTTTTCGCAAAAATAAACACAATTAGATCATACTCTCCTAGAGTAAACCTAAATATAACTTAAACCTCTCCCCCACACTCAAACCTTACATTGTCCCCAATGTAAGACAATCATGCAAAGATGAAGTAACTAACTAAAATGCAACTAGAATGCAGAAAGTAAAAGTAAAAGGGATAGAAAAGCAAATCTGAGATCTTGGGTTGCCTCCTAAGCAGCGCATTTGTTTAACGTCTTTTGCTCGGCGTTGATCTTCTCAATCCTCATAAATCGATTCCACAAAGTGCAACATCTCAACATTCTTCACCCGATATCCTTCAAAGAAGGGTTTAAACCGGTGACCGTTTACTTTGAATATCTTTCCTGTGCTCGGACTCCGAATTTCCACTGCACCATGCTAAAAAATATTAGTAACAACAAAAGGTCTAACCTGTCTAGAACGCAACTTACCTGAAAATAACTTAAGTTGTGAGTGGTAAAGGAGAACTTTATGTCCCACAACAAAAGTCTTTCTCAAAATCTGTTTATCATGAAAGGCTTTAGTCTATTCCTTATAAATCTTCGAGCTTTCATAAACGTCATTCCTCAATTCTTCGAGCTCCTATAACTGCAACTTCCTCTGCTTTCCAGCTTGACCTAAACTCATGTTGCATTGCTTAATCGCTTAGAAAGCCTTGTGTTCTAGCTCCACAAGGAGGTGACATGGTTTTCCAAACACGATCCTATATGGTGACATACCAATGGGGGTCTTGTATGTTATCCTATAGGCCCAAAGTGCATCCTTTAATAGTAGACACCAATCTTTTCTGT
Organism: Aralia elata; assembly: GCA_034770075.1. Taxonomy (NCBI): domain Eukaryota; kingdom Viridiplantae; phylum Streptophyta; class Magnoliopsida; order Apiales; family Araliaceae; genus Aralia; species Aralia elata. The sequence continues at coordinate 60,497,485 of CM068378.1, forward strand.
TCAGGTTGACTACCTTCTCTAAAATAGACTTGACCTCACGGTTGGATACCTTAGCCTGGCCATTACTTTGTGGATGATAAGATGTAGAAACCCTATGCATCACATTATATTTTCTGAAAAGTGCGGCTAGCATTCTGTTACAAAAGTGTGTTCCTCTATCACTGATGATGGCTCTTGGAGTTCCAAACCTAACAAATATGTTAGATTTGACAAAATTTGTAATTAACTTTAGAATCATTAGTCCTGATGGCTTTAGCTTCCACCCACTTAGAAACATAGTTAACAGCCAAAAAAATGTAAATATTACCATAAGATGCAGGAAAAGGTCTCATAAAATCAATACCTCAAACATTAAAAATTTCAACAACTAAGATGAGAGTTTGTGGCATTTCGTTTGATAATTCACACATGATTTACAAAACAGATGAGAATCTTTAAAGATTTTTGGCCAATAGAAACCAATTTCTAAAATCTTATGGGTTGTCCTTTTCGGTCCAAAGTGACCTCCATAAGCATAAGAGTGACAAAAATTTAGAATCGACAAAAATTCACTATTAGGCACGCATCTTCTAACTATTTGGTCAGCATAAAATTTTCACAAATATAGGTCATCCCATACATAATATTTGGCATCACTCTTAAGCTTTTCTTTTTGGGATTTAGAAAACTCACTAGGAACATAAGCACTCACTAGATAATTCACTATATCAGCATACCAGGGTACAGACTCATAAATGGAAAACAGATGCTCATCTGGGAAAGAGTCCTGCAATGGTAGAGCTTCCTAATCTTTGATCAGTCTACTCAAGTGATCCACCACCAAGTTGTCTGCTCCTTTTTTATCTCGAATCTCCAGATCAAATTCTTGTAATAGCAGAATCCATCTTATGATCCTAGGCTTGGATTCTTTCTTGGTCAGCAAATACCTAAGAGCAGCATGGTCAGAATAAACTACAACTTTAGTACCAAGTAGATATGATCGAAACTTGTCTAAAGCAAAAACAACAGATAAAAGTTCTTTTTCGGTTGTAGAGTAGTTAATTTGAGCATCATTTAACGTTCTAGAGGCATAATAGATGGCATGAACAGCTCTATCAACTCTTTGTCCTAAGACAGCTCCTACTGCATAGTTGCTTGCATAACACATGATCTAGAATGCCAATTTCCAATTTGGTGGTTGTATCACTGGTGCTGAGGTCAACAGTTTCTTCAATTTATCAAAAGCCTCCTTGTACTCATCATCAAATTGGAATTTCACATCCTTTTGTAACAACTTACACAATGGCAACGCTATCTTCGAGAAGTCCTTGATAAATCTACGATAGAAACTTGCATGTCCAAGGAAAGAACGAATCTCCCACACACTTGCAAGGTAAGGCAAAGCAGTAACAATTTCTATCTTAGCTTTATCAACTTCTAATCCCCTAGATGAAATGACATGACCGAGTACTATACCTTGCTCTACCATAAAATGACACTTTTCCCAATTAAGAACAAGATTAGTCTCTAAGCATTTATCTGACACACGAGTCAAATTATCTAGGCATGTATCCAAAGAATCACCATGAATTGTGAAATCATCCATAAAAACCTCAATACAATTTTCAAGAAGATCAGAAAACATACTCACCATGCATCTTTAAAAAGTACCTGGAGCATTGCAAAGTCCAAAGGACATTCTACGATACGTAAATGTACCGAATGGACATGTAAATGTGGTCTTTTTTTGGTCTTCGGGTGCAATCACAATCTAGTTATAACTTGAAAAACCATCTAAATAATAATAATAATAAGTATGCACAGTTAATCTTTCTAACATCTGATCAATAAAAGGGAGAGGAAAGTGATCTTTTCTAGTTACAATATTAAATTTCCTATAGTCAATACACATTCTCCATCCTGTTTGCATTCTTGTGGGCACCAACTCATTGTTATCATTCGTGACGACCATTGTAGACACCCAAATTTTGCACTTCCTATACTAACCCTAACAGGAGGGCAAAATCGTCAATTGACCCGGCACACGAGAATAAAAGGTGGACATAAAGACGAACACTCAAAGCCACCACTACGGGACGAGATCGAAGCCGACACGACAACAAGCGAGTGTCGGGAGTCGGTTACTGATCACTGCGCTTACCCGGATGACATGGCATGTTTCCCAGCGGTTTTCAGACTGCAGAATGCAAGCCCTTCAGCGGAAACCAACGGTACAGCACGAAAATCGAGACGAGGTACGGAAAACGAGAAAATCAGCACAGTCAGCCGCAGATCAATCCGCGGCCAAGGACGGAACTCGAGACGACACGGGACTCGAGCGCACGGGACTCGAGCACGGCTGGGGGGAGAACCAAGGGCCAGCCGCAGATCAATCTGTGGCCAGCCGCAGATTGATCTGCGGCTGCCCTTGGCAGTGCCTTATCAGGCCATTTTACATACAGAAACAAGAGAGAGGAGAATCCAGCAGCAGCAGCAGTTCGGGAGAAGAAGAAAACAGCAAAAATTAAGAGAGAAAAGAGTGAGAAATAGTGAGGAATTGTACCCATTTTGTGAGATTACACCTCATATTTTCTACTCTACTCAATACACAAATTCATACATATTGTGGGGATCATTTGCAATGTGAAGAATCCTTTGTTTTAGCATTTTGTTATATCATTTTTGCCAAGCTTTTTGTCATCCGAATTATCTTAAATGTAGCTTTCTTACATGTTATTGTGAAACCATGGATTAGGGACTATTAGTGAGGGTTTCATCGGAATGAAATTCCCCCTAATAGCCCGATGATGTCCGTTTCGTGCAAAATTTAGCTATTACGGTAATGGGTCATTCGTAGTGTATTTCAATTGTTATTGTAAGATATCCTAGAGCATTAGGCATCCCACGGTTGTTTATTTACATTGTATCCATTTTGCGGTTGTGCAACAAGTTCGGATGTGAGCCTAGGAATGCGACCCCGTGGTCCAAATCCGATGATGGACATTTTTGGATGTATGTAATCGTGTAGATGCATTCGTCATTGTAAATATGTAATCGTCGGGCCTTAAAACGATACCAAGTCGGAGGTCGGGTTTAAGGCCCCGAAATAGTGAAACTTGTGATTGTAGGCGTTTGGGGTTATTTTGATGGTTTACATGCCCATGAATAGCCCCGACGCGTGGTTATGCTTGATTGGATTTTGTGACACGCAAAAATGATTTCAAAGATTAAACGATGAAGGTTTTTCATTAAAATAAATCAAACTAGGTTATTAGCTTCACGAGGCTTAAAATTGGAAGTGCTAATGAATGTCGATTCCTATTCAAACGAGAGGGTTAAAAAATCGTTTTCAAACATCACCAAAAAATGGTTTTTATGAATAAACTAAACGTTTTATTAAACCTTTGTGCATAGGGTTAAAGAGATCCTAGAAGTTGCCCGTCATCTACGAAAGCGACGTATAGATCTCGATTCCTATTTTGACGAAGGTTTAGAAAACTCTTGTTTTTGCCAAAACGACACCTAATGAAAAATCTTATAGTTTTGACAATTAAAATCAAAACTTTCTCATAAAGCTTTCTCGTATAAGCCGAAGGACATTCTAAAGCACTCCCAAAACACGACTTTCCATAAAAAACCCCAAATGATTCTTGCATACAAACTCACCACAATATTCACATAGGCACACACACACACACACGCACATATACACATTTCATGAATTAAAGGATAGGAAAGTATCAAGATTGCGGCAACCGTGTTTCACAGAAGTCGGGGGTGCCTAACACCTTCCCCTCGCTTAAGCAAGCCCCCGAACTCTATGAATCTCGGTACGCAGACCAATTAATTCGGAGTCACATATGAGCCATCGATTTATAAAAAAAAACGAAAACTCGGATGAGTTGGTACATCCATTTCAAATATACCAACTGGCGACTCTAGTTAACTGGCTCATCATAAAAAGCGATCTTTCAAAACCCCGTCGACATCAATGCCGACCTTTTCCAAAAAAATCATTTAATCAAAAGGCTAAAAAAATTGGAAAAGACGAGAACCGGTGTCGACAGCTGGCGACTCTGCTGGGGATATTAGAGGGCTTAAGCCGCGTTCAAATCTTGATGCTATCCTATCCTTTACGAATTCATGAATATGTATGTGCATGCGATATTTTGATCTTTTGTACTTTTGTTATGTGAATGTGTGTTTTGTCCAATAAATGAATATTTGAATGGAATGGCTTTACTTTAAAGAAATCATTTGCATACGGTGAGGACGATGAATGTGAATGTATGTTGAGAGAGTACCTCCTCCTGAGGCGAACCCGTCGGTTGCTTATTACTGGACTCGAAGGGGGTGCTCCCCGAAGATGGCTCAAGAAACGCACCACCCAAATCCGCTCCAATCGAAAGGACTCAGACGAGTAGATTGCGAAGATTTGGGGACCTTCATGCCGAAAAGCCCGTGAGAGTAACCCTAGGATAGGTCAGCCTCAGATTAACCCAACGCAGGAAAAGTCTCTTCATGCCCTTTTACGTTCACGCGTATAAATGTCATGATCCCATTCATATATGCCTCCCTGTCTGTCAAGAGAAATTACTAACCTCTATGTTTTGCAGGGAACAGCTGGGGAAGCATAATAAAGTCATGTTAAGCATTTGTTATTGCATTAAGGGACTACTAACTTTCTGTTTTACAGGGAAAGATTAAAAAACCCAAAACACGAAAGTTATAGCTTTAGCATGCATCCATATCCTCTCATTGCCCAGGACTAAACTTCGAACCGTTGTTTCTGTAGGATTGCTCCTCAAACACGTTCGCAATCTAAAAGGGCTCAAAACTCTACATCTGAAATGGCTGATCTCCCACCTACTAATCCTGGTGCCATATCTCGTGAGGAATTTGATGACTTTAAGAAACAGATGTTGGAGATGGCCATAATGCTGAAGGAGCAATTGATACCTAGACATGATCCACCTAAAGAGGATCCACCCCAACCTAAGGGCGAACCCGTCGTCCCAAAGGTCATTCTCATACCTAACAGGACAGTGATTACTATCCCAGAGGAAGGAGACACTGATGACCTGCGAAAAAAGATGAAACAAATAGAGGAAACTATCCAATCTCTGAAGGGCATAGGGTCCCTAGGCAGAGTTAATTACTCAGATCTTTGTGTCTTCCCCGGAACCAGATATCCGGAGAAATTTAAAATCCCCGAATTTGAGAAATACAATGGAAAGGGGGATCCTTATACACATCTGAAAATTTACATTGGGGAACTGGGATCTTATGCCGAAGACGAAGGTCTAAGAATGCAATTATTTCAAAAGACCCCGTCGACATCAATGCCGACCTTTTCCAAAAAATTCATTTAATCAAAAGGCTAAAAAAATCGGAAAAGACGAGAACCGGCGTCGACAACCGTAATTCCAGATTATTTTGGTACTACCTGTACTGGACTTACCCATTGACTGTCTAAGATGTGGTAGATTATACATGCGTCAAGCAATTTTATAATCTCTTTCTTCACTACCTCCATCATGGGTGGATTTAATCTTCTCTGTGCTTCTCTAGTGGGCTTGGCTCCATCCTCCAAAAGGATTCTATGCATGTACATAGCAGGGCTTATACCTTTGATATCCGTTATAGTCCAACCAAAGATTGTTATGTGGTCCCTTAGGACTCTTAGCAGTTTGTCCTCTTAAACTTTGGTCAGATTGTTGGCGATGATCACTAGTAATGTGTCCTCCTTCCCTAGGTATGCATACTTTAAATGTGTGGGTAACGGTTTCAGTTCTAATGTTGGAGCCTGCACAACAGATGCTAATAACTTTTGATGAGAAGTAGGTAATTGAATAGAATAAACTGCATACGTATCTGAAATTTTAGGTAAAGAATGCAATGCAGCCATATTTTCCCTCAATTCCTGATTCTGCTCAATCTCTTCTTCCTTGTCCAAGCCCATGCTATTTCTGATGGCAACCTCCAAGCTTTCCTGATAAATTTGTTTAAAAGATCCCTGCACCAAAGAGTCAATGATGTTAATAGCAAAAACAAAATTAATAATACTAGGATACCTCATAGCCTTATATATGTTGAACTGAATCTTTTCGCCATCAAACTCCATGGTCAAGGTTCCATTGTGCATATCAATTATTATCTTTGATGTTTTCAAGAATGGTCTCCCTAAAAAAATATGTGAAGGATTTGGAGATGTATCATCCTCTATGTCTACAATGTAAAAATCTACAGGAAAGATTAGTTCATTCACCTGTACCAAGACATCTTCAATCACCCATTGGGTGTAAGTGTTAGTACGATCAGCTAATTGAATAATAACACCAGTTTGTTTCAAAGGTCCTAAATTTAAAGAAGCATAAACAGATAATGGCATAACGTTAATTGAAGCTCTTAAATCTAGCATAGCTTTCTCAAATATGGTATTACCTATCTTACATGGAATTATGAATATGCCTGGATCTTTACACTTAGGGAGCATTTTTCTTTGGAGAACTGCTCTCACCCATAATGACTCTTTCATCATTTTTCAATTTTCTTTTATTAGTGCACAATTCTTTTAAAAACTTTGCATATCTTGGCACTTGCTTAACTGCATCAAGTAAAGGGATATTCACCTCTACCTTCCTGAGAGTCTCTAGAATTTCCTTCTCTTGCTTATCCTTCTTTGAAGTTCTAGGATTCCTGGGGGAAAAAGGTAAAGGATTAGTCTTGAGCTAAATAGGAGGGTTAGGTATTACCTTAGGTATTTCTGTTTCCTCCTTAGCTATTTCCTCCTCAAACTCAACAGTGGCTTTTAGTGTATCCATTTGTTTTTCACTACTCAAAGTTATGGCAGTTACATTCTCTCTTAGATTAACAACAGTTTGAGAAGGTAGCTTCCCTAAACCTTGAGAGTCCAATCGACCAACTGTAGTAGCAAGTTGACTCATCTGATTCTCCAAATTGTGGATGGAAGTCTTTGTCTCTTGTTGAAATTGCTAAGTTTGGTTCATAAATGCTTTGAACATATCTTCAAGGGATGTTTCAGACTTGACAGGTGGTGCTTATTTTGGTGGATACTGCTATTGAGCTGGCTGAAATACTTACTGCCTTGGTGGGAAAGCACTTTGTGCTGGTGGTCTATTTCCTCCATAACTAAAATTGGGATGATCTCTTTAACCTGGATTGTAAGTGTTTGAGTAGGGATCAAACTTTCTCTACGATTGTGCCTGATAATTTCCCACTACATTGGTTTGTTGCACGATCTCATCCTCTTGTAATGTTGGGCATACATATGTGTTGTGGCCTGTCATTAAGCATATCCCACAAGCTTTTGCAACTGGCATGTTTCCTACAACCATTTGTCTAACCATAGCAGTTAAGTCAGAAATCTGTTGCTCAATATTACTTGTGCTCACCTCATTTATCTTTTTCGGTGCATGATCATTCCTGGTTCCATACTACTGTGAGTTGGTTGCCATGTTTGCAATCAAGTTCTTTATATCCTCCAGAGTCTTGTCCACTAGTGCTCATCCACTAGCAACATCAATCATACTCCTATCCATTGGTATAAGCCCCTCATAGAAATATTGAATCAGGTGTTGATCGTCAATCTGGTGGGGTGGACAGCTAGAGCACAGCTTCTTGAACCTTTCCCAATATTCATACAACGTCTCTCTATTGAACTGTCGGATTCTGCATATCTCCTTCCTTATGTTGGTTACCCTTAAAGCAGGAAAGTACTTCTCCAAGAACAACTTCTTCATGTTATTCCATGACTGTATTGATCCGGAGGGAAGATAATACAACCAATCTTTTGCCAAATCTGCCAGTGAAAAGAGAAATGCTCTCAGCTTGATATGTTCCTTCGTGATTACTTGTAATTTCATGGTGGAACACACCACATGGAATTCCTTTAAATGCTTGTATGGATCTTCACCTATAAGACCACGAAAGGTAGGCAAAAGGTGAATTAGTCCGAATTTTAGTTCAAAAGCAGCAGTTAAAGTAGGATATTCAATGCATAAAGGTTGTTGATTAAGATTAAGAGTGGTTAATTCTTTCAATATCCTGTTGTTGTTTGGCACCACCATCTCTTCTTCTTCTTCTGATTTGGTGGATGACTTGTTTGACAGTAGTTTCAGTGCTATGTTGAGGCCTGGTGATGGAGCTTCGTCGGAATCTGCAATTGTGCTTCGAGATTGACGAGCCTTCATCCTTAACTTGCGTGTAGTTTTCTCTATTTTGGATCAAAATTCAGTTCAAGAGAGTAAGAGGATCGAGTCATAAACTGAAACAAAAGAAAACAAAGAATAAATAAAAACAAATAACAATCCCCGGCAACGGCACCAAAATTTGGGAGCTGTCTTTTACACTCCAAAATTAAATCCTTACTTCTACTTTTTTAACTCAGAAATCAGTATAGTGACAAGCAAAGGTCGATCCCACAGAGAGTGAATTTTTTATTCTATTATTTTCTAAATCACAATACTACTAAATATAAATTGGGGGGGGGTTTGAATTGAGTATAACTAACTAATGTAACAAAAAATAATTGATAAGAATAACCAATGAATTAACGTCTTCAGTTTTTCAGTTCAGTATCACCTTTTTACAATAATGAAGTAATCAAGTATAACAATATTTATCCTTTAATGAAACTAATAGTTCTAGGTAACAATAAGCTCTGCTATCCGAGATTCCTCTTAGATTATCACTCAATGAAACAAGCTATTCACAAGATTTTAACTATCTGAGATTCTTCTTAGATTATCACTCAATGAAACAAGCTCTTCATAAGATTCTAACTATCATACAACCTAGAACAAGTTCTCTAGATTTAATATAATAGTAGCATTAAGAACTAGGGAACTAGACTATTCCAAGAAACAATCACTTAAGCTCGGATTATTTAACCTGTCTTCTGATAATCTTAGCAATACTCAAAAGTTTGTCCACAATCATGTATTACTAATTACTACTTGTGATTAGGAACAATATCAATTACACGTAATACTATCCCTTAATCTAGCATATGATATTAGATAACCAATTCAATTCTGCTGAAATTAAATCAATTAAGCCAAATAGCATTCAATAATTAAATCAGGTTATCAAGAATGAATTTCATATAAGAAGGAATAAATAAAATAAACTTGATCAAACCATTAATTATAAAGAAGGTTCAACATCCCTTAGAACTGAAATAGAAAACTTAGCTTGACATGCCTTCAATCTTTCAAAACTAGGGTTTGTAATTGAATGTAGATTGTGACGCCCCCAAATCCATGTATCATCAAACACAAGATGTGGTGCTCACGGTATAACATAAACCATCATCTAACTAAATAAATAACTTAAATTAATAATAATAATTACAATAACATCCAAATAAAATCCCAGGTTAACACAACCTTAATAATCTTAAACTTAGCGTTCATCGCTACATTACATCAAATGCGGAAACTAAACTTGATACATAATATAAACTTTCAGTCCTTCATCTTAGCCTTCCCCTTGTCCTTGCCCGAGCCCTCTTCCTTCTCACGCTTAACTGAAATATTTAAGCAAGAATGAGCACAAATTTCCCAGGAAGTAAATAAAGTATTTTGATAATGAACATCGAGAATAGAACCATCTGTTTTGGCATTTTTGAGCAATCGAAAGAATAATTAAGAAGTAATTTTGACCGTCAAAAGTAAGAGTTTTAGAATCTTCAACTGTATACTAAGGAGAACTATAACCCTGAATATTATTTTTATTCCATCGAAAACCATCAGAAGTTTTGACAATCAAATAGACTGTAAAACATTCTCCGCAAGTACTCTAGGTGATCATCCTATTGTACCCTACATTGTGCACAAGTATAAAGTTTGAACGCATAAGCGTAAATGGGATTATATACCCGACATCAGTTTATCCTGTTATCCAGGTTGTTAATCTTAGTATTCATGCGGGACCGCACCAAAATAATTTTGGATTGGTAGACATTAAATAGCTACAATGAATTTGAATAATTCAAATAATAAAACATTTCGCATCAATAGTATCTAGCCGAAACGAATGGCCAGAACGTATTCTCAAAAGCAATTCATAAATAATTAAGAACTTATAAACAATTGGAAAAATAATTGAGTTATCATCAATTGAACTTGTACAATATATAAACTCGAATGAGGTATAGCTTGCAACATAAGAAACTTGTACACAACAATAAACCGTACAAGTTAAGGAAAACTTACGCTCACTGTTAGAAAGTGAATAAAGTTAGGAAACTTGCATTCGCTGAAGTAAAGGGAATAAAGATAGGATACTTGAAAAATGAAAAAAATAAGGTAGGAAACTTGCCTGATAAGTCTTTTACAAATAATGCAATTAAATTGTCTTTCAAAAGACCTACACATATCATTAAGGTCGTCGAACCAATTAGTCACAATTAAACTCCATTTATTGATTTAATATTTAAAAGGTTCATGACATTCGTGTTCTAGAAATGCTCAAACTTAACATCATAAACAAGGCATGTTATTACAGTGTTCGAAAAGCTGCACGCCACACGCACACGCCGACCCTCCCAAGCCAGCCTACGCGCGCACGTGCTGCGCCCAGACTGCTTCAGCGCAGAAGCGCTACATCGTGGCGCAAAGGCGCTGTCCTCCTGGATGCCTTAGCGCAGAGGTGCTTGACCTACTGTTCTTGAGTTCTGGAAATTGTTTTAGCCTTTTCTTGCAGCCTACTTTACCATTTTATAAATCCTTCACCACATATCACATGATTACCATTTCTGGACATATTAGACTTCATGCATCCTAGTATTTTATAAAAATATCACATACACCAAACTACCACAGCAAGGTATCAAATTAGTTGCCTCAATAAGCGTGCATGGTCTGTTCTTGACACTTAGAAAATTCTGGAAATTCCCAGATTTGCAGATTTCATCTATTTCCATGGTAGTTCCTAAAATTCATATCTCATTTATTTAAACTATGATTACAACAAAATTTGGACATATTACACATCATGTTATCTAGTATTTTAGAAAATTAACACATAAACCTAACAACAAATTAAAGGCATAAATCCAGAGGCTTGAACTTCCTGAAAAGTCACAGTTTTCAAACAAAACTCAATTTGACTAAATTTCACGAATTCGCTTCTAGCATGCAATTAACTTGTTCCTATTGCTCTGGTTAACTTATATAGCATGAACACAAACTGTTATTTTCCAGAGGCACAAAAGATATCTATAAAGGGGGTTGAATAGATTCTTTAGAACTTTTTAACTAGTTTTCAAAAGAATGACTTATCAGTTTGATTAATTAACAAGTATTTAAGCACATCGTAATATATGATTGATAAAATCCCCTTTAAAGATAGAACAACTATAATAGATATGATAAAGTAGTGACATAACAGTTATAGCAGATATGGCAGTTAAGGAGTACAAAGAGATAAAGACAAGACTTTAAGTGGTTCGGAGCACACACGACTTCTACTCCACGGTTCTACTCATCGAGTAGCAAATCCACTAAAGATATCGTTACAACTGAATCACAAAGATTCCTTCAAGACCTGCAGTCTTAGAACTTTAGTACACAATGTACTCTTCAAAGCCAGCAACCTTGGAACTCTAGTACACAACGTACTCTTCAAAGCCAGCAGCCTTGGAACTCTGTAGACTAAGACCCCAGTCTTAAAATCTCTTGTACCCTTTGGTACTCAGCAAGTCCAGTAGACTTGACTTTGGTTTGGTCATCTTATGACCCTTTCACTTGTTAGAGAGTGCGTGTTTTGTTGCTACTAAGTTGCTTGAAGCATATGGTCTGATGAACTCAGTAGCGAAGTAAGATGTTTGTCTCTGATTGTAAAATGATACTTTGACAGATCTTGATTTCTTTTTGTTGTTCTTGCTTGATTTGTAATATTCAATCTGTCTGCCTTATGTAGATGCTTCTGAAAAATCTTTCCGTTGAAATGTGGTCGCTGCATCTGATACTCCCGTTGAGATGTGTTACTGAACTTAGGAATAGTTTATTCCTTGTTGACCGCAGTAGTGGGATGAGTCAGCTTCCATTAGCTTGCACCAAGATAGTGGTAGAGATAGTGCTCTAAATATCTGCAAACCCTAGCCGTTTGTCCCCCATTGACTTAATTCTTTGTTTAGTTCATTTTAGTATTCAGCAACTGTCTTGGGCAGGTCATTCTACTGATCAATCAATATGGGCAACTTAGAATATTCAATTCAGATCTGGGTTGCTTGTCTAACGTGTTGACTCTACGATTTTGCTAGTCGTAGTATCGTCAGTGTGATTGTAGAGTTGCTTGTCTGAACTGCTCTACAATCTTTAGATACGACTTGATGCTTGCAGACGTTCACTGTGATCTTCACATTTCACTTTGATCACACTAAGATAGCATCAATGCTTTGCCTTTATGTTCTTCTTTAGAAGTGCTGATTTAATCTATGAAACCACTTGCAGAGACTACTCTACGATTCTGTACTTAGTTGTAGACAGCCTTGGTGAATCGTAGAGTGACTGGCTATGTTGACTCTACGATCCTGAGAGTTAGTATTGTGATGCCGAGACAACTCTACGATCTGCCGAGAGAGCTCAACGTCCTGCCGAGAGTGCTCTACGTTCTGCCTAGAGAACTCTACGATCTACCGAGAGAGCTCTACGTCTTGCAGAGAGTGTTCTACCTTCTGCCGAGAGAACTCTATGATCTGTCGAGAGAGAACTCGACGATCTGTCGAGCTTCACTCTACATTTGCCTGGGAAACTCTGCTATGACATACTTTGACTCTGTGAAGTTGGCTGACTGCTCTACGATCCTTCACTAGATGTTTGTACTGTTAGGTTTGTATATAACGCAAGCATGTAATCAAATTACATAAATAGGGTGGAAGCATGATAAAATAAATTTTAAAATTTTCATACAAACAATCACCATGATCTATCCTTGTGTTCAATTATCAATTAACGAAAGAGATAGAGATTAAGAAATTATACCCTCGTAGAACCGTGCTTCCTCGGGTATAAGTTCACCTCCAATTCCTTCGCGTTCTCCTTGAATTATGCCGAATAAATTCCTTCTTTTGATCAACGTTAGCCACCAAGTGTTTGGCCTCTAGAGGTGATCCACCAAGGAATAATATCTATTCAAGAAGATGGGTGTTGGCAAAACCCTAGTTTCTATCTCTATAGAAATTGCAAGTACTCTCCACAATCTAATGCAATAGTGTGTAACCCGAATCTATGATAAGTGTAGACACCCAAATTTTGCACTTCGTATACTAACCCTGACAGGAGGGCAAATTCATCCATTGAGCCGGTCTACGAGAGCGAAGGATAGGCGCAAGTACGAACACTCGACGCCACCGCGACGATTTGCAAATCAAAACCGATATGACAACAAGGCCGTCCGAAATGAGCATTCCCGAAAGATGTGGCACGTCTCCCAGTAATTCCCGGACTGCAAAATACCAGCCTGTCGGGGAAAACCGACGTCATGACACGAGAATCGAGGCATGGCATAAAAATCGAGAAAGTCAAACCAGCCAGCCGCGGATTGATCTGCGGCCAATAAGTGCGCCTTTTGAAAACACGGAACTCGAAACACGGAAACCAAAAACCAGGCTGAGTAGATCCATCTGTGGCTGCCCTGGTTTCCTTTATCAGGCCAGTTTCAGTTCATTCACGGATACAGAAAAGAAGGAAAAAAAGAAGGCAGCAATAGCTCGGAAAATTAGGAAGGAATAACATAAATTTGCAACAAAAGAGGAGAGAAAGGAAAAAAAAGAGAAGATTTATACTCTTTTGATTTGATTGTATCATATATACTTCCCATTCTATTCAAATACACAAGGTTACATCCACTTTGACATCATTTGCAAGGTGAAAATCCCATTGTTATAGCAATTTCTATCATATCATTTGGTTAAATTAAATGTAGTTTTCATGAATTTATGGTAGAACAATGAATTAGGGATTATTAGTGGGGTTCCATCGGAACAAAATTCTTCCTAATAACTCGATGATATTCATTTATTGAATTTTTTGTTTGTTTTACGGCGATATATTGGGCGTGGTTCCTTTAGGTTGCTATCTTAGGATGTCTTGGCATTGTTAGATTATCCGTGTTGATTATTTCTTGTAATATTCGTGTTGTGGGTGTGTGGAAATTTCGGGTGTGAGCCTAGGAACGCGACCCCGTGGTCCAAATCTGATGATGGACGATTTTGATGTGGGTAGTAGGAACGATGTAGTCTTCATTGTAAATATGTAATCGTCGGGCCTTAAAACGACGTCAAGGCGAGAATCGTGTTTAAGGCCCCGTCATAGTGAAAATATGTGATTGTGGCCGTTCGGGGTTATTTTGATGGCTTACATGCCCATGAATAGCCCCCCACACATTTTAATGCTTGATTTGAATTGCAACACCAAAAAGGATTTCAAAGCTAAACGATGAAGATTTTCATAAAATCAATCAAACTAGGTTATTAGCATCACGAGGATAAGAAATTGGAGGTGCTAAGGAATGTCGATTTCTATCTTAATGGGAAGGCAAAAGAAAAAATCGTTCTCAAACATCACAAAAATGGTTTTATAAAAATAAGTAACGTTTTATTAAATCTTTGTGCATAGGGTTAAAGAGATCCTAGAGGTTGCCCATCATTTGAGTTACGAAAGCAACGTATAGATCTCGATTCCTATTTTGACGAGGGTTTAAAAATTGATCTTGTTTTGCCAAAACGACACCCAATGAAAATCTCACAGTTTTGACAATTAAAATCAAACCTTTTTCATAAAGAATAAGCTTTCTCGTATAAATCGAAGGACATTCTAAAACATTCTCAAAGCACGACTTTCCATAAAAAATCCCAAATGATTCTTTCATACAAACTCACCACGATATTCACATAGACATACACACGCGCACACACACATACGCATTTTATGAATTAAAGGATAGGAAAAGCATCAAGATTGCGGTAACCGTGTTTTACGGAAGTTGGGGGGTGCCTAACACCTTCCCCTCACTTAAGTAAGCCCCCGAACTCTATGAATCTCAGTTCGCAGACCAATTAATTCGGAGTCACACATATGAGCCAGCGATTTACGAAAACGAAAACTCGGATGAGTTGGTACATCCCTTTCAAATATACCAACTAGCGACTCTGGTCAATTGGCTCATCATAAATAACGATCTTTCAAAACCCCGTCGACATTAGTGCCGACCTTTTCCAAAAATCATCTAATCAAAAGGCTAAAATTGGAAAGGATAAATATCGCCACAGAAGCGATCCCTCCCGGCGTCGACAGCTGGCGACTCTGCTGGGGACATTAGAGGGCTTAAGCCGCGTTCAAATCTTGATGCTATCCTATCCTTTAAAAATTCATGAATATGTGTGTGCATGCGATATTCTGATCTTTTCTACTTTTTGTTGTGTGAATGTGTGTTTTGTCCAATAAATGAATAATTGAATGGAATTGCTTTACTTTAAAGTAATCATTTACATACGGTGAGGACGATGAATGTGAATGTATGTTGAGAGTGTACCTTCTCTTGAGGCGAACCCGTCGGTTGCTTATTACTGGACTCGAAGGGGCTGCTCCCCGGAGATGGCTCAGGAAACGCACCACCCAAATCCGCTCCAATCGAAAGAATTCAGACGAGTAGATTGCGAAGATTTGGGGACCTTCATGCCGAAAAGCCCGCGAGAGTAACCTTAGGGTAGGTCAGCCTCAGAATAACCCAACGCGGGAAAAGTCTCTTCATGTCCAGCATTTATTATTGCAATAAGGGACTGCTAACAGTTTGTTTTGCAGGAAAAGATTAAAAAACCCAAAAGCACAAAAGTTACAGCTTTAGCATGCATCCACATCTTTCATTTTCCAAAGATTAAACTCCAAACCGTTTTTTTGTAGGATTTCTCCTCAAACGCGTTCGCAATCTAAGAGGGCCCAGGTTTCTACATCTGAAATGGCTGATATTCCACCTACTAATCCTGGTTCCATATCTAGGGAGAAATTCGATGATTTTAAAAAACAGATGTTGGAGATGGCCACAATGCTAAAAGAACAGTTCCTACTCAGACAAGATCCGCCAAACCAGGGACCGCATAATATGCCACCACCAGGGGGTGACCAGTATCCTCCTAAAAATGGTGCAATCCTTTTTAAAGATGACCAACCCCAGCTCAAGGGCGAGCCAGTCATCCCCAAGGCCGTTCCTGCGCCTGACAGGACAGTAATCACGATTCTAGAGGAGGGAGATACTGATGACCTTCGAAGGAAAATGAAGTAGATGGAAGAGACCATCCAATCTCTAAAAGGCATAGGTTCCCTAGGCAGGGTTAATTATTCAGATCTATATGTCTTCCCCGGAACCAGATATCCGGAGAAGTTTAAAATCCCCGAATTTGAGAAATACAATGGGAAGGGGGATCCTTATACACATCTGAAAATGCCCGGATCTTATGCAGAAGACGAAGGTCTAAGGATGCAATTATTCCAAAAAAGCCTGACGAGAGAAGCAAGAATTTGGTATGCCCGTCTTGATAATGCCCGGATCCATAATTGGGAGGAGTTGGCCCATACCTTCTTAACACAATATAGCTTCCAGGCACAAATGGCCCCTGATAGATATCAAATGATGAAAATCAAGAAGCAACCAAAAGAATCTTTCAGGGATTATGCCCAGCGATGGAGGGGTATGGCTGCACAGGTGAATCCCCCAATGAGCGAGTCAGAGATGGTGATGACCTTCATGGATATTCAAGAGGCACCTTATTATGAGCGGGTTATATCGGGGATTGGAAGACCTTTTGCCGAGATGATAAAACACGGAGAAATGGTGGACATGGGTTTGAAGTTTGGCAAGATTCGGGATTTCACGGCTTTGGAAACAGCTGCGGAACAAATCCAAAGTGGAAACTATGGCAGCACTTCCCGTAGGGTCCAAAAGAAAAAGGAGGAAGATGTTTCCCTCATCCTGCAGGGATCATCTAGAAAGGCGGAGAACAATCCTCCAGCACAGATACAGAGAGTGGGGCCATCCTGACAGCCTAACTTCACTGATCAGAGGACGGACGGGCGAAGGAGATTCGAGACCACGAAAAATCAAATATTCACCCCGCTCGGGGATCCTCTTGAGCGGGTTTTGGCAGTATTGATAGCCCAGAGGAAAATAGTCGATTTGGCACCCCTGAGTGACCCGAAGGGAAGAAGGTTTGACCCAAGCAAGCGATGCGCATACCACTCAGGTTCCCCTGGTCATGATACGCAGGAATGTTGGACGCTGAAGCACAAAATTCAAAACTTGATTGATAGTGGGGAAATCGTGGTGGAACAGCCAGACTCTCCAAATGTCAAAGTCAATCCCCTGCCTAGGCATGATGGAGAAGGGGTCAATGTGGCGGAAGCCAGTGAAGCCGATGGGCCGTCCAGGCTGAGTTATGTAAAGAAAATTAACGAGATGATCAGCGTGATAAGTGATCAAGAGAGTACACGGGGAGAACCAATTAGGTTGGCGGGTGTAAGCAGAAATATCATAGAGGGGCCTGTCAAGTTATCAGCTCCAAAACTCCTCACCCTCACAACGAGACCGCAAATCCCTGTCAACAGTCTAAAAACAGTACCATGGAATTACGGGGGAGTGTTAGAGGAAGCGGCCAGTTGTGCTTCTGTAACATCAAAGGGGAATCCCTTATATCTTCCTGGACGAGTCCTTGAAAGCAAAACGAATAAAGATGAAAAGATATCCGAGGAGAAAGCCATGGAATTCTTGAGGAAGATGGATCATCCGGAAGCAAGGGGGATCCAGATATTAAGCGAGGAGTCGACCCTAACGTCGATCATGGATTTGGTGTTATCATCCAGTGATCACTGTAAAATTCTGGCCAAAGTCCTGGAGGAGGCATACATTCCCAAAGAGATTAGCAAAGAAAGTTTCAGCCATCTGGTGGACCATCTATTGGAAAGTAATGTAATATCATTTACAGATGATGATATCCCCAAAGAAGGAAGGGGGCATCGAAAACCGTTGCATATTGCGGTAATCTCCTCAGGGTATATTATGAATGGGGTGTTGATTGATGGGGGATTGACGTTGAATATCTGTCCCCTCAGTACATTGAAAAAGATGAACATCAATCCTAAGCGCCTACGGGCCAGTCATGTAGTGGTACGAGCCTTCGACGGATCCCGGAGGGATACAATTGGGGAGATAGAATTGCTTGTGGAAATAGGACCTTGTACTTTTGATATCTCTTTCCAAGTCTTAGATATTGCGGTAAGTTATAACCTGTTATTGGGGAGGCCGTGGATACACATAGCTGGGGCAGTTCCTTCCACGCTACACCAGCAAATCAAACTTATCATCGACGGGAATCTGGTGACGATCTTGGCAGAGTATGATGACCCTTCTCCTTCCAGGAATGGCCTGCCTGTGATTAATGTGGACGAGTCGGCATCAACTGCCAGTTTTCAGGCGCTGGAAATCAGCACTCCCCACTACAGATGCCGGGGGGCTCCAGCCGTGAAACCTAAGGTCTCTCCAGAACTTACCTTTGTTGCAAAAGAAATGATGAAAATGAAATTTTAACCTGGAAAAGGGTTAGGAAAGAGCAGTCAAGGAATCACCGAGCCCATTCAACTGCCCCATCAGATAGGCAAAGCAGGGTTGGGATATCATGAAGGCGTAGCACGGAGACCCCGTCAAGGCATGGCCCCGACTCGATTGGCCAGAAATCCGATGACCAAGGTCAACAATGAACGAGGGACTAGCAAGCCTGTGATTGGGATAGGGGGTGAAAAATTGACTCCCACAAGTGATGAGTCGACCAAGAGGGAAAGTTTCCTACAGGAGGTCGCGCAAAAGTTCGAAACCAAGTGCTATACCACCGGACATTTTACAAGCAATGGAGAGGGGAAGGATGTTGCCACGCCACCAGGAGCCCAACAAAGTGTACCTGTCATCGATTGGGCAGGGCTAATTATTCCTAAAGAAAGTAGGAAGAGGGACTCAAGCGATGTGGTTGTAGTCATCGGGGAAGGTTCCGATGTGAAGCCACCTTTCATCCAGTGCATTTCGTCTGATCTGACCATCGACAACTGGACAACGGAACCAGTGATATCCAAACAAGGGTAAAACACGGCGTCAGGGTGGTAGACCCCAAAGGATGGGAGGATGAAGAAATATCATTTGTTGTTTTGTATTTTGCATAATTATGTCGTTTCATCATGTTGTCTAAAAAATGTGATCATTGTGGAAAATGACTTATATATGACAAATATTTTGTTTCATGTCAGGTGTACCAATTTGAGTATTCCTTGCCTAACAAACGGTCTTTCAAATTTGAATGATGACTATGATTTTGATATCGAGCTAGATTTCGATTTAATGGGCATTGAGCAAGACGAGACAGATTACGACGACGCGCTTGACGAGATCAAAGGATGGGTCGAGGATAAACCCAAACCCAACTTAGACCAAACCATCACCATAAATATCGGAACCCCTGACAAACCCAAAGAGCTCAAGATAGGGACAGACCTTACCCCTAGCCAGAAAACAGAAATAACCGAGTTGTTAAGCCAGTGTGAGGATGTTTTTTCCTGATCTCATGAAGATATGATCGGATTGTCCACCGACATTGTGGTACACTGGTTGCCCATCATGGAGGGTTTCAGGCCTGTCAAACAGAAGCTAAGAAAGTTAAAACCGGAGTGGAGCTTGAAGGTGAAGGAAGAGATCATCAAACAGTTCAGGGCTGGAATCATTATGGTGTCCACTTACCCAGAATGGTTGTCCAATGTAGTCCCAGTGGCTAAGCCTGGAGGGAAGGTGAGGGTATGTGTCGACTATAGAGATCTGAACAAGGCCAATCTCAAGGACAACTTCCCAGTGCCTTTTATACACATTTTAGTGGATAACACAGCCCAATACGAGATGTATTCTTTTGTTGATTGCTTTGCGGGGTATCATCAGATAATGGTGGCGAAGGAAGATCGGGAAAAGACCGCTTTCATCACCCCTTGGGGCACCTTCTGCTATAGACGATTGGCTTTCGGTCTCACAAATGCGGGGGCTACTTATCAGAGAGCCATGATAGCCCTGTTCCACGACATGATGCACAAGGAGATAGAGGTCTACGTGGATGACATTATCGTGAAGTCAAGGGTAGAATCTGATCATATAACCCATCTCAAAAAGCTATTCGATCGGCTCAGAAAATATAATTTGAAGCTCAATTCGGCAAAGTGTGCTTTCGGAGTGCAGTCGGGCAAGCTCTTGGGACTCCTGGTTAGTGATCGGGGCATTGAGTTGGATCTGGCGATGATTAAGGCCATTGTGGATATGCCGGTGCCTCACACAGAGAAGGAGATAAGAGGATTCCTTGGAAGAATAAACTTCATCAGCCGCTTCATATCCCACTGATGACTACCTGCGAGCCGATTTTCAAACTATTAAGGAAAGATGCCTCCCAGAAGTGGAATGAGCAATGTCAGAAAGCTTTTCAGACCATTAAAAAATAGCTGACAAAGGCACCAGTGCTGGTACCCCCGAGGGATGGGATCCCTCTGTTTATGTATATATCGGTCAATGCCATTGCGATGGGATGTATGCTGGGACAGAAGAACGAATCAGGCAAAGAACAGGCCATCTATTACCTCAGCAAGAGGTTTAGCCGATGCAAACAGAATTACACCCTCATCGAAAGGACCTGTTGTGCTTTGGCGTGGGCTGCAATGAGGTTACAACACTATCTCCATGGGCACATTACGTACTTGATATCGAGGATGGATCCCCTGAAGTATATCTTTGAAAGGCCCATGCTAAATTGTCGATTGTCCAGGTGGTAGTTAATCTTACAGCAGTTCGACATCGTATACGTAACTCAGAAAGCCATGAAAGGGCAGGGAATTGCAGATCAGTTGTCAGAAATGCCAGCAGGGGGGATGGAGCCTTTAGAAACTCCTTTGCCGGGCGAAGATGTATTTTGGGTATTACACACGAAATGTGATGACGAGGGGTAGTTCTGGAAGTTGTATTTTGATGGTGCCATGAATGCTGAGGGGGCAGGAGCCAGAGCAGTCCTGGTCTCTATCACCGGAGAGCAATACCCTGTGGCCACTAAATTGCAGTTCAGTAATTCGAACAACACAGCTGAGTACGAGGGATGTATATTGGGACTCCGTTTTGCCCGCGATATGGGAGTGAAGAGATTAGCGGTGTTTGGGGATTCAGAGCTGGTAATCAAACAGGCGATCGGGGAGTATAGCACGAAGGAGCTCCGGTTGCTTCCATACCACCGATGTGTTATCCAATTGATGCGAGAATTTGAAGATATCGCTTTCCGACATATCCCCCGGGGACGAAATGATTTTGCTGATGCATTGGCAACTCTGGCTTCCTTAATCCATATAATCAAAAGCAAAGATGTTCCACAGATTGAAATAGCAGTACGGAATGCCCCAGCATATGAGGAACAGGTGGCAGTATTATCGGATGAGGTGGTTGTACCAAGGCAACCTTGGTATCACGACATAAGGGAGTACCTGAGGGATAGATCCATTCCCGACCAGGCAAGCCGAGCTGAGAGGTTGAGAATCCAAAAGATGGCGATGAAGTTTTATCTGAGCGGGGATTCACTATACAAGAGGGATGCCAGTTTGGGATTGTTGCAATGTGTAAATGAAACGCAGGCCCAAAAGATTATGGACGAAATACATGGTGGAGTGTGTGGGCTACACATGAGTAGACCGATGTTGGCCAAAAAGATCTTGAGAACGGGGCATTATTGGTTAACGCTAAAAGCCGATTGCGACGATCATGTCAAACGATGTTATCAATGCCAGGCGCATGGCAATGTAATTCATGCGCCCCCCAATGAACTTCATTGTATGGCCTCCCCTTGGCCATTCTCAATGTGGGGTATGGATGTAATCGGACCAATAGAGCCCAAAGCAAGCAACGGACATCGATTTATCTTCGTCATGATCGATTACTTCACTAAATGGGTAGAAGCAGGTTCTTTCCCTAAAGTAACTCAGGAGATCATCGTTGGTTTCATCAGGAGTAATGTCATTTGCCGATACGGGCAACCTGAGGTCTTGGTCTCCGACAATGCCAAGAATTTGAACAATGCCCTCATGAAGGAATTATGTGACCAGTTTAAGATCAAACACCTTAACTCTGTCATTTACCGTCCTAAAATGAATGGGGCAGTGGAGGATGCAAATAAGAATATCAAGAAGATCATGGTGAGAATGTCCGCCAATCATCGGGGATGGCCGGATCTGCTACCTCTCACCCTGCTGGCGTACAGAACGTTAGTGCGTACTTCTACAGGGGCAACCCCTTACGCTTTGGTATATGGAATGGAGGCTGTTCTGCCAGTTGAGATGGCGTCCCTCAGAATCTTAATCGACGCTCAGATAAGCGAGGAGGATTGGATGCAAAGTCGATACGACCAATTGGCCCTAATTGATGAAAGGAGGGTGGCTGCTGTTTTGCACGGTCAGTTATATCAGCAAAAGATCTCTCGATCATATGACAAAAGGATAAGACCTCGAAAGTTCAAGGAAAATGACCTAGTGCTAAAGAGAGTCATGCCTTGTCAAGACGAAGCCAAAGGGAAGTTCGCCCCGAACTGGGAAGGACCTTTTGTGATTAAGAAAGTACTGTCTGGAGGAGCGCTCATATTGCAAGAGATGGACAGTGAGGTGTTTCCCCAACCCATCAATTCTGACTCAGTGAAGCGGTTCTACGCTTGAAAAGAAAAATCATCATTTTCTCCTCTTTCTTGGAAAAACGAACTACGTAGGACCTGATTTCCCAACCTGTGGGAGTACGTAGGCAGCCATCATGGCACGGTCCAATTCTTTACCAAATAATATTTTCTCTAACAAAAAAAAAACGGATTCCCAACAGCCAGGAAAAAAAAACCTTCCTATACCCTCGAAACCTTCCCGAAACCAGCCCCTAATCAGCTTCATCTCAAGTAACATAACCCTAGCCCAACCAAACAGTTAGCCAAAATCTAAGACTCAGTCCGATGAAATCAACAGGGGTGCGGCAATATCTGTCAGATCTCCATCAAGACTTGAGAAGAGAAAGAAAGCGAAATGTCAAAATCATGGTCAGCTGGATAAAATGAGGATCCAATGAAAGGCAACGATACGACATGAAGGAAAAATGACTAAATTTAAATGCATGTCTACATATATAAGTCATTTTGTTACAAGATTTCTCTTTCGATAACCGATGAAACTAACATAGTCTATGCAGGAAATAAAATGATCTACAAATCTGAAATTAACTAAAGCAGGATGGATAAAGTGGTGGATAGATCTCAAGCATCGGTATCCCCTGCAATCTGCTGCCCCATCATGTCGATGCGATCCAATAAAGCGGTGGCTCGGCTAACAGTCTCAGAGTGAGCATCTATAACTGCCCTAGTCTGCAATACAATGGCGTCTCTGTCAATGAGGGCAGCATCTCTAGCCATAATAGCAGCATCTCTCTCAACAAGAGCAGCATCCCTCTCAGCTGCAGTGGTAATCAAGGCCAGTCGGATCCGGCTATTTTCAGTAACCCGACTAGGGGCAGAATCAGCTAAGATGGAATCATATCTGGAGGTCATATCTATAGACTTGGGGGGAATAGATACCTCTGGGGCGGTGTCACCTGTGGAGATCACTCGAGAGTCGTCAAAGCCCCCAGCCTGACTCACACCAACAATATCCGAGTCTCCGCGCAACCATTGCACATAAGCGAATGTCTGGGTGGGGCAACTGTCACTGTACTCGGCAAGGATCCTGCGAGACCAAAGATCATATACCCGCAGTAGATCTCTCTCTGTTTGGGATGATATAAGGAATGGGTAGGCGGCTGCATCCGTGAAAGGGTGAAAATCCTGTGTCTAATCAAACTGCCCTATAACCGCCAAGGGATGATAAGTCGTCGCGCCCCTCAAGCCAGCAATGGGGATGAAATCCAGGTTGGGCACATGAGTCAAAAAGCTCATAAAGGAGCAATAACCCGAATAGATCAGGAGATGAAAAGGATCCTCAATGACCGACAAAAATGCTATCCAGGAGGCCGCATCAGTACAGCTCACGGGACGAAACGAAAATTGCGTGGCTATGTCATGGCTGAAGCAAAAACCTTGGCGATGGAAATGGCCGATGGGACTAAGATGACTCATAAACCACACATACAACAAAGTCGAGCTCCCTCTGAATACTCTGCCTCGGAAAGACTGACAATATGAGGCGGACATATAGGTGTCTGCCAGTATCATGGGAATAATGGTGTGATCCTCCTGAAGGGCTCTAATGGCCGCAATGACTCGCATATCCAACAGATCGGGTCCGGCGGGCAGATACAAAACTGAGATGACACAGGCCATCAAAACGTCTACTCTCAAAGTGCCCCAGCGCTCCTCAGATATGGAAAAATCACCAGAGAATAGACGAAAATTGTCGGGTGAGCCGAATCGGTCAATCAAGAAATGAAGCGGAACCAGATGGTCTGATGTGATCACCGATAGCAAAGTTGTCCTCCGCAACCCAGTGAAAGTCAAGAACTGACGGCGCATGGGACCAACTGTGACCCTAGAGCAAGGACCGTCCAAAGGCAAACCAGTAAAGCGGGCATACTCTTCGAGAGTAGGGGTCATCTTGTTGGTCGATTTCGCAACCGAAAAATACGCGCAAGTATACGCGGTCAACAAGTAATAAAGAGTAAGTAAAGTATTGATCCCACGAGGAATTGTTTCTAATGTTTACCAAATATTAACCTTTTATCATTTCAATCTTATTTAAACAAATGACAATTGTTTTTGTTGTTTTGCATTAATAACGATAACAAATAATCTAAGAACTATAGAAAGCTTTAAGATAATGAAAATCTAGTATTAACAAGTCTAAGATTACAATTTCCCCCAACGCTTCATTTAAATCTCATGTCTCTCTCATTTTCAACTAGTTAAATCACAAGAATTGCTAACCGAGAAATTCACCTTATTCATAAGCCTTGATGTATGGTCATATGAAAATCACCCATGCATGACACATAGGTATATGTTTATCCTACATGCCAACAATCCATTCAATTCCATGAATAATCAACAAGACACACGCCACATAATCTTAGTCAATCTACCCATCAAACGAATGAACCTCCGTGTAGGGAGTCATTAAGTTTGTAATCTCATAATGATTACACACGACATTTAGGTATATCTCTATCCCAAATACTAGCAAGTCATCCATTCTTAAAGACAATGAATAAGACACACGCCACATAATCTCACACATCACCCACAAAAATCTCTAACTTTCGTATGATATCAAAACTAAGTCTCAACACTATAATCCACTTTTCAATTTCATATAGGTGATCAATCAATTAAACTTTCAACATAAATCATGCTAGACATTCAATTCGCAATTTATTACGTTAGAATGTTGGTCGAGAACACGAATGTAAAATATGGCCATCTCTCGATGCACCATATTCGTATCACATTAAATCCACAATTGATAGAATGAATGTGAACACCCTAGATGACTAACGCACTATATCTCTATGTGAATTACAATCAAAAGGGTTGAAGCATAAGTTCTCAATTGGCCACATATGGTGCTTCGGTATATCTCTATCCTAAGCACGAATCTTAAATTCCATCACATGCAGAATTCATGAACACATGCTAGCATAATCAGATCTCAATCTATATTTCCTTTCCCAATTCCATATAGATTATCACATTAATTGATGATCAAGATAATTAATACATTAGGCGCAAATTATGATATCCAATTCTAAAATGATAACTAACATCAAAGAGAGATAATTTAATTCAAACTAGGTGTTGGGTTCCATTGAAATCTTAGAATAAAAATCTAGTTCATGGTAGCTACAAATAACATCATATTCAATCTATACATCATTTTGGATTACAAATTAGAAGGGAAATTAGAGATAAAACCAATTTTGATGGATATTCAGATGTTGTTTGTTGGGTTGATGATGATCTCTAGCTTTTCCTCCTTGATTTTGTAATCCTTGATGCTTTAGCTCCTTGGCCTTTGCTTGATATAGCTTGATTTGTAGCACTTTGGCCCCCCTTGGTGATGAATTTGGTAGCTCTTCCCTCTCTTGAATCTGATTTCTAGGGTCTAGCTCTCATAAAAATGGAGGCTACATAATGTATTTATAGTTCCTTAAGCAAAAACCTAGCTTAGCCCACCAATTTAGACCAAAAATGAGCTGAAATCGCGAAATCTGGCGAATCCGGCGCAGCTGCGCGCTTGGATGCGCTGAATACTGAACTCTCTAGATGTCGGGCGCAGCTGCACTGCCTTTGGCTTGCGTTCAGGCGCAGCTGCGCCGCCCCAAATCTACGTTTTCTGCATAAGGGCGCAGCTGCGTCGAATTTGTACTAGGAAGGGGCGCAGCTGCGCCGGGCACTGCTTCTGCACTGTTTTCCAGCTCTGACGTCTGTTGCAAACATAGACATAACTTCTTCGTCCGAACTCGGATTAAGGCGATTAAGTAGGCTATGGAAAGATAAGAAGTAGCTATACAGCTTCCATAACTGGAGCTCGTCGAGATACAGATTGGAGCAAGGGTCAAATGGAGCCCGAAGAAACTACTGTGTAAAATGCATGCAAAATCCGACGGTAAAATGAGCTTAACTCTCTCATACGAACTTCAAATTGGATGATTTCGGATGTTCTGGAAAGCTAAGATCAAAATCTACAACTTTTGTTCATTGAGTTTTGAGAGATTCGGATTGGAACATGGGTGAAACTGAGAAACAAGCAACGGGAATGCTAGATTCAAGCCGAAAACGCATTGATCCCAAGGGCTTTTATTTCAATACCTACAAAACAACGTAAAAACACATAAAAGCATACAAATACATATAAAAGTAATACAAAACTACATTACACAACAATAAGATGAAAACACATAAAACCAAACGAAATAGCTAAAAACTTACAAATTATTAAGGCTAAAAATACCCAATTTGTGTATATAAAACACACTCATCAAATACCCCCAAACTTAAACCTTTGCTTGTCCTCAAGCAAAACACACAAACTATAAAAATTAAACATTTCTAAATAAAAACTATCTTGAGCAATGAGTTAATAAGCTAACCAATGGTCCCAAAGCATAAACACATGAAAACTCAAGGAAACTTTCAAAACGTTGCAAGTCTAGATTTACAATTAGCTAGTCATAACTTGCTTTAGGTCCCTTCCGTGTGCGTGTGAGTACCCAATGGCACTATACCAATCAAGCTCGGATGAAGCTATACAACCACATTACCTTATGAAATAATCAAAATAAACCACCAAAAACTACATGCTTAACGCATCACTCAAAAGGTATACAAATCATAATTTCCAAAATTTTGAAATCAAAAGACTCTAGGTAAATGCATTTTATGCTCCATCTTATCCTAAGTCCACTCTTGTGGGTGAGTGTGTTTTACGCTCCATCTCAATTCAACACAAGATTTGAAATATACAATTTTCTTTCTTTAATCACAATTATAAGAGAGTGCATTTTACGCTCTATCTCTCCTATGCATGTGTCCATGAGTGAGTGCATTTTACGCTCAATCTCAACTCACCACATGACCAACAATTCAAACACAACAAATTTGGACACCTTGCTTCGAGTGATGTTTAAACGAGTTCTAGAGTTTATAGATATTTCCCACAAGCATTCGGTTATAAAAGCCTTCTCTAAGCATACAACTAGATCAATACTCATGGGTAGGTGCAAAAGAGTGAAAGGACGCATAAGCAAAACAATAACCAACAATAACGATTAAGCACAAAGACTAAGCAACATTTATCCATTTTCCATGAGTTAGAATCAATTCAAACAAGTCATTATCATAGACCATGGATTATGGTTCAAATTAAATTAAAACAATGCTCAAGGGACACATCCTAAAAATAAATAAATTTTTTTTTTGAACAAAAATACATAACTTAAATCACATAAAAACTAAATTAAAAACACACAAATACGAAGTAGTACCCCCAAACTTAAACTTGACATTGTCCTCAATGTCTGATATAGGAAAAATTAAAATAGAAGACTTCCCTGAAACCGTGTCAAGCGCCATTGATATCATCTTTCAATACCCCTAAGTTGGGTGCGTACCTGAAAGCAAAAGACTAAAGAAATTAAAATGCAATTAAACCACTAAAATGCAATCAAACAAAAATAGAAACAAAATAGTAAACTTGGGTTGCCTCCCAAGAAGCGCTTGGTTTAAAGTCGTTAGCCCGACTCCTCCATTTCATTTCAATCCGGCTCAATCGCAAAATTGACCATTGCATGCCGCCTCGCTGTTCTTTCTTTGATTTGCATGGCATGCATGCCTAGTTGGTGACCCCCAAACTTAATTTCAATTAATGGCACAAAGAAGCTTTCCCCGCCCGCTTCATCCATTAGTAGTGATGTAACAATTGAGGGCTTCGCTTTAGTAGGAGTCATTGTATCAAGATCACCTAGTTTGATCTTTTTAGATAAGTGCCCAATTGCGAACGTTGACAAACTAGGTGCTTCCTCTTCCGTTGTGTCTATGACAAGATTAGGGCATTGGGGCTTGACAAGCACAACGGGCTCTTCTTTTTTCTTCTTTTCCTCGGCCCACCATTGTTCCAAGTTTATGTTAGCTCTCATGTCAAAAGGAGCTTTGCCGACGACATGACTACCAATTGGGCATGGTTTTGCAAAACTGACAGGATTTTTGAATTTTGCTGACGAAGGCACTTGGGGCACTAATACAATCGGCTCATCTTCGTTAGCACTTACAGATAGATCTTCGGTGGCTTCATTTTCCATAACCCCACTTGTCTCCGCTTTGTTGACATCTTGTGGTGCATCCAGTTGTATATTTGGCTCGGGCTCACCGTCAGTTTCAAAATCCATGTATTGCGGACTATTGGATGAGGTATTGATGATTAGTTCCATCAGATTTTTAATTTGTTTGGATAATGCTTCCTTCCTCATATTAAAATCTTCGTGGAGTTTCAAAACCTTATCCATGCCAATATCCAACTTCCTCGAAAGTGTCTCAATTTGTGCTGACAATGCAGGTGGATATGAGAATTCCGGTGTGTACGTTGGATTTGGAGCATAGTATTGATCTTCATAGTTATAGCTCCATGAAAAATCCGGGTGATACCCCCAATCTTGGTGATAATCAGTATAAGCATAGCTGTTGGGGAAATCACCACTGTAATGTACCGGTTCAAAATTGACAGTGCATTGATGACTCGGATGATTGTCAGCACAATAATCATAAGTAATTGATCTATTTTGAGTGCTTTTTGCTTCAAAAGCATCCAACTTCCTTTCAAGTATCTTAATTTGTGCTGAAATTGAAGCAAATGCATTAAGTCCATCAAATCCCGTCTCCTTTGGTTGAGTCATATCTGTGTACGACCATTGATCACTATAGCCAAACATGGTGTGCCTCGCAAAGAAGAAAGCGTAAAAAGTGTTAAACTAAAGCAAAAAATAAATTTATATACAAGTTTAAATTAAGACCAATTTGATTATAATTAATGTTGGAAAAACACTAGAAAAGCAATTCCCCGGCAACGGCGCCAAAAACTTGTTGGTCGATTTCGCAACCGAAAAATACGCGCAAGTATACGCGGTCAACAAGTAATAAAGAGTAAGTAAAGTATCGATCTCACGAGAAATTGTTTCTAATGTTTACCAAGTATTAACCTTTTATCATTTCAATCTTATTTAAACAAATGACAATTGTTTTTGTTGTTTTGCATTAATAACGATAACAAATAATCTAAGAACTATAGAAAGCTTTAAGATAATGAAAATCTAGTATTAACAAGTCTAAGATTACAATTTCCCCCAACACTTCATTTAAATCTCATGTCTCTCTCATTTTCAACTAGTTAAATCACAAGAATTGCTAACCGAGAAATTCACCTTATTCATAAGCCTTGATGTATAGTCATATGAAAATCACCCATACACGACACATAGGTATATGTTTATCCTACATGCCAACAATCCATTCAATTCCATGAATAATCAACAAGACACACACCACATAATCTTAGTCAATCTACCCATCAAACGAATGAACCTCCGTGTAGGGAGTCATTAAGTTTGTAATCTCATAATGATTACACACGGCATTTAGGTATATCTCTATCCCAAATACTAGCAAGTCATCCATTCTTAAAGACAATGAATAAGACACACGCCACATAATCTCACACATCACCCACAAAAATCTCTAACTTTCGTATGATATCAAAACTAAGTCTCAACACTATAATCCACTTTTCAATTTCATATAGGTGATCAATCAATTAAACTTTCAGCATAAATCATGCTAGACATTCAATTCTCAATTTATTACAGTAGAATGTTGGTCGAGAACACGAATGTAAAATATGGCCATCTCTCGATGCACCATATTCGTATCACATTAAATCCACAATTGATAGAATGAATGTGAACACCCTAGATGACTAACGCACTATATCTCTATGTGAATTACAATCAAAAGGGTTGAAGCATAAGTTCTCAATTGGCCACATATGGTGCTTCGGTATATCTCTATCCTAAGCACGAATCTTAAATTCCATCACATGCAGAATTCATGAACACATGCTAGCATAATCAGATCTCAATCTATATTTCCTTTCCCAATTCCATATAGATTATCACATTAATTGATGATCAAGATAATTAATACATGAAGCGCAAATTATGATATCCAATTCTAAAATAATAACTAACATCAAAGAGAGATAATTCAATTCAAACTAGGTGTTGGGTTCCATTGAAATCTTAGAATAAAAATCTAGTTCATGGTAGCTACAAATAACATCATATTCAATTTATACATCATGTTGGATTACAAATTAGAAGGGAAATTAGAGATAAAACCAATTTTGATGGATATTCAGATGTTGCTTGTTGGGTTGATGATGATCTCTTGCTTTTCCTCTTTGATTTTGTAATCCTTGATGCTTTAGCTCCTTGGCCTTTGCTTGATATAGCTTGATTTGTAGCACTTTGGCCCTCCTTGGTGATGAATTTGGTAGCTCCTCCCTCTCTTGAATCTGATTTCTAGGGTCTAGCTCTCATAAAAATGGAGGCTACATAATGTATTTATAGTTCCTTAAGCAAAAACCTAGCTTAGCCCACCAATTTAGACCAAAAATGAGCTGAAATCGCGAAATCTGGCGAATCCGGCGCAGCTGCGCGCTTGGATGCGCTGAATACTGAACTCTCTGGATGCCGGGCGCAGCTGCGCCGCCTTTGGCTTGTGTCCGGGTGCAGCTGCGCTGCCCCAAATCTACGTTTTCTGCATAAGGGCGCAGCTGCGCCAAATTTGTACTAGGAACTGCACTGTTTTCCAGCTCTGACGTCTGTTGGAAAAATGGACATAACATCTTTGTCCGAACTCGGATTAAGGCGATTAAGTAGACTATGGAAAGCTAAGAAGTATCTCTACATCTTCCATAACTGGAGCTCGTCGAGATACAGATTGGAGCAAGGGTCAAATGGAGCCCGAAGCAACTGCTGCGTAAAATACATGCAAAATCTGACGGTAAAATGAGCATAACTCTCTCATACGAACTTCAAATTGGATGATTCCGGATGTTCTGGAAAGCTAAGATCAAAATCTACAACTTTTGTTCATTGAGTTTTGAGAGATTCGGATTGGAACATGGGTGAAATTGAGAAACAAGCAGCGGGAATGCTAGATTCAAGTCGAAAACGCATTGATCCTAAGGGCTTTTATTTCAATACCTACAAAACAACATAAAAACACATAAAAGCATACAAATATATATAAAAGTAATACAAAACTACATTACACCACAATAAGATGAAAACACATAAAACCAAACGAAATAGCGAAAGACTTACAAATTATTAAGGCTAAAAATACCCAATTTGTGTATATAAAACACACTCATCACATCTCCACTGTCCCTAACCTGAACACCGGACAGGCAGGGGCCCAGTGACCTAGAATACCATCTACAAAGCCTGCCGGCACCTGAAAGGATAATAAGGACCGGAAATGTCCGAGAAGACCATCTGCAATAGCTCTGTCGCCCGGCGACAAACTGTCCAACCAACGGAAAAGTCTGCCAACCAACCCTGCGGGAGGACCGAGATCCAAACGCATCACGGCATCTGATGACGACATATGTGAAAAATAGTATCAAAAGACTATGCAGGGGTCATTCTCTATCCATAAATAAAAAGCATGCATCGTACAATTAATAATAGAGCAAGTGAATTTCATAAAGATAAAAAACTGTGCATAAATGAATAAAAGAGTTCAATACATAGTGCATGAAATGAAAAAAGAAATCTAACAGGTTCAGGTACAAAAGGCCCTATCCTAGCCTGATCTAGTCAAAGGTGAGGTCATCTAAGAAGGCGGGATCCTCGAACTGATCCCCTGGAGTCGTCGAAGTCGAAGGCCCAAAGTTCATGTCAGGGATATATGGCTGCGCTGGGGGATCAGATGA
Organism: Aralia elata; assembly: GCA_034770075.1. Classification (NCBI taxonomy): domain Eukaryota; kingdom Viridiplantae; phylum Streptophyta; class Magnoliopsida; order Apiales; family Araliaceae; genus Aralia; species Aralia elata. The sequence goes on from CM068378.1 coordinate 60,530,043, forward strand.
GCTCGGGCCTGTGTCAAAACCCGTACTATCAGGATCATATTCATAGGCATCCTCTGGGGTGTCCGACCTAACACCCGAAGGTACAACGACAGCTGCTCCACCTGGCGGGTCAGAGTGGCAATCTGCTCAGCATGAGTGGGAGTCCGAACACAGGCGGCCCAATCGGTCATCATCACCGAGCCGGGAACCATATCTCCGAGAAAGAAGGTGGCCCGAGTCTGGGGATTGATGGTGCGGGGCACCCACCAGATACGAAAGTCCTCACTCGTGCTAGGACCCGAAGAGAGTGTCCGGCCATCCTCCCCTGCGAGTATAATCTCCGAAGGCTGAGAATCTAACGGCCAGGATGTAGTGAAGGGAAGAGAGTGCGGGATGCGGATCTCTCCAGTAACGCATCTGAATGCGCGCTCTCCCAGATACATCACCCAGCCCCCAACACTCTGCAAAGTAAGGCGGCGGGTGGAGAGTGCGAACTCCGGGCCGGAAGGATACCCATCTGTGAACCCCACAGCCAGATGCTCAGAAAGATAAGGAGTCCAGACGACCTCTGCAGCGGTGATCAGCTCCAGCTGAATGCGGCAATGGGCAAAGCTGCCAGACACCGGGACCTCCTCCAAAGTGCTGTGATGCCACCGACAACCCCTGGGATAGGTATCCAGACCGAGGGTCGTGACAGGCCTCAGGCATGGAAGTCGCTCGTAGGCCCAGAACTGTGAACAGAAACAAGGAAAGGCATGAGTAACCGACAAATACGGAAAAGAGAAATAAAACGAAGGGAAGTACAGTAAGAAAAGAGGAAGAGAAGGCTCACTAGCAAAAAGTGGTAGAATCCGAGCCAAGCATCTGTCTGTCCCTCTGAGCGAAGGCGAAGACCGTGGAGGAAATAAGCAAAGGTGAAGGACCCCCAATCATAGTCGCCGATCCGGTCTACATCCCTGACAGCTCCGACGACGCTGAAATGAATGGTAGAGGAGTTGTTCCCTAGGAAACAACCCCTCATAATGGTCAGGAACAGACGTCGGAGCAGAATATCACGAGTGGCTCGATCTGCTGGGAATGGCGTCGCATATATGCCTCCAACAGCGTCAACAGCTAAAGCTCCAGACCAAATGCTGCGGGCCTTAAAGACCCGGTCATCGGCAGCGAAACCCAATAAAGCTCGGACCTCTGCTGGAGTAATATCAAGATCCATAGGGACACGGGATCCGGTGAACTCTATACCCGTGATGTACCTCCAATCCCAGGGAGTTAGCACGACCTCACAGTCCAAAAGGTGAAGGGACTGGGTCTGGTGGAACCATCGCTCGGACAGAGCCCGCATATAACCCCAAGGGCACTGACAGGGAATGATAGTGAAGAAATGACGAAAGCCCCAGGAATCCACCACCGCCCGGTAATCGCTGTGCAAAACTGTATAGAGGGAGTAAATGTTAAACCAGTTACCCCTCGGCTGAGTAAACTCGGGCACCTGTGACAAAAAATGAATGGATCAGTCCAGATCTAAATAGAATTTGGGAGTGGGTTCAGAGGAGTACTTAAGCATACCTCATTAGCAACAAGAGATGCGGAGGGGTGACGACTGAGATCCCGACCCAACAGATCGGGTATCTGAACAGAGGCGCCAGATAGGGCGCGATGAGGAGATGGAGCTGGTATGTTGGAGGATGGCCCCTCTACCGCAACGTCCGGAAGGACAACCTCCTCAACACCGGGGTGATCGGGCGGGATGACAGCCTCCGCCAGTCGGCGAGCCTGGTGAGTCCGAGGCAAAGCAGGGACGGGTGCAACCCTACGACGGTGAACCCCCGAGGCACGAGATGCAGTGGAGCTGCTGGGAACGTCAGGATCCATAGCTGGAACGACATAGTCAAAGAGGGAGGTACATTATATTTCTAATTGTGTCACGAAATATTTTATCTGCCTATCTTCATCACAGGAATAATGCAGCATGATGCATGTTTACTACATATGCATGAAAAAAAAAATCGGCAGAGTTTCGTCTATAAAATGGGCATCCCATGCATAGCTAAGCATGTTTTCTATTAATCCAAGCCACAACAGATCAAAATTGCATTTATACGGATAATTGCAACATGAAAGGACCATAATGCATGATTTTATTTCAAAAAAGAAACAACAGATATGTGGGACCGCATCATGAACGTAAAATATGACTCGCACAGTTGATACATAACATGTACATACAATAATACATGGCATAGCATTTCAAAGCATACATTTGTATCTCTAAACATGCAAAGTAGCAAATATATAGCAAAACATTGACGAAATTAGAAAACAATCGGTCAAAGTGTTACCTGTAGCGCGTAGATCGATCTAACCGGAGCAGTTTTTGCAAGAAGATTGGAAAATTCGGCAAAAAGGACATGCAAAGGTACGAAAATCGTATGGGGTACGAATGAAAGTGACAGATCTGGGAAGCGGCTGACCGCTTAAGACCCCGATCTTGGCCGCAGATCCATCTGCGGCTGGGCCCAGTGTTTCCCCCCTTGTCCATTGCAAGCCTAATCGATTCTAAAACCCGTTTGACTCATAATTTGGTAATAAAATACGAGATTTTGATGAATCGGGTGTCGAACACGACTTCTTAATTCGACCGAGCGACCGGAGACGAGACCCGGCGCGGACAAGACAATCAACCGGATACGAGACCCGGTGATTACGAAATGAGCGACCGGATACGAGACCCGGCACTCACAGGACAATCGACTGGATACGAGACCCAGCGATTATGAGACGAGCGACCGGATATGAGACGAGCGACCGGATACGAGACGAGCGACCGGATACGAGACCCGACACTCACAGGACAATCAACCGGATACGAGACCCGACGATTACGAGATGAGCGACCGGATACGAGACCCGGCGATTATGAGACGAGCGACCGGATACGAGACCCGACACTCACAGGACAATCGACCGGATACGAGACCCGGCGATTACGAGACGAGCGACCGGATACGAGACCCGGCACTCACAGGACAATCGATCGGATACGAGACCCGACGATTACGAGACGAGCGACCGGATACGAGACCCGGCACTCACAGGACAATCGACCGGATACGAGACCCGGCGATTACGAGACGAACGACCGGATACGAGACCCGGCACTCATAGGACAATCCACCGGATACGAGACCCGGGGAATACGAGACGAGCGTCCGGATACGAGACCCGGCGATTACGAGACGAGCGACCGGATACGAGACCCGGCATTCACAGGACAATTGACCGGATACGAGACCCGGCGATTATGAGACGAGCGACCGGATACAAGACCTGGCACTCACAGGACAATCAACCGGATACGAGACCCAGCGATTACGAGACGAGCGACCGGATACGAGACCCGGCACTCACAGGACAATCAACCGGATACGAGACCCGGGGGATTACGAGACGAGCGACCGGATACGAGACCCGGCACTCGCAGGACAATCGACCGGATACGAGACCTGGCGATTACGAGACGAGCGACCGGATACGAGACCCAGCGCAGACGAGACGATCAACCGGATACGAGACCCGGTGATCACGAGACTGGCAACTGGATACGAGACCCGGCGCAAACGAGACGATCGATTGGAAGACGAAACCCGACGACTAACAATGCGGTCAGGGATTGATGCATTGACACCTTTACGAATGTGTTGCATGCCTTACATCTTGCGTTGCATGTGTTGCATCATGTATGTATTGTCATTCTTGTGCACTGTCATTCATGCATCGGGTGTTATTTCTTTATCCTGTTCATTTCATTTAACATTTCATAAACATGATAAAGAGGGGCAGCTGTAGACACCCAAATTTTGCACTTCGTATACTAACCTTGACAGGAGGGCAAATTCGTCCATTGAGCCGGCCTACGAGAGCGAAGGATAGGCGCAAGTACGAACACTCGACGCCACCGCGACGATTTGCAAATCAAAACCAACATGACAACAAGGCCCTCCGAAATGAGCATTCCCGAAAGATGTGGCACGTCTCCCAGTATTTCCCGGACTGCAAAATACCAGCCTGTCGGCGAAAACCGATGTCACGACACGAGAATCGAGGCATAGCACAAAAATCGAGAAAGTCAAACCAGCCAGCCGCGGATTGATCTGCGGCCAATAAGTGCGCCTTTTGAAAACACGGAACTCGAAACACGGAAACCAAGAACCAGGCTGAGTGGATGGTAGGCGGCCAGCCAGCCGCAGATCCATTTGCGGCCAGCCGCAGATCCATCTGCGGCTGCCCTGGTTTCCTTTATCAGGCCAGTTTCAGTTCATTCACGGATACAGAAAAGAAGGAAAAAAAGAAGGCAGCAGCACCAGCTCGCAAAATTAGGAAGGAATAGCATAAATTTGCAACAAAAGAGGAGAGAAAGGAAAAAAAGAGAGAAGATTTATACTCTTTTGATTTGATTGTATCATATATACTTTCCATTCTATTCAAATACACAAGGTTACATCCACTTTGACATCATCCACTTTGACATCATTTGCAAGGTGAAAATCCCATTGTTATAGCAATTTCTATCATATCATTTGGTTAAATTAAATGTAGTTTTCATGAATTTATGGTAGAACAATGAATTAGGGATTATTAGTGAGGGTTCCATCGGAACAAAATTCTTCCTAATAGCCTGATGATATTCATTTATTGAATTTTTTGTTTGTTTTACGGCGATATATTGGGCGTGGTTCCTTTAGGTTGCTATCTTAGGATGTCTTGGCATTGTTAGATTATCCGTATTGATTATTTCTTGTAATATCCGTGTTGTGGGTGTGTGGAAATTTCGGGTGTGAGCCTAGGAACGCGACCCCGTGGTCCAAATCTGATGATGGACGATTTTGATGTGGGTAGTAGGAACGATGTAATCTTCATTGAAAATATGTAATCGTCGGGCCTTAAAACGATGTCAAGGCGAGAATCGTGTTTAAGGCCCCGTCATAGTGAAAATATGTGATTGTGGGCGTTCGGAGTTATTTTTATGGCTTACATGCCCATGAATAGTCCCCCATGCATTTTAATGCTTGATTTGAATTGCAACACCAAAAAGGATTTCAAAGCTAAACGATGAAGATTTTCATAAAATCAATCAAACTAGGTTATTAGCATCACGAGGATAAGAAATTGAAGGTGCTAAGGAATGTCGATTTCTATCTTAATGAGAAGGCAAAAGAAAAAATCGTTCTCAAACATCACAAAAAATGGTTTTATAAAAATAAGTAACGTTTTATTAAATCTTTGTGCATAGGGTTAAAGAGATCCTAGAGGTTGCCCATCATTTGAGTTACGAAAGCAACGTATAAATCTCGATTCCTATTTTGACGAGGGTTTAAAAATTGATCTTGTTTTGCCAAAACGACACCCAATGAAAATCTCGCAGTTTTGACAATTAAAATCAAACCTTTTTCATAAAGAATAAAGCTTTCTCGTATAAATCGAAGGACATTCTAAAACATTCTCAAAGCACGACTTTCCATAAAAAACCTTAAATGATTCTTTCATACAAACTCACCACGATATTCACATAGACACACACACGCGCACACACACATACGCATTTTATGAATTAAAGGATAGGAAAAGCATCAAGATTGCGGTAACCGTGTTTTACGGAAGTCGGGGGGTGCCTAACACCTTCCCCTCACTTAAGCAAGCCCCCGAACTCTATGAATCTCGGTTCACAGACCAATTAATTCGGAGTCACATATATGAGCCAGCGATTTACGAAAATGAAAACTCGGATGAGTTGGTACATCCCTTTCATATATACCAACTGGCGACTCTGGTCAATTGGCTCATCATAAATAACGATCTTTCAAAACCCCGTCGACATTAGTGCCGACCTTTTCCAAAAATCATCTAATCAAAAGGCTAAAATTGGAAAGGATAAATATCGCCACGGAAGCGATCCCTCCCGGCGTCGACAATAAGACTTCTCTTATTTATAGATGTCGGAAAACCCTTCCCTAAACTCTTTAGGATTAGGGTTTCTATTATAATTAAACCCCCTTAATAAATTATGCTCCTAATCCAATTAGGAATTCATGAGAGAGTACTTCTATTAATTAATTCCCAATCCCTATTAGGAATTAAATAATAGTAATAGTAATAATAATAATAAGACTCCTCTTATTAATTTATATTTAATATTTCCAAAATATTAAATAATAAATATTAAGCTATTTAATTTATTCTATCTCCATAGATTAAATTAAATACATTTAACTTATTATTATAATTCTGCCATTTACTTCTTAAACAAATATTTTTCTTTTGCGGTGTGACCCTTTAGGTTCTCCATATTAAACCGGTTGTGAATAAATCAATTAGATAAGGGTAAGCCTCCTTAGCGATCAACGACTTTCCAGATAATATAGATTTTAACATTAATCATAAAAGAACCTTTCAGTTAAATATGAACAATTCAATCCTTCTACCATACAATGTCCCAGTTAAATATAAGACATGATATTATTGTCAAGTCTTATTTTATTTAATTATATGTATTTCGATTCTCAAATGCACAACTCTGATTAATGCAAATTAGAAATTCCTTTCTAATTTCATTCTGCCTTGGCCAAGGACTACTGAGTTGTCATTTATCGAATCACATAGGACATTCACATGTTTTACTAGACGTGGTAGATTCTTTGTTGATCATTCACCTATCTCCATGTACAACTTATTATACTCAATCATACCCTTTGTTATACCCTAAAGGTCTTAAGGGACATGTCAAAGTATAACTCATCATACAGAAGATACTATGATGATTTCAAGTCCAAGGATCACTTGTACTACTATCACTAGAGGAATTCCTATTAACAGGCGAGTAAAACTCCATTAGGTATTTCTTAGCGAGCCACGTTCAGTGAACTTATTCTCCAATAAGCACCTACATACTTACTTTAGTGTCTCCACACAAATGATTATGAGATCAATCATCCTCTTCTTAAGAGCAAGCAATGTATGTACTAATCTATCCGGATTCACTAATCCCCTTTTTAATAATCCAACGATTAGGAACGATTTTAGTTTGTGAGCTATCTAGAATTTAGATCTCATTAGCATGATCACCATCATGATTCTAAAAGCATTGCTCAAAACTATGGGTTTATCACATTTAATATAACAGCACTATGTAGATAATATAAAATGCCTTTTAAGAAAATTAATTCTTTTATTAATAACCGAATAAGATTACAAAGTATATGCTACATCATATCAAATATGATTGGCTTGTGTGCATACTACTTTCAAAATCGACTTAAAACATTAAAAACAACTAGATCCAAACTAGATCTAAGCTGAATCTAGCATAAAGGTTAAAACTTTAAACTTTGAAACCGACAACAAGCTAGATCTACAGTGGATCTAGTGAAAAGATTTAAACTTTAACAACCTCAAGGCAAAATAACCGGCAAAACAATTTAAATCTAAGGAAAATCAATGAAATAATACAATAATCGGAAAATAAACAAGCTTTAAGTGCAATAATGGACAAAACACAAGAGATCTAATAGATCTACATTGAATTTACAAGAAAGATTGAATCTTTCACCTTGAAAATGGAGGAACAAGCTTCCTAAGCCTTGGATCTATGAACTCTCACTCAATTGATGATGAATTTATGTACAAGTAGCTAGATTTATGTGAGATCTATGGAGTATTTTCTCTCATAAATGCCACTTTCTCACTCTAGAATTGCTCTTTCTCTTTCTAAAAATCCCCCCTTTTTTTAAAAATCTGCTAAAATAGTCCCCATATATAGGCTTCCCTGCAGCTAGCCCAGGTGGGGCCCACCTGCCTCTATTTTCGTGTCGTGTAATCAGCTTTTCGTCTTGTCCGCTGAAATGTTCGTATCTTTCAATCCGGGAAGAGTTGGAAGACGTGCCATACCATTTCGAAAAGCTCTTACCGAGATACGCAACGACATAAGGTTTGGCCAATTCCAGATCTGAAAAGATAAAGCAAAATGTAGAAATGAATTTTCCCATCGATGCAAGTTAGTCAACTGTCATACCTGGAGTAGTTTGACACTCGGTGGTCGTTGTGATGGCTTCGTGTATGTAGTACCCCGAATATTTATGAGGCTTATAAATACGATCGTATATGGTTAGAGGTTAATTTAGTGACCTAAAACTAGGTATCGAGAAGGTTAAAACCTTAAGCCCTAATGAGATTCGAATTGTGTAACATATGTGCTTAATAAAGATCGAAATGATATTTCGAACTAGGTGTTTTGTGATTTTATAGTGTAAACGATGGATTAGGTCAAATAAAAAAAAATTTCAAGCTGCTTAGTCGTGCTTACATTGACAAAATGATTTGTCGTGCTTTCCACGATTTCACCAAGAAGCATCCTGACAAATTATTTTTGACAAGTTGTTGTGTCGTGCTTGAGAATGACAAAGTGATTTGTCGTGTTTACGGTAACAAGCTGCATTGTCGAGCTTGGAAGATATTTTCATTGAGGAGCTTAGAAGATAGGTTCAATTGCAAGCTGCATTGTAAAGCTTGGAAGATATTTGCATTGAGGAGCTTAGAAGATAGGTTCAATCGCAAGCTGCATTGTCGAGCTTGGAAGATATTTTCATTAAGGAGCTTAGAAGAATATTTTAAGAATATGCTAGGGTGCATAGTGTAATAAACCGAGCCCCTAACATGCAATTAGTGAAACTATGTTTTCATATAAATAGCAAGCTAAATTCATTCATTTCTGACCATGTTCAAGAGCAATTCAAGAGCAAAAACACTCTATATTTATATTCTGAGAGATATTGTGAGATAAAAATTACTTTTGAAGCATCGAAGCGCTATGTGATTGGAAGTAAAACTAGCAACTATAAGAGGATTTACGACGATCGTTTAGACCATTATATTTATCTTTAAAAGATATACGAGGCAAGTCTTCTATTCTTTTAAACTATGTGCAAGTATTCTAACTCTTATGTGTTATTTTTATAAGCTATATATATGTGGTTTATACGCTTTGTATAACAACGTGATATAAACTGTTGAATGAAAAGTTATTTGTAATATCAAATTGATAAATATGATATGTCAAGGCATGTTAAAGTTTATATGAAAGTATAAATTGTTTATGTGTTATTAGTTAGACTTGCTGAGCCATAGTGCTCATTCTTGTGAATAAACATTTATTTGCAGTTATGAAGATCATGAACGTAAAGAAGAAGCGTGGACTAGGTTTCATGTTTTAATTACTTGTTATTGGTATTAAGTGATAATGATTGTTGTAATACGAACAAGCAAACCTTGTAACCGAATGTTCTATCAATGATATTATTTAGTATCATGAAATGGTGTTATGTCTTTATTTTGATATAACTTAGAATTGTTAAAGATCTATTAATCTGAATTAGGGTATTGGTAATATGGACTGATCATGTTATGCTGATACTCTGAACTTCAGATAAATAGTAAAACATTAATACAATGTTGATAAAGAACTATACATCTGAGTGAGGGTATTGAATGATATTGGGAGTTCTGTAAGCACTGAGGTTACACTTAATGAGCGCCGGTAAGGTGCCACTTTGACCGGAATGCGTTCCTTGGTTCCAAGAACAATCTTATCATTAATACTGTAAATTTCAGATAGATAGGAATTATTAATATGAAAGAGATGTCCATTGTTTATAAGATTATGTATCTAAGTGAGGATATTTGGCACACTGAAAATTCTGACTAAGAAATGAAGGTTAGGTCATCTAATTGCGCATCAATATCGATTTATCTTTATTGGCAAGCCCCCTTCAGATCTGGGAACTATCTCTATTGCTGATACAGTGAATCTTGGATCCATATAAAGCTTATAAATGATAGAATATTTAAATCATAAGGTTAAAAATTTGACCGTTATATATATATGATGTTATCCATATATACGAATGAACTACAAGTTGATACTTGTAGAAAGAATGAGACTGAGATCAAGTTAAGATCCAGGGATTTAGATAAAAGAAATTTATGATTTTATAGTCTGTAATTGACTTCAACCAATATGATTATGGGATCATTGGTTAAGTTACGATAGAAGTACGAGATAACGTCGGACCCTTGTTCGGGCGGCCAGCGTCCGAATTCGGGGGCGTCACAGTGTACTTTGATCTGAGTCCCGAAATTCTCTGTTCAGATGTCTCGTCCTCCAGTTGAAATGACTCTTTTGTCCTCCTGCTAGGGTTAGAAAAAATATATGCAAAATTTCGGATGTCTACAGGCCATCTCAATTATCAAAACTTAAAAATTTGGATTAGTTAGTGCAATTATTTAAATCTTTACCAACTAGCAACTCTGTCTAATTGGCCCACATTAAAATCAAATTTTCGAACTCCGTCGACATTAAAGTCAGTTTTTCCCAAAATTACCCTTAAAATCAAGATTTCTTAAAACTCAAAAAAATTACGGCGTCGATAGTGGTTCTTTAAATATGCCCCCAAGTTTATATAAGACTTAAAAGTTTTTGAGTCTTTGTGCTTTCGTGGCTTTATATAAGACCTTCTTAGCTCGTATTTAAGCGTTCAAGCTTAATAAGCAATTGAACTATTAGTACCATCACAGTTGTTTTTAAGATGCCGCCGAGCTTATATATTGTGTCTATCCACATTAAGTGGATGGTCTATAATACTTTGTGACTAATAATAGACCTTCTCGGCTCATATTTCGACTTTAACCCTTAATAAGATGGGCAAAATATTGAATAAAAAATATGCATTTTTATTTTATCATTTACTATTATTATTTATTTAACTTTCTAAAGATCTCCCAAACTCAGTTTAAAATCTTAAGGGACTTAAATATAATATTTTAGGATTCTAGAATATTAAAAACTTTTCTTAAATAATTAAGGGACTAAACTAAAAGTTAGTCCAAAGTTTGAGGTATCTAATCGTAATTTGTCAGTTTTTTGAGTAAGCTACTTGCTTGCTTGTGTTGCTTGAGGTGCTTACTCCCTTTTTATCATTATTTAATATATTTATTATTAATATTTATTTTTAAATAAATAATTAATTAGATATTGTAACTCTTAGTAGCTTAGAGGCGCCCTCCTGAGGTGCACATGTAATGGTATCTTGAGGCGCGCTCTTGAGGCGCGCCCTTGAGGCGCTACACTTGGTGTTAACTTGAATTTTTGTTTTTCTTTTAAAGATATACCCACTATAGGTGCCTAATGGAGGTGCCTTCTAGAGGCGCTTACTAAATGTGCTTCCTTAGCCTATAAATTATCTTCTTCTTTCTCTTTGGAGGTGCTAATTGGAGCTACCAATTGGAGTCGTCTATTTTATTTTATTGTATAACGTGCCCAATAGAGGTGCCAATCAGAGGTGCCTTTTTAAACTACATATTCTTCTTCTTCTTGGAAGCGCCAATTGGAACTAATAACTAGAGTCGTCTAGATAAGAGGCAAACTTAATCTAAAAATTAATTACTTATCTCTTTAGTCTTTCTTTGATGTGCAAGGTAACCACCAATTAGAGGCTCCAACTGGAGCCACTGACCTTGCACTAAAATAACTACTACTAATTTCTTCTTCACTTCTCTTGAGGCACCTACCAGAATTATAAATTCCACTCGTTGAGATGCTAATTTCAGCAACTCAAATTCTCATTATAAATTTAAAACATATATTCATTTTATTTTATTTTAATTTATTTTTAAAAAATAAAGGACAATCATATTTTTCACAATTTTCTAATTTAAAGACTACATGTTTCACATGGGTCAATATTCATTGCCTCCATTCTTTATATAAAGATAATTTGTTATAGAAAACAATCACAAACTTAAATGTAAAAATGTGTATAAATTATTAATTTTTTTACTCAAAAAACTTAACTCACTAGTAGTAAGCCCAATGGTTCTCTACATGCGAAGATTGTGACGCCCCCAAATCCGGGTCACCTGAGCCATGGACCTGGTTCGCCACTATCTAAAATGATAATAATACAATCGATAACTTAAAGTGGAATAAAGGAATATTTACATTGATATAACATAAATAAACCTGTCCCAAGTCTCGAAACCAATACTAGTACAAAACATAACATAATACAAAAGGGTAAATATGTCTTAATACAAACGGTAATTCTAGAACAACAAAATATAATTACTCCGTAGCTTTCCCCTTTCCCTTATCTTTTCCTGAGCTCTCGCCACGTGCCGCACTAACTGAAATGTTTTAAGGAAAGCAAGGGTGAGCAACAAATTGCCCCACAAGTATAATAGCAGTGAATAATCACATGAATAACTTTATAGCTCACAGAAGTAAAAATTTATCTGAACCAAGGAAATAAACAACTTCTTTTTATCACCGTTATAGTGGCCACTAAGGACCGAAGGATTTCTGAAGTATCCAAGGATTTCAAAGTTTCCCGAAGAAGGGAACTATTCAATACTGAGGGTGCACCAAGGCACAGAACTCTATTCTAGAATTACTGGAAATTCATCCGATAATCCACAAAACTGGTACAATAGGTGATCAGCCTAAAATACCTGGCGTTATGCATAAGCCTTACATTTTCCATTTACGCGCGTGTCGGTTTCCCGACGTTTATACAATTTCCCCTGCTGTGAGGGTTGTTCCACTCAGCTTTACATGGGAGTCCAGACCAAAATAATTTGATCGGACAATTTTACTTAACAACAATAATAGTTGGAGGACTTTAACCTCGCTTTAGTAACCAAATCAATAAGTGTCTAGCTGAAACAATTAGCCTTGACATAGCTTTTAAAACAGTCTATGGAATAAAGAACTTTAAGGTTCAACAACATGCATGATAGCATTTAAAAATATCTTGAATGAATAAAAATTCATAATCTTTGGAATCACACAATATATAACATTGCATGAAATGGGCTTTCATTGCAATACTTGAATAGAAGTATGAATACTAGCACATTAATTGCTAAATTGATAAGTAATTTGAACGGAGTCAAGAAGCTCAATAAGCTTGCTCAATAAATAATATTTGCTCGATAGATAAATGAATTCGAAACTTGCCCAATAAATGAATCGAGTAAGGAAAACTCGCACAATTAAATAGGAGTTGTATGAGTTAGGAAACTTGCCTTGTACGTGCGTTAATAACTTGACGTTAATCGTCCGTCAACAAAATATCCTACATAGTTTATTAAAATCATCATAAATATTAGTCACAAAAGAACTAAGTTCATTACAGTCATCACATCATTAAAATACATTGAAATCCAAGCGTAATTTGTAATCCGTTAATTCAATTTACGCCTTAGGACAACATCGTTTAGGTCGACACGGGTATAAATTAAGCACATAAAGCTTTAACAAGATATAAGCGTTTTTAATCATTTTGTACAAAAATATAAGTTTTAGACTCGCGGGAAAAATTTACTGGGTCCGACCCGATCCGGCCTGACCCGGTCCGGTCCGGCCCGACCCGGTCCAGCCTGACCCGACCCGGACCAGGCGCGGAACAGCGGCATGCAGTAGCAGTTCTGCAGTTCCTGCAGAACCGCGAACTGGTAGACTCTCGCCCGCTTCAGCTCCTATATCTCCCTCTATACTCGATCAATTCGGTCCGTTACGGACTCTATGGATTCCTAAGACACGAGGCTATAATATATCAAAAATGCAAGATGACCCATAAACACTAACACAGCCAAATCCTTAGCCAAAGCACAATATTGATGCTCTGTTTTTCGCAACCATGAAATATCTCACACAAATGGCTACTGTGACTTCATTTAAGCATCATTTTAGTTCATTCAAATTGGTATATCTTCACAACTGATAGAAGTACAATATTCCAACAACAAACCATCAAAATAATCACAACATCCAGGCTTTATTGTCCTCTAATTGTCTGAAGGTCCAAACAGTCCATTAATGTCCATTATCTTCCTCATTAAGCTTGGGTCCGAATCATTCTTTGTTTTTGTTTCACTTTGAAGGTGTTAATGGTTTATATAGCTTCTTAAGAACCTCCATGATAGATTCAACACAACCAACAACAACAAAAATTAACAAAATCCATCCCGCAAGCATGAAAGCCAAAAAACAACTCATGAAAACTTCAATGGAGAAGAAATAGGTTGTAGTTTGATTACCTCTCCTTGTTAGCTTCGGGTAGGTTGAGATAACTTGCTAGGCTGCTCTTCTCCTTGCTCGTTTCTGCTGAAACCTCTCTTCCTCTTCTCCTTGCTTGCCTTCTACGTCCTTGCCGCACACACACAAACACACACGCACACTTACTCTCCCTCTAACTGCAGTGAGCTTCTTGCTTAGCAAAATAACTCTCTCTCCCTCTTAAGTTGCTAACAGTTGGGTATGGCTGGAATGGAGGAGGAGAATGAGCTGAGGGGGATAAGAAGAATGCTTCGGGAGCATATAGAATGTATGGGTATGCAGGAAATGGTTTACCCGAGCCATTGGAAATGTTATTTAGGCAAAGTGTTAACAGCCCCATGAATTGTGTATTATGCATGTTTATTCCTTTCCCCCCAATTGGATCTCAATATACACGTGGCCTCCCCCAATTGGTTTGAGGCTTAAATGTCTCACCAATTAATTCGAATATACAGATAAATATACCCGAATATTCCCACTTTTGTACCAAATTTGGTAAATAACTCTACCCAAAATTATAATGGGTACTCCCATAAATTATTGGAACACGCAAAAATATTTATTATGGGATTTGTCCATTTATTCGGAACACCCATAATATACATTTCGGATACAGATTAAATCACGTATCAACTCCAATAAAATTTCTGACACTTGGAAAAATTATTCCTCAGCATATATGCCTCATCTAAATTAATAAAAATCGAAATAGACGAAAAAGTTTGGGTGTGAATAGTGCTCGTGAATAGTGCCTCGGGAAGCGGGTCCCGCTAATAGTGATTTTATGAATTTTTGCAAAATCGATATATTCACTCTAACGACACAACAACACATAAAATTTAACATATGCACATTTTCTAGGCTGTAACACAATTCTAAACACGTAGTATAGATTAATATAAAAATAATAACAATAATAATAATAATTCATTTTATTCATACATAACTCGGGTTACAAGGAAATCTAAAATTCCCGATCGTTACAAAGATCATTGTATTGCCTCTCTATCTAGCGTCTCCTCAACAATAATGTACTTGTTCACCATTTTTTCGGAGTCCCACCATGGTACTCAGGGGGATTCTTTGCAAATGAACGCCTCAAGTGTTCACACCTTGTTCCCTTTGTAAGAGCGACTATCACAATTGCTTACTCCATATTGGGAACTTTTAAGGCCTCCTTAGTGAAGCGATTCAAATAGTTCCTTAGCGTCTCATTGTGTCCCTGAATGACAAATATTAATGAGGCTGAGCTCTTAGTGTGTGTCCTACTTCCAACAAATTGGTTGACAAATAGTTCACTCAACTGATCGAATAAGGTAATCAACCCTGGGTCGAGTTATCTATATCATGCCTGAGCCACCCCTTTTAGGGTTTGAGAGAAGACTCTACACTTCACTGCATCTGAAAGATTATGCAGTAGCAGAGCCACATCAAAGTTTAGTAGGTGGCTCGCTGCGTCTCCCATCCCATCGTACTTATCTACTATGGGCATCGGAGAGAGGTGCCTCCATAATTTCTTGGGTGAATGGAGGTGGCTCGGCCTTAAACACACCTTGAGATGCTTCAATTCCATGTGGCGTTTTCTTTTCTTGGAGTCGTCTCTAAACTTTTGCCTCTATCGGAGTCGTCTCTAAACTTTCGCCTCTATCGGAGTCTCCTCTTCTCGTCTAGACCTCGTGTCTTCTCTAGAGTTAAAGGACCCATGTGGTCATCAATGACTCTACCAAAGTTATGGTCTCGACGCTCCAGGGTTCTGTGTCTAGAGGATTGATGATGAGCATCTCCTTCAAGATCTTTAATTTGCTCTTTTAAGTGCCTTAAATTTTATCTCAACCGTGTTAAGCTTCATCGACTCTGGGGCGTCGAGCCTAATTGGGCTTCTAGACCTCAAGGAGGTGGCCCTTCAATGGGTAAATTGTCAGGTTCTTGAAAGGCTTCTAGAACTTGAGGAGTCTGCCCTTCGACAGCAACAACGATTTTGTTCTAAATGATGTCGAAGATCCCAACTCCGATTATGATTAAGTCTGCTTCAGAGATCAGAACTACCAACATCTAAGTACATGTGAATGGTGTGCGATTGGTCATCACGGGGAGTTGGACTCTTCTGATCCCTTTGGTTGGGTGTGGAATAACCCCTTTAAGATAGTTCTTCTTGGATGGTTGGGGGGGGGGGCTATGCCCACCAAAGTCTCTACTATATTGTGTCTTCGAGTTCTCACCATGATTTAATTTAAAGGAACTAGACTTGATGCGTCGTTCCCACAGACGGCGCTAATCTGATGCATCTCAGATAAATTCCGCTAAAACGTCGCCGGAGCCATCGAGGCGTCTCTAAATCGTCGCTCAACTACATGAAAACAAATGAAAATCTAGCCCGCAAGGGTTGGTCTCCGGAAAAAGTCTCTGATACTTAAGTCAGTCACTAAGTTGAGAGAACTATAGCTATATAATATGTAACTGAGTGTATGAGTTATGTTGTGCGTACCTCAATAATCTACCCTTTATTTATAGTGATAAAGTCATAACCCTAATTGATTAGGGTTTCTAAATTATGCTTATCTCTAATGATAATTATCTTTGATAATAATTATCTAATGATAAATATAATAATTATCTACTTAGATACTTATCTCATATTTACCTCTGTTTTGGTTATGTCACGTGTCACATTCTTATTCGTAACATATTTTTATCGTACATAATATTAATAAATTATTACTATAGTTAATATATTAGTATAATATAATACTAAAAAATAATACAATAATTTTATAATAAACCCCACTCTTTTTTCCTATTGTTTCTACAAATTTGATTTATTATAATTTTATTTTTCTCATTTTTTTATTTTTTTTATTAAATTCCAAAATTTAATATAATTCTGATTATATCTTTATAGTAATTGCACACGCAAAATGTGTGTGTCGACGCCGGGTTTTTCTCTTCGCGTGTCCTTTTTTAGCCTTTTCCAATTTTAGCTTTCTTGATTAAATGATTTTTGGAAAAGGTCGGCATTAATGTCGACGGGGTTTTGAAAGATCGTTTTTTATGATGAGCCAATTAATCAGAGTCGCCAGTTGGTATATTTGAAATGGATGTACCAACTCATCCGAGTTTTCGATTTTTTATAAATCGCTGGCTCATATGTGACTCCGAATTAATTGGTCTGCGAATCGAGATTCATAGAGTTCGGGGGCTTGCTTAAGTGAGGGGAAGGTGTTAGGCACCCCTCGACTTCCGTGAAATACGGTTACCGCAATCTTGATGCTGTCCTATCCTTTAATTCATGAAATGTGTATATGTGCGGGTGTGTGTGGGTGTGTGTGCTTATGTGAATGTTGTGGTGAGTTTGTATGAAAGAATCATTTGGATTTTAGGGAAAGTTGTGCTTTAATTTGAGAATGTTTCAGAACGTCGTTTCTATTAATACGAGAAAGCTCCCTCTTTTCATGCGAAAGGTTTGATTTTCATTGTCAAAAAACTATGAGGTTTTTTTATTAGGTGTCGTTTTGGCAAAACAAGAGTTTTAAACCTTCGTCAAAATAGGAATCGAGATCTATACGTTGCCTTCGTAAAATGATGGGCAATTTCTAGGATGTCTTTAACCCTATGCACAAAGGTTTACTAAAACATTTCATTCATTCATAAAAGCCATTTTTGATGATGTTTGAAAATGATTTTCTTTTGCCTTCTCGTTTAATAGGAATCGACATTCATTAGCATTTCCAATTTTTAGCCTCGTGATGCTAATATCTTACTTTGATTGATTTTAGAAAAGATCTTTATCGTTTAATCTTTTGAAATCATTTTGGCGTCTCAAAATCTAATCAAGCATGTAGACACCCGATTTTTGCATTTCCTATACTAACCCTGACAGGAGGGCAAAATCGTCAATTGACCCGGCACACGAGAATAAAGGGTGGACATAAGGACGAACCCTCAAAACCACCACGACGGGATGATATTGAAGCCGACACGACAACAAGCGAATGTCGAGAGTCAGTCACTGATCACTGTGCTTACCCGGATGACGTGGCACGTTTCCCGACGGTTTCCGGACTGTCGAGCGCAAACCCGTCAGCGGGAACCAACGGTACGACACGAAAATCGAGACGAGGCACGGAAAACGAGAAAATCAGCACAGTTAGCCGCAGATCAATTCGCCTCCAAGGACGGAACTCGAGGCAGCACGGGACTCGAAGCGCACGGGACTCGAGCGCGGCTGGGGGGAGAACCAAGGGCCAGCCGCAGATATATCTGCGGCCAGCCGCAGATAGATCTGCGGCTGCCCTTGGCAGTGCTATATTAGGCCAGTTCGCATACAGGAAAAAAAGAGAGGACTTCAGCAGCAGCAGCAGTTCGGGGAGAGAAGAAGAAAAAACAGCAAGAAAACAACAAAAATTAGGAGAGAAAAGAGTGGAAAGAGTGAGGAATTGTACCAACTTTGTGAGATTATATCTCATATTTTCTACTCTACTCAATACACAAATTCATACATATTGTGGGGATTAATTGCAAGGTGAAAAAACCATTTGTTCTTAGCATTTTGTTATACCATGTTGTTAATCTTTTGGTCATCCGAATTACCTTGAATGTAGTTTTTTCTCATATATTATTGTGAAGCCATGGGTTAGGGACTATTAGTGAGGGTCTCATCGGAATGAAATTCCCCCTAATAGCCCGATGATATCCGTTTGGTGCAAATCTTAGCTATTATGGTATGGTATCATTCATAGTGTATTTCGATCGTCATTGTAAGATATCCTAGAGTGTTAGGCATCCCGTTGTTGTTTATTTTCGTTATATCCATTTGGCGGTTGTGCAATAAGTTCGGATGTGAGCCTAGGAATGCGACCCCGTGGTCCAAATCCGATGATGGACATTTTTGAATGTATGTAATCGGGTGGATGTATCCGTTATTGTAAATATGTAATCGTCGGGCCTTAAAACGACGCCAAGGCGATAATCGTGTTTAAGGCCCCGAAATAGTGAAACTTGTGATTGTGGGCGTTTGGGGTTATTTTGATGGCTTACATGCCCATGAATAGCCCCGACGCGTGTTTATGCTCGATTGGATTTTGTGACACGAAAAATGATTTCAAAGATTAAACGATGAAGGTTTTTTTCTTAAAATCAAGCAAACTAGGAGGTTAGCATCACGTAGCTAAAAATTTGGAGGTGTTAATGAATGTCGATTTCTATTAAACGAGAAGGCTAAAGAAAGTCGTTTTCAAATGTCACAAAAATGGTTTTATAAAAATAAAATAACGTTTTATTAAATCTTGGTGCGTAGGGTGAAAGATATCCTAGAAGTTGCCCATCATTTTATGAAAGCAATGTATAGATTTCGATTCCTATTTTTACGAAGGTTTAAAACTCTTGTTTTGCCAAAACGACGCTTAATGAAAAATCTCATAGTTTTGCTAATTAAAATCAATCCTTTTTTCATAAAAGCTTTCTCGTTTAAGCCAATGGACATTCTAAGGCATGCTCAAATTAAAACACGATTTTCCCTAAAATCCAAATGACTCTTTCATACAAACTCACCACAACATTCACATAGGCACACACATACACACACGCGCGCACACACACATACACATTTCATGAATTAAAGGATAGGAAAGCATCAAGATTGCGGTAACCGTGCTTTACGGAAGTCGAGGGGTGCCTAACACCTTCCCCTCACTTAAGCAAGCCCCCGAACTCTATGAATCTCGATTCGCAGACCAATTAATTCGGAGTCACATATGAGCCAGCGATTTATAAAAATGAAAACTCGGATGAGTTGGTACATCCATTTCAAATATACCAACTGGCGACTCTAGTTAAATTGGCTCATCATAAAAAAAAACAATCTTTAAAAAACCCCGTCGACATTAATGCCGACCTTTTCCAAAAAAATCATCTAAATGAAAAGGCAAAAATCGGAAAAGGGTTACAACCCCTGCGTAAGCGATTCCTCCCGGCGTCGACAGCTGTCGACGCCGGGAGGAATCGCTTACGCGGGGGTTGTAACCCTTTCCAATTTTAGCCTTTTTATTGGATGATTTTTTTGGAAAAGGTCGGCATTAATGTCGACGGGGTTTTTTAAAGATTGTTTTTTTATGATGAGCCAATTTAACCAGAGTCGCCAGTTGGTATATTTGAAATGGATGTACCAACTCATCCGAGTTTTCATTTTTATAAATCGCTGGCTCATATGTGACTCCGAATTAATTGGTCTGCGAATCGAGATTCATAGAGTTCGGGGACTTGCTTAAGTGAGGGGAAGGTGTTAGGCACCCCTCGACTTCCGTAAAGCACGGTTACCGCAATCTTGATGCTTTCCTATCCTTTAATTCATGAAATGTGTATGTGTGTGTGCGCGCGTGTGTGTATGTGTGTGCCTATGTGAATGTTGTGGTGAGTTTGTATGAAAGAGTCATTTGGATTTTAGGGAAAATCGTGTTTTAATTTGAGCATGCCTTAGAATGTCCATTGGCTTAAACGAGAAAGCTTTATGAGAAAAGGATTGATTTTAATTTAGCAAAAACTATGAGATTTTCCTTAGATGTCGTTTTGCAAAACAAGAGTTTTAAACCTTCGTAAAAGTAGGAATCGAAATCTATACATTGCTTTCATAAAATGATGGGCAACTTCTAGGATATCTTTCACCCTACGCACCAAGATTTAATAAAACGTTGTTTCATTTTATAAAACCAATTTTTTGCGACATTTGAAAACGACCTTCTTTAGCCTTCTCGTTTAATAGAAATCGACATTCATTAACACCTCCAAATTTTAGCTACGTGATGCTAAACTCCTAGTTTGCTTGATTTTAAGGAAAAACCTTCATCGTTTAATCTTTGAAATCATTTTTCGTGTCACAAAATCCAATCAAGCATAAACACGCGTCGGGGCTATTCATGGGCATGTAAACCATCAAAATAACCCCAAACGCCCACAATCACAAGTTTCACTATTTCGGGGCCTTAAACACGATTATCGCCTTGGCGTCGTTTTAAGGCCCGACGATTACATATTTACAATAACGGATACATCCACCCGATTACATACATTCAAAAATGTCCATCATCGGATTTGGACCACGGGGTCGCATTCCTAGGCTCACATCCGAACTTATTGCACAACCACCAAATGGATATAACGAAAATAAACAACAACGGGATGCCTAACACTCTAGGATATCTTACAATGATGATCGAAATACACTATGAATGATACCATATCATAATAGCTAAGATTTGCACCAAATGGATATCATCGGGCTATTAGGGGGAATTTCATTCCGATGAGACCCTCACTAATAGTCCCTAGCCCATGGCTTCACGATAACATATAAGAAAAACTACATTTAAGGTAATTCGGATGACCAAAAGATTAACAAAATGGTATAACAAAATGCTAAGAACAAAGGGTTTTTCACCTTGCAATTAATCCCCACAATATGTATGAATTTGTGTATTGAGTAGAGTAGAAAATATGAGATATAATCTCACAAAATTGGTACAATTCCTCACTCTTTTCACTCTTTTTCTCTCCTAATGGCTCTTGTTTTGCTGCTGTTTTCTCCTTATTTCCGAGCTGCTGCTACTGCTGAATTCCTCTTTTTTTTTTCTTCCTGTATGCGAACTGGCCTAATATAGCACTGCCAAGGGCAGCCGCAGATCTATCTGCGGCTGGCCGCAGATATATCTGCGGCTGGCCCTTGGTTCTCCCCCCAGCCGCGCTCGAGTCCCGTGCGCTTCGAGTCCCGTGCTGCCTCGAGTTCCGTCCTTGGCCGCGAATTGATCTGCGGCTGACTGTGCTGACTTTCTCGTTTTCCGTGCCTCGTCTCGATTTTCGTGTCGTACCGTTGGTTTCCGCTGACGGGTTTGCGCTCGGCAGTCTGGAAACCGTCGGGAAACGTGCCACGTCATCCGGGCAAGCACAGTGATCAGTAACTGACTCTCGACATTCGCTTGTTGTCGTGTCGGCTTCAATATCATCCCGTCGTGGTGGTTTTGAGGGTTCGTCCTTATGACCACCTTTTATTCTCGTGTGCCGGGTCAATTGACGATTTTGCCCTCCTGTCAGGGTTAGTATAGGAAATGCAAAAATCGGGTGTCTACAGCTGCCCCTCTTTATCATGTTTATGAAATGATAAATGAAATGAACAGGATAAAGAATGGACACTCGATGCATGAATGACAGTGCACAAGAATGACAATACATACGTGATTTGCTTGGATCTCAGCCCTTCCCAGGGTTGTTGTTGGTTTGGATCTTAGCCCTTCCCAGGGTTGTGGTTTGTTTGGATCTTAGCCCTTCCCAGGGTGTTAGTTTGGATCTCAGCCCTTCCCAGGGTGTTAGTTTGGATCTCAGCCCTTCCCAGGGTTTTTGTTTTGGTTGGATGCCTTCCCAGGTTTGCTCACCACTCTGTCGCGGTTTGCTTGGATCTCAGCCCTTCCCAGGGTTTGTTGTTTTTTTGTTTTTTTTCTTTTGTGGATATCAGCCCTTCCCAGGGTTGCTCACCATCTTGTTGTGGTTCGCGTGGATCTCAGCCCTTCCCAGGGTTTGCTCACCACTCTGTCGCGGTTTGCTTGGATGCCTTCCCAGGTTTGCTCACCACTCTGTCGCGGTTTGCTTGGATCTCAGCCCTTCCCAGGGTTTGTTGTTTTTTGTCTTTTTTTCTTCTTGTGGATATCAGCCCTTCCCAGGGTTGCTCACCATCTTGTTGTGGTTCGCGTGGATCTCAGCCCTTCCCAGGGTTTGCTTACCACTCTGTCGCGGTTTGCTTGGATGCCTTCCCAGGTTTGCTCACCACTCTGTCGCGGTTTGCTTGGATCTCAGCCCTTCCCAGGGTTTGCTCACCACTCTGTCGCGGTTTGCTTGGATGCCTTCCCAGGTTTGCTCACCACTCTGTCGCGGTTTGCTTGGATCTCAGCCCTTCCCAGGGTTTGTTGTTTTTTGTCTTTTTTTTCTTTTTGCGGATATCAGCCCTTCCCAGGGTTGCTCACCATCTTGTTGTGGTTCGCGTGGATCTCAGCCCTTCCCAGGGTTTGTTGTTTTTTGTCCCTTTTTTTTTCTTTTTGTGGATATCAGCCCTTCCCAGGGTTGCTCACCATCTTGTTGTGGTTCGCGTGGATCTCAGCCCTTCCCAGGGTTTGCTCACCACTCTGTCGCGGTTTGCTTGGATGCCTTCCCAGGTTTGCTCACCGCACTCTGTCGCGGGTTGCTTGGATCTCAGCAATTACCAGGGTTTGTTGTTTTTTGTCTTTTTTTTTTTTTTTCGTGGATATCAGCCCTTCCCAGGGTTGCTCACCATCTTGTTGTGGTTCGCGTGGATCTCAGCCCTTCCCAGGGTTTGCTTACCACTCTGTCGCGGTTTGCTTGGATGCCTTCCCAGGTTTGCTCACCACTCTGTCGCGGTTTGCTTGGATCTCAGCCCTTCCCAGGGTTTGTTGTTTTTTGTCTTTTTTTCTTTTTGTGGATATCAGCCCTTCCCAGGGCTGCTCACCATCTTGTTGTGGTTCGCGTGGATCTCAGCCCTTCCCAGGGTTTGCTCACCACTCTGTCGCGGTTTGCTTTGGATGCCTTCCCAGGTTTCAGTCGGGTCTTGCCTTGATTCGTCGTGTTCGACGTTCGACTTATTCAGAATTTGTATTTTATTTTCACATAACGAGTCATGTATGATGCATGCTTTTCATTCATGGATAGAGAATGACCCCTGTACAGTCTTTTTGATACTATTTTCCACAGCTGTCGTCGCCAGATGCCGTGATATGCTTGGATGTCGATCCTCCCACAGGATTGGTCGGTGGCTTCTCCGCTGATTGGACGGTTTATCGCCGGTGACAGAGATATGGCAGATGATCTTCCGGAACGTTCCTGATCCTTATTATTCTTTCCGGTGTCGGCGGGCCTTGCGGAGGGCATTCTGAGCCATTAGGTCCCTGTCCGTCCGGTGTTCACGCATCTCGATTACTATCGAGGCTGAGAGGTATGCTGCTCTTGTTGAGAGAGATGCTGCTATTCTGGCCAGGGATGTTGTTCATACTGATAGAGATGCCATTGTATTGCAGACTAAGGCAATTATAGATGCTCACTCTGAGACCGTTAGCCGAGCCACTGCTTATTGGATCGCGTCGACATGATGGGGCAACAGATTGCAGGGAATGCCGATGCCTCAGATCTATCCACCACTTAATCCATCCTGCTTTGATTAGTTTCAGATTGGTAGATCATTTTATTTCCTGCATAGACTATGTCAGTTTCATCGGTTATCAAAAAGAGAAACCTTGTAACAAAATGACCTATTTATATAGACAAGTATTTAGATTTAGTCGTTTTCCCCTTTTTGTCGTATCGTTGCCTTTCATTGGACCCTCATTTTATCCAGCTAACCATGATTTTGATATTTCGCCTTCTTTCTCTTCTCAAGTCTTGATGGGGACTTGTCAGATATTGCCGCATATCCTGTCGATTTCATCGGCTAAGTCTTAGATTCGGGCTAACTGCTTGGTTGGGTTAGGGTTAGGTTATTTGAGATGAAACTGATCGGGTGGCTGGTTTCGGGAGAGTTTCGAGGGTGTAGGAAGGTTTTCTGGCTGTTGGGAATCGGTTTTAATAGAAGAAAGGGTTATTTGTAAGGAATGGGACCGTGCCACAATGGCTGCCTACGTACCCCCACAAGTCGGGAGATCAGGTCCTACGTAGTTCGTTCCTTCAAAGAACGAGGAGAAAAATGATGAGGGATATATATATATATATATATATATATATATATTTTTTTTTTATTTTTTTATTTTTTTATTTTTTTATTTTTTTTTTTTATGCATAGAACCGCTTCACCGAGTCGGAATTAAGGGGCTGTGGGAACACCTCCCCGTCCATTTCTTGCAGTATGAGGGCTCCTCCGGACAACACTTTCTTAATCATAAAAGGCCCCTCCCAGTTCGGGGCAAACTTCCCTTTGGCTTCGTCTTGACAAGGCATTACTCTCTTTAACACTAGGTCATTTTCTTTGAATTTTCGAGGTCTTATCTTCTTGTCATATGCTCGAGAGATCCTTTGCTGATATAACTGACCGTGCAACACAGCGGCCGCCCTCCTTTCATCAATTAGGGCCAATTGGTCGTACCGACTTTGCATCCAATCCTCCTCGTTTATCCGAGCATCAATCAAGATTCTGAGGGACGCCATCTCAACCTCAACTGGCAGAACCGCTTCCATTTCGTATACCAGAGCGTACGGGGTTGCCCCTGTAGAAGTACGTACCGACGTTCTGTACGCCAGCAAGGTGAGAGGTAGCAGATCCGGCCATCCCCGATGATTAGCAGACATTTTTGCCATGATCTTCTTGATATTCTTATTTGCAGCTTCCACTGCCCCATTCATCTTAGGACGGTAAATGACAGAATTGAGGTGTTTGATCTTAAACTGCTCGCATAATCCCTTCATGAGGGCATTGTTCAAATTCTTGGCATTGTCGGAGACTAAAACCTCAGGTTGCCCGTATCGGCAAATGACATTATTCCTGATGAAACCGACGATGACCTCCTGAGTTACTTTGGGGTAAGAAGCTGCTTCTACCCATTTAGTGAAGTAATCGATCATGACGAAGATGAATCGGTGACCGTTGCTTGCTTTGGGCTCTATTGGTCCGATCACATCCATACCCCACATTGAGAATGGCCAAGGGGAGGTCATACAGTGCAGTTCATTGGGGGGCGCATGGATAACATTACCGTGCGCCTGGCATTGGTAACACCGTTTGACGTGATCATCACAGTCGGCTTTCAGCGTCAACCAGTAATGCCCCGTTCTCAAAATCTTCTTGGCCAGCATCGGCCCACTCATGTGTGGCCCACACACCCCACCATGTATTTCGTCCATAATCTTTTGGGCCTGTGTTTCATTTACACATCGTAGCAATCCCAAATTGGCATCCCTCTTGTACAGTGAATCTCCGCTCAGATAAAATTTCATTGCCATCTTTTGAATTCTCAACCTCTCCGCTCGGCTGACTTGGTCGGGAATGGATCTATCCCTCAGATATTCCCTTATGTCGTGATAACAAGGCTGCTTTGGCAGAACCCCCTCGTCCGATAGTACCGCCACGTGCTCGTCGTATGCCGGGGCGTTCTGCACTGCTATCTCAATCTGTGGAACGTTCCTGTTCTTGATTGTGTGGACTAGAGAAGCTAAAGTCGCCAATGCATCGGCGAAATCATTCCGTCCCCGGGGGATGTGTCGAAAAGCGATATCTTCGAACTCTTGCATCAGTTGGATAACACAACGGTGGTATGGAAGCAACCGGAGCTCTTTAGTGCTGTACACCCCGATCGCTTGTCTGATTACCAGCTCCGAATCCCCGAACACTGCTAACCTTTTCACCCCCATATCGCGAGCCAAACGGAGTCCCAATATACATCCCTCATACTCAGCTGTGTTGTTTGAGTTACTGAACTGTAATTTAGTGGCTACGGGGTATTGCTCTCCTGTGATAGAGACCAGGACTGCTCCGGCTCCTGCCCCCTCCGCATTCATGGCACCATCAAAATACAATTTCCAGAACTGCCCCTCGTCATCTTCTCTCGCGCGCAAGATCCAGAATACGTCTTCGCCCGGCAAAGGAGTGTCTAAAGGCTCCATTCCCCCTGATGGCGCTTCTGCCAATTGATCTGCAATTCCCTGCCCCTTCATGGCTTTCTGAGTTACGTATACAATGTCGAACTGCTGTAAGATTAACTGCCATCTTGAAAGTCGACAGTTCAGCATGGGCCGTTCAAAGATATATTTCAGGGGATCCATCCTTGATATCAGATACGTGGTGTGCCCGTGGAGATAATGCTGTAATCTCATTGCAGCCCAAGCCAAAGCACAACAGGTCCTTTCGATAGGGGTGTAATTCTGTTCACATCGGCTAAATCTCTTGCTGAGGTAATAAATGGCCTGCTCTTTGCCTGATTCATTCTTCTGCCCCAGCATACAGCCCATCGCAATGTCATTGACTGATATATACATGAATAGAGGGATCTCATCCTTCGGGGGTACCAGCACGGGTGCTTCCGTCAGCTGCTTCTTAATGATCTGAAAGGCTTCCTGGCATTACTCATTCCATTCTTGGGAGACATCTTTTCTTAACAGCTTGAAAATTGGCTCGCACGTGGTTGTCAAATGGGATATGAAGCGGCTGATGAAATTTATTCTTCCCAGAAATCCTCTTATCTCCTTTTCAGTGCGGGGTGTCGGCATATCCACAATGGCCTTAATCTTAGCTGGATCCAACTCGATGCCACGATCACTAACCAGGAATCCCAAGAGTTTGCCCGATTGCACTCCGAAAGCACACTTTGCCGGATTGAGCCTTAAATTATATTTTCTGAGCCGGTCAAATAGCTTTTGGAGATGGGTCACATGATCAGATTCTATCTTTGACTTCACGATAATGTCATCCACGTAGACCTCTATCTCCTTGTGCATCATATCGTGGAACAGGGCCATCATAGCTCTTTGATAAGTAGCCCCTGCATTTGTGAGACCGAAAGCCAACCGTCTATAACAGAAAGTGCCCCAAGGGGTGATGAAGGCTGTTTTCTCCCGGTCCTCCTCTGCCACCATTATCTGATGATACCCCGCAAAGCAATCAACGAAAGAGTACATCTCGTATTGGGCCGTGTTATCCACCAATATGTGTATAAAAGGTACTGGGAAATTATCCTTGAGACTGGCCTTGTTCAGATCTCTATAGTCAACACATACCCTCACCTTTCCTCGAGGCTTAGCCACTGGGACCACATTGGACAACCATTCTGGGTAGGTGGACACCATGATGATTCCAGCCCTGAACTGTTTGATGATCTCCTCCTTTACCTTCAAGCTCCACTCCGGTTTTAGCTTTCTCAGTTTTTGCTTGACGGGCTTGAAACCCTCCTTGATGGGCAGCTGGTGTACCACAATGTCGGTGGATAATCCGATCATGTCCTCATGAGACCAGGCGAACACATCCTCATACTGGCGCAGCAATTTGGTCATTTCTACTTTCTGGTTAGGGGTCAGGTCTGTCCCGATCTTGAGCTCTTTGGGTTGGTCAGGGGTTCCGATATTTATGGTGACGGTTTGGTCTAAGTTGGGTTTGGGTTTATCCTCGACCCACCCTTTGATCTCGTCAGGCGCGTCATCGTAATCTGGCTCGTCCTGCTCAATACCCATTAAATCGAAATCCAGCTCAATATCAAAATCATAGTCATCATTCAAATTTGAGGGATCGCTTGTTAAGCAAGGAATACTCAAATTGGTACACCTGACATTGAAACAAAATACTGTCATATATATAATTCATCTTTCCACAATGATCGCTCTTAAAATAACATGACAAAATAACATAGTTATGCAAAATATAAAATAAAGAACCAAAACTGGTAGACATTCATCCCCCGCTCTCCGGGGTCTACCACCCCGGCACCATGTTTTACCCTTGTCTGGATATTATTGGCTCCACCGTCCAGTTATCGGTGGTCAGATCAGTCGGGATGCGACATATGACCGACGACTGTGTTCCAGGGACTTCCTTGACGACTACCGCCACATCGTATCGGTCCTCCCTCATAGCATTGTTAGGGATAACTAACCCTGCCCAATCTATGACAGGCACGCTCTGTTGGGCCCCCGATGTTGTGGCCGTATCCTTCCCCTCTCCAATGTTCATTGATGGTCCAGAGATATAGCATTTGGTTTCGAACTGCTGCATGACCTCCCGCAGGAAACTCTTCCTTTTGACTGCCTCATCATCCGCAGGAGTCAAATCTTTACCTTCTAATTCGGACACGGGCTTGTCCGTTCCTTGTTCATTATGGTCCCTCGGCATTAGGATTCCAGTCGATCGAAATGGGGCTTCCCTTTAAGAGTGGTTCCGCTCTATGCCTCCATGATATCCCAACCCTGCCCGGCCTGTCTGGTTGGGCAGTTGAATAGGCGTGGAAATTCCTTGGTTGTCTTTTCCCAAACCCTGCCCAGGTTGAAACTTCATCTTCATCATTTCTCTAGCAACGAAGGTGAGCTCAGGGGAGGCTTTCGATTTTATGACTGGCGCTCCCAGACCTCTATAGTGGGGAGTGCTGATTTCGAGTGCTTGAAAACTGGCAGGCGCCGCGGATTCGTCCACATTGATTACTGGCAGACCATTCTTGGACGGGAACGGGTCATTACGCTCTGCGGAGATTGTTACCAGATTCCCGCTGACGATGAACTTGATTTGTTGGTGTAGTGTAGAGGGAACTGCCCCGGCCATATGTATCCATGGTCTTCCCAATAACATGTTATAACTGGCCGAGATATCCAATACCTGAAAGGAAATATCGAAAGTACACGGCCCTATCTCCACGGGCAACTCTATTTCTCCCAATGTATCCTTCCGGGATCCATCGAAGGCTCGCACCACCACATGACTGGCCCGCAGGCGCTTGGGATTAATGTTCATTTTCCTTAGCGTACTGAGGGGACAAATATTCAGTGCTGATCCCCCATCAATCAGCACCCCATTCATGACATACCCTGATGAGATCACTGCGATGTGCAGCGGTCTCCGATGCCCCCTTCCCTCTTTCGGGATATCATCATCTGTGAATGATAGCACATTGTTCTCTAGCAGATGGTCCACTAGGCGGCCGAAACTTTCTTGGCTAATTGTCTTGGGAATGTGAGCCTCCCCCAGGATTTTGGCCAAGATTCTGCAGTGGTCGCTGGACGATAACACCAAATCCATGATCGACGTTAGAGTCGATTCCTCGTTCACCGTCCTGATCCCCCTTACTTCCGGATGGTCCATCTTTTCCAAGAACTCCACGGCTTTTTCCTCGGATATCCTCTCGTTCTCTTTTCTCTTACTCTTGAGGACTCTTCCTGGAAGGTACAAGGGATTCCCCTTTGATGTTTACGGAAGCACAACTGACCGCCTCCTCTAATACACCCCCGTAGTTCCACGGTACTGTTTTTAGATTGCAAATAGGGATCTGTGGTCTTGCTGCGATGATGAGAGGTTTTGGAGCCGCTAACTTGATAGGCCCCCTTGTGATACTCCGGCTTGCACCCGTCAACCTAACCGGTGCCCCTTGCATATTCTCCTGAGTACCCGTCATGCCCACCATCTCATCAATCCTTGTCATATAATTTCGCCTTGGCGGTCCTTCGGTTTCGATGGCTTCTACCATATTGACCCCTCCCCCATCATGCTTCGGCAGGGGATTGATTTTAACATTTGGCGGCTCGGCCTGTTCCACCACGATCTCCCCGCTATCAATCATGTTTTGAATTATGTGTTTCAGCGTCCCACATTCCTGAGTGTCATGACCCGGGGAACCCGAATGATATGCACACTTTTTACTGGGGTCAAATTTTCTTCCCTTCGGGTCACATGGAGGTGCCAAATCGACAATCTTCCTCTGTGATATCAATATTGCCAAAATCTGCTCAAGAGGATCCCCAAGCGGGGTGAATACCCGCCTCTGTGTGGTCTCAAACCTCCTTCGTCCGTCTGTTCTGGGATTATCAAAATTGGGTTGCCGGGGCGGCCCAAATCTCTGTATTTGTACAGGAGGGCTATTCTCCACTTTCCTGGATGATCCCTGCAGCACGAGAGAGACATCTTCCTCTTTTCGCTTTTGGGGCCTGCGGGAAGTATTGCCATAATTCCCACTTTGGATTTGTTCCGCAGCCGTTTCAAGAGCTGTGAAGTCCCGGATTTTACCCGATTTCAACCCCATGTCCACCATTTCACCGTGTTTTATCATCTCGGCGAAAGGTCTTCCAACCCCTGATATGACCCGCTCATAATAAGGTGCTTCTTGTATATCCACAAAGGTCATCACCATCTCTGACTCACTCATTGGAGGATTCACTTGTGCGGCCATACCCCTCCATCGTTGGGCATAGTCCCTGAAGGTTTCCCTTGGTTGCTTCTTGATTTTTGTCATTTGATATCTATCCGGGGCCATCTGTGCCTGAAAGCTATATTGTGTCAGAAAGGTATGGGCCAGCTCCTCCCAATTATGAATCCGGGCATTATCGAGACGGGCATACCAGATCCTCGCCTCCCCCGTCAAGCTTTTCTGGAATAATTGCATCCTTAATCCTTCGTCTTCCGCATAGGACCCCAGTTCTCCAATATATATTTTCAGGTGAGTGTAAGGATCCCCCTTCCCATTGTATTTCTCGAATTCGGGAATCTTAAATTTCTCTGGATATCTGGTTCCGGGGAAGACACACAAATCTGCATAATTAACCCTACCCAAGGAGCCTATGCCTTTTAGAGATTGGATGGTCTCCTCCATCTGCTTTATTTTTCTGCGAAGGTCATCAGTATCTCCCTCCTCTGGAATCGTGATTACTGTTTTGTTGAGGGCAGGAATGACCTTTGGGAGGACCGGCTCGTCCTTAAGCTGATGTTGGTTATTTTTAAATAGGATTGCATCATCCTTAGGAGGATTCTGGTCACCCCCCGGCGGTGGTACATTATGCGGTCCCTGGTTTGACGAATCCTGTCTGATTAGGAACTGTTCTTTTAGCATGGTGGCCATTTCCATCATCTGCTTTTTAAAATCATCAAACTCTTCCCGAGAGATGGAACTATGATTGGGAAGATCCGCCATTTCAGAGTTAGAGACCTGGGCTTTCTTAGACTGCGAACGGGTTTGAGGAGCAATCCTGCAGGCAAACGGTTCGAAGTTTCAGTCTTGGGCAATGAAAGGATGCGGATGCAAAGTCGGTACGACCAATTGGCCCTAATTGATGAAAGGAGGGTGGCCGCTGTGTTGCACGGTCAGTTATATCAGCAAAGGATCTCTCGATCATATGACAAGAAGATAAGACCTCGAAAATTCAAAGAAAATGACCTAGTGTTAAAGAGAGTAATGCCTTGTCAAGACGAAGCCAAAGGGAAGTTTGCCCCGAACTGGGAGGGGCCTTTTATGATTAAGAAAGTGCTGTCCGGAGGAGCCCTCATACTGCAAGAAATGGATGGGGAGGTGTTTCCACAACCCCTTAATTCCGACTGGGGGAACCGGTTCGATTCAAAAAAAAAAAAAAAAAAAAATATCTATATATATATATATATATATATATATATATCCCTCATCATTTTTCTCCTCGTTCTTTGAAGGAACGAACTACGTAGGACCTGATCTCCCGACTTGTGGGGGTACGTAGGCAGCCATTGTGGCACGGTCCCATTCCTTACAAATAACCCTTTCTTCTATTAAAACCGATTCCCAACAGCCAGAAAACCTTCCTACACCCTCGAAACTCTCCCGAAACCAGCCACCTGATCAGTTTCATCTCAAATAACCTAACCCTAACCCAACCAAGCAGTTAGCCCGAATCTAAGACTTAGCCGATGAAATCGACAGGATATGCGGCAATATCTGACAAGTCCCCATCAAGACTTGAGAAGAGAAAGAAGGCGAAATATCAAAATCATGGTTAGCTGGATAAAATGAGGGTCCAATGAAAGGCAACGATACGACAAAAGGGGAAAACGACTAAATCTAAATACTTGTCTATATAAATAGGTCATTTTGTTACAAGGTTTCTCTTTTTGATAACCGATGAAACTGACATAGTCTATGCAGGAAATAAAATGATCTACCAATCTGAAACTAATCAAAGCAGGATGGATTAAGTGGTGGATAGATCTGAGGCATCGGCATTCCCTGCAATCTGTTGCCCCATCATGTCGACGCGATCCAATAAGCAGTGGCTCGGCTAACGGTCTCAGAGTGAGCATCTATAATTGCCTTAGTCTGCAATACAATGGCGTCTCTATCAGTATGAACAACATCCCTTACCAGGATAGCAGCATCTCTCTCAACAAGAGCAGCATACCTCTCAGCCTCGGTAGTAATCGAGATGCGTGAACACCGGACGGACAGGGACCTAATGGCTCAGAATGCCCTCCGCAAAGCCCGCCGACACCGGAAAGAATAATAAGGATCAGGAACGTGCCGGAAGATCATCTGCCATATCTCTGTCACCGGCGACAAACCGTCCAATCAGCGGAGAAGCCACCGACCAATCCTGTAGGAGGATCGACATCCAAGCATATCACGGCATCTGGCGACGACAGCTGTGGAAAATAGTATCAAAAGACTGTACAGGGGTCATTCTCTATCCATGAATGAAAAGCATGCATCATACATGACTCGTTATGTGAAAATAAAATACAAATTCTGAATAAGTCGAACGTCGAACACGACGAATCAAGGCAAGACCCGACTGAAACCTGGGAAGGCATCCAAAGCAAACCGCGACAGAGTGGTGAGCAAACCCTGGGAAGGGCTGAGATCCACGCGAACCACAACAAGATGGTGAGCAACCCTGGGAAGGGCTGATATCCACAAAAAGAAAAAAAAAAAAAAAAAGAAAAAAAGACAAAAAACAACAAACCCTGGGAAGGGCTGAGATCCAAGCAAACCGCGACAGAGTGGTGAGCAAACCTGGGAAGGCATCCAAGCAAACCGCGACAGAGTGGTGAGCAAACCCTGGGAAGGGCTGAGATCCACGCGAACCACAACAAGATGGTGAGCAACCCTGGGAAGGGCTGATATCCACAAAAAGAAAAAAGACAAAAACAACAAACCCTGGGAAGGGCTGAGATCCAAGCAAACCGCGACAGAGTGGTGAGCAAACCTGGGAAGGCATCCAAGCAAATCGCGACAGAGTGGTGAGCAAACCCTGGGAAGGGCTGAGATCCACGCGAACCACAACAAGATGGTGAGCAACCCTGGGAAGGGCTGATATCCACAAAAAGAAAAAAGACAAAAACAACAAACCCTGGGAAGGGCTGAGATCCAAGCAAACCGCGACAGAGTGGTGAGCAAACCTGGGAAGGCATCCAAGCAAACCGCGACAGAGTGGTGAGCAAACCCTGGGAAGGGCTGAGATCCACGCGAACCACAACAAGATGGTGAGCAACCCTGGGAAGGGCTGATATCCACAAAAAGTAAAAAGACAAAAACAACAAACCCTGGGAAGGGCTGAGATCCAAGCAAACCGCGACAGAGTGGTGAGCAAACCTGGGAAGGCATCCAAGCAAACCGCGACAGAGTGGTGAGCAAACCCTGGGAAGGGCTGAGATCCACGCGAACCACAACAAGATGGTGAGCAACCCTGGGAAGGGCTGATATCCACAAAAAGAAAAAAGACAAAAACAACAAACCCTGGGAAGGGCTGAGATCCAAGCAAACCGCGACAGAGTGGTGAGCAAACCTGGGAAGGCATCCAAGCAAACCGCGACAGAGTGGTGAGCAAACCCTGGGAAGGGCTGAGATCCACGCGAACCACAACAAGATGGTGAGCAACCCTGGGAAGGGCTGATATCCACAAAAAGAAAAAAGACAAAAACAACAAACCCTGGGAAGGGCTGAGATCCAAGCAAACCGCGACAGAGTGGTGAGCAAACCTGGGAAGGCATCCAAGCAAACCGCGACAGAGTGGTGAGCAAACCCTGGGAAGGGCTGAGATCCACGCGAACCACAACAGGATGGTGAGCAACCCTGGGAAGGGCTGATATCCACAAAAAAGACAAAAACAACAAACCCTGGGAAGGGCTGAGATCCAAGAAGACCGCGACAGAGTGGTGAGCAAACCCTGGGAAGGGCTGAGATCCACGCGAACCACAACAAGATGGTGAGCAACCCTGGGAAGGGCTGGTATCCACAAAAAAGAAAAAAAGACAAAAAACAACAAACCCTGGGAGGGGCTGAGATCCAAGCAAACCGCGACAGAGTGGTGAGCAAACCCTGGGAAGGGCTGAGATCCAAGCAAATCACGTATGTATTGTCATTCTTGTGCACTGTCATTCATGCATCGAGTGTCTATTCTTTATCCTGTTCATTTCATTTATCATTTCATAAACATGATAAAGAGGGGCAGCTGTAGACACCCGATTTTTGCATTTCCTATACTAACCCTGACAGGAGGGCAAAATCGTCAATTGACCCGGCACACGAGAATAAAGGGTGGACATAAGGACGAACCCTCAAAACCACCACGACGGGATGATATTGAAGCCGACACGACAACAAGCGAATGTCGAGAGTCAGTCACTGATCACTGTGCTTACCCGGATGACGTGGCACGTTTCCCGACGGTTTCCGGACTGTCGAGCGCAAACCCGTCAGCGGGAACCAACGGTACGACACGAAAATCGAGACGAGGCACGGAAAACGAGAAAATCAGCACAGTTAGCCGCAGATCAATTCGCGGCCAAGGACGGAACTCGAGGCAGCACGGGACTCGAAGCGCACGGGACTCGAGCGCGGCTGGGGGGAGAACCAAGGGCCAGCCGCAGATATATCTGCGGCCAGCCGCAGATAGATCTGCGGCTGCCCTTGGCAGTGCTATATTAGGCCAGTTCGCATACAGGAAAAAAAGAGAGGATTCAGCAGCAGTAGCAGTTCGGGAGAAGAAGAAAAAACAGCAAGAAAACAACAAAAATTAGGAGAGAAAAGAGTGAAAAGAGTGAGGAATTGTACCAACTTTGTGAGATTATATCTCATATTTTCTACTCTACTCAATACACAAATTCATACATATTGTGGGGATTAATTGCAAGGTGAAAAAACCATTTGTTCTTAGCATTTTGTTATACCATGTTGTTAATCTTTTGGTCATCCGAATTACCTTGAATGTAGTTTTTTCTCATATGTTATTGTGAAGCCATGGGTTAGGGACTATTAGTGAGGGTCTCATCGGAATGAAATTCCCCCTAATAGCCCGATGATATCCGTTTGGTGCAAATCTTAGCTATTATGGTATGGTATCATTCATAGTGTATTTCGATCGTCATTGTAAGATATCCTAGAGTGTTAGGCATCCCGTTGTTGTTTATTTTCGTTATATCCATTTGGCGGTTGTGCAATAAGTTCGGATGTGAGCCTAGGAATGCGACCCCGTGGTCCAAATCCGATGATGGACATTTTTGAATGTATGTAATCGGGTGGATGTATCCGTTATTGTAAATATGTAATCGTCGGGCCTTAAAACGACGCCAAGGCGATAATCGTGTTTAAGGCCCCGAAATAGTGAAACTTGTGATTGTGGGCGTTTGGGGTT
Organism: Aralia elata; assembly: GCA_034770075.1. Taxonomy (NCBI): domain Eukaryota; kingdom Viridiplantae; phylum Streptophyta; class Magnoliopsida; order Apiales; family Araliaceae; genus Aralia; species Aralia elata. Next base: position 60,566,281 of record CM068378.1, read on the forward strand.
ATTTTGATGGCTTACATGCCCATGAATAGCCCCGACGCGTGTTTATGCTCGATTGGATTTTGTGACACGAAAAATGATTTCAAAGATTAAACGATGAAGGTTTTTTTCTTAAAATCAAGCAAACTAGGAGGTTAGCATCACGTAGCTAAAAATTTGGAGGTGTTAATGAATGTCGATTTCTATTAAACGAGAAGGCTAAAGAAAGTCGTTTTCAAATGTCACAAAAATGGTTTTATAAAAATAAAATAACGTTTTATTAAATCTTGGTGCGTAGGGTGAAAGATATCCTAGAAGTTGCCCATCATTTTATGAAAGCAATGTATAGATTTCGATTCCTATTTTTACGAAGGTTTAAAACTCTTGTTTTGCCAAAACGACGCTTAATGAAAAATCTCATAGTTTTGCTAATTAAAATCAATCCTTTTTTCATAAAAGCTTTCTCGTTTAAGCCAATGGACATTCTAAGGCATGCTCAAATTAAAACACGATTTTCCCTAAAATCCAAATGACTCTTTCATACAAACTCACCACAACATTCACATAGGCACACACATACACACACGCGCGCACACACACATACACATTTCATGAATTAAAGGATAGGAAAGCATCAAGATTGCGGTAACCGTGCTTTACGGAAGTCGAGGGGTGCCTAACACCTTCCCCTCACTTAAGCAAGCCCCCGAACTCTATGAATCTCGATTCGCAGACCAATTAATTCGGAGTCACATATGAGCCAGCGATTTATAAAAATGAAAACTCGGATGAGTTGGTACATCCATTTCAAATATACCAACTGGCGACTCTGGTTAAATTGGCTCATCATAAAAAAAAAACAATCTTTAAAAAACCCCGTCGACATTAATGCCGACCTTTTCCAAAAAAATCATCTAAATGAAAAGGCAAAAATCGGAAAAGGGTTACAACCCCTGCGTAAGCGATTCCTCCCGGCGTCGACAAAGCATAAACACGCGTCGGGACTATTCATGGGCATGTAAGCCATCAAAATATCCCCAAACGCCAACAATCACATATTCCACTAATACGGGGCCTTAAACCCGATTCTCGCCTTAGCGTCGTTTTAAGGCCCGACAATTACATATTACAAAACAATCACCTTGAATTTATTACATACATCAAAACGTCCATCATCGGATTTGAACCACGGGGTCGCGTTCCTAGGCTCACACGAGATTACGACATACCCACGAAATGAATGCTACATAACTAACCAACCCGGATTTATCTAATACACCATGATATCCGAAAATGACAATCTAAATAAATTACACCCAATAAATTATCACAAACAAGCTAGAAATTTCATCAATTGGATATCCTCGGGTTATTAGGAAGAATTTTGTTCCGATGGAACCCTCACCAATAATCCCTAATCCATGATTGTTCAACAAGATCCATGAAAGTTATATCTAATTTACCCAATCAATATGACATGAATTACTAGAACAAATAGAAATTTTCACCTTGCAATTGATCTCAAATGGGTGTGAACTTGTGTATTTGAATAGGATGAAGAGTGTATTTGATACAATCAAAAATCAAAAGAATTAAATTCTCTCTTTTTTCTCTCTTTTCTTCCTATTTGATTGCAATTTTTTGCTCTTTTTCTCTCTATTTCCGTGCTTCTTCTTGTTGCTGGAATTCTTCTTCTTCCCAAACTTTTTCTTCTTCTCTCCCTGTATGCTGAGCGAAAATGAGCTGAAATAGGCTGGCTGGCCGCCCGCCTTCCACTCACCCCGATTTCGAGTTCCGTGTTTCGGGATCCGTGTTTTCAAAAGGCGCACTATTTGGCCGCAGATCAATCCGCGGCTGGACGGTTTGACTTTCTCGTTTTTCGTGCCATGCCTCGATTTTCGTGCCGTAACGTCGGTTTTCACTGACAGGCTCGTATTCGGCAGTCTGGGAATTTCCGGGAGACGTGCCACCTCATTCGGGGATGTCTGTTCCGGATGGCCTTATTGTCACGTCAGCTTTGGTCGCCAAAACATTGCGGGGTGTCGGGCGCTCGCACTTGTGCCCATTCCTTTGCTCCCGCAAGCCGGTTCAATTGACGATTTTGCCCTCTCCTGTCAATGTTAGTACAAGGAACGCAAAATTTGGGTGTCTACAGCTGCCCCTCTTTATCATGTTCATGCAATGTTTAATGAAATGAACAGGATAAAGAAAAGACACTCGATGCATGAATGACAATGCATAAGGATGACAAAGGATACGTGATGCAACACATATGATTTATGATGCAACGCAAGATGCCATTAATGCAAAACATTCAGAAAAGGGTGTCGAGGCTGATGATCGTCTCATCGGGGCCGGGGATCGTCGCCGGTCACCCATCTCGTAACCCCCGGTTATCGTCGCCGGTTGGTTGTCTTGTCGGAGCCGGTTTTCGTCGCCGGACATCCATCTTGTAATCGCCGGTTATCGTCGCCGGTCGATTGTCTCGTCGGGGCCGGTTATCGTCGCCGGTCACCCATCTCGTAACCCCCGGTTATCGTCGCCGGTTGGTTATCTGGTCGGAGCCGGTTTTCGTCGCCGGACATCCATCTCATAATCGCCGGTTTTTGTCGCCGGACGATTGTCTTGTCGGGGCCGGTTATCGTCGCCGGTCACCCATCTCGTAACCCCCGGTTATCGTCGCCAGTTGGTCATCTCGTCGGAGCCGGTTTTCGTCGCCGGACATCCATCTCATAATCGCCGGTTTTCGTCGCCGGACGATTGTCTTGTCGGGGCCGGGTATCGTCGCCGGTCACCCATCTCGTAACCCCCGGTTATCGTCGCCGGTTGGTTATCTGGTCGGAGCCGGTTTTCGTCGCCGGACATCCATCTCGTAATCGCCGGTTATCGTCGCCGGTCGATTGTCTCGTCGGGGCCGGGTATCGTCGCCGGTCACCCATCTCGTAATTCATTTTCACTAGACACATCAAACGGCTGAAAGGAAACCAAGGGGACCCACCAGGGCCAGCCGCAGATGGATCTGCGGCCAGCTGCAGATTGATCTGCGGCCAGCCACAGATAGATCTGCGGCTAAGATCGGGATTCATAAGCGGCTCGCCGCTTCCAGATCTGTCACTTTCACTTCGTACCCCACATAGATTCCTGCGATTTTGCTCGTTTGCAAGGACCCTTTGTCGAGTTTCTCAACTTTTCTGCAAAAACTGCTCCGGTAGGATCGTTCTACGCGCTACAGGTAACACTTTGACTGTTCACTTTTCAATTTCGTCAATGTTTGGCTATACATTTGGCTATTTACATGCTATAGATAGAAGATGTATGCTTTACAATGCTATATTATGTATGATCATATATACATGCTATGTATCAACTGTGTGAGTCCTATTTTATGCTCATGATGCGGTCCCACATACTGTTATTCCTTTTCTGCAAGAAAATCATGCATTACATGCTATAATTACACTTATGAATGCAATATTGATCTGTTTGAGGCTTGGATTGATGGAAAACATGTTTGGCTTATGCCTGGGATGTCCATTTTACAAACGAAACTTTGCCGATTTTTTTTTTTTTTTAATGCACATACCATAACCATGCATCATGTTGCATTAATTATATGATGAGAGTAGGAATTTAGAATATTCGTGACATAATTCAAAAGGGAACTTACCTTCCTCCTTGCATGTTCTGTTCCAGCTATGGATCCCGATGCTCATAGTAACTCCTCCGTGTCACGGACCTCGGGTGTTCGCCACCGTAGGGCTGCACCTGCTCCTGTTCCTCCTCGGACCCGTCAGGCTCGCCGCTTGGCGGAGGCTGTCATCCGTCCCGATCATCCGGACGTTGAGGAGGTTGTCCCTTCGGAGGTCGCGGTAGAGGGGCCATCCTCCAGCACACCGGCTCCATCTACGCATCAGGCTCCCACTGGCGTCCCTGTGCAGATACCCGATCTTCTGGGTCGGGATCTCAGTCGACACCCCTCAGCATCTCTCGTGGCTAACGAGGTATATCCCATTCTATTCTGATTTTATTCTCAATTTCTCAATTCTCCTTTTATCCGGACTGACCCATTGGTGATTGTCCCAGGTGCCCGAGTTTACTCAGCCGAGGGGTAACTGGTTCAACATCTACTCCCTCTACGCGGCTCTGCACAGCGACTACCGGGCGATGGTGGATTCTTGGGGGTTCCGTCACTTCTTCACTATCATTCCCCGGCAGTGCCCCTGGGGTTACATGAGGGCTTTGTCCGAGAGATGGTTTCACCAGACCCAGTCCCTTCACCTTCTTGACTACGAGGTTGTGCTGACCCCATGGGACTGGAGGTACATTACGGGCATAGAGTTTACCGGGTCCCGCGTTCCTCTAGATCTCGACATCACTCCTGCGGAGGTCCGGGCTTTATTGGGCTTCGCAGCTGAGGACCGGGTCTTTAAGGCCCGTAGTATTCGGTCTGGAGCCTTGGCTGTTGACGCTGTCGGGGGTCTCTATGCGCTGCCCATTCCAGCGGATCAGGGTACTCGGGACATTCTGCTCCGACGCCTGTTCCTGACCATCGGACTGAATCTCAGATTTTGGATAGCTGTTTGGTTGGATCAGGGTTATGTCCCCTGGGATGAAGCTGGTTAGGCAGCTGGTTTTGGGAAGGTTTTGAGGGTGTAGGAAGGTTTTATCTGGCTATTGAAAATTGGTTTTGGTTAGAGAAATGATTATTTTTAAGGGATCGGACCGCGCCGTGATGGCTGCCTACGTACCCCTACAAGTTGGGAGATCAGGTCCTACATAGTTCGCTCTCAAGGAAAAGGGACCTGATGATTCAAGCGTAGAACCGCTTCACCGAGTCAGAATTGAGGGGTTGTGGAAATACCTCACCATCCATTTCTTGCAATATGAGGGCACCTCCGGATAACACTTTCTTAATCACAAACGGCCCCTCCCAGTTTGGGGCGAACTTTCCTTTGGCTTCGTCTTGACAAGGCATGACTCTTTTCAACACCAAATCATTTTCTTTGAACTTCCGAGGTCTTATCCTTTTGTCATATGATCGAGAGATCCTTTGTTGATATAACTGACCGTGCCAAACCGCAGCCACCCTTCTTTCATCAATTAGGGCCAATTGGTTGTATCGACTTTGCATCCAATCCTCCTCGCTTATCTGAGCATCGATCACTATTCTGAGAGATGCCATTTCAACCTCGATTGGCAGAACGACCTCCATTCCATACACCAGAGCGTAAGGGGTTGCCCCTGTAGAAGTACGCGTTGATGTTCGGTATGCCAGCAGAGTGAGGGGTAGCAGTTCCGGCCATCCCCGATGATTGGCAGACATTTTGGCATGATTTTCTTGATGTTCTTATTTGCAGCCTCAACTGCCCCATTCATCTTAGGACGGTAAATGACGGAATTGAGGTGCTTGATTTTGAACTGGTCACACAGTCCCTTCATGAGGGCGTTGTTTAAATTCTTGGCATTGTCAGAGACCAGAACCTCAGGCTGCCCGTATCGACAAATGACATTATTCCTGATGAACCCGACGATGACCTCCTGAGTTACTTTGGGGAAAGAAGCTGCTTCTACCCATTTGGTGAAGTAATCGATCATGACAAAAATGAATCGGTGTCCGTTGCTCGCTTTGGGCTCTATTGGTCCGATTACATCCATTCCCCACATTGAAAATGGCCACGGGGAGGTCATACAGTGCAGTTCATTGGGAGGCGTATGGATCACATTACCGTGCGCCTGGCATTGATAACACCGTTTGACATGATCATCGCAATCGGCCTTCAGCGTCAACCAATAATGCCCTGTTCTCAAGATCTTTTTGGCCAGCATCGATCCACTCATATGGGGCCCACACACTCCACCATGTATTTCATTCATAATATTTCGGGCCTGCGTTTCATCTACGCACTGCAACAGTCCCAAACCAGCATCCCTCTTGTAGAGTGAATCCCCGCTCAGATAAAATTTCATCGCCATCTTTTGAATTCTCATCCTCTCAGTTTGACTCACCTGGTCGGGAATGGACCTATCTCTCAGATATTCCCTTATGTCGTGATACCAGGGCTGCTTTGGCAACACCACCTCATCTGATAACACTGCCACCTGTTCCTCATATGTCGGGGCATTCTGTACGGCGATCTCAATCTGTGGACTGTCCCTATTCTTGATTACGTGGATTAAGGAAGCCAGAGTTGCCAATGCATCAGCAAAATCATTCCGTCCCCGGGGAATATGGCGAAAAGCGATATCTTCGAACTCTTGCATCAGCTGGGTAACACAACGATGGTATGGAAGTAACCGAAGCTCTTTAGTGTTGTACACCCCGATCGCTTGTCTGATTACCAATTCTGAATCCCCGAACACCGCTAGTCTCTTCACTCCCATGTCGCGGGCCAAGCGGAGTCCCAAGATACATCCCTCGTATTCGGCGGTGTTGTTCGAATTGCTGAAAAGCAGTTTAGTGGCCACGGGGTATTGTTCTCCCGTGATAGAGACCAGGACCGCTCCGACTCCTGCCCCCTCGGCATTCATGGCACCATCAAAATACAGCTTCCAGAACTGTCCCTCGTCATCACATTTCTCGCGTGATACCCAAAATATATCTTCACCCGGGAGAGGAGTTTCCAAGGGCTCCATCCCTCCCGACGGGGTTTCCGTCAACTGATCGGCAATTCCCTGTCCTTTCATGGCCTTTTGAGTCACGTACACCATGTCGAACTGTTGTAAGATTAACTGTCATCTTGACAATCAACAATTCAGCATGGGCCTTTCAAAAATATATTTCAAGGGATCCATTCTCGATATCAGGTACGTCGTATGCCCATGGAGGTAGTGCTGTAATCTCCCTGCAGCCCAGGCTAGAGCACAACAGGTCTTCTCGATGGGGGTGTAATTCTGCTCACATTGGCTAAATCTTTTGCTGAGGTAATAGATGGCCTGCTCTTTACCCGCCTCATTTTTCTGTCCCAACATACATCCCATCGCGATGGCATTTACCGATATATACATAAACAGAGGGATCCCATCCCTCGGGGGTACCAGCACTGGTGCTTCAGTCAATTACTTTTTAATGGTCTGAAAAGCCTTCTGACATTGCTCATTCCATTCTTGGGAAACCCCTTTTCTTAACAGTTTGAAAATGGGCTCACATGTAGTCGTCAAGTGGGATATAAAACGGCTGATAAAGTTTATCCTTCCGAGGAATCCTCTTATCTCCTTCTCTGTGTGAGGCGCCGGCATATCCACAATGGCCTTAATCTTTGCTGGGTCCAACTCAATGCCCCGATCACTAACTAGGAATCCCAAGAGCTTACCCGACTGCACTCCGAAAGCACACTTGGCTGGATTGAGTTTCAAATTATATTTTCTGAGCCGATCGAATAGCTTTTTGAGATGGGTTATATGATTAGATTCTACCTTCGATTTCACAATAATGTCATCCACATAGATCTCTATCTCCTTATGCATCATATCGTGGAATAAGGCCATCATGGCTCTCTGATAAGTAGCCCCCGCGTTTGTGAGGCCAAAAGCCAATCGCCTATAGCAGAAAGTGCCCCAGGGGGTGATGAATGCGGTCTTTTCCCGATCTTCCTCCGCCACCATTATCTGATGATATCCCGCGAAGCATTCCACAAAAGAGTACATTTCGTACTGGGCTGTGTTGTCTACCAGGATGTGTATGAAAGGCACCGGGAAGTTATCCTTGAGACTGGCCTTGTTTAGATCTCTGTAGTCTACACATACCCTCACCTTTCCTCCAGGCTTAGCCACTGGGACTACATTGGACAGCCATTCCGGATAAGTGGACACCATAATGATTCCCGCCCTGAACTGCTTGATGATCTCTTCCTTTACTTTTAAGCTCCACTCCGGTTTTAACTTTCTTAATTTTTGTTTGACAGGCCAGAAACCCTCCTTGATGGGTAATCGGTGTACCACAATGTCGGTGGACAATCCGATCATATCCTCATGAGACCAGGCAAAGACATCCTCATATTGTTTTAGCAACTCAGTCATTTCGGCTTTTTGGCTGGGGGTAAGGTCCGTCCCTATCTTGAGTTCTTTTGGCTTGTCAGGGGTTCCAATATCAATGGTGACGGTTTGGTCCAAGTTGGGTTTGGGTTTGTCCTCGACCCATCCTTTGATCTCGTCAGGCGCATCGTCGTAATCTGTCTCGTCTTGTTCAATGCCCATTAAATCGAAATCCAGCTCAATGTCAAAATCATAATCATCATTCAAATTTGAAAGACCATTTGTTAGGCAAGGATTACTCAAATTGGTACACCTGACATGAAACAAAATACTTGTCATATATAAATCATTTTTCATGACGATCGCATTTTCAAAATAACACGAAGAAACGACATAATTATGCAGAAATAAAACAACAACAAAAATAAAACTTCTTCATTCCCCCGTCCTCTGGGGTCTACCACCCTGACGTCGGGTTTTACCCTTTTTTGGATATTACTGGTTTCATGGTCCAGTTGTCGACGGTCAGGTCAGATGAAATGCGCTGGATAAAAGGGGGCTTTACATCGGACACTTCCCCGATGATCACGGATACGTCGCCTGAGTCCTCCCTCCTACTCTCTCCAGGAATGATCAGCCCTGCCCAATCGATGACAGGCACAACTCGTTGGGCTTCGGGTGGTGCGATAATATTCGTCCCCTCCCCACTGCTTGTTGATTGTCCGGGGATATAGCACTTGGTTTCAAACTCTTTTGCGACCTCCTGCAGGAAACTTTCCCTCCGGGCCGACTCATTACGTGCGGGGGTTAACTCTTCATTCCCTGCCCCAATCACAGGCTCGCTGATCCTCTGTTCATTGTCGACTTTGGTCACTGGACTGCCAGCTAGTCGAATCGGAGCCGCACCCCGACGGTGTCTCCGTGCTACGCCCTCATGGTATCCCAACCCTGCTTTGCCTATCTGCTATGGTAGGTGGATGGGCTCGGTGATTCCCTGACTGCTCCTTCCTAACCCCTGCCCAGGCTGGAAGTTTATTTTTATCATTTCCTTTACCACAAAGGTAAGTTCGGGAGAGACCCTAGGTTTCACAGTTGGAGCTCCCAGGCATCTATAGTGGGGAGTGCTAATCTCCAGTGCTTGAAAGCTGGCAGGTGCTGCCGACTCATCCACATTGATCACTGGCAGGTTACTCCTAGGAGGAGAAGGGTCATCACATTCGGCCGAGATTGTTACCAGATTCCCATCGATGATTAGCTTGATTTGTTGGTGGAGCGTGGAGGGAACTGCCCCGGCCATGTGTATCCATGGCCTCCCCAATAACATGTTATAACTGGCTGCAATATCTAGGACCTGGAAAGATATATCAAAAGTACAGGGTCCTATCTCCACTGGTAATTCCATCTCTCCCATTGTATCCCTCCAGGAACCATCGAAAGCTCGTACCACCACATGACTGGTTCGTAGGCGCTTGGGGTTGATGTTCATCTTCTGCAAGGTACTGAGGGGACAGATATTCAATGCCGACCCTCCATCAATCAGCACCTCATTCATTATATAATCCGAGGAGATTACCGCAATATGTAGTGGTTTCCGGTGTCCCCTTCCCTCCTTGGGTATGTCTTCATCCGTAAAGGATATTACATCGTTCTCCAATAGGTGGCCCACCAGCTGGCCGAAACCCTCCTCACTAATTTCCTTGGGCACGTATGCCTCCTCCAGAACCTTCGTCAGGGTTTTGCAATGCTCATTGGATGACAACACTAAGTCCATGACTGATGTTAGGGTTGACTCCTCATTTAAAATCTGGATCCCCCTTGTTTCTGGGTGATCCATCCTTTTCAAGAATTCAATGGCCCTTTCTTCGGAAATCTCTTCATTTTTCCTCCTTTGGCTTTCAAGGACTCGCCCGGGAAGATACAAGGGGTTCCCCTTTGTCGTCACCGAAGCACAGCTGGCCGCTTCCTCTGGCATGCCCCCATAATTCCAGGGTACAATCTTTAGACTACTTATAGGGATTTGCGGCCTTGCCGCAAGGATGATGGGCCTCGGAGCCGTCAACTTGACCGGTCCCTCCGTGCTATTCGTACTTACCCCTATCAACCTGATGGGCATTCCCCGTGCACTCCCATGATCATGTATCATGTTGATCATTTCCTCAATTTTCTGCACATAGTTCAACCTTGGCGGCCCCCCAGCTTCACTCACCTCTGTCGCATTGACTCCCCCTCCATCATGTCTTGGCAGGGGATTCGCCTTAACATTCGGGGAGTCCGGCTGTTCCACCACAATTTCTCCACTGTCAATCAGGTTTTGGATTCGATGTTTCAACGTCCAACAGTCTTGTGTATCATGGCCAGGGGAACTGGAGTGGTATGCACACCGCTTGCTTGGGTCAAACCTTCTACCCTTTGGGTCACTCGGGGGTGCCAAACCAACTATCTTCTTTTGGGCTACTAATACCGCTAATACCCGTTCAAGCGGCTCCTCGAGCGGGGTGAATACTCGATTTTGCGAGGCCTCATATCTTCTTCGCCCCTCTGCCCTTTGATCTGTGAAGTTTGGCTGGCGGGATGGCCCTACCCTTTGCAGCTGTACCGGAAGATGGCTTTCTGTTTTTCTGGATGACCCCTGTAGGATGAGGGAGACATCCTCTTCCTTTTTCTTTTGGACCCTCCGGGAAGTGCTGCCATAGTTTCCATTTTGTATTTGCTCGGCAGCAGTTTCTAAAGCAGTAAAATCCCGGATTTTACCCGACTTCAACCCCATATCTACCATCTCTCCATGTTTAATCATTTCAGCAAAGGGTCTTCCAATCCCCGAGATGACTCGCTCATAATACGGTGCCTCTTGAATGTCTACAAAGGTCATCACCATCTCTGATTCGCTCATCGGGGGGTTCACCTGTGCAGCCATGCCCCTCCATCGTTGCGCATATTCCCTGAAGGATTCCCTAGGTTGTTTCTTAACCTTTGTCATTTGATACCTGTCAGGGGCCATCTGGGCCTGAAAGCTGTATTGGGTTAAGAAGGTATGGGCCAATTCCTCCCAGTTGTGGATTCGGGCGTTGTCAAGGCGGGCATACCAAATTCTTGCCTCCCCCGTTAAGCTTTTCTGGAACAGTTGCATTCTCAACCCTTCGTCCTCGGCATAAGACCCGAGTTCTCCAATGTATATTTTCAAGTGGGTGTAGGGATCCCCCTTCCCGTTGTATTTTTCAAACTCAGGGATTTTAAATTTCTCCGGGTATCTGGCTCCGGGGAAAACGCATAAATCTGAATAGTTAACCCTGCCGAGGGACCCTATGCCCTTCATAGATTGGATGGTTTCTTCCATTTATCTCATTTTCTTCCGCAAGTCATCTGTATCTCCCTCTTTCGGGATAGTAATCACTGTTTTGTTTGATACGGGAATGGCCTTTGGGACGACTGGCTCGCCCTTAGGTGGATCCTCCTTAGGTAGTTCCTGCCTGGGTATCAACTGCTCTCTTAGCATTATGGCCATTTCTAACATCTGCTTCTTAAAGTCATCAAATTCCTCCCTAGATATGGCACCGGAATTGGTAGATGGAATATCAGCCATTTCAGATATGGAGTTTTGGGCCCTTTTAGACTGCGAACGGGTTTGAGGAGCAATCCTACAGAAACCAAGGTTCGAAGTTTAGTTGTGGGGAATAAAAATGCGGATGCATGCTAAAGCTGTAATTTTTGTGTTTTTTGGGGTTTTTTAATCTTTCCCTGCAAAACAGAAAGTTAGTAGTCCTCTAATGCGATGACAAATGCTAAACATGGCTTTATTAAGTTCCCCAGCTGTTCCCTGCAAAACATAGAGGTTAGTAATTTCTTTTGGCAAAAGGGAGGCGAATATCATGACATTTATGCGTGAAATGTAAAAAGGCATGAAGAAACTTTTCCTGCGTAGGGTTAATCTAAGGCTGACCTATCCTAGGGTTACTCTCACGGGCTTTTCGGCATGAAGGTCCCCAAATCTTCGCAATCTACTCGTTTGAGCCCTTTCGATTGGAGCGGATTTGGGTGGTGCGTTTCCTGAGCCATCTCCGGGGAGCAGCCCCTTCGAGTCCAGTAATAAGCAACCGACAGGTTCGCCTCATGAGGAGGTACTCTCTCAACATACATTCGCATTCATCGTCCTCACCGTATGCAATTACTTTAAAAGTAAAGCAATTCCATTCAGATATTCACTTATTTGGACATAAACACACATTCACACAACAAAACGTACAAAAGATCACAATATCGCACACATACACATATCCATGAATTTTAAAGGATAAGATAGCATCAAGATTTGAAAGCGGCTTAAGCCCTCTAAAGTCCCCAGCAGAGTCGCCAGCTGTCGACGCCGGGTTTTTCTCTTCGCGTGTCCTTTTTTAGCCTTTTCCAATTTTAGCTTTCTTGATTAAATGATTTTTAGAAAAGGTCGGCATTAATGTCGACGGGGTTTTGAAAGATCGCTTTTTATGATGAGCCAATTAATCAGAGTCGCCAGTTGGTATATTTGAAATGGATGTACCAACTCATCCGAGTTTTCGTTTTTTTATAAATCGCTGGCTCATATGTGACTCCGAATTAATTGGTCTGCGAATCGAGATTCATAGAGTTCGGGGGCTTGCTTAAGTGAGGGGAAGGTGTTAGGCACCCCTCGACTTCCGTGAAATACGGTTACCGCAATCTTGATGCTGTCCTATCCTTTAATTCATGAAATGTGTATATGTGCGGGTGTGTGTGCTTATGTGAATGTTGTGGTGAGTTTGTATGAAAGAATCATTTGGATTTTAGGGAAAGTTGTGCTTTAATTTGAGAATGTTTCAGAACGTCGTTTCTATTAATACGAGAAAGCTCCCTCTTTTCATGCGAAAGGTTTGATTTTCATTGTAAAAAAACTATGAGGTTTTTTTATTAGGTGTCGTTTTGGCAAAACAAGAGTTTTAAACCTTCGTCAAAATAGGAATCGAGATCTATACGTTGCCTTCGTAAAATGATGGGCAATTTCTAGGATGTCTTTAACCCTATGCACAAAGGTTTACTAAAATATTTCATTCATTCATAAAAGCCATTTTTGATGATGTTTGAAAATGATTTTCTTTGGCCTTCTCGTTTAATAGGAATCGACATTCATTAGCATTTCCAATTTTTAGCTTCGTGATGCTAATATCTTACTTTGATTGATTTTAGAAAAGATCTTTATCGTTTAATCTTTTGAAATCATTTTGGCGTCTCAAAATCTAATCAAGCATAAACACGCGTCGGGGCTATTCATGGGCATGTAAGCCATCAAAATATCCCCAAACGCCAACAATCACATATTCCACTAATACGGGGCCTTAAACCCGATTCTCGCCTTAGCGTCGTTTTAAGGCCCGACAATTACATATTACAAAACAATCACCTTGAATCTATTACATACATCAAAACGTCCATCATCGGATTTGAACCACGGGGTCGCGTTCCTAGGCTCACACGAGATTACGACATACCCACGAAATGAATGCTACATAACTAACCAACCCGGATTTATCTAATACACCATGATATCCGAAAATGACAATCTAAATAAATTACACCCAATAAATTATCACAAACAAGCTAGAAATTTCATCAATTGGATATCCTCGGGTTATTAGGAAGAATTTTGTTCCGATGGAACCCTCACCAATAATCCCTAATCCATGATTGTTCAACAAGATCCATGAAAGTTATATCTAATTTACCCAATCAATATGACATGAATTACTAGAACAAATAGAAATTTTCACCTTGCAATTGATCTCAAATGGGTGTGAACTTGTGTATTTGAATAGGATGAAGAGTGTATTTGATACAATCAAAAATCAAAAGAATTAAATTCTCTCTTTTTTCTCTCTTTTCTTCCTATTTGATTGCAATTTTTTGCTCTTTTTCTCTCTATTTCCGTGCTTCTTCTTATTGCTGGAATTCTTCTTCTTCCCAAACTTTTTCTTCTTCTCTCCCTGTATGCTGAGCGAAAATGAGCTGAAATAGGCTGGCTGGCCGCCCGCCTTCCACTCACCCCGATTTCGAGTTCCGTGTTTCGGGATCCGTGTTTTCAAAAGGCGCACTATTTGGCCGCAGATCAATCCGCGGCTGGACGGTTTGACTTTCTCGTTTTCCGTGCCACGCCTCGATTTTCGTGTCGTAACGTCGGTTTTCGCTGACAGGCTCGTATTCGGCAGTCTGGGAATTTCCGGGAGACGTGCCACCTCATTCGGGGATGTCTGTTCCGGATGGCCTTATTGTCACGTCAACTTTGGTCGCCAAAACATTGCGGGGTGTCGGGCGCTCGCACTTGTGCCCATTCCTTTGCTCCCGCAAGTCGGTTCAATTGACGATTTTGCCCTCCTGTCAATGTTAGTACAAGGAACGCAAAATTTGGGTGTCCTCAAGGAGGTGGCCCTTCAATGGGTAAATTGTCAGGTTCTTGAAAGGCTTCTAGAACTTGAGGAGTCTGCCCTTCGACAGCAACAACGATTTTGTTCTAAATGATGTCGAAGATCCCAACTCCGATTATGATTAAGTCTGCTTCAGAGATCAGAACTACCAACATCTAAGTACATGTGAATGGTGTGCGATTGGTCGTCACGGGGAGTTGGACTCTTCTGATCCCTTTGGTTGGGTGTGGAATAACCCCTTTAAGATAGTTCTTCTTGGATGGTTGGGGGGGCTATGCCCACCAAAGTCTCTACTATATTGTGTCTACGAGTTCTCACCATGATTTAATTTAAAGGAACTAGACTTGATGCGTCGTTCCCACAGACGGCGCTAATCTGATGCATCTCAGATAAATTCCGCTAAAACGTCGCCGGAGCCATCGAGGCGTCTCTAAATCGTCGCTCAACTACATGAAAACAAATGAAAATCTAGCCCGCAAGGGTTGGTCTCCGAAAAAAGTCTCCGATACTTAAGTCAGTCACTAAGTTGAGAGAACTATAGCTATATAATATGTAACTGAGTGTATGAGTTATGTTGTGCGTACCTCAATAATCTACCCTTTATTTATAGTGATAAAGTCATAACCCTAATTGATTAGGGTTTCTAAATTATGCTTATCTCTAATGATAATTATCTTTGATAATAATTATCTAATGATAAATATAATAATTATCTACTTAGATACTTATCTCATATTTACCTCTGTTTTGGTTATGTCACGTGTCACATTCTTATTCGTAACATATTTTTATCGTACATAATATTAATAAATTATTACTATAGTTAATATATTAGTATAATATAATACTAAAAAATAATACAATAATTTTATAATAAACCCCACTCTTTTTTCCTATTGTTTCTACAAATTTGATTTATTATAATTTTATTTTTCTCACTTTTTTATTTTTTTTATTAAATTCCAAAATTTAATATAATTCTGATTATATCTTTATAGTAATTGCACACGCAAAATGTGTGTCATCGAATTAGTATCTCTATTTATAAAGCGCCCAACTTTTTATAACTGTTTTTAGTGTATTAGGTTACAACTACATGATAATCAAGAGTTTTATTTACTTTTCTCTCTCTTTTCCTATTTTCCTCAATGTTTTAATTATCACTCCCTCTTTTCTCTCACCACTTTCTTCTATCTTTTTATATTTTTACTCCATCACCCTATTTTTACTCACAATTAATTTATGGTTTCTTTTTCTCCTCTTTCATATTCAAATGTATGTGCTGCTTCAAAAAAAATATTCTAATGTTTGTGTGTAATTTTATTTTTAGATTCTTTTTCCTTCTACAATTTTATGTCATATAATTTTATCTTCAAATTATTTTTGCAACTTTTTTTTCTCATGCACGTAGCGTGTTTGCGTAAACACAACTGTATTATAATACATTTTTGTTGCACATGCATAATGTGTTGTCACATCACGCGAAAAGTTCTAGAGGTTATCCCACGTGAAAGCCGCACAAGCGCTTATGTGAGGCTTACTTTGGGATAAGGACGTGGACAAGTCTCTAGAACATTCTCCAACATGGTAGAAGGCGCAACTTAGTTCCACATAGTTGTGGAACAATTCAGAATAATGGGGAAGACTATGGAATATTCTAGGAATTTTTTAAAATACTCAAGATAGTTGTACTATGTAGAATATTTTAGAATGGGTCTAGAAACTTCTATAATATTCTATACCATTCTTGTATATTCTTTACTACACTAGAAGGCCCCAGAGTGTAGTAGAGATGTGTAGAACATGTAAGTACCTAGAAGCTTGTACATAAAACTTTCTAGGTACTCCATTATAATTATAAGATCTAGAACCTTCCCATGAGGAGGTGGGAAGATGGTTATAAATAAGAGGTGGCCTCATTTGGCCAAAGCATCAAATAGAATAGAATCCAATCTAAGGCCATCCTAGCAAAAGTATTCTCCAAGCATACTTGTAAAGTTTTCTTATGTAATAAAGCATTCTTTTTTTTAAAGTGCTCTCTTATTCCTTTCCAAGCTTCTTTACTAGTTCTCTTGGTGTTTAACTTGGTGAAAGGCTTACTTAGCAACTTTATTAGGATATTGTTATATAAGGCCGCACGGTAGGGCTTAGAATTATCTAAGGCCGTGACAGTTGGTATTGTTGGTTTGTAGATTTAAGAATCTACATACAATTATATGTATATAAAGGGGAAGCATGGCATAAATCATATTTAAAAAATTTTACTACAATCCTAGGATCACCTTGATGCGATATTATTAATCGAGGAGGGATAAAAGATATACCTTTATGAAGATGAATAAACTCCTTGATGTGATTTTCAAATTCCAATCTGTTTCTCCTCTGTGTTTCTTCAATTCCTCGCATCAAACGTTAGCTACTCAGTATGTGCAATGCTCTAAAGGTGATCCACCAAGAGGATATTGATTGAAGAAGTAAATTTAAGTTTCTCCAAACCTTAGGTAGCTAGCCATAATTCTCGCTCCCACTCTTAACTCTTTAGGTTGTAAAGAATTGTTATTGTGAAGCCCCCAAATTCTCTACACTCCCTGTAGTAGATTTAGTGCTCACGTTTAAACTAATCAACTATAAATATTCCATAATATATAATTTCTATCTATCCAACGTTCACAATATCCCATAACAGATAGTAGTTCTCGTCAGAACATTAACTGTGTTTAGATACCCTCACATGGATGTATAGATTCATATCTTATAGATATCTCTTCATATCGATAGTTCCTATCTATCTGACATTCACAGTATTAATGATAAGATTGTTCTTGGAACCGAGGGGCACATTCTGGTAAAAATGGCACCTTACCGGCGTTCATTAAGTGTAACCTCAGTGCTTACAAAACTCCCAATATCATTTAAATACCCTCATTCAGATATATAGTTTGTATGGATACTGTACTAAATCAAATGCTACTTTCTAACTTATCTAAGAATGTAAATACAACGCAATTGATATAACAAAAGATGATAATATATATTTCATAACCTTAAGTTTGATTACATCATTCGCAATACCATGTTCCTATTACAACAAAGTCATGTAAGACTTGAATTTATTAAAACAGTAAGATACTACTAATTAACACTGCCTCTTGCCATTGTTCATCCCTGAAGTTCCGGGATTACCATCTAAAACTGTAAGTGAAAGTTTTATGCATGGATGAGCTACAGAATGCTCAGCAAGTTTATTCAAAAATGTAAACACAATGTGTTTGATTGAAAGAAAGTTCAACGATTTTGCCTAACTGAGGGTACATGAACCATTTGTTTCAATCAGTTCTATCAGTCTTGAATGACTTAGAAAAGCTTTGTTCAGATATCTTATAGGGGATCAGCCTATTCGATATCTTAGGAGTATGCATACCATCCTAATCGTGCCCAACATGCACTTGATGTCAATATATTATCGACAATAACATCCCATAAAGCGTATTTGTATACTCAGTATAAGATGTCGCACCAAACAATTTGGTGACACAACAATTTATGCTCTAATAAACAATATATGAATAATGATTCATTTCTTAAGTTATGCTGAATCAAAAAGCAATAACTTCACAACAATTGATAGCAAGATGTATAAGACTTGCATAAAGGTAACAAGCTTTGGAGACTTGTCTGTGCGTAGTTCGTCTAGTTTACGCGGTCTATCGGCGTTACGTAGTCTATTTATGTCTATCTATACCAATAATAAGCGTTAGAATACTTGTAGATAGTTTAAAGGAATAGAAGGCTTGCCTCGTATATCTTTTAAAGATAAATATAACGGTCTAAACATTCGTCGTAAATCCTACACGATTATAAGTTCATGTAGACAAATAAGCGTTTAACGATTAAATCTTTTAAGTTTTATTTCGGGTATTATAACTGCTTATAACTAAGACTCCTTCTACTATACATCAAATGTGACGCCCCCAAATTCGAGTTTTCCAAATACCCGGATCCGGTCATCACGATCCAATACAACATTAACCTCCAACAACATACATTGACTAAAATGCGGAAATTAACATATGTTGTTCATTAGAAATGTGTTACTAGTCCCAGAATACAATAACCTTAAGTACTGAACACAAATCTATACCCCAAATAACTATCAAGGTTTAAATTACATTTATAGTAATTAACTACACATGAAATTAAAATCTGCTACGTGAAGCCTATCACTTCATCTTTTCTTTACCCTTGCTCTTTCCTGATGTCTCGGGTTTAGCTGCAATAGAAATCATGATATAGCAAGGATGAGCAACGAGTTTGCTCAGCAAGTTTAAAGTATAACAATAAAGGATATATCATGATGAAGGGAATATAGAAAGAGAATTCAACAATATAATTATCAGAAGCAAGAATAATAATTGCTTTTAGAATAATTGATAGTCAAGTAGACTTTGAACAATAACTTCCAAAGGAGCCAATAGCTAGTTGACCCTCTGGTTACTGGCTACAAAATAAGTACTTGAGGGGATCAGCCTCGCGTACGCTATGTGTATGCATAACATTTAACTCTGTTGTTTGTACCTTATATACGGTACCTGGGGTACTCCCCTATAATAAAAGGGGTGTCCATTTAGTCTAAGAATCCTCACCATCGATTGGTTCGGATAGCTTTAATAAATTCTCACATACTTGCCTGACCGAACAAGGGTTCAGACTTAATCATGAATAGTTCATAAATTTTGGAACTTTACTAAATGTACGAATTCAAATGCATCGAATGCGATTGTCAATAATATCATAGATGTGGAATAACTCTAAATTAATTAAACCACTTAAGCATTCTTAGAGTAAAATTTCAAGCTACAATACGATAGTAGCCTGCTCGAATGAAAAGAAACTTGCAACAGTTAAAGTTTCGATATAAAGGACTTGCTCAATGTAAAAGTTGAGTAAGATGAACTTGCCTGTTTGCTCAGCTACAGATAAAATTTAGCTTTAATTAATTGATCTTGGATAACCTATCAGTTGGTAAAATCGGTTTATCCATTAGCATT
Source organism: Aralia elata (assembly GCA_034770075.1). Lineage (NCBI taxonomy): Eukaryota > Viridiplantae > Streptophyta > Magnoliopsida > Apiales > Araliaceae > Aralia > Aralia elata. The sequence goes on from CM068378.1 coordinate 60,585,701, forward strand.
GCATAACTGTATATCGATACACTCACTTATGCTATTTATTTAGCAGATAAACAATTCACCATATATATTTAATTACTATCTAATCATTAGCTAAACAGAAATTAACTTAGTGACCTTTAGCTATTAAAATAAATGATAGCTAATTATGATTACTTATTCTTTGAATTTCCAAATTAATACCTTTAGTTGTCTCTAAGTATGGGTTAAAAATCCTTATTTATTATTCATAAAATAGATAATAAATTTATTCTGGTTTAATGTCAACTAAATAACAACTGATCACTTATTTAGTTTACTCTTAATTACTATTCACCCTTAAGGGTAATTGAATAATTATTATCCTTGGTTCCTTATTCACATTAATCAATACTTAATGTATAAATTCGCACACACTTAGTTATTATTTAACATTGATTAAATAATAATTAAATATTTATTATCTTTATTCATTATTTATTGATAAAAAATAAATAATCATTTATTAACTTTACTTATACTTAATAATAATCAAATATTTATTATCTTCATTATTAAATAATTACTTCATTAACTTTATTCATACTTAATTATTATTTGTTATTAATTAAATAATAATTAAATATTTATAATCTTTACTTATACTTAATTATTATTTAAGATTAAATAATAATTAAATATTTATTACCTTTATTTATTATTTATGGATAAATAATAAATAATTATTTAGTTAACTTGTTCCTACTTAATTATTATTTAATATTAATTAAATAATAATTAAATATTTATTATCTTTATTTATAAATAATAAATTTATTAACCTTTTTCATACTTAATTATTATATAATAATAATAATTAAATATTTACTATCTTTATTTATTATTTATTGACAAATAATAATTAATTAAATAATTTATTAATCTTATTATTTAATATTAGTCAAATAATAATTAATTGTTTATTATCTTTATTTATTATTTATTGCTAAATAATAAATAATTACTTTATTAATTAATTTTTTTTTATTTATACTTAATCATTATTTAATATTAGTGAATAATAATTAAATATTTATTTTCCTTATAAATAATAAATAATTGTTTTATTTACTTTACTTATTAGTTATAATAACTAATTAATTTACAAGTATAGTATCAACTCAAATTAATAACCAAAATTTAGCCAACGATAGCACATTTGATTATCAGACCATGTACCACCACTTGTGAGTCATTTGTTTGAGCAACTCGAATGAATTTCACAACCAATTTGGACATTAATACAATTACTATATAATACACTGGAATCAAGTGTTTATTTTTGCCAAAGTCACAGTCAAAAATCAGTACATCCAACCCCTGCAATTTCATTTCAACTAACCAAAAATTATTATCCAACAATGTTATTGATAGTGCAGTTAACCCAAATGGAACAAGGTTTGGTTCAGACATTACAGTGAACACCTACTGGTATTCTAAACTCGGCATTGACCTAGTTCTCTACCAAAAATTAGACTGTCCGAACCTTTAAGGTTCATCTACACCAGATTCCCAACAACAAACACAAAAGGAAGAGCAAAGATTGACACAATTCAATACCAGATTTTTAGACCAACCAATACAGTGTCCGAGTTTCGCATCAAAGCAATGCAACATTATACAAGCAACAACCCAACAATTCCAAAATTCACTCCAATACAGAGAATAATTTAGTTCAATACAGTACCCAGAAACGATTTACCCAATACAGGGAAACAAAAAAAATTTACTCCAATGTAGTGGAGGATTTCAACTCAATACAACACCAAGAACAATATACCCAGCACAGAGTGAGAAGAAAAAAAATAAAAACAATCCAAACAACTAACGCGGTAGCTCGGTGGAACCATGGTTATACATTGATATCGTCCGATTGGCAGTCCTCGTCCTCCTCCCAAAGTATTCGATGAAATCGGACATCCAACGACCAGCCTCCCCTGTTTCCCTCTTTCTTGCGATTTCTCTCTCTCTAGTTTGGAACCCTCAATTAAACAACAGCTGGCTAGGGTTGGGACCTTCAATTTATAGGGCAAGGTTTGTCCAATTCGCCGGTCAATACCCAAATGGACAACCCAGTGACCAGCGGGTAGAGAGAGGTGGCTTTCGACGTCAATACCAACCCATCCGAGCCAATTGTGAAAATCGCCGGCTAGCCCTCGAACCGCGTACCCCCCACCGGTCCAATCGTCGTTCGCTTTGAACCCTTGGTCCATCCGTTGGTTGCTCGGTCGCTGCTCGTTCCCAGTCGTGCTGCTGGTCCCCTCATACCATCACGCTGTCACACTAGCCCCATCACGCCGACCTGTCGCGCCACTTTCCCCCTCCACTTTTCTTCGTTCGACTGAGAGGCTAGGTCTGGGTCGAGAGGCTAGGGCCTAGAATTCTTCTTTTGCTAAGCTGTTGATTTCCCCCTTTTCTTGACTGATTTCCCCCAATCGATTGCTCGGTTGCATCCTATAACCGGTCTCCCAAATTAGCTTACTGGTTGCCCCAAATTAAAAGAAATGGACACAACCCGTTTGCTTGAGTCAACCCGACTGGAACAAAAAAAAGAATGGGCTCAGCCCAACTGATTTAATTCATAAGGACTTGCCCAGCCCATTTGGTTCGGCCCAACGGGAAAATAAGAGGGAATTAGGCTCAGCTCATTTAGAATTTGGGTCCAATCCAGAAATAAATAGAAAGAAATGGGCTAATCCATTATGAAAGAAAGGCGACCCAATTAAATTAACAACATTATATTTCTAATATTTAAATTAGATAACTAATTCCATTAATTAATTATTTAAAATATTTATTTTAACCATAATTCTTTATTCGAATTATTTAATCCGCTAATGTTAAAATTATTTATTTCTCCAATTTTCTTGCCAATCAAATGTTAGGGTTAACTCATTAATTTATTCAAACTATCAGTGAGTCCCTTTAAGGCAAAGAAAAATTATTGGACCATGTATTTATATAATTAAATAGTAATACCTACAGGGATCCAATTAAATCTGTAAAATTAAATAAAACGGATTTCATATATCAAAATAAATTATACGAGGCTTAAAATTTCTTGGACATTACATCAAATAATTTCAGCATTATAACTGCATATAAAATGAATATTCATCAACTATATTTAAAATAAATTGAGCATTATAACTACTTATAGAATGAATATTTGGCTATTATATTTGAGATAATTTAAGTATTATAACTGCTTATAAAATGAATATTCTTACTAAATACTTGAAGAAAATCGAATATAGTAACTGCTTATAAAAATATATTTTTAACTTTATAAGAGAAATAAATCGGACATTATAACTGCTTGTAAAAGTATATTTTTACTAATACATACATAAAAATAAAAATTATAACCACTAGAGTATACCTCTTGTAGTTGCTAGCTTTACTTCCAATCGTGTAGCGCTTCAATGTTTCGAAAGTAATTTTTATCTCATAATATCTCTCAGAATATAAATATATAGGGTTTTTTGCTCTTGAATTGCTCTTGAACATGGTAAGGAATGAATGAACTTAGCTTGCTATTTATAGGAAAACAGAGTTTCGCTAATTGCACGTTAGGGGCCCGGCTTAGTACACTTCGCACCCTAGCATATTCTTAGAATATTTTTCTAAGCTCCTCAATGAAAATATCTTCCAAGCTCGACAATGAAGCTTGCAATTAAACTTATCTTCTAAGCTACTCAATGAAAATATCTTCCAAACTCGACAATGCAGTTTGCAACTGAACCTATCTTCTAAGCTCGACAATGCAGCTTGTAACTAAAAATATCTTCCAAGCTCGACAATGCAGCTTGTCACCGTAAGCACGACAAATCACTTTGTCATTCCCAAGCATGACACAACAACTTGTCAAAAATAATTTATCGGGATGGTTCTTGGTGAAATCGCGGAAAGCACGACAAATCATTTTGTCAATGTAAGCACTACTAAGCAGCTTCGAAAAAATATTTATTTGACCTAATTCTTCATTAGAGTATACAATCACATAACACAGAGTTAGAATAAGAAAGTTTATTTAATAATCACATAATTTACATATTCGAATCTTATCAAGGTCTGGAATATCACATTCATTCCCTCTAATAAGAATTTCGTCATCGAAATTATAGTAAAGGTTACAGAAATAAATGTGGGTAGTTGTCTCGCATTTTACTTTCAAGCTCCCACGTAGCTTCCTCTATGTTTTGATTTCTCCAAATTACCTTGACTGAAGGTATCACTTTATTCCGTAGAATTTGTTCTTTCCTATCTATGATTTCAATAGGAACTTCCTCATACAACAAATCTTTCTCGATCTGAATAGGCTCGTGATCTATAACGTGTTTATAATCGGGTTTGTATGGTCGTAACACGGACACATGAAACACGTTATGGATATGTTCTAACTCAGGAGGTAAGGCTACCTCGTAAGCTACCTCACCTATCCTTCTTAGAATTTGAAATGGTCCTACGAATCTTGGACTCAGCTTCCCTTTCTTGCCAAAACGTATCTTGCCTTTCCACGGAGATACTTTCAAAAATACGTGGCTTCCGACATCGAAATCTTGTTGTTTCCTGTGTTGATCTGCATACTTCTTCTGTCAATCCTGAGATACTTGTAATCTCTCTCGTATAATTTGAACTACCTCAGCGGTATGTTGAACTATTTCTGGCCCTAACAATTGTCGTTCACCGACTTCGTCCCAATATAATAGCGTTCTACATTTCCTTCCGTACAGAGCTTCAAATGGTGGCATTCCTATGTTGGCATAGTAACTATTGTTATAAGCAAATTATATTAAACGTAACTGATCCTCCCAACTTCCCTTGAAGTCCATGATGCAAGTTCGCAACATGTCCTCTAATGTTTGAATTGTCCTCTCGCTCTGACCGTCTCTTTATGGGTGATATGTTATGCTTAATCTCAATTGAGTTCCTAAATGTTTCTAGAGACTTTTCTAAAAAGTTGAAGTAAATCTAGGATCTCGATCTTGTTAGGTTTGTATATGACGCGAACATGCAATAAAATTACACAAATAGAGCGGAAACGCGATAAAATCGGATTTTAAAATTTTATACAAACCATCACCATGATCAATCTATGTGCTCAATTAACGATATAACGAAAGAGATAGAAATTAAGAAATTATACCCTTGTAGAATCGTGCTTCCTCGGGTACAAGTCCACCTCCAATTCCTTCGCGTTCTCCTTGAGTTTCACCGATTAAATTCCTTCCTTTGATCAACGTTAGCCACCCAAGCGTTTGGCCTCCAGAGGTAATCCACCAAGGAATAATATCTATTCAAGAAGCTGGGTGTTGGCAAAATCCTAGTTTCTATCTCTATATTAATTGTAAGTACTCTCCACAATCTAATGCAAGAGTGTGTAATCCTAATCTATGATAAGACTCCACTTATTTATAGATGTAGGAATAACCCTTCCCTAAACTATTTAGGATTAGGGTTTCTATTATAATTAAACTCCTTTAATTAATTATGCTCCTAATCCAATTAGGAATTCATGAGAGAGTACTTCTATTAATTAATTCACAATCCCTATTAGGAATTAAATAATAGTAATAGTAATAATAATAATAATAATAAGACTCCTCTTATTAATTTATATTTAATATTTCCAAAATATTAAATAATAAATATTAAGCTATTTAATTTATTCTATCTCCATAGACTAAATTAAATACACTTAACTTATTATTACAATTATGTCATTTACTTCTTAAATAAATATTTTTTCTTTTGCGGTGTGACCCTTTAGGTTCTCCATATTAAACCGGTTGTGAATAAATCAATTATAACAATTCTAATCTTATTTAAATAAATAAATTAAACTATTTAATTCATTTAAATAAATAATATTTATTCTACAATAAGGATAAGCCCCCTTAGCGATCAACGACTTTCCAGATAATATAGATTTCAACATTAATCACAAAAGAACCTTTCAGTGCATAGTTACCGTACAATTCAATACTTCTACCATACAATGTCCCAATTAAATATAAGACATGGAATTACTGTCAAGTCTTATTTTATTTAATTATATGTATTTCGATTCCCAAATGCACAACTCTAAATAATGTAAATTAGAAACTCCTTTTTAATTTCATTCTGCCTTGGCCAAGGACTACTGAGTTGTCATTTATCGAATCACATAGGATATTCACATCTTTTACTAGACGTGGTAGATTCTTTTTGATCATTCACCTATCTCCATGCACAACTTATTATACCCAATCATACCCTTTGATATACCCTAAATGTCTTAAGGGACATGTCAAAGTATAACTCATCATACACAAGATACTATGATGATCTCAAGTCCAAGGATCACTTGTACTACTATCACTAGAGGAATTCCTATTGACAGGCGAGTAAAACTCCATTAGGTATTCCTTAGCGAGCCACGTTCAGTGAACTTATTCTCCAATAAGCACCTACATACTTGTTTTAGTGTCTCCACACAAATGATTATGAGATCAATCATCCTCTTCTTAAGAGCAAGCAATGTATGTACTAATCTATCCGGATTCACTAATCCCCTTTTTAGTAATCCAACGATTAGGAACGATTTTAGTTTGTGAGCTATCTAGAATTTAGATCTCATTAGCATGATCACCATCATGATTCTAAAAGCATTGCTCAAAATTATGAGTTTATCACATTTAATATAACAGCACTATGTAGATAATGTAAAATGCCTTTTAAGAAAATCAATTCTTTTATTAATAAATGAATAAGGTTACAAAGTATATGCTACATCATATCAAATATGATTGGCTTGTGTGCATACTACTTTTAATCTCCCACTTGCACTAAAGCCAATCGCCATGGTATCTAATACCCATATTCTCTAAGTGACGATCAAACTGCTGTTGTGTTAAAGCTTTAGTAAATGGTTCTGCAATGTTGTCTTGAGAGTCCACACGCTCCAGGGTGACATCTCTTCTTTCAATGATCTCTCTAATCAAATGAAACCGCCGCAACACGTGTTTGGATTTCTGATGAGACCTGGGTTCCTTAGCCTGCGTAACAACTCCGGTGTTGTCACAGAATAAAGGTACGGCTCCTCTAATGCTAGGAACCACTCCAAGTTTAGTTACAAACTTCTTCATCTAAACAGCTTCCTTTGCAGCTTCACTTGCAACCATGTACTCTACCTCTGTCACTAAATCAGCAACTGTTTGTTGCTTGGAATTTTTCCAACTCACTACGTAACCATTTAAGGTAAACACGTACCCTGAAATGGATTTACTATCATCTTGGTCCGTTTGAAAACTTGAGTCTGTATAGCCCTCTAGTTTCAATTCATACCCACCGTAGATAAGAAATACATCCTTAGTTCTTCTCAAGTACTTTAGGATGTTTTTCACTGCCTTCAAGTGCTCTTCTCCTAGATTCGACTGATATCTGCTGGTTACACTAAGTGCATGAGCGACATCTGGTCTAGTACATGTCATACCGTACATGATAGATCCTATTGCTGAAGCATAAGGAATCTTACTCATTCAGTCTCTCTCCTCAGGTGTCTTTGGGGCCTGTTTCTTGGAGAGATGTATTCCATGGTTCATCGGCATGAGACCTCTCTTGGAATCTTCCATGCTAAACTTCTTTAGCATCGAGTCAATGTACTTTCCTTGGGTCAAGCCCAGCATCCTTTTAGATCTATCTCTATAGATCTTTATCCCCAAAATATAGGATGCCTCACCCAAGTCCTTCATGGAGAAGTGTTTAGATAACCAAATTTTGATCGACTGTAGCATAGGAACATCATTCCCTATCAGTAATATATCATCAACATATAATACAAGGAATGAAATGGCACTCCCACTAACCTTCTTGTACACACAAGGTTCATCCTCATTTTTGATAAAATCAAACCTTTTGATTATCTCATCAAAACGGATGTTCCATCTTCGAGAAGCTTGTTTCAATCCATAAATGGATCGTTGTAGCTTACAGACTTGGTTTGTTCCAACCGTTGAAACAAAACCCTCTGGCTGTATCATATATACATTCTCCTCAAGCTCTCCATTGAGGAAGGCCGTTTTCACGTCCATTTGCCAGATCTCGTAGTCATAATAAGCTGCAATTGCAAGCAAAATCTGAATGGACTTGAGCATAGCTACTGGCGAGAAGGTTTTATCATAGTCAACTCCTTATCTTTATTTGAAACTTTTTGCAACCAGTCGGGCCTTATAAGTCTTTACCTTGCCATCTGCTTCAGTCTTTCTCTTAAAGACCCATTTACACCCAATAGGCTTAATGCCCTCAGGTGGTGAAACCAAAGTCCATACTTGGTTTTCATATATGGAGTCCATCTTGAATTTCATGGCTTCTAGCCATTTCTCTGAGTCTTCACTACTCATAGCCTCTTCGTAAGTCAATGGATCATCATCATCTATGATGCGTACCTCATCATCATCCTCTATGATGAATCCATACCTATCAAGTATCTTCGGTACTCTTCCAGATTTATGAATAGATAGTGGTACAGTAGGTTCTTCTACTTGGTCAGGTACCTGACTTTGATCCGTAGTATTTTGTGATTCTTGAACTTCTTCAAGATATATCTTACTCCCACTGACCCCTTCAAGGATAAACTCCTTTTCCAAGAAGGCAGCGTGTTTTGCAACAAACACCTTTTGATCAGTAGGATGATAGAAATAATACCCTGATGTTTCCTTAGGGTATCCCACGAATCTACATTTGCCGGATCTAGTCTTCAGCTTATCATGTTCAAACCTTTTGACATAAGTTGGACAACCCCAAGTCTTAACATGCTTAAGATTTGGTTTCCTCCCTATCCATATCTCATATGGGGTCTTTGGGACGGATTTGGTAGCTACCTTGTTTAGTAGGTATGCAGTCGATTCTAGGGCATAACCCCAAAAGGATACTAGAAGGTTAGTAAAACTCATCATGGAACGAACCATGTCCATCAATGTTCGATTTCTCCTTTTAGATACACCATTCATTTGTGGCGTCCCTGGTGGAGTCCATTGTGAGATTATACCATTTTCTTTGAGACAATTGAGAAACTCATTGGTCAAGTATTTCCCTCCTCGGTCCGATCGAAGAATCTTAATACTCTTACCAGTTTGCTTCTCTACTTCACTTCTGAATTCTTTGAACTTTTCAAATGATTCAGATTTGTATTTCATTAAATACACATATCCAAATCTAGAATGATCATCAGTGAAAGTAATAAAATAAGAATACCCTCCTCGTGCATTCGTTGTCATAGGTTCACATATGTCTGTGTGTACCAACGCTAACAACTCTGTAACTCTTTCTCCTTTTCCACTAAAAGGAGATTTAGTCATCTTACCCATGAGACAAGATTCACAAGTTGGATATGATTCGTAATCAGATAGCTCTAAAAGCCCATCTTTATGCAACTTGGTTAATCTTGTTTCATTGATATGACTGAGTCTACAGTGCCACATAAAGGTATAATTAACATCATCTCTTTTTCTTTTCTTAGTTTGTTCAATTTGAAGTATATTTTCATACAAGTCAAGTATGTAAAGTCCATTCAGTAGATTGCCAACACCATATAAAATATTTTTATTATAAATAGAACAACTGTTGTTCTTTATTATAATATCAAAACCATCCATATCCAATACAGAAATTGAAATAATGTTTCTAATGAGTGTTGGAACGTAATAATAATTATTTAAACTAATGAACTTGCCCGAAGGCAGTGCTAAACAATAAGTCCCTACAGCTAATGCAGCAACCTTTGCTCCATTTCCCACTCGTAGGACGACTTCATCCTTGTTCAACTTTCTACTTCTACTTAGTCCCTGCACATTATTACATATGTGAGAACTATAGCCGGTATCCAATACCCAAGTAGAATTTTGACTTTCAAAAAAATTAATTTCAATCATGAACAAACCTAGATCGAAAGTCGAAGCTTCTCCAAGCTTCTTTTGGTTCGCAAGATACTCCTTGCAGTTCCTCTTTCAGTGTTCCGGCTTATTGCAATGGTAGCAAATTCCTTTGCTATCTGGATCAGGTTTCTTTTTATCCTTTCTCTTCGCCTTGCCCTTAGCCTTCTTGTTTTTCTTCTTTTCAGAAGATACCTTGGGCCTCTTTCTTTTCTTGGAAGAATCATCCACTAGTAAGACTAGGTTCTTGTTGGATGAGAAGTGACCTTCAGCAGTTTTCAGCATGTTAAGTAACTCAAGTAAGCTGACGTCCAACTTATTCATGTGAAAATTCACAACAAATTGTGAGAAGGTGTCCGGGAGTGACTGCAAGATCAAATCTTGACTTAACTCTCCATCCATCACGAACCCAAGCTGTCCAAGTTGTTCAATCAGATTGATCATCTTAAGGACATGAGTCTCAACAGTAGTGCCCTCGGTCATGCGAGATTGGAAGAGCTCCTTAGATATCTGATATCTAGCAGTCCTACTTTGCTCACCATACAACTCTTTGAGGTGCAGCAATATAGTACGAGCATCCATAGTTTCATGCTCACGCTAAAGCTCGTTACTCATGGATGCGAGCATGATGCATTGAGCCAAGATTGCATCATCTTGCCACTTTCTGAAAGTAGTAATCTCTTCCTCGGAGGCTGTTTCTGCAATACTTGCACGGACTGGCGAATTTAGGACATAAGAAATCTTTTCAGCAGTGAGAACAATTCTCAGATTCCTTAACCAGTCCGTGTAATTCGGTCCGGTCAGTTTGTTAGCATCAAGTATGCTATGCAGTGATAGTGAGTTTGACATTTTTAAATTCTGCATGTGAAAATAGACAACATTTTAGCATACATTCATTTAATTAATTACTAAAATAAATTAGGTCTTTATTTTAAATTGGTATCTTTCACTTTTTCATCAAACTATATTACCCTCATTATATAGTTCGACAATTCTAATTAAAGATTTGCTAGTGAGACTAAGGATCCCATTTCAAATGTATATAGCCTTGTGGTGACACAACAAACGATATATAAATAAATAGGTAGACAACTATTGTCAATTACATCACTATGTAACTCCTTTTATTTTGCCTCTTAGATTATTTTGATCAAGTGGTGACACATCTGAATCAAAATTATCCAAGTTAAGTCCAACCTAGCACTTCCACATATGTGAAGAGAAAAATACCGTCCTTGTGGTGACACAACAAAACAGTAATGTTCAATTCCTTAATAAGCATCAAATGTGATAATGTAACATCTTAAATATTTAATACTTGCCTTGTGGTGACACAACAAACTCATATTAAATATTTAATACTCTATTGCTTTACCATGCTAGAAGGCGACGTTCGATATTCCAAATATCTTTGAACGCTTAGGACTTAATATAATTTCTTTGAGGGGTTTGTAATTATTAGTCTCATCTTGTTTAGCGCGCATGCATATATATATATATATATAAAATACGCGTCATATTATTTAACATGCGAAGCATGTTGTATAATATATAATATACATATAGTAAACATGCACATATAGAATACTATATTCTACCCAGATTGATTATGGACTTTTATTCTAGTTTGGTTCACTAGAGCCACCAAGTGAACCAAAACGTCAAACCTAGGGTACAAGAATAAAATTTAAATATAACTATTATATTTAAACCCGAGTTCCATTACAAACGGGTCTTCATGCGTTCCTTGCTCCTTTATCTCCAATTCTTCAAAATTAATTCTAACTAGTCCTATTACAAAAACTATTTACAATAAATAAAAACCTTGATCAACAGTCAAGGGGAAGTACATAGGAGGGAGATAGAATTTTACATTAAGAAAAATTAGAGAAGACGAGGTACGCAGACCCCATTTATAAAAACTCATACATTCAAGCATCCTCTAAAATAAATCCAATCACACATTGGTCAATAGTCCATAATCAATCCCTATTTATTATCATACATATCTCTATATGTATCAATAAATAACATTCATGTCATGAATAATAAAACCATTCCATATATTCATTGATATCAATTAATGGGCAAAAGTTTTGCTAATATTTAGTTTTGAAACAAAATAAACTCTTTTATTTTAATCAAAAACCAAATCCAAATTAAACTCCTTTAATTTTAACAATCTGAAATCCTATTCCAGATAAAATAAACATCTTTATTTTAAACTTATATCAATTAAATAAACCATTTATTTTAATTGAAGGAAAAATTATTTTTCGGATTCTGCTGACCGGCGCAGCTGCGCCCAGAATGAACTGGGAAACGGCGCAGCTGCGCTGAACCCCAAAAATGACTTTCTGGGTTTGGGCGCAGCTGCGCTCCAGAATGAACTGGAAACGACGCAGCTGCGCCGCATAGTAGATTTAGAAAAAAAGATTCTGCCCAAAAATTTCGATCCAATCGCATACCATACACACATAGAATCATCAAAATCGATAATTAGCACAAGATTAGGCTTTGATACCACTGTTAGGTTTGTATATGACGCGAACATGTAATCAAATTACACAAATAGAGCGGAAGCGCGTTAAAATCGGATTTTAAAATTTTATACAAACCATCACCATAATCAATCTATGTGCTCAATTAACGATATAACAAAAGAGATAGAAATTAAGAAATTATACCCTCGTAGAATCGTGCTTCCTCGGGTACAAGTTCACCTCCAATTCCTTCGCGTTCTCCTTGAATTTCACCGATTAAATTCCTTCCTTTGATCAACGTTAGCCACCCAAGTGTTTGGCCTCTAGGGGTGATCCACCAAGGAATAATATCTATTCAAGAAGTTGGGTGTTGGCAAAACCCTAGTTTCTATCTCTATAGAAATTGTAAGTACTCTCCACAATCTAATGCAAGAGTGTGTAATCCTAATCTAAGATAAGACTCCTCTTATTTATAGATGTAAGAATAACCCTTCCCTAAACTATTTAGGATTAGGGTTTCTATTATAATTAAACTCCTTTAATTAATTATGCTCCTATTCCAATTAGGAATTCATGAGAGAATACTTCTATCAATTAATTCTCAATCCCTATTAGGAATTAAATAATAGTAATAGTAATAATAATAATAAGACTACTCTTATTAATTTATATTTAATATTTCCAAAATATTAAATAATAAATATTTAGCTATTTAATTTATTCTATCTCCATAGACTAAATTAAATACACTTAACTTATTATTATAATTAAGTCATTTACATCTTAAATAAATATTTTTCCTTTTGCGGTGTGACCCTTTAGGTTCTCCATATTAAATCGGTTGTGAATAAATCAATTAGAACAATTCTAATCTTATTTAAATAAATAAATTAAACTATTTAATTCATTTAAATAAATAATATTTATTCTACAATAAGGGTAAGCCCCCTTAGCGATCAACGACTTTCCAGATAATATAGATTTCCACATTAATCACAAAAGAACCTTTCAGTGCATAGTTACCGTACAATTCAATCCTTCTACCATATAATGTCCCAATTAAATATAAGACATGGAATTACTGTCAAGTCTTATTTTATTTAATTATATGTATTTCGATTCCCAAATGCACAACTCTAAATAATGCAAATTAGAAACTCCTTTCTAATTTCATTCTGCCTTGGTCAAGGACTACTGAGTTGTCATTTATCGAATCACATAGGACATTCACATCTTTTACTAGACGTGGTAGATTCTTTGTTGATCATTCACCTATCTCCATGCATAACTTATTATACCCAATCATACCCTTTGATATACCCTAAAGGTCTTAAGGGACATGTCAAAGTATAACTCATCATATACAAGATACTATGATGATCTCAAGTCCAAGGATCACTTGTACTACTAGCACTAGAGGAATTCCTATTGACATGCGAGTAAAACTCCATTAGGTATTCCTTAGCGAGCCACGTTCAGTGAACTTATTCTCCAATAAGCACCTACATACTTGCTTTAGTGTCTCCACATAAATGATTATGAGATCAATCATCCTCTTCTTAAGAGCAAGCAACGTATGTACTAATCTATCCGGATTCACTAATCCCCTTTTTAGTAATCCAACGATTAGGAACGATTTTAGTTTGTGAGCTATCTAGAATTTAGATCTCATTAGTATGATCACCATCATGATTCTAAAAGCATTGCTCAAAACTATGGGTTTATCACATTTAATATAACAGCACTATGTAGATAATGTAAAATGCCTTTTAAGAAAATCAATTCTTTTATTAATAAATGAATAAGATTACAAAGTATATGCTACATAATATCAAATATGATTGGCTTGTGTGCATACTACTTTCAGATCTGACGCTATGGAAATAGGTACTCCATGCCTAGAAATAACTTCATTGATGTAAAGCTTGGCTAATTGGTTAAGGTTGAAGCTAACTTTTATGGGTAGGAAATGGGCTGACTTGGTAAGACGATCTCTAATTACCCAAATGGCATTGTGACCTTTCTGTGTATTTGAGAGACCTACTACAAAATCCATGGTGATATGTTCCCACTTCCACTCGGGAATTTCTAAGGGCTACAGTAACCCACTAGGTTTTTGATGTTCAGCTTTAACCCTTTGACAAGTTAAACATTTACTTACCCATTCCGCTATTTCTCTTTTCATGTTTGACCACCAAAAGTGTCGGCTTAAATCTTTGTACATTTTTGTACTACCCGGATGTACGACGAACTTAGAGCTATGGGCTTCATTTAGTATTTCATTTTTTAGTTCTTATACTGAGGGAACCCAAATTCTATCCTCGTACCTCAATACCCCATCTTTATCTATTCTAAATTTAATGTTCTTTATATAAGTTATTTCAGTTTTACACTTCTGACACTCTTCATCTGTCTCCTGTAATTCCCTAACTCTATCCAGTAAAGTCGAACCACTCTCTACAACGAATAATTTCTGGGTAGAGTTAACTGGAACTCTTATCTCAATCTCAAGTTTATTAAACTCTTTTATCAGTACCTCGTTGTTTGTTATTACATTCAATTTCTCTTGGTTCTTTCTACTTAACGCATCTGCAAGGACGTTGGCTTTCCCGGGATGATATAAGATTTCACAATCAAAATCCTTTATCAGTTCTAGTTATCTCCTTTGCCTTATGTTTAACTCCTTCTGAGTGAAAATATATTTCAAACTTTTGTGATCTGTGTATATCTCATACTTCTCCCCGTACAAGTAATGCCTCCAAATTTTCAAGGCAAATACTACAGTGGCTAACTCAAGATTATGAGTAAGATACCTCTTCTCATAATCTTTGAGTTGTCGTGACGCATATGCGATTACCTTCCCATGTTGCATCAACACACAACCTAATCCCTTGTGTGACGCATCACTATAAACTATAAGACCCTTGGTATTATTTGGCAAAGATAATACTTGTGCCATGCTCAACCATTTCTTCAACTCTTGCAAGCATTCTTCGTATTTATCTGTCCAAACATATTTTACCGTCTTTCGAGTTAAATTAGTTAGCAGGGTTGCTATTTTTGAAAAATCTTGTATAAAACGCCGATAGTAACCCGCTAAACCGAGAAAACGTCTTACTTCTGTTAGAGTTGTTGGTTGTTCCCAATTCACAACCGTCTCTATCTTCGCTGGGTCTACCGCAATCCCATTCTTGTCAATCACATGACCCAAGAATTGGACTCGTTCTAACCAGAATTCACACTTGGAAAACTTTGCATAAAGTTGTTCCTTTCGTAATATCTCCAATACGCTCCTCAAATGTTCAGCATGCTCCTCCCCTGTTTTTGAGTATATTAAAATATCATCGATGAACATAACGACAAATTTGTCTAAGCATGGTTTAAACACTCGGTTCATCAAGTCCATTAATGCTGCTGGTGCATTCGTCAATCCAAAAGACATCACAAGAAACTCATAATGTCCATAGCGTATCCTAAACGATGTCTTCGGCACATCTTCTTTTCTTACCTTTAATTGATGATAACCTGATCGTAGGTCGATCTTCAAAAAGTGTTCGGCTCCTTTCAACTGGTCAAACAGATCATCAATTCTTGGTAAAGGATATTTGTTCTTTATGGTTAACTTATTTAATTCTCGATAATCGACACATAACCTTAAAGTTCATTTTTCTTCTTTACAAACAACACGGGTGCTCCCCATGGTGAAACACTAGGTTGTATGTACTTTTTGTCTAAGAGTTCCTGTAACTGCACAAGTAACTCCTTCAACTCAACTGGTGCCATCATGTAAGGTGCCTTTGAAACTAGCGCCGTACCAGGTGCAAGATCGATAACAAACTCGTTCTTCCTATCCGGAGGAAGACCTGGTAAGTCATCGGAAAACACATCTTGAAATTCCCTAACTACGGGTATTTGATCTAGCTTTACTCCTTCCTTTTGAGTATCTACTATATATGCCAAATAACCCGTACAACCCTTCCTAAGCAATTTCTCCGCTTGCATTACTATTAGACATCGAGACTGTTTAGGTGAACAACCCCCGTTGAACACTATCTTTGACTTCGACACAGTCAACAGATTTACACGCTTTCGATGGCAGTCAATCATTGCATTATGATTAACCAACCAATCCATGCCTAAAATTACGTCGAATTCCCCTAGCTGTATAGGAATAAGGTTCACAAGAAACGTGTGTCCCTTAATTTCTGTGTTACAATTCCTATATATGGTTTTAACGGGAATTATCTCTCTATTTGCAATTTCTACATTGAAAGGTATGTCTAAGTTTTCACATGGCATATTTAAGTTTTTAGCAAAGCTATTAGACATAAATGAACAAGTAGCACCAGAGTCGAATAACACATATGAATTTAAAGTGTTGATAAGGATGATACATGTCACCACGTCCTATGAAGCAACAACATCCCTCATCATCATATTAAATGTTCTGGCGGTTGGACGACTTTGACCTCCAACTCCTGCTACTGTTGGTTTAAAGTTATTTTTTGTTGTTTGGTTTCCCCCTCCATTTTGATTCCTAGGTCTTGGGCAATTTCTAGCTATGTGATCCATTGACCCATAATTGAAACACTTATTCTTATTAGTTTTAGGGCACTCAAGGGCATAATGTCCCTCCTAACCACATTTGTAACAATTCATTTTCTTTTTAAGACACACTCCTTTATGGTTTTTCCCACATGTAACACAAAGGTCATTCCTATTATTGTTGTTTCTGTTGTTATTGTTGTTATAGGTATTTCCCCTTCTCCCAAAATTATTAGTAAAAGTGGTATCCCACTTTCTGTTGTTATTATTATTATTAAACCCACCTGTACTTGCTTCTCCATCAAACTTTCCCCCTTCATTTTGACTCTTTTTATCCTTGTGAAATTTTATAAGGGACTCATTCTCGTTCTCAGCTATGATAGCCTTTTCAAGAATTTCTGGAAAGATTTTTACTTGGAACACTGACAATTTACTATGAATCTGGGGATTCAAACCCTCTTTATACCTTCCGGGTCTTCCTTGCCTCCGAATCTACTTAATGCAGGGCAAACCTAGCTAGTTCATTGAACTTAGTTGTATACTGAGATACAGTAAGCTCCCCTTGTTTCAACTCTAGGAATCGTACCTCCATACGATCCTGCATTGATTGGGGAAAGTAATTCTCAAAGAATAGTTCCTTGAACCTATCCCAAGAAACTATCTCTACACCTGCACGAACCTTATTAGTTTCCCACCAATGATTCGCCTCACCTTTAAGGAAAAAGGTGGCAAAGACCATCTTTTAGTCTTCGTTGACATTAGTTACAATAAAGAACTTCTATATTTCAGTAATCCAGGTTTGAGCCTCAATGGGTTCTGCGGTCCCTTTAAACTCAGGCGGACCTACAAGTTTAAAGTCTTTGAATACGGTGCCCTGTAGGGTAACTGCATTGGGTTGGTTTGGTTGACGACCTTGTAAAGCTCCTAAGAGTATATCAACTAACTGCTAGGTAGGGTTTGTTTCTCTATCCTCATTCTCTCTTTCTGTCTGATTTCTCCTTCTTGTTGCCATGATTCTATAAATAAAGGAAAGACGAGTATAAATACAAGTTGATACTGCACACAAAGTTAACAACTTGATTTTTACAAATATAATTTGTATATTACATACTGAAAGTTTACATATCCGACTAGTGGTTTATACTACCACTAGTGAGTACAAAAGATTCCCTATTTACAACCAAAATTTTTATAGTGCACACTACTGAAAGTAAACCTAAGTACTATCCTATACTTAACAACCACGCGCCTCATCATAGGCATCCTAGATCATGTGGCATACCACTGATCGATCTATCAGATAGTCCACCTTCTTATCTTCTATCGGATATCTAATCATTCAACACTCTAAGTCGTCGAACGAGTTATGACACCCTCGAACAATTCGATCTAACTGCACTTATACATTCTGCCTCTCGTTTTGAGTATTCTGTAGTAATGTCCTCAATCGGCGAGTAGAACCCCTCTCCGTCTCCAGTAAACCTTCAACTATAAATGCCCTAAAGTTAGTAGCCTTTATATCCTCTGTTGACTGTTGTACCGATCCTGTAACTATTTTCTCATGCCTCTCTACGCTCATCAACTGCCCAGCTCCAAGATCCTCATCCAGTACTTCCTCCTCAGGATCTATCAACTGACCAACTACCGGATCTTCAGCTTCTTCTACCTCTAATATCTCTTGGTAATGTAAAAGTTCCTCCTCCTCAGGATCCTTCTCTGGGTTACTATCTATCTCAGACTCTCCTATAGGTAAATCTAATACTGGAAGGTCTTCCCAAGCACGATCTGCCATCCTATAAAAGAATTTTACTTATTTAGCATTATAGTAAGGCAGGTTTACACATAAATATAAAGCTTTTAAGGTTATCTTATGTGTATTGCTTATTTTACGGACTCTTTTACAAGTATGTCAAATCCTAGTTTTGCTATCTCTAATAGACTATATCCTAAGGCACTTCCTACCTTAGAGCTATAATCTCTGATACCAACTTGTGAAGCCCCCAAATTCTCTACACTCCCTGTAGCAGATTTGGTGCTCACGTTTAAACTAATCAACTATAAATATTCCATAATATATAATTTATATCTATCCAAGGTTTACAGTATCCCATAACAGATAGTAGTTCTCGTTAAAACATTAATTGTGTTTGGATACCCTCACTTGGATGTATAGATTCATATCTTATGGATATCTCTTTCATATCGATAGTTCCTATCTATCTGACATTCACAGTATTAATGATAAGATTGTTTTTGGAACCGAGGGGCGCATTCCGGTAAAAATGGCACCTTACTGGCGCTCATTAAGTGTAACCTCAGTGCTTACAGAACTCCCAATATCATTTAAATACCCTCATTCAGATATATAGTACATATGGATACTGTACTAAATCAAATGATACTTTCTAACTTATCTAAGAATGTAAATACAACGCAATCGATATAACAAAAGATGATAATATATATTTCATAACCTTAAGTTTGATTACATCATTCGTAGTACCATGTTCTTATTACAACAAAGTCATGTAAGACTTGAATTTATTAAAACAGTAAGATACTACTAATTACCACTGCCTCTTGCCATTGTTCGTCATTGAAGTTCCGGGATTACCATCTAAAACTGCAAATGAAAGTTATATGCAAGGATGAGCTACAGAATGCTCAGCAAGTTTATTCAAAAATGTAAACACAATGTGTTTGATTTGAAGGAAGTTCAACGATTTTGCCTAACTGAGGGTTCAGTACATGAACCATGTGTTTCAACCAGTTCTATCAGTCTTGAATAACTTAGAAAAGCTTTGTTCAGATATCTTATAGGGGATCAGCCTATTCGATATCCTAGGAGTATGCATACCATCCTAATCGTGCCCAACATGCACTTGATGTCAATATATTATCAACAATAACATCCTATAAAGGGTGTTTGTATACTCAGTATAAGATGTCGCACCAAACAATTTGGTTTGACACAACAATTTATGCTCTGATAAACAATACATGAATAATGATTCATTTCTTAAGTTATGCCGAATCAAAAAGCAATAACTTCACAACAATTGATAACAAGATGTATAAGACTTGCATAAAGGTAACAAGCTTTGGACACTTGCCTGTGCGTAGTTCATCTAGTTTACGCGGTCTATCGCGTCACGTAGTCTATTTATGTCTATTTATACCAATAATAAGCGTTAGAATACTTGCACATAGTTTAAAGGAATATAAGGCTTGCCTCGTATATCTTTTAAAGATAAATATAACGGTCTAAACGTTCGTCGTAAATCCTACACGATTATAAGTTCATGTAGATAAATAAACGTTTAACGATTAAATCTTTTAAGTTTTATTTCGGGTATTATAACCGCTTATAACTAAGACTCCTTCTACTATACATCAAATAATTTCAGCATTATAACTGCATATAAAATGAATATTCATCAACTATATTTAAAATAAATTGAACATTATAACTTTTTATAAAATAAATATTCGGCTATTATATTTGAGATAATTTCAGCATTATAACTGCTTATAAAATGAATATTCTTACTAAATACTTGAAGAAAATTGGACATAGTAACTTCTTATAAAAGTATATTTTTAACTTTATAAGAAAAATAAATTAGACATTATAACTGCTTGTAAAAGTATATTTTTACTAATACATTCATAAAAATGAAAATTATAACCACTAGAGTTTACCTCTTGTAGTTGCTAGCTTTACTTCCAATCGCGTAGCGCTTTGATGCTTCGAAAGTAATTTTTATCTCACAATATCTCTCAAAATATAAATATAGAGTGTTTTTGCTCTTGAATTGCTCTTGAACATGGTAAAGAATGAATGAACTTAGCTTGCTATTTATAGAAAAATATAGTTTCGCTAATTGCACGTTAGGGGCTCGACTTAGTACACTTTGTACCCTAGCATATTCTTAGAATATTCTTCTAAGCTCCTCAATGAAAATATCTTCCAAGCTCGACAATGCAGCTTGGAATTGAACTTATCTTCTAAGCTCCTCAATGAAAATATCTTCCGAGCTCGACAATGCAGCTTGCAACTGAACCTATCTTCTAAGCTCGATAATGTAGCTTACAATTGAAAAAATCTTCCAAGCTCGACAATGCAGTTTGTCACCGTAAGCACGACAAATCACTTTGTCATTCCCAAGCATGACACAACTTGTCAAAAAAAATTTGTCGGGATGCTTCTTGGTGAAATCGTGAAAAGCACGACAAATCATTTTGTCAATGTAAACACGACTAAGCAGCTTTGAAAAAAAATTTTATTTGACCTAATTCTTCATTAGAGTATACAATCACATAACACAGAGTCAGAATAAGAAAGTTTATTTAATAATCACATAATTTACATATACGAATCTTATCAAGGTCTGGAATATCACAGTTATTACGTAGTATCTATGTACTCACAATAACCTTTTTTCTTAATCTATCATAAGGCCTCTCCTTATATAGATTTTTTCTCCTCCTAAACTCTTTAGGACTTAGGGTTTTAATTTAATTCTCAAACTATTTAAGAACTAAATTATTTATAATAATAATAATAATAATAATAATAATAATAATAATAATAATAATAATAATAATAATAAGACTTCTCTTATTAATTTATAATTTGTATTTCTCCAAATACTTAATTATAAATATTAGTATTTCTCTAAATACTAAATTATTATTATTAAGCCAATTACTTCTAATATTTTTCTTTTATGGTGTGACCTTTTAGATTCAATATTATACCGGTAGTAGAATAAATAAATTAGAACCATTCTAATATTATTTATAATGAATTAAACTTCTTTAATTCAAATATAAATAAATAATATTTATTCTACATCATGAGGGACACCTCTCAGCATATCATGATTATCCTGATAAAAAGAACCTATTTCGTAAATAGTTATTGTACAATTGAATCCTTTACCATACAATATTCCGATCAAACATAAAACAAAAATTTTCTGACAATCTTATTTATTTGATCATATGCATTTCGATTCTAAAATGCACAACTCTAGTTAATGTAAATTAGAAACTCCTTTTTAATTTCCATTCACCTTGGATAAGGATTTCTGAGCTGTTATTTATCAAATCGTATAGGACATTCTCTCCCTTTATTGGAAGTGGTAGATAATTTGTTGATCATTCATCTACCTCCATGTACACTTTATTATACCCGAACATACTCTTTGATATACCCAAAGAGTCTTAAGGAATATGACAAAGTATAACTCAGAATATACAAGGTATTATGATGATCTCAAGTCCAAGGATCACTTGTACTACTATCATTATAGGAACTCCTATTGTCAAGCAAGTAAAACTCCATTAGGTGTTCCTTAAGCGAGTTACATTCAGTGAACTTATTCTCCAATAAGCACCTACATACTTACTTTAGTGTTTCTACACAAATGATTATGAGATCAATCATCCTATTCAATAAAGCAAGCATAGTATGTACTAATCTATCCGGAATCAGTAACCCCACATTAGTGATCCAACAATTAAGAACATTTTAGTTTTGAACTATCTAGAATTTAGATCTCATTAGCATGAACTCTTCATAATTCTAAAAGAATTGCTCCAAAACTATGGGTTTATCACATTTATTAATTCAACCACTTAACATGGATAAAGAATGTATTTAATTAAATGAATTTTTTTATTATTAAATAAACAAGATTACAAAGTACTGCTTATCACATCCAATGTGATTGGCTTGAGGGCATACTACTTTCAAGTATCAGAGCCAAGGTTTTAATGAAGGCATCGTTATTACTAAACACCATGTCGAATGTTACGGAACAATAATAAAGGGGTATGGATGAGATTCCCAACCCACCCAAAGGTTCAAGAGGTAATAAATCAAGGGACACGATGGCT
Source organism: Aralia elata (assembly GCA_034770075.1). Taxonomy (NCBI): domain Eukaryota; kingdom Viridiplantae; phylum Streptophyta; class Magnoliopsida; order Apiales; family Araliaceae; genus Aralia; species Aralia elata. The sequence goes on from CM068378.1 coordinate 60,608,562, forward strand.
ACCATGGAAGCACGGGTGACAAGGATCGAGGTTGCCATAACGGATGTCAAGGAGCGGCTTGACAGGTTAGAACAAAATGTGGAAGACTCTATCGAGGGACTTGACACCAAGATAGAGAGATACCTTGACGAATTCCTCAAGGCCTTCAAGGCCTCCACTAATAATATGACGCGGGAAAGCATGGCCTTCAGCCTTGGCGAACATTCAAGGGGAGATGCAGTCTATGAAGGCCTCAATGGAAGAGACCAAGGTAGATTGGGCTATTTGCAAACGTGTTGTGGCGAATGGGGTTGACACGCCACACCACTAGGTGAGGGAGACTCCAAGGGTCAAGGGCGTGCCTAAACCCAAGTAGTATGATGGTAAGAGGATGCCACGGTGATAGATAATTTCTTCTGGCACATGGAGCGATACTTTGCGGTGCTAAATTTGAAAGACAAAGTGAAGGTAAACACTGTTTCCCTTTACTTCACCGATATTGCAATGGTTTGGTGGTGCAGGAAATATGCCGAGATGGAGAAAGGCACATGTACCGTCAATACATGAGAGCTCTAAAAGGCAAAACTCAAGAAGCAGTTTTATTCCATGAATGTTGGCCATGATGCTCGAAAGAGAATGATGGAACTCAAACATGATGGTTCAATTCGGGAGTATGTGAAAGAGTTCTCTAATCTCATACTCCAAATCTCCAACATGAGCGATGATGATCTCTTTTTCAACTTCATAGACGAGTTGAAGCCATAGGCTGCCCAAGAACTCAAGCGCCATGGTGTGAAGGATGTGGCTACCGCCATGACAGTTGCGGAAACTTTGGTGGAGTATCGTTCGAGCAAAAAAAAAACTCTCAAAACCAAAGGGCGACCATATCAATGGGAACAAGTGTTGGGATATTTGTATGTATAACAAATATCACTCATGCACGCAAGTGCACGTGATCCACAAGTAATATAAAGTAAGTAAAGTATCGATCCCATGAGAAATAGAATTGCATTTATGACTACAAACACCGATTTTATAATTATTTTGGTCTCTTTAAACAATTGATTACAATGATGAAATTATCTAATGATTACTAAAGAAACAAATAGAACAAATTATGATTGTATAAATACAGATTTTATGAGCTTGGGATTATAATTTCACTTATTGCAAACTTCGATTTCTATGCTTCCTATTGTTGTTAATTGATTATTATAGAATGTTGGTCAAGAACACAAATGTAAAATATGACCACCTCTCGATGCACCATATTCATATCACACTAAATCCACAATTGATAGAATGAATGCGAACACCCTAGATGACTAACACACTATATCTCTATGTGAATTACAATCAAGAGGGTTTAAGCATAAGTTCTCAATTGGCCACATATGGTACTTCGATATATCTCTATCCTAAGCACGAATCATAACTTCACGAGGAATGTAAAAAATTATGAACCTATGCTAGCATAATCAGATCTCAATTTATACTTCCTTTCTCAATTCCATATAAATTATCACAGTAATTGGTGATCAAGCAATTAAACATTAAGTATAAATTATGCTAGACATTCATTTCATAACCAACTAGCAATAATAAGGAAGCATTTCAATTCTCAGTAATGCAAAAGATTCATTATAATCCCAAGAATTAAATTTAGTTCATGATAACAATAGTAGAATTCATCATACACAATTGGTTCATCATCATAATTACAGAATAAGAAAATTAATCAAAAACAGAAAATATTCAAGCTCCTTGCTTCCGTTCTGCAACTTCTGATGATTTTTCAAGTTGTGTTGATTCTTGATTTCTTGCTCCCAAGCTTCAATTCAGCATCCATGTAGCTCCATTCTTCAATTCCTGAGCAAAATTAATGCTCAACTGGTGATTTCAATGTTGGGACTAGAGAATGCAGTAAACTTTTCTAATTTTCGTGTGGGAGCGTGTCTCTCAAAATTGAATTCTCAATTGATTATATTACATGCTTAATTTGTCTTCTATTGACTTATTCTGATTCCCACTAATAAAGTTTTTGCTCCACTAATTCCTCAAAATCTGGCATTGCATGATTTTTGGTAGTGTTGCTTCGTTGGCTAGAACGTGTCTGCATGGTTGGCTGGCGACAGGCGCAGCTGTGCTGGTACCCTTTGCAAAGGAGACGCAGCTGCGCCGAGGAGCATCGGCAGGAACAGGGGGGCGCAGCTGCACCGGCCACAAGGCCGGGTTGGGCGCAGCTGCGCCGGTTGCCAGTCTGCTGCTGCACTGCTGTAGCCTGATTCCTCGATTCTTGTGTACTGTACAAGTAACAATTATTCATTTAGCTCCCAAACAACAAATTCATCATAACTCGTGTCAAATTAACCAAAAACTGTGCAAAAGCCATAGAATGCAAATGGTGAAGCGATACCGAAAAGAAGGGGAAAATGCATGAAAACATACTACGGAGCTACTAGTTAAGCAACAAATGTAGCAAAATAGTATCTAATAAGTAGGTATGAAACCTACTTATCAAATACCCCCAAACTTGAACTGTTGCTTGTCCTCAAGCAATTATTATGAATGCAAACATGGATGAAATGCAATAATCTAAGAATGCACCATGACCCTCATCAATTAGTAAGCAATCCAAATGTTTTGCCTTAGAAGATCCAAGCATCTAACCAAAGCTTAGTTCGTGTACCATGACGGTCATGTAAATCAAACCTTGTAGTGAGCGATAAAGTGTGTGTGTGTGTAGTACTCATAGCAACCCAAATGATTCTCATAATGTGTTTCTTAGGGGGAGATTCGTATACTCAAACTTGCAACACAACAAATGGTGTAAGTTACAGTCAAGACAACGCTATGTCTAATTTGGGGACCGACTTAGAGGTTATTCGGACTATGATACTTGGTTGTGCAATGCCTAATTCCCTTAGGCTTTTCAATGATACCCATGTAGCGAGCTTTCAACCAACGACTCCCAAACCAATTGGTCTTAGGGCGCTAGGTGTAGAGACATCCCCTAGGGCGTACTTACTCGAATATCAAAGGCCTGAAAACTAGGCTAACCAAGCATTTATTCAATATTTTTTTTTATTTTTTTTATATCAACGAATGCGTTTTACATTCCATTTCGTTGCTCAAATGCTCCACTAAGTTTTCCCCCAAACTTAGACACATGTTGTCTCAGCTAACACTACCCATATTTGCTTCATTCATTACTAACACATCAAATTCCCCCCAGAACTCAATTATGCAAATCTTTAGGCTACTTAGTAAGATAACTACTAAAGGCATGCTAATCGGTTGTATCAGACTCAACTCAAGACAAGATTTGCAGTATATCATGGCACTCGACCCAAGTCTTAGCAATTAGCAAATTTAAAAAATTCTCATCACAGGCAAGTGAGGATGTTTACTAATCAAGATATTAGGATCATGCAACTAAATGATATGATATGCATGACAAATTCACCATTTTTTTTATTACAAATATTAATAAAATTAACGAAAACAGGCAAAATAAACTAACAATAAAAACAGATATATAAAAGCATCACAAAAAATAGGCAAGCCTAATACCCCCAAACTTAAAATATTTAATGTCCTCATTGGAGATAAAAGGGTAAAGAGTACTCCCCTAAGAGTCGTCCTCGGCGTCGCCAGGCGGTGTGTCAGGCGGAGGATAAGGGATGTTGGCTCCGAAAATGGGAAACTCGATGTGGACCCCCTGCTGGCAGAATGCCTCCGATAGTGCAATACCCCCAAACTTAAATCTTTGCTTGTCCTCAAGCAAAACAAACCTAAACTAAACAATTCAAAAATTTCTAATATAATCTAACTTGAGCAATGAATTAATAAGCTGACAATGGTCTCAAAGGCATTAACACATAGAACTCAAGAGAACAAACAAAGTGTTGCAAGTCTAAAATTTCAGTTAGCTAGTCATACTTTGCTTAAGGCCTCTTCCGTATGTGTGTGTGTGAGTACCCAGTAGCATTAAACCAATCAAGCTCGAATGAAACAATGCAACCATATTACCTTATGAAATAATCAAAATAAACCCCAAAACAACATGCTTAACACATCACTCAATACAAAGGTGTACAAATCACAATTCCAAAAATTTTGAGAATCAAGAGCTCTAGGTGAGTGCATTTTATGCTCCATCTCAATCCTTAAGCATGCTCATATGGGCGAGTGCGTTTTACGCTCAACCTCAACCCCATGCAAAATTTGCAATAAACAATTTTTTTTTCTTTAATCACAATTCTAAGAGAGTGCGTTTTACGCTCTATCTCTCCTACGCATGTGTCCATGAGTGAGTGCGTTTTACGCTCCATCTCAACTCACCACACGACCATCAATTCAAACATAACAAATTTGGACACCTTGGTTCGAGTGATGTTTAAACGAGTTCTAGAGTTTATAGATGTTTTTCATAAGCATTCGGTTATAAAAGCCTTCACTAAGCATACAACTAGCTTAATACTCATGGGTAAGTGCATGAAAGTGAAAGGACGCATAAGCAAAATAATAACCAATAAACGATAAGCACAAAGACTAAGCAACAATTGTCTACTTCTCATGAGTTAGAATCTCTTCAAACAAGTCATTATCATAGACCATGGATTATAGTTCAAATCAAATTAAAACAATGCTCAAGAGACACATCCTAAAAATAATTTTTTTTTTTTTGAATAAAAAGAAAAACATACTTAAATCACACAAAAACTAAATTAAACACATAAATACGCAAATACGAAGTACTACCCCCAAACTTAAATTTGACTACCACCCAGCACAACACGACTAGACAGACAAGGATAACTCAATTAAACTACCACACCCCCAAACTTAAAATAAACATAGTCCTCGATGTTTATAATAGACAGAATTAAAATAGAGAACTTCACTGAAGGTAATCAAGCAACATCATTATAGTGTGGTGTCGCTTGGACGCTTCCTGACTAACAAAATTCTTATCATGGGCTTTGGTTATCTTGGACGATGAAGCTTCACCCTATTTTTTGCTTGGAAGCTATACCAGAACAATGCCTCATGAAGAACAACCCACATTAGCTAAGAAACTCTCTCAGGCCAAATATCAAACATGTGGCGTGCACCTCCAAAAATCTCAGTTGTCAATGCATTGGAAAGCAGGGCTAGCCCTCCACAAAGTCTTGCAATGGGAGAATTGGAGTGTTCCTGCAATAAAACTCAACCCAAGCACAGTCCCAAGCAAGTAAAATTTGAAATTAACAGACCTTGTTACCTTTTCTTGGAAAACTAATGAAAAGCCATGGGAATTCTTCAAAATCTGCTAAATCCTTGTTGAATTTCCAGTTAGAAGATTGCAATGCTGATGGATTGCAGAGATTGGATGCCCAATTGGAGTGATGGGGCACGAATTTGAGTTTGGGAAAAATGCATGTAAGTTGGCCTTGGAGTGGGAGGAGAGAGATATAAGTTGGACTATAAAAATGAGCTGATGGGTGCATATAAGCTGTTGGTGGCTGTCATGGCTAGCTTGCGCGCTGCTAAGTGTGTTGCTGCTGAGTGTGCTGCTGAGCGTGCTGGTGCATATTGCTCAACGTGTTGATGCTGTGCTTCTGCTATAGTTTTCACTAGTGGTCGTAAGCATCAAACTGCAGTAAGAAATATTACACACATTAAACACAATTAAACATAAAATCAAAAACAAAACACACCGAACGTTTTTTTTTTGGAGATTAAAATAAAAAAAAATAAAAATAAAAATAAAAACAAAATAGCTCGAAAAATAAAATGGAGATTTGGGTTGCCTCCCAAATAGCGCTTGAGTTAAAGTCCTCAGCCTGACTAGCTTCCTGTTTCCTTTTAGTCCGGCTCGATTGCAAAAATGACCTTAGCATGCCTTCGTGCTGTCATTTCCTTAATTTGTATGGCATGCATGCATACTAGACGACTCCAAAACTCAGTTTCTTCTATCAGCAAAAAGAAACTTTCTTCATTCGCTTCATCTTTTAGTAGGGGAGAAACATCTGAGGGCATTGCTTCGGTGAGGTCCATAGTCTCAAGCTCACCTAGCTTATTGTTCTTATATAAATCCTCATGTATGAACTGAAAGTAGCTAGGAGCTTGCTCAATTGTGTCTATGAATGACATAGTGAAATTAAGTTTCTCAAACACAATTGGATCCTCATCGATCTTTTCATGAACCTCAACTTCATTATGCCATGGCTCAAACTGTAAAGTAGCTCCCATATCACATAGAGCTTTTCCTATGACATGACTACTCAATGGGCACGGGACAGCAAAACCACCCAGATCCTTGAGCTTTGGAGGAGAAGGTATATGGGATACAATCGAAATTAGCTCATCATCATCATCGGGACTCAAGGCTGGATCCTCGACCTCCTTTTCTTGTTTCCCACATGTCTCTTCCGTATCAGAATCATCATCAATTAGCACCTCTGGTTGCAGCTTTGGCACGTGAAATCCATTAGTTTCGGGAACCATGTCATTGGGCCATTCGCCTTGATATCTATCGTTGAAGGCGATAATAAGTTGTCCCATCTGGTTCTCAAGATTTTGAATCGACATATGCTAACTTTTCACAATCTCCTCAATCGAAGTTATGTTCTGGGACCCAAGTTCCTTCACATTTGAATTTTCTTCTTGTGGCAATGAAGGTGGACATGAGAATTCCGGTGCATATGCAGGACTCGGAGCATAGTATTGATCTTCATAATTGTAGCTCCATGTAGAATCTGGGTGATACCCCCAATCTTGGTGATAAGCATCAGAACAGTCATAACTGTTGGAGTAATCACCGACGTTGCTACCATACCATGCCGACTCGAAATTAATGGTGCACAGATGACTCGGATGGTTTCCATCACAATAATCACAATTCACCACAACACGTTGAGTACGTTGGGCCACTAGAGCGTTAACATTCCTTGACAGCTCCTCTATCTGTGCCGCCACCGCATCAAATCCATCCATCCATGCCGCTCCTGATTAGGTCATTCCCGTGTGAGGCCATTGATAATTATAGTTGGCCATGGTGTACCTCGTATCGAAGAAAGCATTAAACAGAAAAATACAAAAAAAATGTTAACAATAAACTAAAAATAACTTTATATACAAGTTTAAATTAAGACCAATTTGATAGTAATTAATATTGGTATAATTATTAGAAACAATTCCCCGGCAACGGCGCCAAAAACTTGTTGATCGATTTAGCTATCGATAAACACACACGTGCAAGTATACACGGCCTACAAGTAATATATGATAAGATAAGAGTCGAACCCACAGGGAATTGTGACAAATAATAACCAAGTACCAATCGTATATCAATTTGATCTAATTTAAATGATGAAGATTTGATTGTTGTTGATTGGTTGAGTTCACAAGTTAAGTAATGAATAAAATGCGGTAAAATATCAAGATAGAAAGGTCTAAGATTACAATTTCCCCCAACACGTCATTTGAATCTCCTAACTCTCTCTTTTCAATCAATTATAGCATACGAATTGACAACCGAGAAATCAAAACTACATAAGAGCCTCTGTCGATGGTCAATCACGAATCTTCCTAAGCGGTGCATAGGTATATGTCGATCCTATACACTATCAAGAGACTAATTTCAGGAATGATTTATAGACACGTGTCACCAAATCTAATTAATCCTCACTTCAATTACCAACTTTCACCTCGGAAGTCATTAAGACTAGATTCTTAATAGGTTGCATGCGGTAATTAGGTATATATCTATCCCAACTACTATCAAGATACCTATTATTGCAGATAATTAATAAGACACACGTCACTTAATCCAATTAATAACCCACAACAATCTATACTCTCGCATGTTATCATAACTAGGTCTTAACCTATAATCCGTTCGTCAAGTTCATATAGGTTCCCACGGTAATTACGGGCCAAGCAATTAATCTAGAAGCAAGGGTTATGACAATCAATTCACAAATGCATAACTAAAATCAATAGAGAGAGAATTCAATTCACATTAAGTGTTGGGTTCCATTGCAACCTTAGAATAGAAGGTTAGTTCATGATAGCTACAATAAACATCATTTTCAATTGATACATTGTCAAATTCGAATTACAAAGGAGATGGAAATCTAGAAATGAAACCACTTTTGAAGCTATTCAGCTAGTGTTCCTTTGGTTGTTGTAGATTTCTAGCTCTCCTCCTTGGCTTTGCAATTCTTCTTGACTGAGTTCCTTGGCTTTTGGCTTGATTCAGCTTGATTTGCAGCCTTGAGCACTGTTGGTTGATGTATTTTGTAGCCTCCCTCTCTCAAGATGTCTCTTTGACAAGGCTTTCCTTCTTAGTTCTTTGGCTGAGTTTTCCTTGTATTGCAGCACCTTTGCTCTCTATTTTGATGTTTTAGTCTAGCCTCCCAATCCCTAGATGTCTGATATAAAGCTTAGAAGAGATAATATATAGCCTCCATCAAGAAACCCTAGCAAAAATCGGACAAAATGGAGCTCAGATCGCACTAAAACTGTGTCAAATCGCACTCAGCACGGCGTTGGCGTGCCCGCACGCCAGCCCGCGCGCCCGCGCCCAGCGCCTGGGCCGCACGCTGGTCGCACGCCCCCACCGCACGCCCGCGCCCAGCGCCTGGGCCGCACGCTGGTTGCACGCCCAACGTCGCACGCCCACGCCGCACGCCTGCGCCCAGCGCCTGGGCCGCACGCCCAACGCCCGCGGCCGAGGCCCCGCGCCCAGCGCCTGCCGAGGCCCCCGCGCGTCCAACGCCAAGGCTGCCGAGCGCCCAGCGCCTGATGCCGAGGCCCGCCGAGCGCCCGCGCGTGCCGCACGGCGTCCGCGCCCAGCGCCTGGTGGTGCCCCCCGCTGCTGCACGCCGTGCCCGCGGCTTGGTCGACGCCGCACGTCGTGCACGCCGTGCACACCCAACTTCAAAAGGTCATCAAATTAATCCCCGAGCATCGCCAAACATAAATTTTCACCGTGTTATCATTCGGGCACAAATATCTAAGCACGGGCTTGCCCTCGTGGCTTGGCCGACGCCGCACGCCGTGCACGCTTTCCGACGCCGTGCACGCTTTCCGAAGCCGTGCACGCCCAACTACCAAATGTTGTCAAATTAAGCACCGAGCGTCGCCAAGCACAAATTTCCATCATACTACCATTCCGGCACAGATGTCCAGGCACGGTCATTGAGTCAATACAAACAACGATCCGAGCGGTATTTATTTCAATTCCTACAAAAATAATGAAAATGCATCAAAGTAACATAAAAACATGTAAAAATAACTAAAAACTAATTTATGTAGAAATAAGATAAAAATATATAAAAACCACATAAAATACCTAAAGACTTGCAAATTATCAAGGCCAAAAGTACCCAAATTGTGTGAATAAAATACATTCATCAATAGTGCACCTGCAAAGGAGACGCTGTAGTCTCTGAAGCTCGTGTGCAGCGCGTCCATGCGGCGCTGCAGGCGGCGCATCTCGTGCTCATGTCCACCGACTCCCCCCTGCTGCACTGGCGGTGCAGGCACGTCCTCCTTACTGGCCTCCTCCTCCTCATCAGCAATAATAAAACCCAACCCATTAGGCCGGGACTCTCCACCGCGCCATACATTGTACTTTCTGATCGTGGCGCTGTCAATGTCCCGCATGGGCAACTGGAGGGTCTCCTCGCCCCATTCCACCTTCGCCGCAAGACAGAGGCGTGTGATTATCGAAGTGTGTGGAATGGCACCGGATGTGACAGCACGCATGAAACGAAGCATGGAGTGGTGAATGATGTAACCCACGTCAATGCTCCCCCCACACAGAATGCGGTGTAAGAGAACCGCTCGGTCCCGGGTCACATCCTGATGATGGGTGGTCAGCAGTATACTCGCGCAGATGAAGGCGTACCATGCCTTGGCATATCTGTTTAGCGCGGTCTGAGGGAAGTGGACCTTCTGAGTGGTGCCCGGCTGAGTCCTCCATTGAGTGCCCAGCTGGCACATCTCCCGCACCAAAGTATCGAGATCAGTCTCGAAGCGCTCATGTAACACCTAGTTGGTGGCCTCAGCAGTAGTAGACGACAGGCGAAAAAGCTCGTTGATTGCCTGCGCGGTGTAGGAGACTTGCTTACCCCAAACGAAGGCGATGCCATTTTGAGTCTCACGGACACTGGCATAGAATTCCCGAACAATGGCCATCGGGGTGGACCTTGGGGTCTCGATGAAAAGCAACCAGCCTAGACGCCGGATTTGGTCCAGAATTCGTCCATCCTGTGTCTTGGGCTTCAAACCCCTTTCTGGTATTAATGATTTGACGCTCAACACCTCCCAGTAGTAGTGTTGGGCTGAGAGATTGACAAACTTGGTGGCATCCAGAGTGTTGATGCCACCACCCGCAGATTCGGATTCGCTGCTAGATGAAGAAGAAGGTTGGGGTGTGCGTGCACGCTTCGGCATGATTGAATGTGGTTAGGGTTTGGTGAAGAGATTTAATGTAACTAGGGTTTGGTGAAGAATGGCAAGGGTTAAGGGGAGAGGGTTTTCGTGTTTGCTTCTGCTGCTTGAGAGTGTTTAGGTTTAGGGTTTATGATTTGTGATGTGACTTGACTGATGGGGACGTGCCTTTATATATAAAAAAAATTCCAGCGAGGGGCGCAGCTGCGCCATAGTTGTACTGTTAAGGGGGCGCAGCTGCGCTGATGCTCAGTTGTGGGGCATGCTGATAAACCCCGACGCAGTTGCGCACCGGATGACTAGAGGTACGGCGCAGCTGCACCGGCCTTCTAACTCCCTGGATGATTTTTTTTTTTTTGAAAACACACTTGACAAATATTAAATTTCCCGGTGAAAAACTCAATTCTTATAAATATCCAACATCTCTAAAAAAATGAACGGAATTCTTAATTCAAACTTGCAAACTTACAAACGATGCATACGCAATGCATTGTAAACTATGCACCCCCAAACTTAAAGTCTGTTTAAGTCATACGGTTGAAAGCGCGATTAGACACCTGAAAAGCAAACAAACATGTTAAAATGAAATCATACAAACTAAATTATAATCACACAAGAATAACAAGTAATAATAATAATTTCGGGTTGCCTCCCGAGAAGCGCTTTGGTTTAAAGTTGGTTAGCTCGACTATCCATTGGTGCTCAGTCCATGGCTAGGACAACTGAGGATTCTTGGCGATCGACTTCGCCTCCCCAATAGTGCTTCAGCCGTTGGCCATTCACCTTGAACGGTTGCTCACTGTCCTTTCCAATTATTTCGACGGCCCCGTGTGGGAATACAGCTGTGATGGTAAATGGACCCGACCATCGGGATTTGAGCTTTCTCGGGAATAATTTGAGCCTGGAGTTGAATAGCAAGACCGCTTGGCTAGGTTCAAATTTTCTCTCAATGATTTTACGGTCGTGCCACCTCTTTACCTTCTCCTTGTAGAGTTTAGAATTCTCATAGGCTTGTAAATGAAACTCATCAAGTTCATTTAGTTGTAGAAGTCTCCTCTCTCCCGCTGCAGATGGGTCAAAATTCAACTTTTTGATTGCCCAATAGGCTTTGTGCTCTAGTTCAACCGAAAGATGACAAGCTTTGCCATAGACCACATGGTATGGGGACATGCCGAGGGGTGTCTTATAGGCAGTTCTATATGCCCATAATGCTTCATCTAGCTTCAATGACCAGTCTTTTCTAGAAGGATTAACAATCTTTTTCAGAATTCTCTTGACCTCTCTATTTGAAACTTCGGTTTGCCCATTTGTTTGTGGGTGGTATGCCATGGCCATTCTGTGCCTCACTCCATATTTAGCCAGGAGGGCTGTGAACTGTTTGTTGCAGAAATGACTGCCCTCATCACTAATTATAGCTCGTGGAGTGCCAAACCTAGTGAAAATGCTCTTTTGTAAGAACCTAAGAACCACCTTAGCATCATTGGTAGGTAAAGCCAAAGCCTCCACCCATTTGGACACATAGTCAACCGCAAGAAGGATATAGAGATTGTTGCAGGATGACGGAAATGGTCCCATGAAGTCTATGCCCCATACGTCAAAGATCTCCACCTCCAAGATTACATTTAGAGGCATTTCATTGCGGTTGGAGATGTTGCCCACCCGTTGGCATCGATCACAATTCTTTATAAATTGATGGGCATCTTTGAACAAAGTGGGCCAATAGAACCCAGTCTGGAGTACTTTGGCTGCGGTTCTCTGCGTTCCATAATGGCCGCCATACAAAGAAGAATGACATACATGTAATATACTGGTAGTCTCGACATCGGGAATGCACCTTCGGATCACAAGATCTGTACATTGTTTGAACAAGTAAGGCTCGTCCCACATGTATCTCTTTGCATCATGCAAAAGTTTCTTCTTCTGCTGAGAAGTTAGGTCCGGTGGTAGTACATGACTCACAAGATAGTTAACAATGTCAGCGAACCAAGGGATCTAAGATGTGATTGCAAATAGCTGTTCATCAGGGAAGCAATCGTTTATTTCAACTTTCTCTTTACTCTCCATATCCGGATTGTCTAATCTGGACAGATGATCAGCAACTAGATTCTCCGTGCCTTTCTTGTCCTTTATTTCCAAGTCAAATTCTTGGAGCAAAAGGATCCACCTGATTAACCTTGGTTTGGCATCTTTCTTTGAGATCAAATACCGAATTGCTGCATGATCTGTGTACACTACTACCTTTGTTCTAATGAGATAGGACCGGAACTTGTAGAATGCATAAACAACAGCGAGTAATTCCTTCTCGGTGGTGGTGTAATTCATTTGGGCCTCTGAGAGTGTCTTGCTGGCATAGTAAATTGTATGTAGAACCTTGTCTCTGCGCTGACCCAATACCATGCCCACAGCGTAATCACTAGCATCACACATAAGCTCAAATGGAAGAGACCAATCCGGTGCCACTATCACATGTGTTGTTGTCAACTTCTTTTTCAACAACTCAAAGGCTGATAAGTAATTTTCATCGAATATGAACAGGACATCCTTTTCCAATAGATTGCACAGGGGTTTTGTGATTTTGGAGAAGTCTTTGATAAATCTCCGGTAGAACCCAGCATGGCCCAAAAAACTTCGAACTCCCTTTACAGAAGTTGGTGGAGGCAATTTCTCGATGGTTTCTAATTTTGCTTTATCCACCTCCAAACCTTTTGCTGAGACTTTGTGACCCAAGATTATTCCTTCCTGAACCATGAAGTGACATTTCTCCCAATTAAGCACAAGGTTTGTTTCCACGCATCTCTTCAGTACCATGATCAAATTCTCTAGACAGCTGTCGAAGGAATTTCCAAATACTCATCCATGAAATCCTCCATGTTGATTTCTACCATGTCAGAAAATATTGCCATCATGCACCGTTGAAATGTGACTGGAGCATTACATAGACCGAAGGACATTCGCCTGAAAGCAAAAGTTTCATATGGGCAAGTAAAAGTTGTCTTCTCTTGATCCTCTAGAGCGATGGCAATTTGATTATAACCAGAATATCCGTCAAGTAAACAGTAGTATTCATGCCCTGCCAATCTGTCCAACATTTGATCTATGAATGGAAGTGGGAAGTGATCTTTCCTCGTGGCTTTGTTGAGCTTTCGATAGTCCATACAGACTCTCCATCCTGTGACTGTTCGAGTTGGTATCAACTCATTGTTCTCATTTCTCACCACAGTTATTCCTCCCTTCTTTGGTACACACTGCACAGGGCTCACCCACGGACTGTCAGAGATGGGATAGATGATCCCGGCATCTAGCCATTTTAGAATTTCCGCTTTCACCACCTCTTTCATGATGAGATTCAGCCTTCTTTGATGTTCTATGGTGGGCTTGCTGTCATCTTCCATCAGAATCTTGTGCATGCAAAATGAGGGGCTGATTCCTTTTATATCAGCAATGGTCCATCCAATAGCCCCTTGGAATTCTCGAAGGATTCTTATCAGCTTGCCTTCCTGTAAAGAGGTTAGTGCAGAAGAAATAATGACAGGTAATGTATCTGAAGTTCCTAGATATGCATACCTGAGGTGATTTGGCAAGGGCTTTAGCTCAAGTTTAGGAGGTACCTCTCTAGATGGTTTCAAATGAGATGAGGAATCATTAGAGCTTCTCAAGGGCTCAATTGGTACCTTGAACTTTGCCATCCTGGGTATTGCATCTAGAAAATGAACATACTCACAGTTTTCGGGCTCTCCCAAGTCGACGTCTCCTGTCAGTGTCATCTCAAGCAAGTCACTACGTGTGGTTTTCATGAATTCCTTGGTCACTGCACTTTCAATGATATCTATTCCGAAACAATCTTCCTCTTCAGTTGGGAATTTCATGGCTTTAAAGACATTAAAGGTGACTTCTTGGTCTTGAACCCTCATTGTCAATTCTCCCTTTTGCACATCAATGAGAGTTCTCCCGGTAGCTAAAAATGGCCTCCCAAGTATGATGGGAATATCCTTGTCCTCCTTGAAGTCTAGGATTATGAAGTCAGCTGGGAATATGAACTTATCATCTTCCACAATTCCTCTCGGGTATGTGACTGAACGATCTGCTAGCTGAAGAGAGACATTTGTTGGCTTGGGTGCTGGTAATCCCAACTGAGTAAAGACAGACAATGGTATGAGATTAATGCTTGCACCAAGATCACATAAGCATTTCTTGAATGACAGGTCTCCAATGGTGCAAGGAATAGTGAAACTGCTCGGATCCTTCAACTTTGGAGGTAACTTTCTCTGTAATACCGCACTGTATTCCTCTGTCAAAGCTACAATTTCAAAATCTTGCAATTTCTTCTTCCTTGACAGAATCCCCTTCATGAACTTGGCATAGCTTAGCATTTGTTCTAAGGCTTCTGCAAATGGTATGTTGATTTGAAGCTGTTTGAAAACCTCAAGAAACTTAGAGAATTGTTTGTCCATTTTCTGCTTTTGCTGCCTCTAAGGGTACAGAACTGGTGGATAATATCTGGTGGGATGGGGTTAAGTCTTCTCTGTGTTTTTTATTGATGTGGGCTCAGATTTCTCAATGCTATCCTCCTCTCCAAAAATTTCAGCAGAGTCAACTTCTGGGGAAGGGCACAGCTGCGCCGGCTCCCCTTGCACAATGGGTGCAGCTGCGCCAGCTAGATCAACTTCAGAAGAAGGGCGCAGCTGCGCTGGTTTCCTTTGCAAACTGGGCGCAGCTGCGCCGGTTGGCAGAGTCTGCTTCCCACTTCTGAGTGTGACAGCTTGGCATTGCTCTTTTCCATTTCTCCTTGGATTGATTTATGTGTCGCTAGGAAAAGCCCCCTGAGGTCTATTAAATAATAAGCTGAACAATTGACTCATTTGATTTTCCAAATTCTTGAAACCTAATGCCTGGCCTTGCTCCAACTTATCAGTTTTGGCCATGTATCTCTCCAAATTTTCATTCATTTCAGCAACCTTCTTATCAGTAGCTGTGGCTTGTTGTTGACTGTGGAACCCCGGAGGATTGAGAGGTTTTGGAGCTTGTGGATAATCTTGACGGTTGCTCCAAGAGAAGTTAGGATGATTCCTATTCCCCGGATTGTAGTTGTTCTGATATTGATTTACTGGCCGCTGATAGTTGCTCACAAAATGCACAGATTCAGAATTGATGTCACATTGGTCAGAAGAGTGTGAACCTGCACAAAGCTCACAAATCATGGAAACTTGTTGTCCCTTTCCTTCATATAGGTTGTCAATCTTTTTTGACTATAGCAGATATCTGGGCTTGAAGTGATGTGGTTGTATCAACCTCTAATATCCCTGCTACTTTTGGTTGGCTGGATCTAGAAGATGGCCATTGATAGTTATTCGCAGCCATGGTCTCCAAAAGTTCATAAGCTTCGTCATAGTTTTTAGCCATGAATGCTCCTCCCGAAGCTGCATCAATATCTGCCCGTGTTTGAATATTCAACCCATTGTAAAATGTGTTAAGTTGCATCCATTGTGGCAAACGATGATGTGGACACTTTCTCAATAGTTCCTTGTACCGCTCCCATATCTCATATAAGGATTCCCCATGATGTTGCTCAAATAAGGAAATGTCATTTCTCAACTTAGCAGTTTTGGCTGGTGGAAAGAATTTTGCTAAGAATTTCTGCGCCAAATCTTGCCAAGTAGTAATAGATCCCGGTGGTAGTGAGTGTAGCCAACTCTTTGCTTTATCCCTCAATGTGAATGGGAATAACTGCAATCTCACTGCATCTTCTGAAATCCCACTGAATTTGAATGTATCACAGATTTCTAAAAAATTTATCAAGTGCTCATTGGGATCATCAACTACCATTCCCCCAAATTGGACAGAATTTTGGATCATATGGATAGTCCCTAGTTTGATTTCAAAGGAATTGGCTGTTATGGTCGGCTTTGAGATACTTGATTGCAAATCATTGATCCTCGGCGTAGCATAATCTCTCAATGCTTTTTGTGTTTCTCCCGCCATTGCTTGTGGTTGGTCTAGATTCTCCAGAGTATTTTCAGCACACTTCCTTGACTGTTGAACCCTTTTCTCAATGTTGTCCACAAAAGGCAATAGGTTAGGATTCTTCAATCGAGTATGTGACACCCCAAAATCCAGGTACTTAATTCCCACAGATTTGGTGCTCACTATCTCATTCGTTCACATTAACTACCCATAATATGACAATTAAATAAACTTAATGAATCATCTTCCCAAAATGGGTTACATCACCAAACTATTAAACAATCAAATCCCAGGTTATCTAAACCTTAATACATCAATGCGGAATAAAACATAATTTAAAACAAGTATTGTTACAAATAATCATCAAGAAAATAGCAGGTCGCTAGCTATTTATGCATCTTGCCCTTGCCTTTGCTCGTGGACGGCTCGTCCGACTTCTCAGTCTTAGCTGCAATGATTAGTGCAAGAGTGAGCAAACAATTGCTCACAAGTACGATAACAATAATATTCAAATGAAATGGATTTCAACTAAGGAATAATAATTTTCTGAATCTCAGTCAATAAATGATCAAAGTCTAAAAGCTCGTTTGAATATTTGATTCAAAGAAAAATAGATTTCAAAATTTAGAAAATTATATCTGAGGGTCACAAGACCTCGAACTATGTCCTAGGTTGACAAGTATTTCTACTGTAACCTTTAACAGTCATATAGACTATGGACCAACATCTCGTACTCAGGCCTTTGTACAATGTATTGTGCACAAACATTTTAACGCTGTCGCGTAAGTAATCCCCTATATTAGGGTTGTTCATCTCAGTTTATCGTCTGAATCCATACCAAAAAGGAAATTGCCTTGGAATAAGTATAGAAAATATTCTAAGTCTTTGAAATCGCTCATCAACTAAGGACTAGCTGAATCAATAAGGGTTTGCTAGTCTAATTCATCAATGGAGTTTGTTCAATAGAAACTATACTCGAAGTTTGAATAACAAACAATGATTGGAATAAAGCTTAAGTATATAATCATGATAGTAACCTTGCTTGAATATCAATAAGCTAAGGTCGACAAGCTCGCTCAATATAAATGAACTTGCATTGAATAATTTAACAAGTTAAAGGAAAGAACAACTTGCTCAACATAAAAATAATAAATTGAGATAAGGAACTTGCCTCAAGCGTAGATTACAAATTTAAGTAATTCACGATCCTTAAACAACCTAAACATTTAATTGTAAAATGATAATATAATTAGTCACAAAATTAAAAGCATTCTAAGCTTGCTCTTTTATCATAACATCTCATTTAGCATACCATAATCAACAAGTACTAGTTAGCAACCATCTTGGAAATTCTTTAGTCATTTAATACATTAATATAAGTTTATTTATTCATCATAACTTCCAAGAAAAGAAAACAAAATAATTATAAAAAAAAATTTTAACAGCAGTGTTTCTCGTCGGGGCGAGAAAAACTTAACAAATTCGTCGCCGGGGCGAAGTTATGCTTAACAAATTTGTCGCCGGGGCGACGCTGCCGCCGAGGCGAAGAAATCAGTTCATTTCTCTCGTCGGGGCGAGAGACTCAACTGTCGTCTTCCCCAGCTCGCGAACCAGTGAAAACTTAGGCCAAATTTGGCCAAATTTTCCGAATTCTATCATCCAGTATACAAAATAAATATACCCAGACATCATATATGATACAAAACATTTATCCAACATGTTTTCTAAACATTTTAACCATTCTAACACATAAACAACCAATTTAAAACCCAAAATTTCACTGTTAAACAATTTATTCAAGTTTTAACCATTTTCATGAAATCAAACTCTGTAAACTCATTTTTCAACCAATTAAAACCATTCTTCTTGCATTATTCTTATTTTTCATCATACAATCATAAACAATTATTAATTCACCGATTAATAACCAAATTGAATAATCAATTTTCATACAAATATGTCATATGTGAAATAAAGCTCTGTAAAACTAAGAACTCAATTCTAAAGTATGTTTTCATGAATTAATACCTTTAAATTAATTATTAATCATCATATAATCATCTAACACATGATTACTACCAATTACAACAACTATAATCAAATAATTCATATATTCTAGCAATTGAATTCACATACAGTAACTAAAACTATATACAGTAGAATAAAACCAAGAGGAAAAAGGAATTATACCTTCAATTGTTGTAAGAACTTGGTGAATTCTTTTAAAATTACAAGCTCTTTCTCAATTCTCTCTTCTCCACTCTCAAATTCTCAAGCTCTGCTCTCTCTTTTCTCTCAAACTCTGATGTTCTTCTTCTTTCTTTTCTTTTTACAACTGACGTACTTTCTTTTAAAAAAAATAAAACTGATGCAAATTAAAAACAAAAATAAAAACTGATACTTAATACAATAATAACGTATCATCAGTTATAAAATTTCAAAAGCCATAAGGCTTGTTTGGCAAATACTAAATAAAATAACCCATTATTTCCAAACAAAGATCATAGGGCCTGTTTGGTAAAACTGAATTAAACACTTTCTCATTTATTTTAATAAACCAATTTAACATATAGTTTAAAATGTCACACATTTAATTTAATTGAAATTATTATTAAATAAATTCAATTAAACCTTACTAACTTAAATAATAAATTTACTTAACCATTAACAATAACACCAAATGAATTATATTATTCAAATAAATCATTTATTCAAATAAATCTCTTCATCATCTAATTTAATCATTAAATTAAATTAGAATAAACATAACAAATCACATTCAAATACTATTTAACATTATTAAACTCAACATATACCCACTTCACCAAAACTTAATAAATTATTTATTTAACTCAATAAATTAATAAAAATATTTATATAACTCAATAAATATTTTTATTCAATCATAAAAATTGCATTCGTTACATCTTTCCCTCCTTAAAAGGATTCTGTCCCTAGAATCACAACGCAATTAAATCGTCCGTTACATTCTCCCCTCCTTACAAAGATTCTGTCCCCAGAATCGCAATATAAAATTAAACAAATAATTGAGGAAAATTTTGCATCATTATCTCTTCGAGTTCTCACGTTGCTTCTTCAGCACTGTGGTTCCTCCAGATTACCTTAACAGAAGGTATCACTTTATTTCTAAGTACTTGCTCCTTCCTGTCCACTATCTGAACAGGTATCTCTTCATAAGACAAATCTTTCTCAAACTGTATCGGTTCATATTCTATTACATGTTTATAATCAGGCTTATACTGTCGTAGCACCGATATATGAAAGACATTATGAATGTGGTCTAACTCGGGAGGTAAAGCTATTTCATAAGCCACCTCGCCTATTCGTTTCAGCACTTCGAAGGGTCCAATAAACCGCGGACTGAGTTTACCCTTTTTACCAAATCGGATTTTTCCCTTCCAGGGAGATACTTTGAGGAACACAAAGCTCCCGACTTCAAATTCGCGATTTTGTCGGTGTTGATCAGCATACTTCTTTTGCCTATCTTGAGCGGCTATCAATCTGGCTCTTATTACCTTGACAATTTCAGCAGTTTGTTGTACCAGCTCGGGTCCTAATAGCCGTCGTTCACCAACCTCATCCCAGCATAATGGAGTTCTGCACTTCCTTCCGTACAATGCTTCGTAGGGCAGCATACCGATACTAGCGTGATGACTATTGTTGTAAGCAAACTCAACCAGAGGTAAATGATCATCCCAGTTGCCTTTAAATTCCATAACGCACGCTCGGAGCATATCCTCCAACGTTTGAATTGTTCTTTCGCTCTGGCCATCGGTTTGAGGATGATAGGCTGTACTCATTCTCAACTGTGTCCCCAAACAAGCTTGTAGACTCCTCCAAAACTTTGATGTAAACCGTGGATCTCGATCTGATACTATTGATACTGGAACTCCATGCCTTGAGATAATCTCTTTGACATATAACTTTGCCAGCTGATCCAAAGTGAATCTGATTTTGATCGGCAAGAAATGCGCTGATTTCGTCAATCTGTCAACTATAACCCATATTGCGTCATAACCCTTCTGAGTAGTTGGAAGCTGTGACGCCCCCAAATCTCTACACTCCCCTGTAGCAGATATGGTGCTCATGTGAAACTATACATCTATAAATATTCATTAAAATATGACTTCTACCTATCCAAGATTCACAGTATCCCATAACAGGTACTAGTTCCGGCCAGAACGTTGTTTGTGTTTGGATACCCTCACTTAGATATATAGATTCATATCTTATGAATATCTCTTTCATATCAATATTTCCTATCTATCTGACATTCACAGTATTAATGATAAGATTGTCCATAGAACTGAGGGGCGCATTCCGGTAAAGATGGCACCTTACCGGCGCTCATTAAGTGTAACCCCAGAGCTTATAGGACTCTCAACATCATTTAGATACCCTCATTCAGATGTATAGTTCATATAGACACTGTATTTAACTTAATACAACTATTCTAAAGAATTTAAAGATCAGAGTATGACGCATTCTATAACATAAAGGATCATAATATATTACATAACATTTTGTTCGGTTACATCATTCGTTATACTAAGTTATTACAACAACAAGTCTTTAAAAGACTTAAAGTATTCAACAACAGAAATTAAAGCTAATAAGCATGACTTTTTCCCTTGTTAGTCCCAGACGTGCCAGGGATATCATTTACAGCTGCAAAAGAAGATATGCGCAAGAATGAGTTACAAATGCTCAGCAAGTTCATTTGAATATGTAAACACCATGTGTTTGATTTGAAAGATGTCAATGATGTATACTGAGGGTTCTGTACATGAACCATATATTTCATTTAGTTCTATCAGTCTTTAATACCTTAGAACCATTTGAGTTTTGGATATCTGGTAGGTGATCAGCCTCACCAATATCCTAGGAGTATGCATATCATCCTACCATTTGTGGTCAATATATTATCGACATTTATTGGCCTTCCTATGAAGGCATTTCCATTTACTCAGTATAGATGTCTTACCAAACAATTTGGTTTGACACAACAATTTAGCTCGAATAAACAATATATGAACAATGATTCATTTCGTAAGTTATACTGTACAAGAAGCAATAACTTCACAATAATTGATAGCAAGATGTATAATACTTGCTTAATATAAGTTGAGTAAGGTTAGGACACTTGCCTTAGCGTAGCTCACTCTAATTTAATACAATCGGTCAACGCACGTAGTCTACGTATACCAATAATAAGTGTTAGCACGTATATAAACATGTATCACGTTAATCTAAACAAGTTTCATTAAGGTTCGACGTTGATTCAGTATCTCGGTCGCGTCCTTAATGGCTAAACACATAGATTGTTCGATAAAACTTCATTTGGAAGTCTAATTATTAGCCTAAATAATTTAATTATTATTTATAATACTTTTAGAAGCTTGGTATTATTTTTAAATAATTTTCAGAAGCTTGGAAGTATTTTTAAATAATTTTATAAGCTTAGGAATATTTTTAAATGATTTAATTATTATTTAGAATATTTTTAAAACATTTAATATGTTATTTAAATGATTTATTTATCATTTAGAATATTTTTAGATATTTAAAATATTATTTAAATGATTTATTTATCATTTATAATATTTTTAGAAAGATAGAATATTATTTAAATGATTTATTTTATCATTAATAATATTTTTAGAATTTATTTTATCATTAGAATAATTTATTTATTACTTATAATAATTTTTAAAACTTAATTTAATATGTAAATGATTTAATTATCATTTAAATTAATTTTTAAATACTTAATATATTATTTAAATGATTTATTTATCATTAATAATATTTAAACATTTAATATTTTATTTAATTATTATATATAATAATTTTATTTACTTTAATATCATTTTTAAATAATTAATATAATTATTTAATAATTTAATATCATTTTTAAATAATTAAAACAATTATTAAATGATTTATCATAATTATTATTTAATATTTAATTAAATTAAATAATAATTCAGAATATATAAAAATATTAAAAATAAATTTTTATAACTTAAAAATGAATTTTCGTATTTATTTATTAATTATTAATAATTATTTATTATTTATTTATTATTTTATAATTTATTTAATTAATTTTTATTTTATTTTTATTAAAAATCCGTCGCTAAAGGGCTTTAGCGACGGTCTGCTTGCTTAGTTTCTTAGGTTTCTGGGTTTGGGTTGAAGACTGTCGCTAAAGGTGTTCTTCAATGAAGAACAGTTGGTCAATGTCCAGTTGTGACTTTTGACCTCAAATTAATTCCAACTGGTTTGATGTTTGTTCTTGATTTTTGTTTGTTGTTATAGCTAACATGGCAGTGTACAACGACATATCAAATTTCACCTCAAACTAAATTATATCATGCTCTAAATTTTATGGTCAAACTACCCCGTTCATGACTGTTCTTGAGTTTCTGGGCAACCCAGAAACTCATCCAGTCATAATGGTCAACGCGGTTTGACTGTTAATTTTTTCAACTTGTTGATTGTTTAGGTGTTTTAATGATTCAAGATTGTAGTTCATATAGCATACAACAAGTCTAAGCCAATAAATTACACAAAACATGTCATCTAGGTCATTTCTGGGTTGATCAAAAGTCTTGTCAGACACTGTCAGTGTGTTCTTCATGTTTCTGGGTTACCCAGAAACAGTCTATCATGGTCGGTCAATGGGTTTTGACCATTAATAACTTTCACCCTAGAGATAATTTATCCATTCTACAAGTCGGGTCTTAAAGTTAACATGGCATACTACTGATTCATGCTTTAAAACACATCAAACAATCATTTTAAGTCGATCAAAAGATCTGACAAAAAGGCTTGTCAGACTGTTCTTGACTGCTAAGAACAGTTTGAGTTTTTAGCTTGATTTTCATATCTAGATGTTATGTAAACATGTTTTAACCGCCCAGATCACTTAATAACACATTAACAAGTATTCCTAAACATCTAAAACACAAAAATTTTCCAGGCTTGAAGATCAAACATAAATTAGGGTTTTGTGCACCTTTTTCTTTAAAGTTTGATTTCTGGCTTCTGATTCTGAACTTGTGGTTGCTAGGGCTTGTTTAGGATGGTAATATAAGTGTTTAGGTTTACAATTTCGTAGGTTTGCATATCAGATGTCATTCTATTTATAGTGTCTTGAATTAGGGTTTCCTAGGCTTTATTTTCCAAATTTTGCCTCCAAAAATATCTAGGTTTGGGACTTGTGCTACTCAAGTCTGATCTTGGGCACCTACTTGTGCTGGAGTGTGTCAAGCACAAGCTTGCACACTCCTAGCTTCATTTTCATTGGCTAGGATTTTATTTTTGCTTTATTTTACTTACTAATTAAAATTAGATTATTGTTCATTATGTTTATAATGTTAATTTAAGTTTAATAATACCCTAATTATGGTTATATATCATAATTAAGGTTTTACATTTCATAAATTAGGGTTATTGAACCAAATTAGGGTTTTAGGGTTTCTAATTAAGGTTTAGGGTTTTCAATCATATAATCAGGGTTTTAAATCTTTCGTTTAGGGTTTAATTTAATCTTAATGATTCATATTTAATATTATGATTTATTATTTAAATCTTAATTATATTAATTAGGATTATTGTACAATAATTAGGGTTTTAATTAATCAATTCAGACAATTATTATCAATTAGGGTTTTCAACTTAGGGTTTCTATTTCCGTGTAACATTTTAAACCCTATTTAACTTATTTTAAAATTTTATCAGTTAATATAATATTATATTAATGTCGAAGCACGACAAAGCACTTCGTCAATTCCAAGCACGACACAGCAGCTTACAAAAATAATTTGCCGAAACGCTTCCCGATGAATTCGCCGGAAGCACGACAAATCATTTTGTCCGATTAAGCACGACACAGCTGCTGGGCGAAAAAATTTTATTTGACCTAATTGTTTAATAAAACACACAATCACATAATATCAAGTCAGAACAAGAAATTTCATTTCATAAACACATAATTTATATTTACAAATCTTATTATGGTTCGGAATATTACATTCACCCCCACTAATAAGAATTTCGTCCTCAAAATTTACAGTGCAGTCTATGAAAATAAATGTGGGTAGTTATCTCGCATTTTACTCTCGAGCTCCCACGTAGCTTCCTCGATATTCTGATTTCTCCAGATAACCTTAATCGAAGGTATCTTTTTATTTCGCAAATTTTGTTCTTTCCTATCCACAATTTCAATAGGAATTTCTTCATAAGATAAATCCTTCTCGATTTGAATGGGCTCGTAATCGATAACGTGTTTATAATCAGGTTTGTACGGTCGTAATACGGACACATGAAACACGTTATGAATATGTTCTAGTTCAGGAGGTAGGTCTACCTCATAGGCTACCTCACCTATTCTCCTCAATATTTGAAATGGCCCAATAAATCTCGGACTCAATTTGCCTTTCTTGCCGAAGCGTATTTTTCCCTTCCACGGAGATACTTTTAAGAATACGTGACTACCGACTTCGAAATCTTGTAACTTCCTGTGTTGATCAGCATATTTCTTCTGTCGATCTTGTGACGCTTGTAATCTTCCCTGTATAACTCGAACTACCTCCGCGGTTTGTTGCACTATTTCGGGTCCTAGCATTTGCCGTTCTTCGACCTCATCCCAACATAAAGGCGTTCTACATTTTCTTCCATACAAGGCTTCAAAAGGTGGCATTCCTATGCTGGCATGGTAACTATTGTTGTAGGCAAATTCTGCTAAAGGTAATTGATCTTCCCAGCTTCCCTTGAAATCCATGATGCAAGAGCGCAACATGTCTTCCAATGTTTGAATGGTTCTCTCACTCTGACCGTCAGTTTGTGGATGGTATGCTGTACTTAGTCTCAACTGAGTTCCTAAATTTTTCTGGAGACTTGTCCAAAAATTTGAAGTAAATCGTGGATCTCTGTCTGATACTATAGAAATAGGGACTCCATGTCTAGAAATAATTTCATTGATGTAAAGTCTGGCTAACTGGTCTAGACTGAAGTTGATTTTGATGGGTAGGAAATGAGCTGATTTGGTAAGACGATCTACAATTACCCAAATGGCATTGTGACCCTTTTGTGTGGTTGGAAGGCCAACTACGAAATCCATGGTAATATGCTCCCATTTCCACTCAGGAATTTCTAAGGGTTGTAATAATCCACTAGGTTTCTGATGTTCAGCTTTAACCCGTTGACACGTTAAACATTTACTTACCCATTCCGCTATCTCTCTTTTCATGTTAGACCACCAAAAATTATGGCTCAAGTCTTTATACATTTTTGTACTCCTTGGATGTACAGCGAATTTAGAACTGTGGGCTTCATTCAGTATTTCGTCTTTTAGTTCTTGTACTGAAGGTACCCAAATTCTATTTTCGTATCTCAGTACTCCATCTTTATCCACTCTAAACTTAACATTCTTTTTATGAGTCATTTCTGCCTTATACTTCTGACATTCTGCATCAGTCTCCTGTAGTTCTTTGACTCTGTCCAATAAAGTCGAACTACCCTCGATGACAAATAACTTCTGGGTAGAGTTAACTGGAACTCTGATCTCGACCTCAAGTTTCTCAAACTCCTTTATTAATACCTCGTTATTAGTCATCACATTTAATTTCTCCTGGTTCTTTCTACTCAATGCGTCTGCTACGATGTTGGCTTTCCCTGGATGATATAAGATCTCACAATCAAAATCTTTTATCAATTCTAGCCATCTCCTTTGTCTCATATTTAACTCCTTCTGTGTGAAAATATATTTCAGACTCTTGTGATCTGTGTATATCTCACACTTCTCCCCGTACAAGTAATGCCTCCAAATTTTCAAGGCAAATACTACGGCGGCTAACTCAAGATCATGCGTAGGATACCTCTTCTCATAATCTTTGAGTTGTCTTGATGCATATGCAATCACTTTCCCATGTTGCATTAACACACACCCTAACCCCTTGTGTGATGCATCACTATAAACAATGAGGCCTCCGGTATCATCTGGTAAAGATAACACTGGTGCCATACTTAAACGCTTCTTCAACTCTTGGAAGCTTTCTTCACATTTGTCTGTCCAGACGTACTTTACCGTCTTTCGAGTCAAATTGGTTAGCGGGGTCGCTATCTTTGAAAAATCTTGTATAAAACGCCGATAATACCCTGCTAAACCGAGAAAACTTCTTACTTCTGTTGGAGTTGTGGGTTGTTCCCAATTCACAACCGCTTCTATCTTGGCTGGATCTACCGCTATTCCATTCTTGTCAATTACATGACCCAAGAACTGGACTCGTTCCAACCAGAATTCACACTTGGAAAACTTTGCATAAAGTTGTTCCTTGCGTAATATCTCCAATATGCTTCTTAAGTGTTCAGCATGCTCCTCATTTGTTCTCGAGTATACTAAAATATTATCGATGAACACTACGACAAATTTGTCCAAGCATGGTTTAAACACTCTGTTCATTAAGTCTATAAATGCTGTCGGCGCATTTGTTAATCCAAAAGACATCACAAGAAACTCATAATGTCCGTAGCGTGTCCTAAACGCTGTCTTCGGCACATCTTTTTTTCTTACCTTTAATTGATGATAACCCGATCGTAGGTCGATCTTTGAAAAGTATTCGGCCCCTTTCAACTGGTCAAACAGATCATCAATTCGTGGTAAAGGATATTTGTTCTTTATTGTTAACTTATTTAATTCTCTATAATCAATGCATAACCTTAGAGTTCCATCCTTCTTGTTTACAAACAATACCGGTGCTCCCCAAGGTGAAACACTGGGTTGTATGTACTTTTTGTCTAAGAGTTCTTGTAGCTGCACAAGTAACTCCTTCAACTCTACAGGTGCCATTCTGTACGGTGCCTTGGAAACTGGTGCCGTACCTGGCGCTAGATCAATAACAAATTCGATCTCCCAGTCCGGAGGTAAACCGGGTAAGTCATCTGGAAACACATCCGGAAATTCTCTAACTACAGGTATTTGTTCTAGCTTTACTCCTTCTTTTCGAGTATCTACTATATATGCCAAATAGCCTGTACAACCCTTCCTAAGCAATCTCTCTGCCTGCATTACTGTCAGACAGTGAGATCGTTTAGGTGAACAACCCCCTTTGAACACTATTTTTGACTCTGAAGCAGTCACTAGATTCACCCGTTTCTGCTGGCAGTCAATTATTGCATTATAATTCCCCAGTCAGTCCATTCCTAAAATTATATCAAATTCCCCTAGTTGTATAGGAATGAGGTTTACAAGAAACTTGTGTCCCTTAATCTCTACGGCACAATTCTTATAGATGGTTTTGACGGGAATTATCTCATTGTTTGCGATCTCCACATTAAAAGGTATGTCTAAATCTTCGCATGGTATTGACAATTTCTTAGCAAAGCTATTAGACACAAATGAACAAGTAGCACCAGAGTCGAACAACACATATGCATTTAAAGTGTCGATAGGGATGATACCTGTTACCACGTCTGGTGCAGCAACAACATCCCTTGTCGTCATATTAAACGTTCTTGCGGTTGGACGACCTGGACCTCCAGCTCCTGCTACTACCGGTTTGGGGTTATTGTTTGGGACTTGGGTTCCTCCCCCAGATTGGTTCCTACTCCTCAGGCAACTCCTAGACACATGCCCAGTTGCACCACATGTGTAACAAGTAACATTCGGGTTACCCTGACGAGTATTATCATTACTCTTTTTAGGACAATAAGAGAAATAATGTCCCTCTTGCCCACAATGGTAACAAGTAACCACTTTCTGGCGACATAACCCTAGGTGATTCTTTCCACATGTGGCACAACGACCCACCTTATTGTTATTGTTCTGGTTTCTGTTGTTGTTGTTATTATTGTAATTATTACCCCTCCTTACAAAATTTGTAGGAACAGTGGCATCCCACTTCCTTTTGTTATTATTAGTACCCCCTGTACTAACTTCTCCTTTCAACTTCCCTCATTCATTCAAACTTCTCTTTTCCTTATGAAATTTTATTAACGCTTCATTCTCGTTTTCAGCTATGATAGCTTTCTCGAGAATTTCAAGAAAAGTTTTCACTTGAAACACTGACAACTTACTACGAATTTGGGGTTTCAATCCCTCTTCGTACCTCCTAGTCTTCCTTGCCTCTGTATCAACCTGGTGTGGGGCAAACCTGGCTAATTCATTGAACTTAGCCATATACTGAGATACGGTAAGCTCTCATTGCTTCAATTCTAGGAATCGTATCTCCATACGATCCTGCATTGATTGGGGAAAATAATTTTCGAAGAATAGTTCCTTAAACCTAGTCCAAGGAATTATACCTTCACCTGCACGAATTTTGGTATTTTTCCACCAATGGTTTGCCTCACCCTTGAGGAAAAAGGTGGCAAAGATCGTCTTTTGATCTTCGCCAACATTAGTTATCCTGAAAAATTTCTCTATCTCAGTAACCCATGTTTGTGCTTCAATAGGTTCCGCAGCTCCCTTAAATTCCGGTGGTCCTACAAGTTTAAAGTCCTTGAATATTGTACCCTGTGGATTAACTGGGGTGGGTTGAGGTGGTGGACGATTTTGTAAGGTTTCTAAAAGGATATTTACTAATTGTTGTGTGGGATTTGGTTCGGTGGTCTCAGTTCGGGCTTGGGCTCTTCGTCCTGATGCCATGGTTCTAAAATAAAGAAAAACAAGTATAAATACAAAGATATGCTTACATAGAACTAACAATTTGATTATATAAACACAACTTGTATATAACATGCAACAACGATTACATAACCGACTAGTAGTTATACTACTACTAGTTATTACAAGGATTTCCTATTTTACAACTCAAAATTTTGATATCGTACTAAGTACAACACATAAACTTAAACACTACTAAACTGCGCTATCACGCATCCCCTTATCAGCATCTCGTATCATATGACCGACTACTGCTCTATCAATCATATAATCCTCCTTCTCCTCTTCCACCGGATACCTAAACACTCGTCGCTCTAGGCCATCAAATGTCGCCTTACTCTTCCTATTGGCTTTGTATGCCTGCATCTGTGCCTCCTATTTCTCCCTCTGTGTGTTCTGAAGGAGTATCCTCAAACGCCGAGTTGTATCTCGCTCACTCTCCAATAATCCTGCCGCTATGTTTGCCCGAGAGTTAGCAGCTTCTAACTCTACTGTTGACTGTTGTACCAACTCAATAACTATCTCTTCATGTCTTTCGACACTCATCATCTGGCCTGCTCCAATATCCTCCTCAGAATCGGGGTCTACTAACTGCCCATCTACAGGGTTCTCTGCCTCCTCTGCCTCTAATATCTCCTCGTCATGAATAAGCTCCTCCACCTCTGGGTCTTCATCCTCTAAATCTAGCTCAGGGGTAGCCGGCTCGTAATCAGGCACCTCATCGGGCTCACTGTCGGATAACCATCCTATGTGTTGGTTTACTCCTGCCATCCTACAAAAGAATTTTAATTTATTTAGTATTTAGGGGGAAACAAATTTACACATAAGATAAAGCTTTTAAGATTATTTTATGTATCATTAAGTATTTTACGGACTCGAAGACTATATTCTAAGGTATTTCCTAACTACCTTAGAGCTATAATCTACAGCTCTGATACCAACCTGTGATGCCCCCAAATCTCTACACTCCCCTGTAGCAGATCTGGTGCTCACGTGAAACTATACATCTATAAATATTCATTAAAATATGACTTCTACCTATCCAAGATTCACAGTATCCCATAACAGGTACTAGTTCCAGCCAGAACGTTGTTTGTGTTTGGATACCCTCACTTAGATATATAGATTCATATCTTATGAATATCTCTTTCATATCAATATTCCCTATCTATCTGACATTCACAGTATTAATGATAAGATTGTCCATAGAACTGAGGGGCGCATTCCGGTAAAGATGACACCTTACCGGCGCTCATTAAGTGTAACCCCAGAGCTTATAGGACTCTCAACATCATTTAGATACCCTCATTCAGATGTATAGTTCATATAGACACTGTATTTAACTTAGTACAACTATTCTAAAGAATTTAAAGATCAGAGTATGACGCATTCTATAACATAAAGGATCATAATATATTACATAACATTTTGTTCGGTTACATCATTCGTTATACTAAGTTATTACAACAACAAGTCTTTAAAAGACTTAAAGTATTCAACAACAGAAATTAAAGCTAATAAGCATGACTTTTTCCCTTGTTAGTCCCAGACGTGCCAGGGATATCATTTACAGCTGCAAAAGAAGATATGCGCAAGAATGAGCTACAAATGTTCGGCAAGTTCATTTGAATATGTAAACACCATGTGTTTGATTTGAAAGATGTCAATGATGTATACTGAGGGTTCTGTACATGAACCATATATTTCATTTAGTTCTATCAGTCTTTAATGACTTAGAACCATTTGAGTTTTGGATATCTGGTAGGTGATCAGCCTCACCAATATCCTAGGAGTGTGCATATCATCCTACCATTTGTGGTCAATATATTATCGACATTTATTGGCCTTCCTATGAAGGCATTTCCATTTACTCAGTATAGATGTCTTACCAAACAATTTGGTTTGACACAACAATTTAGCTCGAATAAACAATATATGAACAATGATTAATTTCGTAAGTTATGCAGAACAAGAAGCAATAACTTCACAATAATTGATAGCAAGATGTATAATACTTGCTTAATATAAGTTGAGTAAGGTTAGGACACTTGCCTTAGCGTAGCTCACTCTAATTTAATACAATCGGTCAACGCACGTAGTCTACGTATACCAATAATAAGTGTTAGCACGTATATAAACATGTATCACGTTAATCTAAACAAGTTTCATTAAGGTTCGACGTTGATTCGGTATCTCGGTCGCGTCCTTAATGGCTAAACACATAGATTGTTCGATAAAACTTCATTTGGAAGTCTAATTATTAGCCTAAATAATTTAATTATTATTTATAATACTTTTAGAAGCTTGGTATTATTTTTAAATAATTTTCAGAAGCTTGGAAGTATTTTTAAATAATTTTACAAGCTTAGGAATATTTTTAAATGATTTAATTATTATTTAGAATATTTTTAAAACATTTAATATGTTATTTAAATGATTTATTTATCATTTAGAATATTTTTAGATATTTAAAATATTATTTAAATGATTTATTTATCATTTATAATGTTTTTAGAAAGATAGAATATTATTTAAATGATTTATTTTATCATTAAAAATATTTTTAGAATTTATTTTATCATTAGAATAATTTATTTATTACTTATAATAATTTTCAAAACTTAATTTAATATGTAAATGATTTAATTATCATTTAAAATAATTTTTAAATACTTAATATATTATTTAAATAATTTATTTATCATTAATAATATTTAAATATTTAATATTTTATTTAATTATTATATATAATAATTTTATTTACTTTAATATCATTTTTAAATAATTAATATAATTATTTAATAATTTAATATCATTTTTAAATAATTAAAACAATTATTAAATGATTTATCATAATTATTATTTAATATTTAATTAAATTAAATAATAATTCAGAATATATAAAAATATTAAAAATAAATTTTTATAATTTAAAAATGAATTTTCGTATTTATTTATTTATTAATAATTATTTATTATTTATTTATTATTTTATAATTTATTTAATTAATTTTTATTTTATTTTTATTAAAAATTCGTCGCTAAAGGGCTTTAGCGACGGTCTGCTTAGTTTCTTAGGTTTCTGGGTTTGGGTTGAAGACTGTCGCTAAAGGTGTTCTTCAATGAAGAACAGTTGGTCAATGTCTAGTTGGGACTTTTGACCTCAAATTAATTCCAACTGGTTTGATGTTTGTTCTTGAATTTTGTTTGTTGTTATAGCCAACATGGCAGTGTACAACGACATATCAAATTTCACCTCAAACTAAATCATATCATGCTCTAAATTTTATGGTCAAACTACCCGTTCATGACTGTTCTTGAGTTTCTGGGCAACCCAGAAACTCATCCAGTCATAACGGTCAACGTGGTTTGACTGTTAATTTCTTTCAACTTGTTGATTGTTTAGGTGTTTTAATGATTCAAGATTGTAGTTCATATAGCATACAACAAGTCTAAGCCAATAAATTACACAAAACATGTCATCTAGGTCATTTCTGGGTTGATCAAAAGTCTTGTCAGACACTGTCAGTGTGTTCTTCATGTTTCTGGGTTACCCAGAAACAGTCTATCATGGTCGGTCAATGGGTTTTGACCATTAATAACTTTCACCCTAGAGATAATTTATCCATTCTACAAGTCGGGTCTTAAAGTTAACATGGCATACTACTGATTCATGCTTTAAAACACATCAAACAATCATTTTAAGTCGATCAAAAGATCTGACAAAAAGGCTTGTCAGACTGTTCTTGACTGCCAAGAACAGTTTGAGTTTTTGGCTTGATTTTCATATCTAGATGTTATGTAAATATGTTTTAACCGCCCAGATCACTTAATAACACATTAACAAGTATTCCTAAACATCTAAAACACAAAAATTTTCCAGGCTTGAAGATCAAACATAAATTAAGGTTTTGTGCACCTTTTTCTTTAAAGTTTGATTTCTGGCTTCTGATTCTAAACTTGTGGTTGCTAGGGCTTGTTTAGGATGGTAATATAAGTGTTTAGGTTTACAATTTCGTAGGTTTGCATGATCAGATCTCATTCTATTTATAGTGTCTTGAATTAGGGTTTCCTAGGCTTTATTTTCCAAATTTTGCCTCCAAAAATATCTAGGTTTGGGACTTGTGCTACTCAAGTCTGATCTTGGGCACCTACTTGTGCTGGAGTGTGTCAAGCACAAGCTTGCACACTCCTAGCTTCATTTTCATTGGCTAGGATTTTATTTTTGCTTTATTTTACTTACTAATTAAAATTAGATTATTGTTAATTATGTTTATAATGTAAATTTAAGTTTAATAATACCCTAATTATGGTTATATATCATAATTAAGGTTTTACATTTCATAAATTAGGGTTATTGAACCAAATTAGGGTTTTAGGGTTTCTAATTAAGGTTTAGGGTTTTCAATCCTATAATCAGGGTTTTAAATCTTTCGTTTAGGGTTTAATTTAATCTTAATGATTCATATTTAATATTATGATTTATTATTTAAATCTTAATTATATTAATTAAGATTATTGTACAATAATTAGGGTTTTAATTAATCAATTCAGACAATTATTATCAATTAGGGTTTTCAACTTAGGGTTTCTATTTCCGTGTAACATTTTAAACCCTATTTAACTTATTTTAAAATTTTATCAGTTAATATAATATTATATTAATGTCGAAGCACGACAAAGCACTTCGTCAATTCCAAGCACGACACAGTAGCTTACAAAAATAATTTGCCGAAACGCTTCCCGGTGAATTCGCCGGAAGCACGACAAATCATTTTGTCCGATTAAACACGACACAGCTGCTGGGCGAAAAAATTTTATTTGACCTAATTGTTTAATAAAACACACAATCACATAATATCAAGTCAGAACAAGAAATTTCATTTCATAAACACATAATTTATATTTACAAATCTTATTATGGTTCGGAATATTACAGAAGCCCTACCACGAAGTCCATCGTGATATGCTCCCACTTCCATTCTGGTATCTCCAAGGGCTGTAGCAAACCACTTGGTCGTTGATGCTCCGCTTTAACTCTCTGACAAGTGAGACACTTCGCAACACACTCAGCAACCTCTCTTTTCATGTTTGGCCACCAAAAATGTTGACGAAGATCCTGGTACATCTTTGTGCTTCCCGGGTGAACCGAAAATCGTGAACTGTGAGCTTCGTTCAAAATCTCCTCTTTGATTGCCAATACCGACGGTACCCAGATTCTGCCTTCAAATCTCAGCAACCCTTCAGTATCGATTTTATATTTAAGTTCTTCTCCCTCAAGCACTTTTTGCCGAATCTTATCACATTCCACATCGTGAAGTTGCGCTTCCTTGACTTTTTCTACCAAAGTTGGTTGGGTTTCCATCTGGAACAATTTTTCATTAGGCTCTGCCAGACTCTTCACCTCTAACTCCAATTTAGCCATTTCTGCTACGAGCTTCTCTTGATCAGTTAACATAAACAGTTTCTTCCGACCTTTTCTACTCAAAGCGTCGGCAACCACATTAGCCTTTCCCGGATGGTATAGAATTTCACAATCATAATCTTTGATCAATTCTATCTATCTTCTCTGCCGCATATTCAAATCCTTCTGCGTGAAAATATACTTCAGACTTTTATGGTTTGTATATATTTCACACTTCTCCCCATAGAGATAGTGCCTCCAAATTTTTAGAGCAAACACCACAACTGCTAACTCCAAATCATGGGTCGGATACCCTTTTTCATAGTCTTTTAGTTGGCGCGATGCATATGTAATAACTTTACCATTTTGCATCAACACACAACCAAGTCCTTTATGTGATGCGTCACTGTACACCACAAAATTTCCTGTATCATCTGGTAAAGACAACACAGGTGCCGAACTTAGTCTCTTCTTTAGTTCTTGGAAACTCTCTTCGCACTTCTCCGTCCAAACAAACTTCACTAATTTCCTTGTTAAATTCGTCAACGGAGTGGCGATTCTGGAAAAATCTTGAATAAAACGTCTGTAGTATCCTGCCAAACCTAGGAAACTCCTCACTTCTGACGGTGTCTTCGGCTGATCCCAGTTCATGATAGCTTCTACTTTCGCTGGATCCACCGAAATCCCGTCTTTATCAATAACATGCCCAAGGAATTGCACACGTTCCAACCAAAATTTGCACTTTGAAAATTTTGCATACAATTTCTCCTTCCTTAACGCCTCCAACGTCACCCTTAAATGTTCCACGTGTTCTTCTTGAGTTTTGGAGTAGACCAGAATATCGTCTATAAATACCACTACAAATTTATCCAGGAATGGTTTGAATACTCTATTCATTAAGTCCATGAATGCTGCATGCGCATTCGTTAAACCAAATGACATAACCAAAAACTCATAGTGACCATATCTGGTTCAAAACGCCGTCTTTGGTATGTCTTCTTTTCTCACCTTCAACTGATGGTACCCACTTCGTAAATCTATCTTCGAAAAATATCTCGCTCCCTTCAATTGGTCAAACAGGTCATCAATCCTTGGTAACGGATACTTGTTTTTGATCGTGACCTTGTTCAACTCTCTATAATCAATGCAAAGACGCATCGACCCATCCTTCTTCTTAACAAACAATACCGGCGCTCCCCACGGTGAAACGCTCGGTTGGATATACTTCTTATCCAGCAATTCCCGTAATTGCACCATTAACTCCTTCATTTCTACCGGAGCCATTCGATACGGGGCTTTCGATATAGGGGTCGTTCCCGATGCTAAATCAATTACAAACTCGATTTCCCTATCTGGCGGTAATCCTGGTAAATCATCAGGAAACACGTCTGCAAAATCCTTAACTACTGGTATCTCCTCCAGTTTTGCACCCACCTTTCGGGTATCAACTATGTAGGCTAGATATCCTACACATCCTTGTCTCAACATCTTTCTGGCCTGCACCATCGTCAGACAACTCGTTTGTCTAGGCGACTTGCTGCCATAAAACACTACCTTTGACGGAGTCATAAGGTTTACACACTTCTTTTGACAGTCAATAACTACCCCATGGTTGAACAACCAATCCATTCCCAGAATGACGTCAAACTCCCCAAGACGAATTGGGATCAAGTTTACTGTCATCACATGACCCTTAATTTCTACCTGACAGTTCTTGTGGACAAACTTAACAGGAATCACCTCCCTATTCGCAATTTCTATATTCAAGGGGTAATCTAACTCTTCCTGAGGTAACCCTAATTTCTTAGCAAAATCATCGGATATAAATGAGCAAGTAACACCCGAGTCAAACAATACATAAGCATTAACATTATTGACTGGAATGATACCTGACACTACATCCTTTGACTGCACAGCATCCTGCACCGTCATATTGAACATTCGAGCGGTAGGTCGGTTGGGCTGTGTGGGTCCTGTGATAGTCAGATTGCCTCCACCACCGCTGTTTCCCTTTCCTGAACTGGCTCCACCTGTAGTTGCTTTCTTAGGGCACTCCCGAGCAAAGTGATCCTTCGACCCGCAGATGAAACATGCTCCTTTCTTTGGATTAGGGTAATTCGGCGCGATATGCCCCTCCTGCCCGCAGTTGAAGCACACCCGCTTACCCTTCAAACAAGCACCCATATGGCTCTTTCCACAGTTGCTGTACACCTCCATCTTCTTCTTCTGATTACCCTGCTGACTTCCCGCAGAGTTACTATCATTCCATTTTCTCTTTTGACTATTGCCTCCATGGCTACCACTTGCCTTGTTTTCACTCTCATTCTTCTTCTTCCTCTGCTCCTGATTATACTTGGACAGAGCATCACTACCTCCTTCAGCGATTATTGCCTTCTCTAGCACCGCCGCAAACGAGTTCAGTTGAAACATTGAAACTCGGCTATACAACCAGGGCTTCAATCCCTGCTCAAACCTTCTGGCCTTCCGCTCATCCGTGTTAACCTGATATGGCACAAACCTCGCCAACTCGTTGAATCTCGCAGCATACTCAGATACCGTCATGGTACCTTGCTTCAATTCTAGAAACTGCACCTCCATCTGATTCTGAGCACTTGCCGGAAAATATGTCTCGAAAAATATCTCCTTAAATCGTTCCCATGGAATAATTCCTTGGCCACCTCGAGTCTTATTTGCTTGCCACCAGTAGCTAGCTTCTGACTTGAGCATGAATGTTGCAAATGCCGTCTTCTGGTCCTCGTTGACCCTAGTGACATCAAACACCTTCTCCATCTCCATGACCCACGTTTGAGCTTCAATTGGATTCATAGAGCCGTGATATTCCGAAGGTCCGACAGCCTTGAAGTCTTTAAAGGTCGTGGCCCGAGCTTGGGGTTGATTAGCAAAGGCTCCCGTTAGCAGATTCACCAGCTGCTGCATCGGATTAGTGTGGGCTTCTTCGTTATTGGTAGATCCCTCAGGGGTCTGTTGACGTGTTGGTTATCTTCTTGGCGGCATCTTACTGTTAAAAAAAATTCGCGTTATTAGATTTTTACTCAATTACCTAAACATTTAAGTCTTAACTTAAACATTTATAAACAATACTTAACACATAGCACATCTGAAAAACTTTCGCCTTTTATTCATTAACTGCTTTAAAGCATAATAAAGATAACTTCGTAGTTATTTACATCATCTATCCTGAAATCACAAAGTTCCAGGATTACATCATTATTCTATCCCATTATATAGAACTGGGATTAACAACTTATTAACTCATAAATTAACTCATAAATTTCATAATAACATAACTAATCATAATCTATGATGACATCCCACGACGCACAGCTTCCTGGCGTTCCTGCTCCATAATGCGTGTCATCATCCTTCGATCCATCATATCTGGATGACAATGAACTCGATCCTGAGCTCTGTCTATCGTGGTGTGAAAAATGTACTCCATCTCATCAATCTTATCCTTCTTTGATCGCACCTCACACTCAACACGATCTGCGCGATTAGCCTCCCTCAACCAAGCAGTCTCAGCTCTCGCCCACTTAGCTGACTCCTCTTTCAACTCATCTCGTACAATCTCATTTCTGGCTATCAACTGTCCTCGTCGATACTCAGACTGTGCTAACCTCTACTCAGCCTCTGCAAGACGTGACGAAAGGTCTTGGATCTCAGCATCCTTCTGCTCTAAAGTGGCTTGACGTTCCGCAGCCTGTTCCTCTAACTCCTCTTTTTCACTCTCTACATGAACCAGCTTCCACTCCACATCTCCAAGACGTATATCTAGCTCCTCAATCTCACCGTTCTTCTGCTCCAAAGCAGTCTGTCGCTCAGCCAGCTGCCCCTCTAACTCCTCCACTCTGTCCTGCAACTCTATGTTGTGATCATACACCTGCTCGTACATCTGAACACCCAAAGTAGACAGTGGTATCTCTTCAGGGTCCTCCTCTTCCTCCTCCTCAGGGTCCTCCTCAGGATCAATCTCAGGCTCATACTCGTGACCTGTAACTGTAATCAATGGGGATGGCTCCCTCTGCACTAGCTGCTCATGAACTACGTGAATATCTCGGGGCTCCTTCTCCCTAGTCTGGTTGGGCTCTCCTCTATCAGTCATCCTGACAACAAAATTTTAAGTTTTAATTACTAATCGATAATACTCGCGAGCACATAAGTTTGTTATCAAATAAGCACATAACACATAATCATTTTATTATCTTTTATGAATTTCCGTAATTCATTCCTTAGAACTCGATAAGAGTTTATCTTCTCTATATTCTCTATCTTCTAAAAGGCTACTACCCTAAGGTTTTCCCCACCTAAAGGTTCATAACCTATCGGCTTTGATACCAACCTGTGACACCCCCAAATCCAGGTACTTAATTCCCACATATTTGGTGCTCACTATCTCATTCATTCACATTAACTACCCATAATATGACAATTAAATAAACTTAATGAATCATCTTCCCAAAATGGGTTACATCACCAAACTATTAAACAATCAAATCCCAGGTTATCTAAACCTTAATACATCAATGTGGAATAAAACATAATTTAAAACAAGTATTATTACAAATAATCATCAAGAAAATAGCAGGTCGCTAGCTATTTTTGCATCTTGCCCTTGCCTTTGCTCGTGGACGGCTCGTCCGACTTCTCAGTCTTAGCTACAATGATTAGTGCAAGAGTGAGCAAACAATTGCTCACAAGTACGATAACAATAATATTCAAATGAAATGGATTTCAACTGAGGAATAATAATTTTCTGAATCTCAGTCAATAAATGATCAAAGTCTAAAAGCTCGTTTGAATACTTGATTCAAAGAAAAATAGATTTCAAAATTTAGAAATTATATCTGAGGGTCACAAGACCTCAAACTATGTTCTAGGTTGACAAGTATTTCTACTGTAACCTTTAACAGTCATATAGACTATGGACCAACATCTCGTACTCAGGGGGATCAGCCCTTTGTACAATGTATTGTGCACAAACATTTTAACGCTGTCGCGTAAGTAATCCCCTATATTAGGGTTGTTCATCTCAGTTTATCGTCTGAATCCATACCAAAAAGGAAATTGCCTTGGAATAAGTATAGAAAATATTCTAAGTCTTTGAAATCGCTCATCAACTAAGGACTAGCTGAATCAATAAGGGTTTGCTAGTCTAATTCATCAATAGAGTTTGTTCAATAGAAACTATACTCGAAGTTTGAATAACAAACAATGATTGGAATAAAGCTTAAGTATATAATCATGATAGTAACCTTGCTTGAATATCAATAAGCTAAGGTCGACAAGCTCGCTCAATATAAATGAACTTGCATTGAATAATTTAACAAGTTAAAGGAAAGAACAACTTGCTCAACATAAAAATAATAAATTGAGATAAGGAACTTGCCTCAAGCGTAGATTACAAATTTAAGTAATTCACGATCCTTAAACAACCTAAACATTTAATTGTAAAATGATAATATAATTAGTCACAAAATTAAAAGCATTCTAAGCTTGCTCTTTTATCATAACATCTCATTTAGCATACCATAATCAACAAGTACTAGTTAGCAACCATCTTGGAAATTCTTTAGTCATTTAATACATTAATATAAGTTTATTTATGCATCATAACTTCCAAGAAAAGAAAACAAAATAATTATAAAAAAAAATTTTAACAGCAGTGTTTCTCGCTGGGGCGAGAAAAACTTAACAAATTCGTCGTCGGGGCGAGAGGCTCGCCGGGGCGAAGTTATGCTTAACAAATTTGTCGCCGGGGCGACGCTGCCGCCGGGGCGAAGAAATCAGTTCATTTCTCTCGCCGGGGCGAGAGACTCAACTGTCGTCTTCCCCAGCTCACGAACCAGTGAAAACTTAGGCCAAATTTGGCCAAATTTTCCGAATTCTATCATCCAGTATACAAAATAAATATACCCAGACATCATATATGATACAAAACATTTATCCAACATATTTTCTTAATATTTTAACCATTCTAACACATAAACAACCAATTTAAAACCTAAAATTTCACTGTTAAACAATTTATTCAAGTTTTAACCATTTTCATGAAATCAAACTCTGTAAACTCATTTTTCAACTAATTAAAACCATTCTTCTTGCATTATTCTTATTTTTCATCATACAATCATAAACAATTATTAATTCACCGATTAATAACCAAATTGAATAATCAATTTTCATACAAATATGTCATATGTGAAATAAAGCTCTGTAAAACTAAGAACTCAATTCTAAAGTATGTTTTCATGAATTAATACCTTTAAATTAATTATTAATCATCATATAATCATCTAACACATGATTACTACCAATTACAACAACTATAATCAAATAATTCATATATTCTAGCAATTGAATTCACATACAGTAACTAAAACTATATACAGTAGAATAAAACCAAGAGGAAAAAGGAATTATACCTTCAATTGTTGTAAGAACTTGGTGAATTCTTTTAAAATTA
This sequence comes from Aralia elata, assembly GCA_034770075.1. Lineage (NCBI taxonomy): Eukaryota > Viridiplantae > Streptophyta > Magnoliopsida > Apiales > Araliaceae > Aralia > Aralia elata. Next base: position 60,649,527 of record CM068378.1, read on the forward strand.
CAAGCTTTTTCTCAATTCTCTCTTCTCCACTCTCAAATTCTCAAGCTCTGCTCTCTCTTTTCTCTCAAACTCTGATGTTCTTCTTCTTTCTTTTCTTTTTACAACTGACGTACTTTCTTTTAAAAAAAATAAAACTGATGCTTAAAAACAAAAATAAAAACTGATACTTAATACAATAATAACGTATCATCAGTTATAAAATTTCAAAAGCCATAAGGCTTGTTTGGCAAATACTAAATAAAATAACCCATTATTTCCAAACAAAGATCATAGGGCCTTGTTTGGTAAAACTGAATTAAACACTTTCTCATTTATTTTAATAAACCAATTTAACATATAGTTTAAAATGTCACACATTTAATTTAATTGAACTTATTATTAAATAAATTCAAATAAACCTTACTAACTCAAATAATAAATTTACTTAACCATTAACAATAACACCAAATGAATTATATTATTCAAATAAATCATTTATTCAAATAAATCTCTTCATCATCTAATTTAATCATTAAATTAAATTAGAATAAACATAACAAATCACATTCAAATACTATTTAACATTATTAAACTCAACATATACCCACTTCACCAAAACTTAATAAATTATTTATTTAACTCAATAAATTAATAAAAATATTTATATAACTCAATAAATATTTTTATTCAATCATAAAAATTGCATTCGTTACATCTTTCCCTCCTTAAAAGGATTCTGTCCCCAGAATCACAACGCAATTAAATCGTCCGTTACAGAGTATGCATACACTACTCAAGGGTACCTATGACAGTGTAGAAGAATATAAAATAGAATTAAGATAAGGACATATTTGTTTAACTAAAACTAATCTAATTTAAATTGATGATGAAAGTTATAAATGCAATTAAAATCCCCGGCAATGGCGCCAAAAACTTGTTGGGATATTTGTATGTATAATAAATATGACTCATACACGCAAGTGCACGTGATCCACAAGTAATATAAAGTAAGTAAAGTATCGATCCCACGAGGAATAGAATTGCATTTATGACTACAAACACCGATTTTATAATTATTTCGGTCTCTTTAAACAATTGATTACAATGATAAAATTATCTAATGATTACTAAAGAAACAAATAGAACAAATTATGATTGTATAAATACAGATTTTATGGGCTTGGGATTATAATTTCACTTATTGCAAACTTCGATTTTCATGCTTCCTATTGTTGTTAATTGATTATTATAGAATGTTGGTCAAGAACACAAATGTAAAATATGACCACCTCTCGATGCACCATATTCATATCACACTAAATCCACAATTGATAGAATAAATGTGAACACCCTAGATGACTAACGCACTATATCTCTATGTGAATTACAATCAAGAGGGTTTAAGCATAAGTTCTCAATTGGCCACATATGGTACTTCGGTATATCTCTATCCTAAGCACGAATCATAACTTCACGAGGAATGTAAAAAATTATGAACATATGCTAGCATAATCAGATCTCAATTTATACTTCCTTTCTCAATTCCATATAAATTATCACAGTAATTGGTGATCAAGAAATTAAACATTAAGTATAAATTATGCTAGACATTCATTTCATAACCGACTAGCAATAATAAGGAAGTATTTCAATTCTCAATAATGCAAAAGATTCATTATAATCCCAAGAATTAAATTTAGTTCATGATAACAATAGTAGAATTCATCATACACAATTGGTTTATCATCATAATTACAGAATAAGAAAATTAATCAAAAACAGAAAATATTCAAGCTCCCTATTTCCGTTCTGCAACTTTTGATGATTTTTCAAGTTGTGTTGATTCTTGATTTCTTGCTCCCAAGCTTCAATTCAGCATCCATGTAGCTCCATTCTTCAATTCCCGAGCAAAATTGATGCTCAGCTGGTGGTTTCAATGTTGGGACTAGAGAATGCAGTAAACTTTTCTAATTTTCGTGTGGGAGCGTGTCTCTCAAAATTGAATTCTCAATTGATTATATTACATGCTTAATTTGTCTTCTATTGACTTATTCTGATTCCCACTAATAAAGTTTTTGCTCCACTAATTCCTCAAAATCTGGCATTGCATAATTTTTGGTAGTGCTATTTCGCTGGCTGAAACGTGTCTGCATGGTTGGCTGGCGACAGGCGCAGCTGCGCTGGTACCCTTTGCAAAGGGGACGCAGCTGCGCTGAGGAGCATCGGCAGGAACAGGGGGCGCAGCTGCGCCGACCACAAGGCCGGGCTGGGCGCAGCTGCACCGGTTGCCAATTTGCTGCTGCACTGTTGTAGCCCGATTCCTCGATTCTCGTGTACTGTACAAGCAACAATTATTCATTTAGCTCCCAAACAACAAATGCATCATAACTCGTGTCAAATTAACCAAAAACTGTGCAAAAGCCATAGAATGCAAATAGTGAAGCAATACCGAAAAGAAGGAAAAAATGCATGAAAACATACTACGGAGCTACTAGTTAAGCAACAAATGAAGCAAAATAGTATCCAATAAGTAGGTATGAAACCTACTTATCAACAAGGTGGAAGAAAAGGGGACAACATCTACTAACCTCAAGAGGAATGGGGGTAGAGGCGTCCACCACCAAGACAAGGGAGGTAAAAATTTTGGCAAGAAGTTGCGAGAGAATTGCTTCATATGTAATGGACCTCATTGGGCGAGAGAGTGTCCAAAGTGCCAAGCCCTCAATGCCGTAATCACAAAGGAGGAAGCTACAATAAGAGCTCTTCAACTCTTCAACTCAGTGCAGGTCAGGCCTACTCCTCACCAGGCGAGTGATAGGAGACGAAGAGGCAACTTTTCAGGACAATGTGAGGCAAAAATCACCAAGGAATGATAGTGCAAAAGTTGGTGCTAAATCCTTCTCTGAATGTTATTGGTGTGGTGGTGGGGACCACTTCATTAGGAATTGCTCATAGTAGAAGACTTTGTTTGACATGATATCATCGAACGGTAGGGGCAAGCAACCTAAGGGAGCGTTGCAGATGCCAAAGTTGATCATGGAGCGGGATACCAAGGTCAAGAAGTCTGGATCCGACAAGAGCAAGACTACACGAAGAAAGGGCCTTCATTATGTCGACATGGAGGTCGGGGGCCAAGTTGTGCAAGCGTTGGTGGACTCAGAGGCCACGCATAACTTTGACTCCTTACGTGTGCAGAGCGTTGGGGCTCAAACCAACCAAGGACGAAGGATTGGTGAAGTCCGTCAATTCTGAAGAACAGTAAACCCATGGCATAGTAAAAGGGGTTGAACTACGCTTGGGAGCATGGATGGGAAAGGTCGACTTCACAGTTATTGACATGGATGATCACCAAGCCATCCTTGGAATGGACTTTATGAAGAGGCGTGATTCATCACTAATACCATATCGGGGAGTATTGGTGATCCACGGGAATAATGGGCGTGCCTCATGCGAAGTACCTTTGGTGCAACTGGGGGAAGGCACTAGCAAGTTACTTGGTGCAATCGAGTTCATTAAAGGGTCAAAGTTAACATATGGCGAGAAACTTATTGGACCGCGGACGTCCGTCGAAGTCATCAAGAAATGTCGAACACGGTACGAGGTTTAACACTGAAGCTCATGACGATGACGTTACGAAATTAGGTGCGGGAGAATGTCATGTCCCGCGGAAAGTTCTAGAGATTGTCCCACGCGGAAGCCGCACAGACGCTTATGTGAAGCTTACTTTGGGATAAGGATGTGGGCAAGTCTGTAGAACATTCTCCAGCATGGTAGAAGGCGCTACTTAGTTTCACATGGTTGTGGAACAATTCGGAATAATGAGGAAGTCTATGGAGTATTCTAGAATACTCAAGATAGTTGTAATATGTAGAATATTCTAGAATGGGTTTGGAAACTTCTAGAATATTCTATACCATTCTTGTATATTCTTTACTACACTAGAAGGTTTTAGAGTGTAGTAGAGATGTGTAGAACATGTAACTACCTAAAAACTTGTACATAGAAATTTCTAGGTACTCCATTGTAATTATAGGATCTAGAACCTTCCCATGAGGAGATGGGAAGATGACTATAAATAGGAGGTGGTCTCATTTGGGCAAAATATCAAATGAGATAGAATCCAATTCAAGATCATCCTAGCAAAAACATTTTCCAAGCATATTTGTAAAATTTTATTGTGTAATAAAATATTCTTTGTTTTAAAGTGCTCTCTTGTTCCTTTTCAAGATTTCTTATTAGTTCTCTTGGTATTTTACTCGGTGAAAGCTTTGCATAGCAATTTTCTTAGGAGATTATTATCTAAGATCGTACGGTGGAGTTTAGAATTATCTAAGTCCGTGACAGTCTGCTAGGGTGAATAGTAGTAATAATTCGATAAACGGTTATCAGTAATTTAATGTCATACAGATTTTTTTAAAAAATTACACCAGACCGTGCAGTCCCGGACCCGACCGGTCCTTCGGGCATGAGCCCGGTTGTACCCTTACATACTATCAATCTGATCATGCAGAAGTTCCAAACAAATCCTCCATTCGTCACAACCCCAACCCAACAGACCAACACGTGTTCGCAGTTTCTCTCTACATGAAGTCATCATTCTCTCGTCCTTCTCCTTCTTATCCCTTCTCTTCATCTCCATCTCCATCTCCATCTCCATCTCGATCAAACACCCACAACAATAAAATCCCCTATCTGTTTTCTATTTCTCTTAAAATTCAATCATCAAATGGATCTGGTGAACTCTGTTCTAGATTTTGTGGTTCCGCCGGCGAGCCTCGTGATGCTGGCGTTTGCATGGCCAGCTTTGTGTTTCGTTAACACATGTGAGAAGATTTACAACACCTATTTCAATGAAAATTTCTATAATATGGAGGGCAAAGTTGTAATCATCACCGGAGCTTCTTCTGGGATTGGAGAGGTTAATTAATTTTTAATTTCAATTTCTTAATTCTCTTTAATATTTTTCTCTAATTAATTCATATTTGGGAATTTTTTTTCTTTTTCCATTTAGCAGTTTTGAATATGTATGTCTAACGATCTGATTTATTGGTCAAATTAATCATCTCTTTTATTCAAATTTAAAAATTCAATTGAACTGGGCTGGTAAAAAGGTACAAACTTGTTTATTTTTTGTTTTTCGATATATGGCAAGGGGATTGTTATTTTTGGGACAGTTCTGTCATTAATTCTTTTTTAATTGCTTTTTAGTAATTTTTAATGAGGTACACATTTCCTAATTTCGGAATTGGAGAGGTTAATTTCTTATTCTTAATGCTCTTCCAAATTTATTTCTTTAATTTTCTCTAATTAATTCATATTTGGGCTTTTTTCCCCTTTAAATATGCATGAGAACTACTTCAACTGATTTTTGATTTTCACTGTCTCATGATCTGATATATTGTTCAAGTTACTTATCTCTCTGTTCTTAAAATTTTAAATTTCAATTGATTAATAATCTCTCTAGTTTAGCCTTGTTCATATAAAAATAGCCATGTAGGCAATTTATGGGGAGAAATTGAAGTGGGCTGGTAAAAAGGTACAATATTGTTTATTTCAAATTATTAATAGAGATATATGGTGTGTGGTGTGGGGTTGGTTATTTATTTTGACTTTTGACATTAATCCTTCCTTTTTTAGTTGCTTATATCTATATCTATGTTAGGTTAGATATTTTTGGAGGTGTTGGTCTCTCAAAATAAGATTTTTTTTTCCTTTTTTTTTTTGGGGGATTCTTGTTTTCCATCAACCCTTATTTATTTTTTGAACAGTTATACATGTTGCAAAAGAAAACTACCTGACAGTTTTTAAATTTAATGGGAAAAGTTACATTTATTATCTTTATCTACATTTATCTTATATTATATTTTTAAAGATCAATAAATATATTTTAAAAATAATTTACTATCACGTGCATCGTGCTCGCGTGCATACTAGTAATATACTAAGGGAATTGATATTAAAAAATATGGAGACAGGGCAATTGTTTTGTTTTGGACAAATACACCCTTGTTGTCAATAACATAGGGCAGAGATTACAGCAAAAATTGATAAGGATATATTTGTCAAAATAAAAACTTTTTCCATGTCCCCATACTTTTTGTTAATATCAACTCCCTGAATTAATGAGGTACGTATTTCCTATTTTCTGCAATTTCCAGATAAATTATGTTTCAATTTTTTTCCCATAAAATTAGAATTAGTTTTAAAAAGTTCTTTTTAAGGACTTTCCATAAGAGTGGTAAATAATCAAGAATTTAACAACAATTGAGTGATTTTGTTTGCCTAATTTGCAACTTCTCCCTCATTTAAATTGTCTTGAAAGTTCAATATATACCTGCAACATAACATTAGCCTCTGGAGTATGTTATTTACGAACACAAAAATATTTGAGGGGGAAAAAGGGGGAAAATGAAATTTAACAATTAATTGAGGCTTTCTTAATTATATATTTCTTCATTGTTCTTGATATTAGTAGCTTTAGAAGTGCAGATATATATACTTATGTTCATTAACATTCTTTTATAATTATGTACTTCCTCTGTTCTAAATTATAAAATTATTGTTAACTTTTGAAAGTCAATTTGAGACATTTTCAAACTCAAAGTTGAGATGATTCATTTAGATTGTTTACAATATTTATTGAATAAAATTAAAGGAATTCATGTCAAATTTGAGTATAAAAATGTCTTAAGTTGATTTTAAAAAGTCAATAATGATATATTTTGGAACGGCGTGAGTGTTTATTTTACTTCCTTTCTTTTCCTTCATCTATACCGGGGTCCAAACATACTCATGTGTTTACCCCCCCCCCCCCTGTAACACCAGCAAATTGCATATGAATATGCAAAGAAGAGGGCCAATCTTGTATTGGTTGCAAGGAGAGAGTTCAGGCTTCGAGCGATCAGTGAGAATGCAACACGCCTGGGCGCTAGGCATGTTCTTATAATGGCTGCAGATGTTGTAAAAGAAGAAGAATGTAGGAGATTTGTTAATGCGACTGTGAATTTGTACGGGCGTGGTAAGTCTCGAAACTTTCACTGCAAGGGCACATAACTAGTAATAACATGCATTTGATCTTGTAGTAGGATTGGACCCTATTCTAAATAGCAATGAAATTTGAATAATTTTTTATGGACATAAATAGCGAACCTGTATATTTTTATGTGTACATAATCCCTTTGTTGATGAACCAGGATTTACAACACAAGACAATTAGGCACATAATTTCGTCGCTAAGAACTTCCATTTTGTTCGTAACAAAATCATCTTGGTATCATTTATATTTTCATGAACAAAGAACTAGAAAAATAATTACTCAAATTTTGGCGCACTAATTAACTCTCCCTGATAATTTGTTACAAATAGAAGGCAATAATTCTACATTTTATGCTTTAATAAAGAATGCAAAAAAAAAAAACATACAAGCAGACCATGTCTGCTTGTCCTATGTATTTGTCAAGCTGTATTCTAACTTACAAGATCTATTTCTAAATGGAGACATTTGGCATGCAGAAGACAAAAGTGTTCCTTTTCAACCTGTATTGCTTGAATAATTAAGTTCATCCTTAGATTACATTTTTACAGTCCATTCCATTATGCTGCTACGGGTTGCCACAAATGTCTTCTATTATCAACAAAAAGGACATTAATAGGTTCCCTTATCTATTTATTTATTTATGTTCCATTCTGCAGTGGATCATTTAGTAAATACAGCAAGTTTGGGACATACTTTCTACTTTGAGGAAGCTGCAGATGCATCTGTGTTCCCGATCTTGATGGTATATTATTAGAGAAAAAAACTCTTTTAGGCAATTTATTATTTCATTAGAAAATTCAGGTGATAACCACCTCCGTGTTGATTTTTTACCAGTGTTTTTGGAATTCCTACTTTCAGGACATTAACTTTTGGGGAAATGTTTATCCTACTTATGTTGCTCTTCCTCATCTGCGACGAAATAATGGGCGAATCATAGTTAACGCATCAGTTGAGAACTGGTTACCTTTGCCGAGAATGAGCTTATATTCTGTGAGTAAATCTAACTGTTGAACTCAGCTGTATTTAAATATTCAGGAACTGAAACTGTACATTTAGCAATTGGAAGGCCAGAACCATTAAAAATAGAAATGATAACAAAGTAACCGAAAATACAAAAAAGAAAAGGAAAAGGACATTTTGAATCCATACAAGTTCTTAGATAATTTATTGCGAACAGAATCTACAACTTCTTTCACATTTTATCCCAAAACTTACATTATATATATATGTATATGTATATATGTATTTGTGTGGGATTTCTTTTAATGTTCTAAAAATCGTTAGGCGAACTTAGGTGGCGGAGGGGGCTGCCTAGCGCCTAGGCCGTCTAGGCAGTGCCTAGGCATTTCCCTAGGCGGACTAGAAAATAGGCAGTCTCATTTATTTATTTTTCTATTGTACATACTTGTTATACTATACAAATTATATAGTAGATATAGTTTTTAAAAATTTTATATGAAACATTACCAAAAATACAAACTTTTAATCATTTCGAGTATTGTAGAACTTCAAATTATAGAACTTCAAAGTAGAGGTCTGATTCTATCTAGCCTAGACACCCAGCCAAATCGAGGTGGTAGAGGACCGCCTAACACCTAGGCGGGGATTAATCAGACCTAGGCGGGAGTTTTAGAACACTGATTTCTTTTCTTATGATATTCATCCATGCCTATATATTAGATAAAGAGGTAAGATTTATATACATAATATATTAAAGGAATTGATATTTTCACAAGATTTCTCTCACATGAGTGTGGGACTTATTTACTATTCATTTTAGCATGACCTTGTGTAACTACCACTTTTGCTTTTAGAAATATCAATTCCCTTTATTTACTCAAGGTTTTTTTGTTAGGTCAGTTCCCTCGTTAAGTAGAAACTAAACCAGAGTCCGTCAATAATTATAACTAAATGAAAATATACACCAGGTCAGAGAATGAAACAACCCATTCCTTGAAATCAAGTTCTTCACTGTAAGAACTTGTTCCCTCGCAGCCTTACCAATTTCTATTCCATTTTGCTGGATTTCGTTATTTGGCACTGTAGAGTTCAACTTTTCAATTGGATTAGATTTAGCCTTTTATAACCCAAAGCTCAGAGTTCAGCTTTTCAATTGGATCCCATTGTTCTCCCAAATGCCTAGAGGGTGTTTTTACTAGCTTACATAATGAGATTAAATCTATTTTAGAATCAAATGTAGTAATGATGTTATTGCTTCAAATGAGGAGTATAAACAGATAAGATATTATTTTTGTTGGATGTTCACTTTTCTTCTTTTTGGCTATTTCCTTTTTCCTTTCTTCAGTTTATCGTGGATGATAGATATAGTAGTTGTAAACAAATTATTTATTATTTGTACCTATCAGTTCTGTTTTTCATTATATTCCATTATTGTGTAAAAATCAAACTTGTGACCCTTGTTTCTCATTGTATTTCATCGTTTAATGAGGAAGTCATAATCTTTGGTTCTTTTTGTGTTGGTAATGACTAGGCGGCAAAGGCAGCTCTAGTTAACTTTTATGAGACACTGCGTTTAGAAGTGAAAGATGATGTCGAAATAACAATTGCCACACATGGTTGGATTGGGACTGAAATGACTGGAGGAAAATTCATGGTAGAGGAAGGTGCAGAGATGCAATGGAAGGAAGAAAGAGAAGTAAGTTGTGTTTTGAAAAAAATAATGTCTTATATTGTTCGTTCATACTTGAGGAAGATTCCAAGTTAAATTTACTAAATCATCTTCTTTTATTCAAGGGAAATGATACGCCAGGATTCTTTATTGGATAAATAAATAAATACAGCCCGAGGAGGACATAAAAGCCTTGCCCCTATAAAAAGTCCCAATTGCGATACAAGTAGTGGTACCATAGAACGAATTAGTCATTTCTATAAGTAGCCAGACCATGAAAATCTTCCTGTAATATAGCTCGAATTGTAGCTAGACAAGTAGTGGATAAATCATAAGCCTGGATCATCACAAGAGTGACCATGTGATGCCAAACTGTCTTTACCCGGTTGCCTTGCCCGTTATGTTGCAAGTGTGAAGACGAGTGAATAAAAAGGTACACTCTGTTCCAAAATTAAAAGGTACACTCTGTTCCAAAATTAGATATACATTTCCAAAAGGATTAAGAAAAAATTTACATTGCCAAACATATCCCTAACATTTGCTAGAAATGTAGTAGGGATGCCATGGTAGTACTTAATCTATCTACTATATAAGTAATGGCATGATAGGAATTTCATATGATTTTATAATCTAAATATAGAAATGTATCTCTAATTTTGGAACGAATTAAAAAGAAATGTTTCTCTAGTTTTGGAATGGAGGTTATATTAAGTAGCACTAGAGATTCACATTCAACCACTTGGAAGGGATCTTTCTCTTAGTTTCCTTACCATGAGAGCTGGAGTATGCTATGGCTAATTCACTATCGCAGCTAAATATAGGTATTCAACAGAACTAATAAATATGCACTTGCAGGTTTCATATACTATGTTTTGTTGAAACTTGGAAGTGGCTTTTCTTTAAATATTTTTGACTAAAATACGGTTTGTACCCTAAAGTTTGTAGGGTTGTTGAGGTTTGCATCCCAGTGTTTAAAACGTATCTGAGTACACCCCAACATTCTTTTCAACGTTTTAACTGTTCAAAAGTGAGGGTGCATTTTATTTAGCGCAATGAACTTTGGAGTGCATTTTGTTGAGCTAAAAAGAACTTTGGGGTGCTTTTTGACCAGTTTAAACCTCGGAGGGTGCATTTTGTTTAGCATAAAAGATTCTTGGGGTGTATTTAGATACGATTTAAACATTGGGTGCAAACCTCAACTAACCTACAAACTTTGGACTTCAAACTGTATTTTAGTAGATATTTTTGAAGTGAAGTCCTGTGAAATGACCCTCAGTTTTGAATTTAATCCACCATTAAATGAGTTGATGGATTAATTTCAGTTATGTGACTGGGATCTATTGAAACATGATTGTCCGACCTAACTAAGGTTAATATTTGTTTGATTATGCTTTCTTCATCCCAGAATTAGAGTCCCCATTTTTTCATTTTTGTGCTTCCCAAAGTGAGTTGATGTTCCAAATCTGGGTTAGTGAAAGTAGTTAAACCTGGCTTTCAGTTACTATTACTGATATTATTTGAATTGAAATTGAAGTTTAAATGGAAACGGGCAACTTTCCTTAAACTACATGGTTTCCTAAAACAGGGCTCATTTTGGAAGGAAGGTAGAAATGTATTATGTATATGTAACGAATGTTGTGGTGTAACTTCAAGTTATAATGTTGTGATCATATCATTTAATTTCCTACAATTTTGTTTAAGGTACGTGCATCTGGTGGTCCTGCTTCTGGTGGTCTTACAGAGGAGTTCGCGAAGATGATTGTATCTGGGGCTTGCCGTGGAGACGCATATGTAAAATTCCCAAGTTGGTATGACATATTCCTTCTTTACAGGGTATTTGCGCCAAATGTTCTCAATTGGACATTTCGCTTGCTTTTTGCAAATCAAGGTGCAAGAAAAACTTCCTTTGTCGGGACAGGGAGACCTCTTCTGGAAGCCCCTTCCCCTAGGAAACTTCTTACAGGTCCTCCTACCGCCTCCCAATCCCGTCTTCAGCAGCAACTGAAACTGGAATGAAGAAGCTCAATTTTCTAGTTTTAGCAATTTTCAAATTTTGTTTTGTTGAGTTGTGTCGCCGTGGGATTGAAAACATCTTGAAAAACCATCACAAATTTTCATGGATTATTTCCTGTAATCTGTTTGACCTTGAAATATTTTGCTCGTCACAAAATATATAATCTCAATATTGCCAAAGAAGATTATTATTAAGCCCATGAAAAGAACTTAGGATATAATGAATGTAGAAGAAGGTTATTGACTTGAACAACTTCCAGAACTGTATCTTTTTTAGCACATCAGGTGTTATGCATTAGAACTCAATTATAACGGTAGGCCCAAAGGTGTACTGGAGAGCTCTAGCAGAATTAATTCTTCACAGAGTTGCTAGATATTTTTATTCACCTAGTGAATCGCGTTTGTCCTTGAGTTTCTAAACATGGTATTCTTAACGTATTAATATTTTAAATTTAATGCACCAAAATGCTTCTTATTGTTTCATTTATAGTTGAACAATATCAATATTTCAACTTAGTGATGGATGGTCAAAAAGCATTTATAGTTAAAAATATTAATATTTCAACTTAGTGATGGATGGTCAAAAACACATTTGTTTTTAATTATTTATAGAGCAATCAATTTTTTGAATTCAATTGAAATTTTTTTACAAAACTTAGTTTTGTTGCATTTAGATTTTAACTTTTAATCACTCATATAAAGTTATCGTATTATATTTTTGTTTATGTAGCGTATCGCGTGTACTATGTTTTTATTTATGTAGCGTATAGCGTTGTAGGTAACATGCTTCTACCTTTCCTACGGTGTTAGCGTTTTAAGCCTTTGCAACGCAAAAGTTGGATCTGATTTTTATGAAAGTCAGATAGGATATTGGGTAGAAAACATAAGTAACAAACACTTTTATCTTTGTTTGGCTAAACTTGCCTAGTCTTGAAGGACTGTAACGCTATCAACGACTCTCTTTCTTTCTGTTTGTCAATGCAAAGTCTCTTTTACTCTCTCTCAAGCTTCTTAAGAATACCAGTCTTATTCTCAATCTCTTAATCTTTCTTTGTTCTTTTGTACGTTCTCCATAAGTTCCTTATTTATAAAACTAAACGTGAGATTCCAAAATCAAACTCCTTCCATCCGTCCCTAAAAGGGTGATTAAAGATATAATTTTATTTTGTTTTTCATAAAATGATGAAATAAAGTACAAAAGTGAATGATAAATATAACATTTAGTAGATCCATTAGTATAAAACACTAAAAGTAATCTTGTGGGGCTACTAAGGATAAATTTAAAATTTTTTCTTTCCTCTACTTTTACTTTTCTTAATGCAAATTATACTTTACTCATCTTTTTGTATATATATATATATATATATATATATCAGAGCCCTTCACATGCGGACCACCCGCATTCGGGTTTGCCACGTGGCGCATGCGGGTTGGTCGATCAACAAGTCAAACGTGTATGACTCGTTAACCGACCAACCCGCATGCGCCACGTGGCAAACCCGCATGCGGGTAGTCCGCATGTGAATGTTTCTGATATATATATATATATATATATATATACACACACACACACACACACACACACGGTCCGGCTCTCCAGCAAACCAAAGGGAGTGAATAAAAAACGAATCGGCTATAGCGACGGTTTTGTCCGTCGCTATAGCATAGAAAATCGACGTTCTAAGCTATAGCGACAGACAAAACCGTCGCTATAGCCGGTTCGTCGGTCGTCGCTATAGCCGGTTCGTTTTTGGTTCGCTTCCCTTGATTCCAACAAACACATATCTCACCGTCCAATGTGAGATCTAATATGACGCCCCCAAATTTGAGTACTCGCTACTACAGACTTGGTGCTCACTATTCATCCACATCTACAACAACTAACTAATATTATAAACTAATTTATATAATCATGACATTAATTATATAATAAGTCTTACAGTTTTCGGGTCTTAATTACATTATATTCAAATACATCTATTCCAAAATATTACATCATTACCATTAATAATTAATACATTATTATATTCTAATCTTCTTCGTTTACTTTGTCCTTTTCCTTGTCTTTGGTGCCTGACCCCTCGGGTTCCTTTGCTTTAGCTGTAAATATAATTCGCAAAAGTGAGAAATTAATTTGCTCAGCAAGTATAAACAATTTAAAATACCAAAACACTGGCTATGATTGAAGCAAATACTGATTATTTAGAAATGATAGGGTAACATTTGTTAATTGAGAATCAACAAAGATGTCTTCGCAAAACTTTGAACTGAAATCTCAATTTGTATTGAACTAAAGAATCTCAAAGCTCATTCGCATTCTTAAGGGTAATTAAAAGTCAACTGAGTGATCGTAGGGACTATGAACTGTCTTAAATGTTCATCAGTCGTGGACTGAGAACTCTCCAATAATGTTCAACAGTCACAAAAGACTGTAAACTCTCCACAGAGTATCATTAAGGGATCAACATAACAATACTCCATATTACGCGTAATATCATTTCCATGTTGTATCTTTATAACATATGTCGGTTACCCAACAACACAATATCCCATATTTCTAAGGTTGTTCTACTCAGTCATAAATTCTGTGACGCCCCCAAAATAGGGTCCACACAACCTAATTTGAGTCGCCAATAGACAAACAATCAACTTATTATAATACAGTACAAAATACAATAAGTCATTCTAAGTCCTCACTACAATTATTGCCAAACTATTTTACAACATAGTGAAGACTACTATAGTAACTATCTCGGACCATTACTCCATTTCCCGGCTAGTCCCAACTACACTCTCATTTTCTAAGAAGAACAATGGAACAAAAAGGAAAAGGGTGAGCTCAAATAGCCCAGTAAAGAATATCATGACTAAGATAATTAAGAATAAATTATCTTTAGCATTCAACAATGATAAATCAGAGATTTAAAGATAATATAAGTTTTCAACGATAACTGCAGCGGAACAAGCAATCCATTATAAGAGTCAAGTAGACCATAAAGTCTACTATCTTTTCTAATTTAAAAGTTCACCATCAATATTCTATCTATGTAACACCAATCAACAGTTCATGTTCATAATCAAGCAAATCAACAATTCATCTTTGTACTACGGGCCAAAAATATTCATTTGTAACACCAATGATCATAATCATGCCAATCAACAGTCCATCTTTGCGCTACGTACCAAAGAAAACTTTCACCACGTGTCCTTGCTATACAGACCAAAGACACTCAACAATCATATCGTCTTTGCACCCAAGCCAAAGACATTCACCATAACTTGATTCTTTGATGATTAGTACAAATAACAGTGATATAAAGAATAAACGAAAGTTGTAAGAATAATATGATAAAAGAATAAACATTTGAGATTTGACATTTAATTTGTCCAAAATTCAATAATGTCCAAATTGTCAACATGATATCCAGAAATTCAATTAGAGTTCAAGAATAGAATAAATAAGGTTCACAATTTAACTATAACGTGTAAAACACAATAGGAAGATTCAGGTGAAAAGATATTAGATGAAATAAATTCACCTTTAAGGATAACACTGTAGAAATAAATGATAATTTCTTACCATAAAATTAAGAGTATGAAAGAAATGATATCCCTTACCTTAGCACGTGATTAGATATTGCTTTGATCAACCTATATGTATATTTATAATTTAATTAGTAACTTCCACATATAAAGTTTCATGGTGTACACAAACTTGTATATTATGAAATTATCAAAATGGACTTGATAGTATAAATTTGTGTAGTGTATAAAACAGAGTATTTCAAAATAATTTTTGAAAGAAATGAGTAATATTTCAAAATAATCTTCCAGAGGAAGCCTTTCAAAATAAATCTTCTAAAGGAATAGTTGTAAAAACTGTATGATGTGTGCGTGAGTGCTTATGCAACTTTTATAAAAACTCACCTGAATAATTGTTGCACCAAAACTTAAGACTGCCTTAGCACACTCAGAGACACTTACACTAACGATTTAGCGAGTGAAAGGAAGGATTAAGCAAGAGAGTTATGAAAATCCTTCTGCTTAACCCCCATTTTTATAACAAAAACTTAACCCACATCAACATCACCACACGTTACACATTTTAGGATACTTTTAATCTATATCGTTCATCACCAATCCACACGTTATACATTTTAGATAACTTTTAATCTACACCATTCATCACCTATCCACATGTTATACATTTTCAAAACACACGTTACACACTTTAGGACTATTCTTACTCACATTTCACATTTCAGGACACATGTTACACATTTTAGGACATACGTTACACATTTCAGGACATACGTTACACATTTCAGGACACACATTACACATTTAAGGACACACATAATACATTTCAATATTATCATTTTTTTCTTTACTATTCACCATTATTATTATATTTTCATTTTCTGTATTATTGTATTAATATATTAATATCACATATATCATAAACTCGCAATTTTGACAACCATATCGTTCCCAAGAAAGAAGGGGTCTTCTGTATAAACGACACACAATTAAATAACCTCTTTCCTCAATAGAACTTCTAGACATTGCCAATAATGCTAACTAGCCTAATAATCATTTCAAATAATATGAGTTACTGTGCCATGACAATTATTGATTTAATAATGTGAAATACTGTGCAGTTGTTAGTATGACAATTATTGAGTTAATAATATGAAATACTATGCAATTATCACTGTAGCAATTATTAAGTCAATAATATAAAATATTATGCAGTTACTACTGTAGCAATTATTGATCAATAATATAAAATACTATGCAGTTACTACTGTAACAATTATTGAATCAATAATATGAAGTACTGTGCAATTATTACTGTAGCAATTATTGAATTAATAATATGAAGTACTGCGAAATACCGTGTGCTACTGTTCTTTTATTACCAGGTATTTCAACAGTTAACAGTAAAAGTTCTGCCGATAATTTTATTAAAAAATTTATTCCTGTTGCTTTTTATATTCGACAATTATTCCGTTATGGGACCCACTAATGATTGGTTATTTCAGAGCTGTCATATAAATATTCCCCAACAAAAGGAATATTTCTCAATAGAATGTTTACTTCTTAGAATTTATACATATCACCTATAATTATAACATTTATTAAATCAACACCTTACTATTTAAAATAGCATTTAAAAAAATTAAGTCATATTCATAAAAAGTTGGGGTCTTACAATCTCATCTCCTTATAAAATTTCGTCTCCAAAATTGACATACGTACCTAGCAAATCGAAGAGGTGAGGATACTTAGCTCTTATTTCTGATTCTAACTCCCATGTCATTTCCTCTGTATCATGATTTCTCCATAAAACTTTGACTTGAGGTATAACCTTTGAGCGTAGAATCTGTTCCTTCTTATCTAAGATCTTGACATGTACCTTCTCATATGTTAAATCCTCTGCTATCTCATCTGGTTCCAATTCAATGATGTGGTTCGGGTCTTTCATATATTTACATAGCATGGATATGTGAAAAACGTTATGAACACGAGACATGTTTGGCGGTAAAGCGAGTCTGTAGGCTACAGTTCCTACTCAGTCGAGGATTTCAAATGAACCAATAAATTGGGGGTTAAGTTTTCCTCTCTTTCTGAATCTCGTAACTCCTTTCCATGGAGCAACATGTAAAAATACATGGTCTCCTATGTTAAATTCTTCGTCCCTTCGATGAAGATCAGCATAACTCTTTTGTCGATCTTATGCGACTTGTATACGTTGCCGGATCATTTGAATCTTTTTTGTAGTCATGCGTACCAACTCTGGCCCCAACAATTTTGCTTCACCTACCTCGTCCCAACATACTGGAGAACGACACTTTCATCCATACAACGCCTCGAATGGAGCCATGCCTATACTTGCTTGATAACTATTGTTGCAGAAGAATTCAACCAATGGTAAGTATTTGTCCCAACTTCCTTTGAAGTCTAGTACGTAAAGTCTCAATAGATCTTCGAGAGTTTGAATTGTCCTTTCCGATTGACCGTCAATTTGGGGATGATATGCATAACTGAATTGTAGCTCGGTGCCCATAGCTTTTTGTAAGCTAATCCAAAATCGTGAAGTGAATCTAGGGTCTTGATCAGAAACTATGGATACTTGCATGCCATGCAATCTCACAATCTCACTTATATACATACTAGCAAGACGTTCAAGTGAATAGTTTTCTCGTATGGGCAAGAAATGAGCAGACTTGGTCAATCTATCTATAATGATCCAAATTGCGTCTAAGCCTTGAGAAACCTTGGGAAGACCTGTCACGAAATCCATATTGATGTGTTCCCACTTCCATTCTGGAATCTCAAGTGGTTGCAATGGACCCTTTAGTACTTGATGCTCTGCTTTAACACGTTGATAAGTTAAACACCTTGAGATAAACTCTGCGATCTCTCTTTTCATATTGCTCCACCAAAATGTATGTCAAAGATCATGATACATTTTGGTACTTCCAGGGTGGATTGCAAACGGTGTGTTGTGTGCCTCTATCATAATTTTATATTTCAAATCAGGGTTGTTAGGAACACAAAGTCTAGAGTTGACTCTAAGTATCCCTTCTTCGTCGATTCTTACTTCTGGAATAGAACATTCTTGTACTTTCTTCTTCATATTCACCAACTCTGGGTCTGTAGCTTGAGCAGCTTTAACTTTGTCGATTAAAGCCGGTCATACTCATACATGTGCCATCTTCATGTGGGTCCCTCTATCTCTATCTTTTGTAAGCCATATAAAATGAGCCTTTGTGTTGACAATATCACACTTGTACCCGCATATGATCTTCTACTCAATGTGTCAGCTACCACGTTCGCCTTTCTAGGATGATATTGGATGGTACGGTCGTAATCCTTCAACAGCTCAAGCCAACGTCATTGCCGCATGTTGAGTTCCTTCTTGGTAAAGAAATATTTAAGGCTTTTATGGTCTGTATAGATCTCCACTTTCTCCCCATACAAGTAGTGTCTCCAGATCTTCAACGCGAAAACAGCCGCTGCCAACTCTAGATCATGAGTAGAATAATTCCTCTCATATTCCATGAGTTGCCGAGAGGCATAAGCTATAACTTTCCCATGTTGCATAAGAACACAACCTCGACCTCTGCCTGAAGCATCGTTGTAGATGACAAATCCTCCCGATCCTGATGGTATTATCAGAACAGGTGCTGAAATGAGTCTCCTCTTGAGTTTTTGAAAGCTCTTCTCGCATTCTTCGCTCCATTCAAATTTTATGCTTTTCCAAGTTAGCTGAGTTAATGGAGTGGCAATTCAAGAGAATCCTTCTACAAACCTCCGATAATAACCAGCTAGGCCCAGAAAAACTTCGTACTTTAGTTGTTGACTTAGGCTTCTCCCAATTTAATATAGCTTCAATCTTCGTCGAGTCAATCGATATTCCTTGTTTAGAGATCACGTGTCCAAGGAACGTTACTTCCTCAAGCCAGAACTCGCATTTCTTCAACTTGGCATATAGCTTGTTCTCACGAAACTTTTGGAGTATCAACCTCAAGTGTCGCTCATAATCTTCATGACTGTTGGAGTATATGAGAATGTCATCAATAAAGACAACCACGAAACGATCCAAATATTTCTTGAATATTCGGTTCATCATGTCCATGAAAGCAGTAGGAGCATTAGTTAATCCAAAAGGCATGACCAAGAACTCGTAATGCCCGTATCGAGTTCTGAAGGCAGTCTTTGGAACGTCATCAGCTTTAATCTTTAACTGATGATATCCAAAATGGAGATCAATCTTTAAAAAAAATTGAGCACCTTGCAACTAGTCAAATAGGTCATCAATTCAAGGTAATGTACCTATTTTTAATGGTGACATGGTTCAACTCTTGATAGTCAATGCATAATCTCATACTCCCGTCTTTTTTCTTTACGAATAAAACAGGAGCACCCCAAGGCGATGTATTCGGATGTATGAAACCAGTGTCTAACAACTCCTGAAGTTCAATAGGAGCCATTAGATATGGGGTCTTAGAAATAGGTTTTGTACCGGGTCGGTCAATATAAAATTCGATTTCACGGTCTCGGGGTAGGCCAGGAAGTTCTTCGGAAAATATGTCAGAGAATTCATTAACAACGGAAATATCATTCAAATCTGACGTATTTTTGTTTAAATCAATGACATGGGCTAAGAAAGCTTGACATCCGTTTTTCAATAAACGAATGGCTTTATGGCTAGAAATGACAGTTATTAATTTCAACGGCTTAGCTGCTTGAATTTGCATAATAGGTTGATTAGGAATATGAAAACTAATGACCTTACGAAATTAATCAATTTTTGCATGATGAGTAGTTAACCAATTAATTCCTAAAATCACATTAAATTCATGCATTTCTAAAGAGATAAGGTCAACGGGTAATGTGAGGCTGTTGATTTGGACCAAACAGAATTTATAGACAATAGATGTAATGGCTATTTCTCCTAATGGGGTTTTAACTGATAAGTCAAAGTCTAATTTTTCAGGAGTCAAGTTTAAACGTTGAGCACATGCAGGTGAATTAAAAGAGTGGGTAGCACCAGTATCTAACAAGGCATAGACTTCACAAGAGTTGATAAGTAGTTTACTCGTGATAACTTCGTTCGGGTTCCACGCTTTTTGGAATGTCACGACAAAAGCTCTCCCCTAAAGCACATGCTTTGACTTGTCTGTGATAACCTTTGGTGTCATCATTACAGCTGGACTTGATTTTGCTACAGGACAAAATCGAGCTATGTGGCCTTCTTTTTCACAACTGAAACACACCATAGATGGCTGTGTATAGTTTGGGCTGATGTGTCCCTCATGTCAGCACTTGTAACATCTAACTGGTAGTCGTTCTCCTCCCCTTGAAACTAGTGTTGGTGCTGGAGCTGATGCCGATACTTTTCCACGGTCATTGTTAAATCTTCTCTTCTTAAAGTTGTTCCCACTCGACTCACTTCTTCTATTATTTGGGCCAGGATTACCACCGAAGTGGTTACCATTTCTGGCATGATGATTTCCTCCCCCCTGGTTCTCATTGTTCCGATGATTATTGCGACTGATACGATTATTATCATAATTTCTCTCGCGCTGTCGGTCGTTGTCTCCTAGTTGCAATGTTTCTTTCTCTCATTCTACTAATTAAGCCCTATCCACGATATCTGAATATAAATGAAGTTTGTGAGAAATAAGATGTTGACGAATCTCAAATTTTAAACCTCTCGAGTCATGCTCTCTTCATTGTCCACGAAGTGGGGCACAAATCGGGATAGCTCAGCAAATTTGGCCTCGTACTGCGAGACAATCATATTATTTTGTTCTAACTTAATAAATTCCACTTCCTTCATGTGGTGAATGCTCTCCGGAAAATACTTTTCATTAAACAGCTCTTGAAACTCCGCCCGAGACATTTCAAGTGTTGAGTGATGTGTACGTTTCACTGATTCCCACCAGTAATCTGCCTCTCCTCGTAACATAAAGGTGGCGAAGGGAACCTTTTGATCATCAACGCAACACAGTACATCAAATATCTTCGTCATTTGGTCCTAACTCCTTGAACTACTTAGTAGTGACTATTCATAAGTTACCCGCATTTCTATTGGTATTATAGGCAGGAGTTTCTCTCGCCTGGTTCTGCAAGAATTGCATGAAGTTCCTAAAAAACCTATCATATATCATGTTGTTAGTAGTATTATTTTCTGAGTTTGCAGCAGGATTGTGACACCCCCAAATTCAGGTACGAATACCTTGAATCTGGTGCTCACGATAAAGTACATCCATACACCTCTAAACAACATAAATTAACTAATGCGGAATAAATAAACATATTTTGTTCATTACAAAAGGTTTACTACGGTTCCAAGGTCTATAACCTTAAATAAATACATCACGGAATACAATAATAATACAAAACGATTCCACGATTACATAACGGGATAGTACATATAACTATTCCTTAAGCTTTCCCTTGCCTTTGTCGCTTTGGAACTCCCCGGCTTAACTGCAATAGGTTCATGATATAGCAAGAGTGAGCAACTACTTTGCTCAGCAAGTTTAAAATGAATAAGGAAGATATATCATGAATGAATGAGAATAATAATCGCATAGTTCAACAATTTAAGAACATTAAAGAAATAGCTGACAATATAATCAAAGTTCAAATGAAATAATGAATATTAATTATTTACTGCTGAGTGATCCAATAGACCATGAACTTTTTGGCCAAAGGATCAGTTATTCAACTAACCCTTTTAAACGCCTGGCCCGTCAGTAGTACTTGAGGGTATTGGCCTCTAGCATCCTATGTATATGTATAACATTTAACTCTGACTGCATCGAATAACTGACACATTAAAATCCCCTAAATAAGGGTTGCTCTCTAAGTCCAGGAATCCATACCAACAACCGGTTTGAATAGCTTTTAAAATAATAACCTGCACATATCTAGCCAAAACAAATAGCGTAGACTATTTCCTTAAACAGTTCATGAATGAAGAACTTAAACGTTTCACAGTCCAACAACAGATAATGAATTTAAATGCACAAGGTGCGAATATCAATAATTATCTTGGATGTGGAGTAATTTACAATAATTAATCCACTAATATAATTTGAAAGTAATAACTCGTTTTGAGTCATGAAACTTGCAACAATATACAACATTTGTATAAAATATTAAACCTGCTCAAGTATAATTCGAGTAAGATTAGGAAAACTTACCCAACACAAGGGTTAGACAAGCGTTAGGAAACTTGCCTGATGCGTCAGCTACAATATTACAACACACGCTCCTTAATATCCTACACATGTAAATACATATTCATATAACAATTAGTCACATAAGGATTATGTTCAAAACAGACGTTGCATCATTAAAACACATTGATTGCCACTACGACTACCCAGTCGGGGGTCTCGCTCCCCGGTGAGCGAGCGGCTGCCCAGCTCGCCGGTGAGCTGGCGGGGGTCTAAGGGGGCAGCACCCCCTGGAAGCCAAACGTAAGTTGCAACCAGATTATTCAATTTACGCCTTAAGACAGCACCAATTTGGTTGACACTTGATATAAAATTAAGCACATAAGGCTTTAACAAGATATAAATAACTAACCTATCTAATCATTTGTACAAAAATATAGGTTTTGGACTCGCTGAAAAGAATTCACTAGGTCCGACCCTACCCGATCCGGTTTGACCGACCCGACCCAGGCCGGATACGGCATTGGCTCTGTGGCGCTAAGCCTAACACTAGATCCCACGCTGCGGCGTGAGTCCTGTGTCCCGCCGCTGCCACGTGGCGTCGCTGCGGCGCCAAACATAGCACTTGGATGTGGCGCTGCGGCGTGAGTCCCATCCTTTTCCTATTTTGCCCCTCGCGGCGGCGTCAGCTGTAAGGCTTATGAATGACGCTGCAGCGTCATTCATCAGTAGCCGAATTCTGGGTTTAATCCCAGTTCGCGATTCCGACCTCCGGTCACTCCAACCTCCATAACTCCTTCAATACACAAGAAAATTGGTCCATTTCGGGCTCTATGGAATCATAATTCATGGGGCTACACCATATCAAAAATGCAGAGCTACCCATTAACATTAACATGGCCAAATCTTAAGCCAAAGTACAAAGTTATGCTCTGTTTTTCAAGTTCTTGACAAGTTTTATAAAAATCATTACTACGAACTCGTTTTAACTCTTACTCCATTCCAACTGGGTTAGTTTCGTAACCCATGGAACTACCATACCATAACAACAAATAAAATTAACAAATAAGAAATCATAGCTTTACAGTCCTCTAAAATGGTCCGAACGTCCAAAGTTCATGTTTTGTCCATTGTTCTTGCTCCATTAAGCCAAGGTAAGGATTTCTTGCATTTTTGTTCCACTTTAATGATATTAATAGCTTACATAACCTTTTAACAACATTTACAAACAATCATAACAAACAAAAACAACAAGAATCGCCATAAATCTGACCTACAAGCTTAAGAGCTCAAAACTAAGAAAAACTTGAAAAACTTAATAAGAAATCGAATGGAATGGATTTGATTGATTGTTTTAGCTCTGTAAATCCTTCTTGATGCTAAGGAGCTCGGCTAAGCTTAGTTTTGAGGGTCTCTCCTTGCTTCTCTTCTTCCTTCACCCGCACCTTCTTCTTCCTTCTTTCTTCTTCTTCTCCGGCGACTCTCTTCTTCTTCCTCCTCCTTCCTTCCGATGGCTTCCTATCTGCAGCTCCTTCTCTCTCTCTCTCTCTCTCTCTCTCTTTCTAGCAGCTGAACCAACTGACTTGGAATGGAATGGAAGAGCTGCTGAGCAATGGCTTTAGGAAAGGAAGGGAAATGGTGGCTTCGGGAGAGTGAAATGGAATGGGGAAGGAGAATGTTTGCTAGTTTGCTTCTCCATGCACATTGTGTTTGGCACAAGGGCCAACATGCCGGCAACTCCCTCATATCTCAATTCTAATTGGTCCAAAAGCTTAGGTTGGTTCCCTCTTGGAGTAACAAGCCATAATAAATACCTAAATACATAAAAATATATCCGAAAACTCTCACTTTTGTACCCAATTTGCTCAATAACTCTACCCATAATTAAAATGGGTATTACCATAAATATTAGGATGTGTAAAAATAATTATTATGAGATTTATCTATTTATTTGGAACACTCATAATATACATTTCGGATATAAATTAAATCACTAACGAGCTCAAATAAATATTCCAGCGCTGGGAAAAATTATCACTTTGCTCGCACGTATTAATGAAATTTATTAAAATCGAAAAAGACACAAAAATATTATGGCATGAATAGTGTCTCGGGAAACGTGCCCCGTGAATAGTGATTTAGCGACGCTACGCGAAATCAATTATTCACTTAAACAAAACTATAACACGTAAAATTTCATGCATTCACATAATCCAGGTTGTCACACAACCTTTAAATATGCAACACAAACATAATATTAATAAAATATAATATATTCATTAATATTCAAAAATTCGAATTACAAGGTAAAATCCAAAATTCCCGGTCGTTACAAGGATTATTTATAACTTCCTGATTCACAGCCACATTTGCCTCATAGTTCACCTCTTGATTTTCAGATGCCATTCTAAAATGCGGCCACAAAATAAAGGTTAGTTAAAGAACCTAATATGTCACTCCTTGTCTCTACAACCAAACCAACTAATTAAATAACGAAATTAGCTTAGGTAGGATACATTAGCGAAGGATTTTACTCGTCTCTTCCCTCCTAGTTCTAATCCCAGATCTCAACCAGAGATCATATCCCTAAGCTTTGATACTAACCGTGACGCTCCCAAAATAGGGTCCACACAACCCAATTTGAGTCATCAAAAGACAAACAATCAACTTATTATAATACAATACAAAATACAATAAGTCATTCTAAGTCCTCACTACAATTATTGTTACACTATTTTACAACATAGTGATGATTACTATAATAACTATCTCGGACTATTACTCCATTCACCGACTAGTCCCAACTACACTCTCATTTCATGAGAAGAAAAATGGAACAAAAAGGAAAAGAGTGAGCTCAAATAGCCCAGTAAAGAATACCATGACTAAGATAATGAAGAATAAATTATGTTTAACCTTCAACAGTGATAAATCAGATATTTAAAGATAATATAAGTTTTCAACGATAACTGCAGCGGGACAAACAATCTATTAGAAGAGTCAAGTTGTAACGAATGTGAATTTCGTGAATAAACAAAATATTCACAGAGTTAAATAAATATTTTTGTTAATTTATTAAGTAAAATAAATAATTGATAAAGTTATTATGGAGTAATTCATTTTAGGTGTAATTATGTGAATTGTTATTTGAATATGATTTAATGTGGTTATTCTAATTTAATTTAATAATTAAATTAGATGATAAAATGATTTAATTGAATAAAGAATTTATTTGAATAAAATAATTTATTTGGTAATATTATTATTGGTCAAATAAAAGTTATAATTAAATTAGTAGGGTTTAATAGAATTTATTTACTAATGGGTCTTTTTAAGTTGTAAGTGTGACAATTAAACTATATAGTATAATGGGTTATTGAAATAAATGGAAAAGGTGTTTTATTTTAACTAAACCAAATAAGGCCTTGTGACCCTTGGTTGGTAAAAAAAATGGATTTTTATAGGGTCTAGCCAAACAAGGCCTTGTGACCCTTTGGCTTTCTAACTGATGAGGCTTTCATCAAATGGGCTAAAACATGAATATTTTGTATAAATAGTGAATTTTTGGTTTTTAATTGATTGATTATGTGTATTATAATGATTAGAATTGTTAAAACAGTTGGATATTTATTTTACAACATGTTTGATGTCTGGGTGTGTTTAGTTCGTGAGTCGGATAGTAGAATTTGGGAAATTTGGTCTGGAATTTCATTGGTTTGCGAACTGTAGGAGCTGACAGTCGAGTCCACCGCCCCGGCGGTGGAAATGTACTGGAATTAGTGCCCCGGCGGTCTTCTCGCCCCGGCGGTAAGAATGAACTAAATTCATCGCCCCGACGGTAGCCTCGCCTCGGCGCTGGTTTGTGAAGGAATCCACCGCCCCGGCGGTGGAACAGGAAATAAAAAAAAATTTCTTTTTTCTTTGTGATTATACTTTATGGCCATGTGTATGTTTAAAATCTAGACTAAGGTATTGAGTGATTAATGAGATACTACAATGCATGATAAACGAATACCTATTGAATATCAAATGACAATTGATATATTAAAATGAAAATGGATAAGAACGAATTCTAAAGTGCTTATAATACTGTAACTAATTATTGTTACCACTTCATAAACGGAATGTATAGGTTGATTAAGGAACGTGAATATTAACCTGTAATCTACGCACGAGGCAAGTTTTCTACCCTTAATCTCTTTATTTCATTGAAAGGAAGTTCCTTACTTTTCTTTCATTAAGCAATCTTATTAACCTTAGCTTATTATTGTTCAAGCAAGGTTGTTATAGTATCAAGTGCTTATGTACCTTCCAAGTCATTTGTTAATTGATTAAGAATTGTTGATCAAACTTAGAACATAAATTCCATTGCACAACTTTATTGTTGAACCAGATACTCTAGTGACTAGCAAACCCTTATTGATTCAGCTAGTCCATAGTTGATGAACGTTTTAAAAACTTAGAATATCTTGAGGTTATTCCAAACCAAGTTTCTTTTGGTATGGATTCTGAAGTCAAACTGAGATGAACAACCCTATTATAGGGGATTAACTACGCAGCAGCATTACAATGTTTGTGCACAATACATTGTACAAAGGGCTGATCCCCCTGAGTACGAGATGAAAAGTCCATAGTCTATAAGACTGTTAAAGGTTACGGTAGAATTACTTGTTAACCTAGGACATAGTTCGAGGTCTTATGACCCTCAGGTACACTTTTAATCTTGAAATCTATATTCAGTTCTTGAGCCAAGTTTTCTATTGAGCTTTCAGTCCTTTGAATTGTTATTGATTGATTTCAGATAAGCTATTATACCTCAGTTAAAATCTACTCTATTGATTATTTAATTGTTATCGTTATCATACTTGTGGGCAATTTTTGTTCACCCTTGCATAAAATATTGCAGCTAAGACTTAGAAGTCAGATGAGCCGTCTACTAGTAAGGGCAAAGGAAAGATACAGAAGTAGCTCTTGAACTGCTATTTGATATGGAGTTTTTGTAATAAGACTTATTTAATATTATGTTTTAATTCCGCAATGATGTAATAAAGGTTAGATAACCTGAGATTTGTTTATTTAAGAGATTAAAGTTGTAATCCCAATTGAGGGAAGATGATTTATTCAATTTAATTACATTGTCTTTTATCATGGGTAGTTAATCTTGAATGTATGGAATAGTGAACACCAAATCTGTGGGATTTATGTACCCGGATTTGGAGTGTGTCACAGGTTGGTATCAGAGCCATAGGTTAAGAACCTTAGGTGGGGAACCTTAGGAGTTAGACTTGTAAAGAATCGAAAACATAGTGGTGTTAAAACTCTTATCGAGTTCTAAGAAATGAATTAAGGAATTCATTAAAGATAATAAAAAAAACTTTATGTGCTAAAACTTATGTGTTATAACTTATGTGCTCGCGTGTAGTATCAAGTAGTAATTAAACTTAAAATTTTGATGGCAGGATGACTGATATAGGAGGATCCAGTCAGGCTAGGGAGGAGGAGTCCCGAGATATTCATATAGTCCGGGAGCAGCTAGTGCAAAGAGAACCAACCCCACTGACCACTGTTGTAGAACCTGAGTATGAACCTGAGTCAGATCCTGAGGAGGATCCTGAAGAGGTTGAGGAGGAGGAGGAAAACCCTGAGGAGATACCATTATCTTCCTTAGGTGTGCAGATGTATGAGTAGGTGTATGATCGCAACATAGAGTTGTAGGATAGGGTGGAGGAGTTAGAGGAGCAGGTGGCTGACCGTCAGGCTGCTCTGGAGCAGAAGAATGGTGAAATTGAGGAGCTTGATATACGTCTTGAGGACGTGGAGTGGAAGCTGGTACATGCAGGGAGCCAAAAGGAGGAGTTATCAGCTAAGGTGGAGAAACTAAAGAGTGAGCTGAGAGAAGAGTCTGCAAAGCGTGCTAGAGCCGAGGACGCGTGGATGAAAGCTGCTGATCATGCAGACCATGTTGAGGATGAGATGTAGTCAAAGAAAGCCAAGATGGATGAGATGGAGCATGTTTTCCACACAGCGATGGATAGGGCACAAGATAGAGTTTTTCATTACCCAACTCCGTTCGAGGATTTACCGTGGTACGTGATGGATCGCAGGACGATGATTCGTATCATGAAGCAAGAGCGCGAAGAAGCCGTGCGACGTGGAATGTCGTTATAGGTCACGAATAGCAGTAATAATAAGTTATTTTTTTTAGAAGCTAATATGATGTAAATCTCAAATGAGATAAATAGTGGGTTAATTATGATGTGGTCTTGAAACTTTATGATTTCAGGGCAGATGATGTAAATAACTATGATGCTATCTAAGTTATGTTTTAAGGCAGTAAATGAATATAATACGGAAAGTTTATCAGATGTGCTATGTGCTAAATGTTGTTTATGAATGTTTAAGTTAAGACTTAAATGTTTAAGTAATTGAGAAATAATCTAATAGTGCGAATTCTTAACAGTAAAGATGCCGCCAAGAAGAAGACCAACACGTTAACAGACCCCCTGAAGGATCCACGAATAACCATGAGGAAACCAACGCTAATCCAATGCAGCAGTTGGTGAACTTGTTAACAGGAGCATTTGCAAATCAACCTCAAGTTCAGGCCACAACTTTTAAAGATTTCAAAGCAGTAGGACCCCCAGAATTTCAAGGGTCTATGAATCCGATCGAAGCTCAAACATGGGTCATGGAGATGGAAAAGGTTTTTGATGTCGCTAGGGTCAGTGAGGGCCAGAAGACTGCATTCGCAACATTTATGCTCAAATCAGAAGCTAGTTATTGGTGGCAAGCTAACAAAACGCGAGTCGGTTAAGGGGTAATCCCGTGGGAACGATTCAAGGAGATGTTTTTTGAAACTTATTTTTCGGCGAGTGCACAGAATCAGATGGAGGTGCAATTTCTGGAGTTAAAGCAAGGTACAATGACGGTGCCTGAATATGCTACAAGATTTAACGAATTGGCGAGGTTTGTACCATATCAAGTTAATACTGATGAGAGAAAGGCCAGAAGGTTTGAGCAGGGACTAAAGCCCTGGCTGTATAGTCGAGTTTCGATGTTTCAATTGAATTCGTTTGCGGCTTTGCTTGAGAAGGCGATTATCGCTGAAGGAGGTAGTGATGCACTATCTAAATACAACCAAGAGCAGAAGAAGAAGAAGAGTGAGAATGAGAATAAAGCAAGTGGTAGCCATGGTGGCAACAATCAAAAGAGAAAGTGGAATGACAATAACTCTGGTGGTAGTCAACAGGGAAATCAGAAGAAGAAGGTGGAAGCATGCAGCAACTGTGGAAAGAATCACGTAGGTGTTTGCTTGAAGGGCAAGAGAGTATGCTTTAATTGTGGTCAAGAGGGTCACATTGCACCAAATTGCCCTAGTCCGAAGAAGGGTGCATGTTTCACTTGCAGATCGAAGGATCACCTTGCTCGAGATTGCCTTAAGAAAGCTATAGGAGTAGCAAGTGGAGGAAAGGGAAACAATAGTGGTGGCAATTTAACTATCACTGGACCGATGCCATTCAATCGACCTACTGCCCGAACATTCAACATGACGGTGCAGGATGCTGTGCAGTCAAAGGATGTGGTGTCAGGTATCATTCTGGTCAATAGTGTAAATACTTACGTATTATTTGATTCGGGTGCTACTTGTTCATTTATATTCGAAGATTTTGCTAGGAAATTAGAGTTACCTCATGAAGAGTTAGATTACCCTATGAACATAGAAATCGCGAATAGGGAAGTGATTCTTGTTAAGTTTATATACAAGAATTGTCGGGTAGATATTAAGGGTCATGTGATGACGGTAAACTTAATCCCAATTCGGCTTGGGGAGTTTGACGTTATTTTGGGAATGGATTGGTTGTTCAACCATAGGGCAGTTATTGATTGCCAAAAGAAGTGTGTGAACCTTATGACTCCATCAAAGGTAGTGTTTTGTGGCAGCAAGTCACCTAGACAAACGAGTTGTCTGACGATGATGCAGGCCAGGAGGATGTTAGACAAGGATGTGTAGGATATCTAGCCTACATAGTCGATACACGAAAGGTGGGTGCAAAACTGGAGGAGATACTGGTAGTTAGGGATTTTGCGGATGTGTTTCCAGATGACTTGCCGGGACTACCACCAGATAGGGAAATTGAATTTGTAATTGATCTAGCACCGGGTACAACCCCTATATCAAAAGCCCCGTATCGAATGGCTCCGGTAGAGATGAAGGAGTTGATGGTGCAATTGCAAGAGCTGCTAGATTAGAAGTATATTCAACCGAGCGTTTCGCCGTGGGGAGCGTCGGTGTTGTTTGTCAAGAAGAAAGACGGATCAATGCGTCTCTACATTAATTATAGAGAGTTGAACAAGGTCATGATTAAAAATAAGTATCCGTTAGCAAGGATCGATGACCTATTTGATCAGTTGAAGGGAGCGAGATATTTTTCAAAGATAGATCTACGAAGTGGGTACCATCAGTTGAAGGTGAGAAAGGAAGACATACCAAAGACAACATTCCGAACTAGATATGGTCACTATGAATTCCTGGTTATGTTATTTGGTTTGACGAATGCGCCTGCAACATTCATGGATTTGATGAATAGAGTGTTCAAACCATTCTTGGATAAATTCGTTGTGGTATTCATAGACGATATTCTGGTATATTCCAAGACTCGGGAAGAGCATGTGGAACACCTGAAGGCGACATTAGAAGTGTTAAGGAGAGAGAAACTGTATGCAAAATTCTCCAAATGCAAATTTTGGTTGGAGCGTGTTCAATTCCTTGGGCATGTTATTGATAAAGACGGGATTTCGATGGATCCGACGAAAGTGGAAGCTGTGATGAACTGGGATCAGCCGAAAACACCGTCAGAAGTAAGGAGTTTCTTGGGATTGGCAGGTTGTTATAGGCGTTTTATTTAAGATTTCTCAAGAATCGCCACTCCGTTGACGAATTTGACAAGAAAATCAGTGAAGTTTGTTTGGACGGAGAAGTGCGAAGAGAGTTTCCAAGAATTAAAGAAGAGACTGAGTTCAGCACCTGTGTTGTCTTTACCAGATAATACAGGGAATTTTGTGGTATATAGTGACGCATCGCACGAGGGGCTAGGCTGTGTGCTTATGCAGAACGGTAAGGTTATCGCGTATGCATCGCGCCAACTAAAAGATTATGAGAAAGGGTATCCGACCCATGATTTGGAGTTAGTCGCGGTGGTGTTTGCTTTAAAAATTTGGAGGCACTATCTCTATGGGGAGAAGTGTGAGATATATACAGACCATATAAGTCTGAAGTATATTTTCACACAACAGGATTTAAATATGCGTCAGAGGCGATGGATAGAATTGATCAAAGACTATGATTGTGAAATCCTATACCATCCAGGGAAGGCAAATGTGGTTGCTGATACTTTGAGCAGGAAGGGTCAGGAGAAACTATTCTTGTTAACTGCTCAGGAGAAGCTCATAGCGGAAATGGCTAAATTAGAGTTAGAGGTGAAGTGTCTGGCAGAGCCGAATGAAAAATTATTCCAGATGGAAACACGACAAACTCTAGTGGATAAGGTAAAGGAAGCACAACTCTAGGATGAGGTGTGTGATAAAATACGGAAAAGGGTGCTTGAGGGTGGGGAGCTTAAATTCAAAATCGATACCGAAGGGCTGCTGAGATTTGAAGGTAGAATCTGGGTTCCGTCAGTGCAAGAGATCAGAGAAAAGATTTTGAGTGAAGCTCATAGTTCAAGATTTTCGGTTCACCTGGGAAGTACAAAAATGTACCAGGATCTTCGACAACATTTCTGGTGGCCAAATATGAAGAGAGAAGTTGCTGAGTGTGTTGTGAAGTGCTTAACTTGTCAGAAAGTCAAAGCAGAGCATCAAAGACCAAGTGGTTTGCTACAACCCTTGGAGATACCAGAATGGAAGTGGGAGCATATCACGATGAACTTTGTGGTAGGTCTTCCAATTACTCAAAAAGGCTATGACGTAATATGGGTTATCATGGACCGACTGACGAAATCAGCGCATTTCTTGTCGATCAAAATCAGATTCACCCTGGATCAGTTGGCGAAATTATACGTCAAGGAGATTATCTCGAGGCACGGTGTTCTAGTATCAATTGTGTCGGACAAAAATCCACGTTTCACATCAAAATTTTGGAGGAGTCTGCAAGCTTATATGGGGACGTAGTTGAGAATGAGTACAGCGTACCATCCTCAAACCGATGGCCAGAGCGAAAGAACAATTTAAATGTTGGAAAATATGTTGCGAGCTTGTGTAATGGACTTCAAAGGGAACTGGGATGACCATTTACCATTGGTAGAGTTTGCTTATAACAATAGCTATCACGCAAGTATTGGAATGTCGCCTTATGAAGCGTTGTATGGAAGGAAGTGCAGAACTCCATTATGTTGGGATGAGGTCGGTGAACGTCGACTATTAGGACCCGAACTAGTACAACAAACTGCTGAAATCGTCAAGGTGATAAGAGCCAGATTGTTAGCTGCTCAAGACAGGCAGAAAAAGTATGCAGATAAGCACCGACAGAATAGAGAATTCGACGTCGGCAGTTTTGTGTTTCTCAAAGTATCTCCTTGGAAGAGGAAGATCCGATTTGGTAAAAAGGATAAGCTGAGTCCGCGATTTATCGGACCCTTTGAGGTGTTGAAAAGAGTAGGTGAGGTGGCCTATGAGGTACCTTTACCTCCCGAATTAGACCACATTCACAATGTCTTCCATATATCGGTGTTATGACCATATATGTCTGATTATAAACATGTAATAGAATATGAACCAATTCAATTTGAGAAAGATTTATCCTATGAAGAGGTTCATGTGCAAATAGTTGACAGGAAAGAGCAGGTTCTCAGAAATAAAGTTATACCTTCTGTTAAGGTATTCTGGAGGAACCACAACGCTGAAGAAGCCACGTGGGAACTCGAAGAGAAAATGATGCAAAGCTATCATTAATTATTTGTTTAATCCATGTATCGCGATTCTGAGGACAGAATCCTTGTAAGGAGGGGAGAATGTAACGGACGAATAAATTGCGTGGTGATTTTGGGGACAAAATCCTTTTAAGGAGGGAAGGATGTAACGAATGTGAATTTTGTGAATAAATAAAATATTCACAGAGTTAAATAAATATTTTTGTTAATTTATTAAGTAAAATAAATAATTGATAAAGTTATTGTAGAGTAATTCATTTTAGGTGTAATTATGTGAATTGTTATTTGAATATGATTTAATGTGGTTATTCTAATTTAATTTAATAATTAAATTAGATGATAAAATAATTTAATTGAATAAAGAATTTATTTGAATAAAATAATTTATTTGGTAATATTATTATTGGTCAAATAAAAGTTATAATTAAATTAATAGGGTTTAATAGAATTTATTTACTAATGGGTCTTATTAAGTTGAAAGTGTGACAATTAAACTATATAGTATAATGGGTTATTGAAATAAATGGAAAAGGGGTTTTATTTTAACTAAACCAAACAAGGCCTTGTGACCCTTGGTTGGTAAAAAAAAAAAGGATTTTTATAGGGTCTAGCCAAACAAGGCCTTGTGACCCTTTGGCTTTCTAACTGATGAGGCTGTTTGGGTTTGTAACTGGTGAGTTCATAAAACCACGTGAAGTTTTATCAGCTTACTTTCATAAGCCAAAGAAAAAAATACAGAGAAGAAGAGAGAAATTGAGAGAGGATTTTGGAAATTAGAAGCAAGAATTCAAGCAAGGAGGATTAACTAAGTTTTCAAAGCAATAGAAGGTGAATTCTAAATCCTAGTTATATTTTCTCAGAATACTTTACTGTAAAACTATTTCTTCACTATATGTATTTTTTTACTTCTCTATATGTGAATTCATTTGCTCAATGCATGAATTACTTGGTTGTAGTTGATAATACGCATGTATTAGTGATTGTATAATGTTTACAAACCAATTTGAAGGAATTAATCCATGAAAGCATGTTTTAAAAATAGAGTTTTGGTTTTATAGAGTTTCACTTTCATATATAGATTATATGTATGAAAATTGATGTTCAATTTGTTTATTAATTGGTAAATTGACTCTTGATTATGATAACATAATGAAAAACGAAAAGAATGCAATTGGAATGGATTAAAATGGTTTGGAGATGAATTCACAGTGTTCAATTTCATCAAATGGGCTAAAACATGAATATTTTGTATAAATAGTGAATTTTTGGTTTTTAATTGATTGATTATGTGTATTATAATAATTAGAATAGTTAAAACATGTTGGGTATTTGTTTTACAACATGTTTGATGTCTGGGTGTGTTTAGTTCGTGAGTCGGATAGTAGAATTTGGGAAATTTGGTCTGGAATTTCATTGGTTCGCGAACTGTAGGAGCTGATAGTCGAGTCCACAGCCCCGGCAGTGGAAATGTACTGGAATTAGCGCCCTGACGGTCTCCTCGCCCCTGCGGTAAGAATGAACTAAATTCATCACCCCGGCGGTAGCCTCGCCCCGACACTGGTTTGTGAAGGAATCCACCGCCCCGGCGGTGGAACAGGAAATAAAAAAAAATTCTTTTCTTTGTGATTATACTTTATGGCTATGTGTATGTTTAAAGTCTAGACTAAGGTATTGAGTGATTAATGAGATACTACAATGCATGATAAGCGAATACCTATTGAATCAAATGACAATTGATATATTAAAATGAAAATGGATAAGAATGAATTCTAAAATGCTTATAATACTGTAATTAATTATTGTTACCACTTTATAAACGGAATGTATAGGTTGATTAAGGAACGTGAATATTAACCTGTAATCTATGCACGAGGCAAGTTTTCTACCCTTAATCTCTTTATTTCATTGAAAGCAAGTTCCTTACTTTTCTTTCATTAAGCAAGCTTATTAACCTTAGCTTATTATTGTTCAAGCAAGGTTGTTATAGTATCAAGTGCTTATGTACCTTCCTAGTCATTTGTTAATTGATTATGAATTGTTGATCAAACTTAGAACATAAATTCCATTGCACAACTTTATTATTGAACCAGATACTCTAGTGACTAGCAAACCCTTATTGATTCAGCTAGTCTATAGTTGATGAATGTTTTAAAAACTTAGAATATCTTGAGGTTATTCCAAACCAAGTTTCTTTTGGTATGGATTCTGAAGTCAAACTGAGATGAACAACCCTATTATAGGGGACTAATTACGCAGCAGCATTACAATGTTTGTGCACAATACATTGTAGAAAAGGCTGATCCCCCTGAGTACGAGATGAATAGTCCATAGTCTATAAGACTGTTAAAGGTTACAGTAGAATTACTTGTTAACCTAGGACATAGTTCGAGG
The DNA here is from genome assembly GCA_034770075.1 of Aralia elata. NCBI lineage: Eukaryota > Viridiplantae > Streptophyta > Magnoliopsida > Apiales > Araliaceae > Aralia > Aralia elata. Next base: position 60,685,203 of record CM068378.1, read on the forward strand.
TCTTATAACCCTCAGGTACACTTTTAATCTTGAAATCTATATTCAGTTCTTGAGCCAAGTTTTCTATTGAGCTTTCAGTCCTTTGAATTGTTATTGATTGATTTCAGATAAGCTATTATACCTTAGTTAAAATCTACTCTATTGATAATTTAATTGTTATCGTTATCATACTTGTGGGCAATTTTTGTTCACCCTTGCATAAAATATTGCAGCTAAGACTTAGAAGTCAGATGAGCCGTCTACTAGTAAGGGCAAAGGAAAGATACAGAAGTAGCTCTTGAACTGCTATTTGATATGGAGTTTTTGTAATAAGACTTATTTAATATTATGTTTTAATTCTGCAATGATGTAATAAAGGTTAAATAACCTGGGATTTATTTATTTAAGAGATTAATGTTGTAACCCCAATTGAGGGAAGATGATTTATTCAATTTAATTACATTATCTTTTATCATGGGTACTTAGTCTTGAAAGTATGGAATAGTGAACACCAAATCTGTGGGATTTATGTACCCGGATTTGGGGGTGTCACACAAGTAGACCGTAAAGTCTACTATCTTCTCCAAATTAAAAGTTCACCATTAATATTTTATCCCTGCAACACCAATCAATAATTCATGTTTATAATCATACAAATCAACAGTTTATCTTTGCACTACGGGCCAAAGATATTCATTTGTAACACTAATGATCATGATCATGTCAATCAACAGTCCATCTTTGCATTACAGGCCAAAGAAAACTTTCACCACGTGTCCTTACCATATAGACCAAAGACACTCAACAATCATATCGTCTTTGCACCCAGGCCAAATACATTCACCACAACTTGATTCTTTGATGATTAGTACAAATAACGGTGATATAAAGAATGAACGAAAGTTGTAAGAATAATAAGATAAAAGAATAAACATTCGAGATTTGACATTCAATTTGTCCAAAGTCCAATAATATCCAAATTGTCAACATGATATCCAAAAATTCGATTAGAGTTCAAGAATAGAATAAATAAGGTTCACAATTCAACTATAACGTGTAAAACACAATAAGAAGATTCATGTGAAAAGATATTAGATGAAGCACACGTAAAGTGCAATAGGAAGATTCAGGTGAAAACATATTAGATGAAACAAATTCACTGTTTAAGAATAACACTATAAAAACAAATGATAATTTCTTACCATAAAATTAAGAGTATGAAAGAAATGATATCCCTTACCTTAGCATGTGATTAGATATTGCTTTGATCAACCTATATGTATATTTATAATTTAATTAGTAACTTCCACATATAAAGTTTCATGGTGTACACAAACTCGTATATTATGAAATTATCAAAATGGACTTGATAGTATAAATTTGTGTAGTGTACAAAAACAAAGTATTTCAAAATAATTTTTGAAAGAAATGAGTAATATTTCAAAACAATCTTTCAGAGGAAGCCTTTCAAAATAAATCTTCTAAAAGAAGAGTCTTCTAAAGGAAGAGTTGCAAAAACTGTGTGATGTGTGTGTGAGTGCTTATGTAACTTTTATAAAAACTCACCTGAACAATTGTTACACCAAAACTTAAGACAACCTTAGCACACTTAGAGACACTTACACTAATGATTTAGAGAGTGAAAGGAAGGATTAAGCAAGAGAGTTATGAAAATACTTCTGCTTAACCCCCCTATTTATAGCAAAAACTTAACTCACATCAACATCACCACACGTTACACATGTTAGGACACTTTTAATCTAGACTGTTCATCACTAATTCACATGTTACACATTTTAGATAACTTTTAATCTACACCATTCATCACCTATCCACACGTTACACATTTTCAGAACACACGTTACACACTTTAGAACTATTCTTATACACGTTTCACATTTCAGGACACACGTTACACATTTCAGGACATACATTACATATTTAAGGACACACATTACACATTTAAGGACACACGTTACACATTTCAAGATTATCATTTTTTTTCTTTACTATTCACCATTATTTGTATATATCCATTTCTGTATTATTGTATTAATATATTAATATCACATATATCATAGAATCGTAATTTTGACAACCAGATCGATCACAAGAAAGAGGGGTCTTCTGTATAAACGACACACAATTAAATTACCCTGTTCCTTGATAGAACTTCTAGACATTGCCAATAATGCTAACTAACCTAATAATATCATTTCAAATAATATGAGTTGTTGTGTCGTGATAATTATTGATTTAATAATGTGAAATACTGTGCAGTTGTTACTGTGATAATTATTGAGTTAATAATATGAAATACTATGCAATTATCACTGTAGTAATTATTAAATCAATAATATGAAATACTATACATTTAGTACTATAGCAATTATTTAATCAATAATATTAAATACTATGCAGTTACTACTGTAGTAATTATTGAATCAATAATATGAAGTACTGTGTAATTACTACTGTAACAATTACTAAATCAATAATATGAAGTATTGTGCAATACCGTGTGTTACTATAGAATACCGTGTGCTACTGTGGAGTATCACATGCTACTGTGGAGTATCACATGCTACTGTGGAATAGCGCGTGCTACTATTCCTTTATTACCGGGTATTTCAATAGTTAACGGTAAAAGTTTTACCGACAATTTTATTAAAAAATTTATTCATGTCGTTTTCTATATCCGATAATTATTCCGTTGTAGGGCCCACCAATAATTGGTTATTTCGGCGCCATCGTACGAATATTCCCCGACAAAATGAATATTTTCCGACAGACTGTTTACTTCTTATAATTTGCACATATCACCCATAACTATAATATTTATTAAATCAACACCTTACTATTTAGGATGACATTTAAAAAAAATTAAGTCATATTCATAAAAAGTTGGGGTCTTACAAATTCGAGTTCGTACCAAAATAATTTGGATTGGATTACATTCAAATATCTCCAAAGAATTATGAGTAATTCAATAATTGATGGAATTATGTTAAGTGAGTCTAACCGAACAAATAGTACAAACTCATCTCATAAAACAGTTTAAGATGTAATAAGAACTTTGGTAGTCGTCGTTAACACTCCAAAATTAATACCTTACTTCTTCGCTCCTAAGTCAAGAATTAGTATAACAATAAGCAAAGGTCGATCCCACAGATAGTGAATTATTTTATTTTTATTCTAATGTTTCCTAATACAATTGAATATAAATTAGGGGATTTTGAATTTAATTAAACTAACTAATGTAACAGAAAATAATTAATTAGAATAAACAATGAATTAAGACTTTAGTTTAGTATCGCCTTTTTATAATAATGAAATAATCAAGTATAACAATATTTGTCCTTCAATGAAACTAATAGTCCTAGATAACAATAAGCATTGCTATTTGAAATTTCCCTTAGATTGTCACTCAATAAAACAAGCTCTTCCCATGATTCTAACTATCATACAACCTAGAACAAGCTCTCTAGATTTAATATAATAGCAGCATTAAGAACTAGGAAATTAGACTATTCCAAGCAATAATCACACAAGCTCGGATTATTTCTAAAACTAGTTTAAGTTCTTTTTAGGTTTTCTTATTTTTCTTCATAGTTTTTTCATGATCTAAGTTATATACCACCAAGATCCAACATATTTAGGTTTAAACAAGTATGATTCATATTTATTAACATAAATCTAGATCTTTCATAAGAAAAGTTGAATTAAGAAGGGATTTAGGGTTTTTACCTTTCTAGCTTTACTTTCCTTTTTCTTCTAATTCTTCTTTTGTTTGCTTGGCTTGCTTTTTGGCTGATCTTCCTTCTCTCCTCCACTCCTCTAGCTGCCGATCACTCTCCCTCTCATCTTTCTTTCTTAGCCTTTTGTTTTTTTTTGTTGGTAAAGTGTAGAAATGAAGAGAAAAATTTGTTATATATAGGCAATGTTTTCATATTTCAATTTTCTCCCCACAAGACTTTTATTTCTTGGTCAAACCTCCCATTTTTCCTTATTTTCTCTATTTTCCCAAGAGTTTAATTAAGTTAAGCTTCATCAAGTGTAAGTAATATCATACTTACTAACTAATAACTATGCTTAAGGGCTTCATTTGGAACTATAGGCCAACAAGTTGACCACATCTTTCCTCTCTAAACTTGACAACTCAAAAGTTAGTGGTTGAGGGTGGTTAAGATTTGTTGGATAGCCCACATGGGCTCCTTGAATTCCTCCCCCTCTTCCATGGCCGGATTCTTGGCTTTCTTTCTTTCTTTATTTTTTTTTCTTGCCATATATATATATATATATATATATATATATATATATATAAAAGTGGGATTGGTTTTGCAAGTGGCCTAAACTCCTATCTTACTTTATTCATTTTATTATCCACTGGGTTATCAATTGTTACATGCAAGCCTAATTAGTTTCTTTCCATAAATAGTTATTTCCTAACTTTTCATTTATATAAATATAATACTTATTTAATAATTCACGTACAATTATAATACCACATTTCTAATTTATAATTCAACTTTGTTAAAAATTTATATTTACCATTACATTGTGTACAAAATTTCCTGGATATTACATATAGCAGGCGAATTTAACCCCTGCCGCTACTCTTAGTAGTGGCAGGCAAAATTTTTTGTTACCTGTCTCTACACTTAGTAGAGGCATGAAGAAATATTCTAAATACCTCCACTTTATTTAGATTTAAATAATTTTAATGTATTTATTTGTATAAATAATTTCTTAAATAATAAAATTCAACATTTTCAATTATATTTAATACATTTATTTTTATAAATAATTTTTTAAGTAATAAAATTTAAAATTGTCAATTAAATTCAATGTATTTATTTGTATAAATAATTTCTTAAGTAATATAATTTAACATTGTCAATTATATTTTATGTATTTATTTGTATAACTAATTTCTTAAGTAATAAAATTTAACAATGTCAATTATTCGATTATTTAAAATTTAAACTCCATATTGTAATACAATTTGATTTAGTTAATATAAATTACATTATAAATAAATACATTGAAACTATTTAAATAAAACTAAGGTGGGGGTATTTAGGACATTCCTCCATACCTCTACTAAGAGTAGAGGCAGGTAAAAAAAATTTTGTTTGTAGCTACTAAGAGTAGAGGCAGGAGTTTAATCTCATTTTGTATGTCGTTACTCTTAGTACCGACATGAGTTTAATCTCCATTAATCTCGCCCGTTAAATCTCACATTAGACAGTGAGAGATGCGTTTGCTAGAATAGTATCCATATCAACTATATGCTATGAATCACTATATATATATATATATGTGTGTATCAACTATATCTATATGTATCAGAGCCATGTTGTTATTGTTGTTCTTAGATCTATCCGCAGCATAAATCTGAGTAAACTGTTCATCTTCTTCTTCAAAAATTGCTTCTTTTATTTTGTTCAGAAGTCACCTAACTTACTGTAGTCTACCGTGTTTGTGTGTCTTTGGCCTTGTAAGACCTAGAGTGAGGGCAGTGTATGGTAGTCGACAGTAGAACATAGGTATGAGTTTACTTAAGGTAAGAGGGTATGTATGAAAGAACTTAGTAATAAGGGACGAATTTAGAATAATAAGAATGAATAGGTTATTTAGATCTGATTCTTCAGCTAGTTCTAGGTCAGTCTTACCTCCTGTCCTAGATATAATTAACCGAGAAGAACATAGTTATGAGAATATTAGTCAAGCACTTAGTAATTGGAACATACCAAGAGTATCTCCAACAGAAATTTATCGGTCAACATTTTTAGATAATTTCAAAACAGATTATAATGTTAAAACTGTTGAAAAAGTTTATGCTATTAATAAAGAGTATGAAAATTGTAGTCTATTAACCCCTGATGTTATTAAAAAACATAGAAAAAAGGGTTACAATTTCATTCATCTAGGATTAATTCAAGTTGCTGTAAAGCAATTGAATATTAAAGGAATTAATTCAAGTATCTATTTGTGTCTTCGTGACGCTAGATTTCTTAATTATTTCCCCAGTATTATTGGTGTTATGGAAGCAAGTCTCCATAATGGTCCAATCCATTTCAATTGCTTTCCTGATTTCACTTTAAGTTTAAGTGATCCAAATTTATTAAAAGCCTTGACTTTGAACATTAAAACATCAGGTGAAATTACTCAAATGATTGAAGGTTCTCAAGCGTTAGCTTTAATTTATCGAATTTATTATAAAATAATGAAAATCAATTTAAATGTTCATGCTCTTAATAAAAGCCCTAAAGATCAAACTGTTTTAATTCAGAGTAGTACTAGTGATGCTAATGTCCAAATTCCAAGAATAATTCTTTGGAAGGATATTACCTTGCCCAGTCAGTGGACTTTACCCACTGAAATTCCTCAAAGACCAGTTACTAATAATTTATTAAACGTTGAAAATGTTAGACAATTTTCTGACGGTACGCTAAAAATTAGTTTTGAACGTACCAGAAGACCTCTAATTATAGAAGATTTTACTAGTTCTTCTGTCCCTTCTATAGCTCCCTCTAGGAGAGATACTGAAATACTATGTAATATCTATATACAAGATGTTAAATTAAAGGGTATTTTAAATGAAGGTCAAACTAGTCATCCGTGTTATACTACTAATGAATCCGTCGAAGATGAGCATTCATCCCCTACGCAAACAGACTTTGAAGGCCCTACTAATCATCAATTAAGAGTTATTACTAAAGAATTTAAACTTGATTGGGATTATCTGGTTGATGATTTCAACTCTAAAGATAATAAGGGTAATAGACATATTTTTCGTACTAATCACGCGAAAAAAGAACGTAATAAAGTCATTAATAGATGAAAAAGATTTATAATGAACGAAAAAATAAATATCACATTTTTTAACTGGTATGAAAAGTACCATGGTAAATGTAATATTTTAACAAAGAGTCAATGGATTAAAGAAGATAAGTCAAAAGTTTCGTCTAGTCACCCCCACTAGAAACTGTTATTTTACCTATTAAAAATACCTCTGTTATTGTCAGTCCTTTTAAGATTGCTGATAACAACAAAGATGAAAAGAAAATTATTGAACAAAATAATTTCACAAATCAATACCTAGCAGCCATAGGAAAACCGTTAGACAAAATCGAAGAAAAATTTGATGAAACTATTATTCAAAATCCGAACAGCAAAATTGAACAGCCTTTACTTAAACTCCCAGAGAACAGGCAAGGTTTAATCTTACCTAATAAAGACGAACAGCTCACTAAACAATGGGATAAACTTTTTAAAAAATTAAAAGGTCCTGCTGAATCTAGTACTATTGCTGTTATCGATCAGATTAGCAATAATAGTGGTTTTGAGTCAGATTCTGAGTTAGGTTCTGATCTAACTACTACTAATAACTACACTATTATGGATCAGCTAAATAAGTTGACTTTTAATCATGCTAGTATTACAAAAAATTAGTATACTAGACCTACTCCTCCGGATTTATAATTCGAAGAAAGAAATCTAGATAATCAATTTTATGTTTCTTCTAACAAAATTTATGAATGGAATATTGATTGATTTAGTGAACGAGAAATTTTAAACAAATTAAATCACATGTCTATGGTCGCCAATAGTTATATCACTAATTATAGCAATTTAGCCCAATCAGATATAGTTGAGTTAATTGTTAGTGGTTTCACGGGCATTCTCAGGTCTTGGTGGGAAAGACATCTCACTGAAGACACTAGGACATCAGTTATTCATGCTATTCAGCGTGATGATGATGGCAACCCTATCTTTAATGAAGATATTGGGGTTGGTGCACTAGATGGAGTAAATACTTTAATATTTACCATAATAAAACACTTTATTGGGACACCTAGTAACATCACTGAAAGAATACACGACCAATTAAGTAATCTTACGTGTCAAGCTTTAAGTGACTTTAGGTGGTATAAAGATGTTTTCATTTCTCGTGTCATGATGAGAAATAATAGTAACAAACCATTTTGGAAAGAAAAATTTGTTAATGGTTTACCTAATTTATTTGTTCACAAAGTCAGAGAAGAACTCAGTAAAGATTTAGGTTTTATCGATTATGATAACCTAACCTATGGGGGATAATTAAACTTTTAGTACCTGTACTAGGGCCCGACTTACAAATTGGTACCCAAACTGAAAAAACTTACAAACTGGTGCTTGTACTAGAAAAAACTTACAATCCGTTAAATTTTAGGGTTCCGTTTAATTATTAGAGTTCCTAACTTATAAGTTGGTACCCAAACTGAAAAAAGTTACAATATAGTACTTGTACTCGTAAAAACTTACAATCCGTTAAATTTTAGAGTTCTTTTTAATTATTAGGATTCCATATTTGCTAGTTTCTTTTAATTTGCTCATAAATGTGTGTTTTAGTGCTTGTTGCAATTATTTTCCGTTTAATTATTAGGATTCCATTCGGCTTGTGTTTTAGTGTTTGTTTATTTATAGTATTATATGCACAAGCATGTGCAATATTTCTTTAATTCAAGCAAATTTTTACTTTTGCCTAAAATGAGAAAATTCTTCACAAAAACATAAATAAAGTAAGATACCATGAGTTAGATAGATATATATGATGCTATTGAAAACTTTCAAAAAATAGTTTATATACATTCTTCCATCATATATATTTAATATTAGCTAAAAAATTAGTATGAATAATTTTAAGAATAGTTTTTTAAGAATAATTTTAATTAAAATATTTTTATAATACGAATTTTTTTAAGAATAATTTTAATTTTTAAATATATATTTAATATTAGCTAAAAAATTAGTAGTGATGGTAAAAAATGATAAAAATAAATTCAAAATATCATGTCACTTTATAGTCCTATAATAAAAATGTATTAATTACAATTATAAAACCAATTGAAAATAAAAATGCATATCAACCACCAGTTTGAGTACCAACTTGTAAGTCGAGTTCTAGTATAGGTACCAAAAGTTTAATCACATAGATTCTGTTAGTCAATCAGACTTTTCCGTCGTGTTCATTCGTTAAATTTAACGATTTAACATAAATATTCAAGTACAAGCACCAATTTGTAAGTTTTTTCTAGTACAAGCACCAGTTTGTAAGTTTTTTTAGTTTAAGTACCAACTTGTAAGTCGGGTCCCAGTACAGGTACTAAAAGTTTAATTATCCCTAACCTATGGTGATATAATAAGCCATATACAAAAAATAGGTATGAAAATGTGTATTGATTTTAAGATTAGTAGACAAGCTAGTAAAGATAAGAAAAAAGCTAAATATGAGTTAGGAACTTTCTGTGAACAATATGGTTTACCCCCAGTTACTCCCTTTAGAAGAAAGCATAGGCATAAGCATGTTGAAACTCACAAAAGTCATAAAAACATAAGCGTAAACATACTCACAGCCAATCAAAAGATAATAAAGACAATTATTATAATAAACCAAAATCTTCTGGTAAAAAACATTCAAACAAAAGAAAAGGTTATGACAAAAGTAAAGTAATTTGTCATAATTGTGGCCAGAAAGGTCATTATAAAAATAAATGTAAGATAAAACAGAAATTAAACCAGCTAAACATATCTAATGACGATACTGAACAACTTTTAGAATTGTTAAGAAATGAGAATAACTTCAATGTTGAAGATTATCCTGATATTCCCTATAATTCTACTAGTACTAATAAAGAAACTGATAATAAATTTGATGAAGTTACTTTATGCACAAATGATTGTACTAACAATTGTTGCATTAAAAGATTAAATGTATTAAATAAAGATGATGAAGAACAATCTTTATCAATAGATTTAATTAGTAAAATCACAGATCCTCAATTAAAAGCTCAGTATATGTCGCAATTAAAACACTTGTTTACCAAAGATAATGAAGATAACAATAAACTAAAGAAGAGTAAAGACAAACCTATTTTTAATCTTAACAAAACTCTTGATAGATTTAAAATCCCCATTAAAGAAATAACTCTTCCAGATTTAAATCAAAAAGTTAACAAATTAAAGGGAGAGATTGCTAAACTTAAGTTAGAAATCCCTAAAATACGAGAAGAGATTAATAACATTAATGCAAACTTAAAAGACAAAGATAAATTCCTTTAAATTAATGAATCTTCAGAAGAAGAAGCTGAAACCTCTACTAAAGATGAATTAGATTTAATCAATTTACAAGGATTCTCTTTTAAAAAATTAAAAGATATTACTATTCAAAAATGGTATATTAAAATCACTTTAGTTATTAACAAAACTTTCATTATTGAATTACCTGCTCTAGTTGACACTGGTGCAGATTTAAATTGTATTCAAGAAGGATTAATCCCTACTACCTATTATCAAAAAACTAATGAAAGATTAATTTCTGCTAATGGTAGTCAAATAGAAATTAAATATAAGTTACCTAAAGTTCATATTTGTCAGAACGATATGTGTTTTAAAACATTATTTGTTTTAATTTGTAATATGAATGACAAGGTCACTCTAGGATTACCTTTCATATATTTACTTTATCCTTTTACTACTAGCACCGAAGGATTAAGCAGTAAACATTTAGGAAAGACAGTCACCTTTAAATTTATTACTAGACCAAAAGAAAGAGATTTAAAAATAATTCAAGATGAATCTATTTCTAAATCATTAAATCTTTTGACTAGTAAAATCAATCAGCTGAAATATTTAAAAGAAGAAATTAAATATAAACAAGTTGATAAATAACTCACTGATAAAAGGGTTCAAAATAAAATTGATAATTTAAAGAATTATCTTAGTAAAAACCTTTGTTCTGATTTCCCTAATGCCTTTTGGCATAGGAAGAAACATATTGTTAGGCTACCTTATGCTAAAGAATTTAAAGAACGTTTAATTCCTAGTAAGGCTAGATCTATTCAGATGAATCATGAACAAATAGAACTTTGTAAAAAGGAAATTAATGAATTACTCAGTAAAGGATTAATTAGGCCTAGTAAATCTCCTTGGTCTTGCCCAACTTTTTATGTAAATAATGAAGCTGAAAAGGAGAGAGGTGCCCCTCGCTTAGTTATCAATTACAAACCGCTAAACAAAGTTCTTGAGTGGATTAGGTACCCACTCCCTAATAAAAAAGATTTGCTTAATAGGTTAATTCAAGCTACTATCTTTAGTAAATTTGATTTAAAATTCGGATTTTGGCAAATTCAGATAGACGAAAAGGACAGATACAAAACTGCCTTTACTACCCCTTTTGGTCATTACGAATGGAATGTCATGCCATTCGGTCTTAAGAATGCCCCTAGTGAATTTCAGAATATCCTTAACGATATTTTAAATCCTTTTAGCCATTTTGCTATTGTTTATATAGACGATATCCTTATCTTTAGTAAATCTATTAAAGAACACCATAAACATTTGAATTCGTTCTTCAAGACAGTCAAATTCTATGATTTGGTTCTTTCACCTACTAAATGCAGTCTTTTTCTGACAAAAGTTAGGTTTCTTGGTCATACCATTCATCATGGTCTCATTCAGCCTATTGATCGTGCTATTCAATTCGCAGATAAATTTTCTGACAAAATCACTGATAAAACCCAACTTCAAAGATTTTTAGGATCTCTTAATTATATTGGAGAATTTTACAAAGATCTTAGGAAAGTCTGCTGTGACGCCCCCAAATTCAGGTCTCAAATACCCGGATTTGGTCACACGATCTAATACAACATCCACCTCCGAACAACATAAAATGACTAAATGCAGAAAATAATAAATATATGTTGTTCATTCAAAAGGTGTTACTAGTCCCAAGATACGAAAACCTTACTACACAAGTCAATACATACCCTAATATTAATCAGGTTTCAAATTACATTGATAAATAAATCTAACTAAGCATATAACAAAGTCAGGTACTTGAAGTTTATTACTTCATCTTTTCCTAGCCCTTATTCTTGCTTGACGTCGCAGGCTTAACTGTAATAAGGTTCATGATATACAAAGGTGAGCAACTAGTTTGCTCAGCAAGTTTAAATATCAAAAGGAATGACATATATCATGATTGAAAGAAATATCTGAGATTGATTCAATAGTGAGAGTATGAAAGCAAGAATAATACCAACTCTTTAAGATAAGCAATAGTCAATAAAGACCATGGACATTTCACTTCCAATGGAATCAATAGCTAATTGACCCTTTGGTTACTGGCTCAGAAATAAGTACTCGAGGGGATCAGCCTCTAGTACCCTATGTGTATGCATAACATTTAATTTCTGTTCTTTGTATCTTATATCCGATATGTGGGGTACTCCCCTATATTGAAGGGGTGTTCATAAAGTCCAAGATTCTGCACCATCAATTGGTTTGGATAGCTTTTAAAAGCTATACCACAAATGTCTAGCTGGACGATGGCTAAGACTTAATTATGGCAGTTCATCCATATTAGAACTTTAAATAAAGTACAAGTCAACGTCTGCGCGAAACAATTGCACAATGTGCGAGTGCCAATAACAACGATGTGGAATAATTTTTATGTAATTAAACCACTTAGAGCATGATTGAGGAATTAAAGGTTCAAGCTCAAATATTAACTTGCAATAAATAATACAAGAATGGGTTCTTGCAACAATTAAGGTTTTCGGGGTAGAGAACTTGCATAATACACCACGTCCTACTTGAATGTAAATTAAGTAGATTTAAAAGAAACTTGCCTGATAGCTCAGCTACAATAATCTAGCTTTAAATTAAAGTGCGTGAAACGACTTATCATTAGTAAGTCGATTCCTTAGTTAGTAAAGTATAAACTAGCATGGGTTTACATTTACAAGAGATTACACACCAAGTAATGCTATCACATAGACACGTAGATGTAACCATCCTTACTAAGTCTATAAACATTACTTCCCATCTTAGATAAATGAGTTAACAAGCCTAGAATAGCTTGGTTCTAGGCATCAATGTAAGCTTGAACATATAACACACCAATTAAGTCATGTATTACAGCTTGAGACCTACATACATACATGCTACAAGACTCTGTTCATAACTTAAAGCAACAGGGCAAAACTGGCGACAGGCGCGACCGTGCTTATTTTTGCCTTGGGAGTGGCGCGGCCGCGCCACTCACTGGTCAGACCAAGAATGAGATTTCATTCAACTAGAATCCAAGCCTATTCTTAGCATGCAAGCTGCTGATATTAAGCACATACACATGCTCATAAGGTTATTAACTTGAGTTTGAAACCTATCATGCTCATTCTAAATCTAATATAAAGTTATAAGGCTTTATAACGGAAATTCCTACGCTTTAGGCCAAACAAGTCCATTTCACAAGTAATCCACTATTATAGTCATAATGCCCCATAATAAGACTAGACAATACTTAATATGCATGCTCAGATGTAAACAACACATGCACATACTAAACACATAGCTTATACTTGGAATTCATGCCTTAAACATACTCGCACATGCCAAAATAATACTTAGCTAAATGGTGCTTATGTCAATCATGTCTAGAGGTATAATGAGTCCTAACAATTATGCTTGTATGGTCAGAACACAACTTTCCACAATATTTGACGATACTCGCCTTTAAACTCTATATTTTCCTTTGAAAATCATACTAAGACAACTTATGCCACGTAGTTCATGCAAGACAACTTGGAAATCATAACTCACATGCATTAGAACACATATTTAAGCTATATACACACACTCAAATGGTCAGATTATAAAGAGACGCCCATTTGACAATTTCATTTCGAAATTCTTAAGTTTTACTTTTTAAAATTACATACATAGAGTAACATATGCAACTCATAGTATTTACAGGGATTCTAGATACATAGTAACCTATTTTTATGCATGAAGGAACTAAGCTAGCATGCTCAAAACATCAGAACACCTCAACCATTTCTGGCAGCTAGCACGACCGCACTGGTTTTGGCCTTGGGAGTGGCACGACCGTGCCATTCCTGCACTGCTTCAGGTTCGACTCTGCTTCTGCAGAACTCTAAAATTAATATGGCCTAACCTTTCTAAATGTAATTCAGTGCAACCAAATTGGTCCCAAACATGAATATAGACCCATATAACATCATTACACTAATTAACAAACTAATTAGCAAGAATTATGGATTTCATAGAATTTAACAATCTAAGAAATTGATAACACAGTGACGAGTTCTTACCTCCAACAAAGCTAAATTGATACTTCTAGCTTGCTTAATAGCAGATTCCTACTACCTCCTAGCAAGACTCACCCTCTATACTAACTTATCAGAAAATTTAGCAACTCAATTCATGAAGAATTGGTTCCAATTTATAGAAAATTTATTATCCAGGCATTGTTCTTACCCAAATTGAAGAACCAACGAGAAGAAGAAGAAGCTGTTGGACAATGGAGGTTTGGTGAGTTGCCCATTCTCTCCTTCATTATTCTTACCATCTGATGCAAGCAAACGTAGGCCTCATGCCTATACATTGTTGAGAAGAAGGAGGAAAAGAAGGGATGGGACTCTACTGTGCATTCACTATTTGATTTCTCTCTTTCTTAACGCAGACTACAACTTGAAAATAAATAGAATATGTCCCATAACTCTTGTCCCAAACTAATGCTACTTAGGTAAATAAATCATATAATTAAAAATCCAATTAATCTAGTGTACATTTGATGCCCAATTCGTAAATACATAAAAGATGGAATTAATAACTTATTCTAGTCCACTTAGTATTAAATTACTAAATAGAATATATCAATATTGCACACATTAATTAATAATTATATTAATTAATCTATGCAAATTAAATTCCTCCACTATATTCAAATAAATTGAATATTTAATTAATAAACAACTTTATCAATTCTTCTGATATTGAACCTTAGGGCTAGTCCACTAATTTAATTAAACCATTAGCGACTCCCTTTAATAAATCTAGGCAATTACGCGCAGTTACCACATAATCACATAATTAATTTATCTCCCAAGATTTAAATAAGCATACAAAGCTAATTCATTAAAAATTAAAATTTATATTTAATTAATAATGGAGTTTAAAATTCACGGTCATTACATCTGCAAACCCTTGTTTCAACGTTTGCAAGACAACCCTCCACCTTGGACAGACATTCATACTTCTGTTGTCCAACAAGTCAAAAAATATGTTAAGGCTTTGCCTTGCCTTGGCATCTCAAATGATTCATCATTTAAAATTATTGAAATTGATGCTTCCGATATTGGCTTCGGAGGAATTCTTAAACAAAAGTTAACCTCTACTTCTACTGAATAGATTGTTCATTTCCATTCAGGTGTATGGAACCCAACACAAGCAAATTATAGTACTATTAAAAAAGAGATTTTATCTCTAGTTTTGTGTATTAATAAATTTCAGGGTGATATATTAAATCAAAAGTTTTTGGTTCGAATTGATTGTAAATCAGCCAAATATATTTTAGAAAAAGATGTTGAAAATATTACTGCTAAACATATTTTTGCCAGATGGCAAGCTTTACTAAGCATATTTGATTTTGATATTGAATATATTAAAGGCAGTAATAATTCAATTCCAGATTTTCTTACTAGAGAATTTATCAATTCAGGTACTTCAGCCTTGCACCAATGAGTGTGAGAGGTAGTTCTAGTTCTCGTGGGACGGGCCGCCCTACTGGTCCAAGTAATCAACCCAAGGGAACCTTGGTTCCTTATCTGGTTAACCTAGTCCCTTCTGTGGACCTAGTAAACAGATATCAAGTTATTGGTACCATACCAAAACCTTATAACACTGTTTTGGCCAGTAAACTCAAACCTATTGATCCATTTTGCAGTCCTTCACAGGTCGCAAACCCTAGTCAATTAAAACTAAGTCAACCTTCTCAGTTTACTCCAAACTATGAAGTCAACCTTTTTCATGTTGAACCTTTCATGAAACCTAAAGATGATCCAGTCGTCCTTGCTTCCTAGTTTTTTCTTACTGGTTGGTATTTTATTCCTTCAGCCCCTTATAAATCTCTTACGTTTTATAGGATATTCTTCTTCAGAC
This sequence comes from Aralia elata, assembly GCA_034770075.1. Classification (NCBI taxonomy): domain Eukaryota; kingdom Viridiplantae; phylum Streptophyta; class Magnoliopsida; order Apiales; family Araliaceae; genus Aralia; species Aralia elata. The sequence continues at coordinate 60,701,190 of CM068378.1, forward strand.
TGAGTCAATCTTTATTAAACCTATTGATGATAGAAATGATGATTCAAAAATCATATTTCATTCTCTCTATATTAAACATATTGTCTCCATCCTTGAATGGGGAAAGCACCCCTCTGATCTTCGTCCTCTTGCTAATCAAAGTAACCATTTTTGTTATTACGATTATATTGAAGCCTGGCACAAGATTTTCTTGTTTCAGAATCAGTCATTTAGTCATTCTTGGTTCCTTTAATTTGATCATAAATTTAAAAGTCAAATTCCCTTTTGGTTTATTCTGTGGTGGTCAAGAGATGGACCGTCCATTAGTTTATTTCCTGATTTACTCCAATCACAAGTTCATCATTATTTAATGCCACTGATAATCCTAAGTATCATGGTATTCTTATTTTACTCCAATTCGTCAGTAAATATAAAATTCCATGGATTCTCAAATGGCAGTATAATCTTATTACCCTAGTGGAGGAACATATTTTTCATTGTCCCTCACAAAGCACTGTTATTAATGAAATCAGCCAAAGTACCATGGTTACTCGTATATTTTTTGTCAAATGGTGGGATAAATTTAATGTCGAAAGAATAGTTGGTCAAGTCCAAAAAGAATTTCCTCTTGTACCAATTCCTCCCATTAAATCCGTTCCTGCTAAAGGCTCTTCTAGTAAATCTAAAGAAATTCAGTCAACCCCCAGTCCCTCGGGATCAATCGATATCTCGAATAGTAAAAATTGCTCCAGTTCAGAGTTAAAACTATTGGCCCAAACCATTCATGAAAGAGTTAACAAGCTTCATGAAGAAATTGAAGCCAGTGAATGTTCATTGTCTTCTTCACAGAAGACAGTTTCCAATAAAAATGAAGATCCGTATTGCAGCATCAACTTCCAAGATGCTCAGGACCCGTTTGCATAAGTCACAGGGCTCTCTGGCCCTCAAGTCATCAGTTCTTCAGCACGTTCTCCTGCTTTTCCACCAAAAGCAGCCCGAGTCAGAAGATGTTCCTGCTTTTCCACCGAAAGCAGCCTCCCAGTCAAAAGTTGCATTATTGCTATCAGCCTCCTAGTCAAAAGTTGCCTCAAGTCATCAGCCACATGGCCCTCTGGCCCCAAGCTATCAGTGCTCCAACACCTATTCCTGCTTTTCGTCAAAAGCAGCATCAATAATAGAGATTCGTCCGAATTTTGCGGACACCTGTTCTATGAATAGTAAAAAAGTCACTATTCATGTTACTGTTCATCAATAGTAAAGTGTTTGTAATCATTTACTTTTGTAATAGTAACTTATCATGTTACTGTTCATCAATAGTAAAGTGTCTGTAATCATTTACTTTTGTAATAGTAACTTGTAATAGTTCAATTCCTTATTCTATAAAAGGAATTTGAACTCATTTGGTGAAGCAGGTTTTGATTAACCAATACAAATCTTAGAAAGACTTAGAGCTCCCTCTATGATAAATCTTTAGATTTGTACCCTTAAGCCTTTCTTCACCTCTTCCAATGTTTTGTTAATTGAGTCAATTGTAGGTTTTATTTTCTTTAAGGCTTGTACATAGTTCTAGTAAATGCAATAAAAGTCTTGTTTTAGTAAAACTGTTTTGCAAGTACTGAATGCTTGCTGTTGATAAAATTATCTTTTATTTTTAATGATAATTGCTTAATTTGCTTGTACCTTACCTTATTCTCATATTATTCTATATATGTATGTGTGTATATATATATATATATATATATATATATATATATATATATATATAAACCTAAAACCTTTAAGAGATTATCAAAAATCAAAATCTTAATAAATCAAGAAACACAAATCCTTTATGAAAAATGATTTGTCAAATCACAACAAATTTCTCCCCGACTTGAACTCCTTATTGTTACTTAGCTCTTGTTCATTGTTTGCTCAATTCACAAGTGCATTAACCTTCATTTTGTCTGGTTGGTGAGGAATCAATCTATTGTTAGGTCCCTTGCTCACCTGATCCATTATGGCCAATTCTAAGTGCAGTTGCACGACCTTTCCACCAAGCTTCTACCCCCATCAGTCTCCTCACTATCGCCTTGACTTGATGACCATGTCTTCTCAATCTGGGGAACTCTTCATGCCTTAATTTACTCGTGCGCAAGTAAGTCAAATTTTCAAAGTTTTAGTACGTTTTGGCAATGTCCTTCCACTTAAGTAATACAATCATTCGCTTAATTCTCATCAAATGTGTGCCATTCTACCTTGTGTGATTTTTATAACTACCCTATAGTTGAGAACCTGTAGCTTTTGGATTCAAGTTGACAAATAGATATCAATCCTTCACAACTTCGAGATATACTTCACACTACTCAAATTGTGAATTATTGCATTGAACTTTTGATTATTATTGTTCCAATCCTCTTATGTTGTGTTTAGTTCGTGGGAATGGAATGGTCATTCTTTAAGAAATGACTCCGTTTGGTTGGTCGATAGGAATGAAATGCTCATTTCGTTATCCATTCCATTCCAATTGATTCCTTTCTATAGAGGTGGGTTTAACCCATTCCATTCTAGCTCAAAATAATTTGTTATCAAATCGCCATATAAATATTTTTAAAATTTTCACTCTATCTAGAATATTTTCACTCTTTATAAAAAATTTATTCTCTCTCTAGAAAATTTTCACTCTCTTTCTAGAATTTTTTCACTCTAAAAAAAATTCACTATCTCTCTCTAGAAATTTTTTACTTTCTTTGTAGAATATTGTACTTTCTCTTTGTAATTTTGCTTTTACTTTTTTCTTTTGATCAGCAAAAGAAATTTTATTAAAATCAAAAAAATAATTAATTATGTCTGTGGCAAATTCATAAGATATGGATCGGGTCGTAGTTGTACTTCATTACATCATAATTGCAAAGAAGGAACACTTAATACCAAATCTATAACACCTAATAATACTTCATATAGAAAAAAACCAATCAATCGTATCAATTATAGTCTTGAATTTGGAATATTTTTAGCTCAAAGTCCTCCGTGTCTAATCCACAACCTTGCAAAGCATAAGAAGTAATGGTTGTCAACCAAATCTGCTCGAGCACCTAGCACCCCATATATGAATTTTCATATCAGATTGAGACAATAGGGGAGCCACAGTTATAGCAATATAATTACTTAAATTCCTACTCAAATTGAGAACTCTTGATCCTTTTCAAAAGCTTCCATTGTAGAATCAATCACAATCCATATCACTCAACAAATAATTTTTCAAATTGGCATACCATAGTTTACCAACAACTTGTAGATTACAACATGTCAGATTTAAGATCGGATACAAGTAATCACATAGAAATTAAAGAACGAAAGATAAAAGAACACATAAATTTATCCAGGTTCACTCCTGTTTGTCTGATGTATTCATTTAGTAGTCTCGCACACTCTACATGATACACACACCAAACAATGCTTTTATAGTCACTAAAAACCCTAACTCCTATAACATGGGCTCAATCTCATGAGGCCTAATACATTAGTCAAACCCAAGACCGGGACCCCAGACTACCCTAGCGTAGTGGTCATTCTTCAAGCCCACAGAAGTAAGAGTCAATCCCAACATTTTCCCACTTGGTGAATACTTCTTGATGCCCACCTCAGATGTACACCACCTAAACTTCTCCAAACTAATTACCTTAGTTAAGAAGTTACGATGTTCACTATTGTTTCAACATTCTCCAAAAGAATCATTTTCTCATCAACATTCTCTCTAATGAAGTGATATTGGATATCAATATGCTTCGACCGTGAGTGAAATGCAGGATTATTTGCTAAGTGTATAGCACTCTAACTGTCACACTTCAACTTTCCTACCTCTTTTTGAAAACCAAGCTCGACACATAACCTATGAATCCATATAGCTTCCTTACTTGTATGAGTAAACGTAATGTATTCTGTCTCAATGGATGACAATGAAACAACACTTTGCTTCTTGCACATCCAGCTCATAGGACCATTAAACAAGTTTAACCACTTGTTGATCTCCCCTAATCAACGTCTCCACCCTAATCAGCATTTATAGATCCTACCACCTCAAAATTAATCCCATGTATCTTCTTTACTTCTAAAATGCAATGCAAAATCATGATGCAGAAGAAATGAGTTGGGAGTTAGAATCTGAAATGAGAGCAAGGTATCCTCACCTCTTTGAAATGCCATATACCTACGTCAATTTCGAGGACGAAATTTCATAAGGAGGGGAGATTGTAACACCCTGACTTTTATGAAATTATTAGCAGAGTATATTCAAACACATCATTTTATTTTTAATATTTTTAATGAATAAAAAAGGAGAAAAGAGATTTTGGAGGAGTGTGGAGTCATATGGGCGGCTAAAAAAATTGATAAGAGATGAGAGAGAAAGTTGATGAAAAAAAATGAACGGTGGGAGGGAGAGTTGGTGGGAGACAAAGAGACAAAAGAATAAAGAGGAAAAGAAAAGGTGGAGAAAAAAAGAGAAGGAAGGTTTTGGTTAGTGGGTTAGGTAGAAAAAAATAAGTGTATATGTTTGTTTGCCTATATATGCATATCCACCATTCTGCTAAAGGAGGAAGAAGCCATATTCCATCCGAAAGGATTTCATCCAAGAGAAGAGTGAGAAATCTCATTTGGAAGAGTGAGAGAGAAAATCTAAGAGAGCTAACAGAGAAAAATAGAGAGTGGTGAGGGAATAGAGAGAAATTAAATATTTATTATATTTCTCACTAAATAGTTTGTACTCTCCATATTATTTTTACAGTGAATTTCTGAGATATCGCCCCGTGGTTTTTTCCTAGTTGGGTTTCTACGTAAAAAACTTGGTATTGTGGTTTAATGTTTATTTTTGATATTCTTGATCATATTATTTCTATTCGTCCTACATATCATTGTTATAATCATTAAGGTGAAATTTCTCTTTGGCCTGAGTACAAAGATGGACTGTTGATTAGTATGATTATAACCATTGGTTCTCTTCGGCCAGGGGTGCAAAGATAAATTGTTGACTGATATGATCATGACCATTGGTGTTACAGTTGAATATCTTTAGCTTAGGTGCAAAGATGAATTGATCGGAATGATTATGAACATGAATTGTTGACTGGTGCTATATGGATAAAATATTGAATGCTGGAATTTGTTTTTAAATAAAAAATAGTAGATATTATGATCTACTCGACTCTTCGAATGAATTACTTGTTCCGCTGCAGTTATCGTTTAATACTTACATTATCTTTAAATCTTTGAATTATTATTGTTGGATTTGGGTGTGAATATTGTCGTTGTAATAAATTGTAATCTCTGAATTATTATTGTTGAATTTGGGTGTGAATATTGTCGTTGTAAAAAATTATAAATTGGAAAATTTGTATTTGTATTTAGATTTTGTATTATGTATTTTGGCGACTCAAAATGGATTGTGTGGACCTATTTTGGGGGCGTCACAATTGGTATCAAAGCTTAGGGATATGATATCTGGTGGAGACCGGCCTAAGTTAAATTTCGTTATTTAGTTAGTCGGTTTAAATGTAGAGATGAGAAGTGATAAGTCAATTACTTTAACTAACTTTTGTTTTGTGGTCACATAGCTCGACTATGTCCTTTAGCGAAAGCAAAGTTCTATAAAGAAATCATGATGCAGAAGAAATGAGTTGGGAGTTAGAATCTGAAATGAGAGCAAGGTATCCTCACCTCTTCAAAATGTCATGTACCTACGTCAATTTCGAGGATGAAATTTCATAAGGAGGGGAGATTGTAACACCCCGACTTTTATGAAATTATTAACAGAGTATATTCAAACACATCATTTTATTTTTAATATTTTTAATAAATAAAAAAGGAGAAAAGAGATTTTGGAGGAGTGTGGAGTCACATGGGCGGCTAAAAAAAACTGATAAGAGATGAGAGAGAAAGTTGATGAAAAAAAAAATGAACGATGGGAGGGAGAGTTAGTGGGAGACAAAGAGACAAAACAAAAAGGAGGAAAAGAAAAGGTGGAGAAAAAAAAGAGAAGGAAGGTTTTGGTTAGTGGGTTAGCTAGAAAAAAATAAGTGTATATGTTTGTTTGCCTATATATGTATATCCACCATTCTGCTAAAGGAGGAGGAAGCCATATTCCATCCGAAAGGATTTCATCGAAGAGAAGAGTGAGATATCTCATTTGGAAAAGTGAGAGAGAGAAAATCTAAGAGAGCCAAGAGAGAAAAATAGAGAGTGGTGAGGGAATAGAGAGAAATTAAATATTTATTTTATTTCTCAATAAATAGTTTGTATTCTTCATATTATTTTTATAGTGGATTTCTGAGATATCGCCCCGTAATTTTTTCCATGTTGGGTTTTCACGTAAAAATCTTGTTGTTGTGGTTTAATGTTTATTCTTGATATTCTTGATCATATTATTTCTATTCGTCCTACATATCATTGTTATAATAATTGTGGTGAAATTTCTCTTTGCCCTGAGTGCAAAGATGGACTGTTGATTAGTATGATCATGACCATTGGTTCTCTACAGCCAGGGGTGCAAAGATGAATTATGGAGTAGTATGATCATGACCATTGGTGTTATAGTTAAATATCTTTGGCCTAGGTGCAAAGATGAATTGATTGGTATGATTATGAACATGAATTGTTGATTGGTGTTATATGGATAAAATATTGAATGCTAAAATTTTTTTTAAATAAAAAAATAGTAGATATTATGATCTACTCGACTCTTTGAATGAATTACTTGTTCCGCTGCAATTATCGTTTAAAACTTACATTATCTTTAAATCTCTGAATTATTATTGTTAGATTTGGGTGTGAATATTATCGTTGTAATAAATTGTAATCTCTGAATTATTATTGTTGGATTTGGGTGTGAATATTGTCGTTGTAATAAATTGTAAATTAGAAAATTTGTATTTGTATTCAGATTTTGTATTATGTATTTTAGCGACTCAAAATGGGTTGTGTGGACTTATTTTGGGGGCGTTACATGTAGCTATAGGAGTTCCAATCGGTTTGTAGTCAACCATGTTGAATTTCTTCAACACTCCTTTAATGTACTTAATAAGTGCATAATATCTGATTATTTTCATTCCTTTATGCTTAGTTTAGTTGTATGTTATCTGTCATATGAGCTGATTTAAGGTATTTATTGAGTTATATGAAGAATTGATGTGATTTTGCAAAAATATATTTTAATGCTGAGTTTTATGTTGTTTTGCAGAATACTCTACGTTCGTAGTGTTACAGTAGAAGCCTGACAGCTCTACGATCGCAGGGAGGTTAAGGCAGAGTCACGCGGCGATTTGATTTAGTACTCTACGTTTGTAGAGTGGGAGCTCTACACGTGGGTGACTATGAACTCTACGATGGTGTTGTTTGTTCGACAATTGTTCCAAGTTCACTCTACGTCTGACGAGAAAACTCTACGATTGGCAAGTTTACTCGGCAGATAGTTACTCTAAGATTCTGAGGTTTACTCTACGATCGCGATAAGTGCTGGTACGGAGTATACTTTACGTTTTGCTGAAAAAGTATTACTCTACGATTCTGGTCGACTTTGCAAGATTCCTATTCTGAGTAGGATTTGGATTGTTGGGGTGATAGAGTTAGATTCTTACTATGATTTGGAGATGGAATTATATTCTTACATGGAAAGTATCTCTGATTATGGGAAGTAGAATTTGATATGGAATCTGAGTCAAGGAACAATATGGAAATTGATGTCGAGCTGAAAAAGGAAACTGAGGAAGACTTGGATTTGGAAATAAAATCTAATTTGAAAAGGAAGCTACTTAAAGCTGGATTGCAGAGTTTGATAAGGATTTAGAATCCTACCATATCTATTGAATGAAAACTTCCGAAGTAGAATTGGATTAGAATTCTTTTAAGCTTTAGAGATTTATCTATAAATACCTATCACTTGTAATCATCCAATATACTTCAACCTCCATTATTCTTGACCTTAGATTATATTTAGCATGCTAGCTTAGTTATTTTATTCAGTTCTGAAGGGATGTAGAACCATATTTATAGTTAATATAATACTTAAGTTATATTATTGATTCTTTCGTACATGAAATTTATTCTGATAATCTGGTTGAATTTCTTATATGTTATTCAGTTTACTAATTTGGTTTCTGCAGGATTAAATTGGTGAATTGTTATCATCTGCTAGATTAAGGTATAATATTAAGCAAACGATGTTATATCTGATCACAGGTAGTACTTGGTAATATTTGATTGTGGACAAGCTTTTGGATATTATTAAGATTATCAAAAGGCAAGTTAAATAATCCCTGATAATGTGATTGTTACTTAGAACAACCTAATTCTCTAATTCTTAATGCTTCTGTCATATTAAATCTAAACTGATAGTTTTGGGTTATATAACAGTTAGAGTCTAGTGGGGGCGATTATCATATTAAATTTAAACTTAAGGAGAATTTCGGATAATTGAGCGATTGCTGATCATCTAGGGTTGTTAGTTTCATTGAAGGAAGAAATAATATTAACTTGATTATTTTATTACTGTAAATTGGTGAAGCTGAACTGAAGAACTGAAGCTTTTACATATTTGATCATCTTTATCAGTTTAATTCTGTTTTCCTTTGTTAATTACAATTGATTCCAAAAACCCCCCCAATCTTTATTTCTTGTTTATAGTTAGAAACATTAGAATAAATCTAAAACAATATCAATTCTCTGTGTGATCGATCCTTACTACTGTGCTTAGTTTTGAATTCGTAGAGTACAAGTGAGGTTAATTTTGGTTTGTTTGAAGACAACTCTCCCAAATTTTAGCGCTGTTGCCGGGGACTTATTATTTGTTTCGATTTATTATGTGTTTTCTTTTTAGTTTATGACTCGATCCTCTCAATCTATTGAACTGAATTTTGATCCAGAGATAGAAAAGACAGCAAAAAGGCTAAGAAAGGAGAGTCGTAAAGCGAAGAACTCAACTGCAGATCTAGAAGAGGCTTTTATTCCATCACCTGGTCTCAACATAGTAATTAAGTTATTGTCAAACAATTCACATACTGATTCAGAAGAAGAAGAAGAAGAAGAGATGGCTGATCCTAACAACAATAGGACTTTAAAAGAACTAGCTACTCTTAACCTCAATCAACAACCTTTGTGTATTGAGTATCCTACTTTGAATGCTTCTTTTGAACTTAAATCAGGACTAATTCACCTTTTGCCTACTTTTCGTGGTCTTATAGGTGAAGATCCATACAAGCATTTAAAGGAATTTCATGTGGTATGCTCTACCATGAAACGACAAGGAGTGACTGAAGAACAGATAAAGCTTAGAGCTTTTCCATTCTCACTAGCAGACTTAACAAAGGACTGGCTGTACTACCTACCTTCAAGATCAATTCAAACTTGGAATGACATGAAAAAACTATTCTTGGAGAAGTACTTCCTTGCTTCAAGAGTGGCTAACATCAGGAAAGAGATATGTGGCATCAGGCAGTTCAATGAAGAAACTTTGTATGAGTATTGGGAAAGGTTTAAAAAGTTATGTTCCAGCTGTCCACCTCACCAGATCGATGATCAACATCTAATTCAATACTTCTATGAGGGATTATTGCCCATGGACAGAAGCATGATTGATGCAGCAAGTGGAGGAGCCTTAGTTGACAAGACACCAGAAGCTGCTAAAAACCTAATTGCAAACATGGCTGCAAACTCTTAACAGTATGGTACAAGGATGAATCATGCACCAACAAAAGTAAATGAGGTGAGCACATGTACTCATGACCAGCAAATTTCTGAATTAACTACTATGGTTAGGCAATTGGCTGCAGGAAATATGCCAGTAGCAAAAGCTTGTGGGATCTGTTTGTTGTTTGGCCACACCACTGATGAATGCCCAACACTGCAAGATAATGAGATTATGCAACAAGCCAATACAATGGGGAACTATCAGACACAACCTCAGAGAAGATATGATCCCTTCTCAAACACATATAATCCAGGATAGAGGGATCATTCTAATCTCAGTTATGGAGGCAATAGACCACCTGCACCACCTGTTTTCCCCAATAGACAGTAAGGCTTCCAACCAGCCCCACAACAGTACCAACAAATGAAAGTAGTATGCACATAAGCCAATCATATTTGATATGATGTAGTATATACTTTATAATCTTATTCGTTTGTTAAAGGTATTTTACTTTATCTACATGGTGCTGTTATATTAAATGTGATAAACCCATAGTTTTGAGCAATGCTTTTAGAATCATGATGGTGATCATGCTAATGAAGATCTAAATTCTAGATAGCTCACAAACTAAAATCGTTCCTAATTGATGGATTACTAAAAAGGGGATTAGTGAATCCGAATAGATTAGTACATACGTTGCTTGCTCTTATGAAGAGGATGATTGATCTCATAATCATTTGTGTGGAGACACTAAAGCAAGTATGTAGATGATTATTAGAGAATAAGTTCACTGAACGTGGCTCGCTAAGGAATACCTAATGGAGTTTTACTCGCCTGTCAATAGGAATTCCTCTAGTGATAGTAGTACAAGTGATCCTTGGACTTGAGATCATCATAGTATCTTGTGTGTGATGAGTTATACTTTGACATGTCCCTTAAGACCTTTAGGGTATAACAAAGGGTATGATTGGGTATAATAAGTTGTACATGGAGATAGGTGAATGATCAACAAAGAATCTACCACGTCTAGTAAAAGATGTGAATGTCCTATGTGATTCGATAAATGATAACTCAGTAGTCCTTGGCCAAGGCAGAATGAAATTAGAAAAGAGTTTTTTAATTTGCATCATTTAGAGTTGTGCATTTGAGAATCGAAATACATATAATTAAATAAAATAAGACTTGACAGTCATTCCATGTCTTATATTTAATTGGGACATTGTATGGTAGAAGGATTGAATTGTACGGTAACTATGCACTGAAGGTTTTTTTATGATTAATGTTGAAATCTATATTATCTGGAAAGTCGTTAATCGCTAAGGGGGCTTACCCTTATTGTAGAATAAATATTATTTATTTAAATGAATTAAATAGTTTAATTTATTTATTTAAATAAGATTAGAATTGTTCTAATTTATTTATTCACAACCGGTTTAATATGGAGAACTTAAAGGGTCACACCGCAAAAGGAAAAATATTTATTTAAGAAGTAAATGGCATAATTGTAATAATAAGTTAAGTGTATTTAATTTAGTCTATGGAGATAGAATAAATTAAATAGCTTAATATTTATTATTTAATATTTTAGAAATATTAAATATAAATTAATAAGAGGAGTCTTATTATTATTATTACTATTACTATTATATAATTCCTAATAGGGATTGGGAATTAATTAATAGAATTATTATTTATTTCCTTATAGGGATTGGGAATTAATTAATAGAAGTACTCTCTCATTAATTCCTAATTGGATTAGGAATATAATTAAAGGAGTTTAATTAAAATAGAAACCCTAATCCTAAATAGTTTAGGGAATGGGTTTTCCTACATCTATAAATAAGAGAAGTCTTATCATAGATTAGGGTTACACACTTTTGCATAAGAATTGTAGAGAGTACTTACAATTTCTATAGAGATAGAAACTAGGGTTTTGCCAACACCCATCTTCTTGAACAAGTATTATTCCTTGGTGGATCACCTCTAGAGGCCAAACACTTGGGTGGCTAACGTTGATCAAAGGAAGGAATTTAATCGGTGGAATTCAAGGAGAACGCGAAGGAATTGGAGGTGAACTTGTACCTGAGGAAGCTAGAATTCTACAAGGGTATAATTCTTATTCTCCATCTCTTTCGTTTAATTAATAATTGTGCATAAAGAAAGATCATGGTGATGGTTTGTATAAAATTTTAAAATCTGATTTTATCGCGCTTCCGCTTTATTTATGTAATTTGATTGCATGTTCGCGCTATACAAACCTAACAACAAAGACAACCAGCACCTGTTAACCCTGGGACATCACTAGAGGACATGTTTAAAGCTTTTCTGACTCAGCAACAACATTTCCAACAGGAAACAAGAACTTCTATTAATGATCTGAGGAACCAAATGGGTCAGTTGGCTACCACAGTTGGGAGATTAGACTCTCAAGGCTCAGGAAAACTGCCCTCTCAAACAGTTGTGAACCCAAGGGAGAATGCAAGTGCCATTACACTAAGGAGTGGGAAAGAGCTGGAAGAACCAAAAGCCACTGTTAAGTTTGAGAAAGAGAAGAACAAGGAGACTGAACCATTGCTATTTCAGTTAAGACTAATGTTTTACCCTTTCCACCTAGAAATCACAGGACTTCAAGGAAGGATGAGCAAGAAAAAGAGATCTTTGAGATCTTCAGGAAGGTGGAAGTCAATATACCTATGTTAGATGCAATCAAACAGGTGCCAAGATATGCTAAATTTTTGAAAGAGTTGTGCACTAATAAAAGGAAATTGAAAGATGATGAAAGAGTCACTGTTGGAGAGAATGTATCAACAGTGCTTCAAAGGAAAATGCCCCCTAAATGCAAGGATCCAGGCATGTTCATCATACCATGCAGAATAGGTAACACCAGGTTTGACAAAAGCTATGCTAGATTTAGGAGCTTCAATTAATGTCATGTCATTATCTATATTTGCTTCCTTAAATTTAGGCCCTTTAAAACAGACTGGTGTTATTATTCAACTTGCTGATAGGACTAACACTTACCCTGAAGGGGTGACTGAAGATGTTTTAGTGTAGGTGAATGAGCTAATTTTTTCTGCAGACTTTTACATTGTGAACATGGAGGATGATTCTTCTCCAAACCCTGCTCATATCTTATTAGGGAGGCCATTCTTAAAGACTGCCAGGACTATGATTGATGTGCATAATGGGACATTGACTATGAAGTTTGATGGAGAAAAGATCCAATTCAACATATATGAAGCCATGAGGTACCCTAGTGATATCAATCCAGTTTATGCTATTGATATTGTTGATTCTCTAGTACAAGATTCTTTCAATCAAGTGCAAAGGGACAGCTTGGAGACTGCAATCATTAACAGTTTGGAGTTAGACAAAGAAAAAGAAATTGAACATGCTCAGGAATTGAAAGAGACTGTAGCTGCTTTACATTCATTACCACAATTCTCATATAAGTATGCAGTTCATTCTATTCAATTGCCTGTTTCTCATCAAAAATTGGTATCTTCTGTTATGCAGGCCCCTACATTAGACCTCAAACCATTGCCAACCCATCTGAAGTATGCTTACTTGGGAGAAGATGACACACTGCCAGTGATTATTGCTAACAATTTAACCAAAGTACAGGAAGACAAATTGCTGAGAATCCTTAGGGATCATGTAACAGTCTTTGGTTGGACCATTGCAGATATAAAAGGCATCAGTCCTGCTGTATGTATGCATAGGATTTTGTTAGAAGAAGGAGCCAAGCCTACCAGAGAAGCCCAGAGAAGACTGAACCCACCCATGATGGAGGTAGTAAAGAAAGAAGTACTGAAATTGCTTGATGCAGGTATTATATATCCAATTTCAGACAACCAATGGGTGAGCCCAGTCCAGGTAGTTCCAAAGAAATCTGGAATCACAGTTGTCCAGAATGACAACAATGAGCTGGTGCCAACAAGAATGCAAATAGGATGGAGAGTGTGCATTGATTACAGGAAGCTGAATGCAGTAACTAGAAAAGACCACTTTCCTCTTCCTTATATTGATCAAATGTTAGAAAGATTGGCAGGTCATGATTATATTGTTTTCTAGATGGATTTTCAGGTTATAACCAAATTGTGATAGTCCTAGAAGATCAAGACAAAACCACCTTCACATGCCCCTTTGGTACATTTGCCTATAGAAGAATGTCATTTGGACTTTGTAATGCCCCAGGTACCTTCCAAAGATGCATGGTAGGCTTGTTTTCTGATCTGTTAGAAAATTGTATTGAAGTTTTTATGGATGATTTCATAATTCATGGTGATTCTTTGGATGCTTGTCTTCATAATTTAACTAAAGTGCTTGATAGATGCTTAGAAACTAATCTTGTTCTAAACTAGGAAAATGTCATTTTATGGTAGAACAAAGGATAGTACTTGGACATGTTGTTTCTTCTAGAGGTTTAGAAGTTGATAAAGCTAAAATAGAAATCATTACTGCATTACCTTATCCTGCAAAAGTGCAGGAGATTAGTTCTTTTCTTGGACATGCAGGTTTCTATAGGAGGTTTATCAAGGACTTCTCCAAAATAGCTTTGCCTTTGTGCAAGTTGCTGTAGAAAGATGTAGAGTTCCAGTTTACTGAGGAGTGCAAGGAAGCTTTTGACAAGCTGAAGAAACTATTGACCTTTGCACTTGTGATCCAACCACCCAACTGGAAACTACCCTTTGAGATCATGTGTGATGCAAGCAACTATGCAGTGGGAGCTGTTTTGGGCCAAAGAGTGGATAAAGTTGTTCATGCCATTTACTATGCTTCCAGGACTCTCAATGTTGCTCAAATAAACTACTCTACGACTGAGAAAGAACTTTTATCAGTTGTTTTTGCTTTAGATAAATTTAGATCTTATTTATTAGGAACTAAAGTAGTAGTTTATTCGGATCATGCTGCTCTCACGTATCTCTTGACCAAGAAGGACTCAAAACCAAGAATTATAAGATGGATTCTGCTACTACAAGAATTTAACTTGGAGATTAAAGACAAGAAAGGAGCAGAAAACCTAGTTGCAGATCACTTGAGCAGATTGATGAGGGATGAGGAGACACTACCATTACATGATTCTTTTCCAGATGAGCACTTATTTACAATCACCGAGGAAAGGCCCTAGTATGTTGACATTGTAAATTACTTAGCAAGTTCATATGTTCCTAGCAAGTTCTCTAGACATCAGAAAGATAAGCTTAGGGGTGATGCAAAATATTATGTCTGGGATGATCCATATATGTGAAAATTCTATGTTGATCAGGTCGTTAGAAGATGTGTTCCCAATAATGAATTTCATTCCATTCTATCTTTTTGTTATTCATATGTTTGTGGAGGTCATTTTGGACCAAAAAGAACTGCTCACAAAGTTTTAGAATCTGGTTTTTATTGGCCTACTATTTTTAAAGATTCTTATATGTTCTGTAAGACATGTGCAAATTGTCAAAAGATAGGTAACATCTCATAAAGAAATCAAATGCCACAAACCCCTATTCTAATTGTTGAAATCTTTGATGTATGGGGTATTGATTTTATGGGCCCTTTTCTTGTTTCCTTTGGTAATGTTTATATTCTTTTGGCTGTTGATTATGTTTCAAAATGGGTGGAAGCCAAAGCCACCAGGACTGATGACTCTAAAGTTGTTGCAAATTTTGTCAAATCTAACATTTTTAACAGGTTTGGAATTCCAAGAGCCATTATCAGTGATAGAGGAACTCACTTTTGCAATAGGGTGTTAGAGCATTGTTTAAAAGATATAATATGCTCCACAGAGTTTCTACATCCTATCATCCTCAAAGTAATGACCAAGCTGAGGTATCTAATAGGGAAGTCAAGTCCATTTTGGAAAAAATAGTCAACCCAAATAGGAAAGATTGGAACCTGAGATTAGAAGATGCACTTTGGGCCTACAGAACTGCATATAAGACACCTATAGGTATGTCACCTTATAGGTTGGTGTTTGGTAAGCCTTGTCACTTACCTGTGGAACTTGAACACAAAGCTTTTTGGGCAATCAAGCACTGTAACATGAAGATGGATGAAACTGAGGAGTTACGGAATGAATCATATGAAAGCTCCAGAATTTACAAGGAAAAGACCAAAGCCTTTCATGATAAACAAATCTTAAGGAAGACTTTCACTGTTGGACAAAAAGTTCTTCTTTTCAATTCAAAGCTGAAGTTATTTCCAGGTAAACTACGTTCTAGATGGGGAGGACCTTTTGTGATTACTAATGTTTTTCCTTATGGTGCAGTTGATATTTAGAATCCAAGAACAGAGAAGACTTTCAAAGTTAATGGACACAGGTTGAAACCCTTCTATGAAGGCTATGAGGAACATGTGGAGTTACTGGATTTGATGGATCCAGTTTATGGAGATTGAGAGAGGAAAGATGTCGAGCCAATGACATTAAACAAGGACAGCTGCATGGGAGGCAACCCATGGTATCAAATTTGATTTTCTATCCCTTTACTTTTTATTTTTAGTTGCATGTTAGTTAGTTACTTTCTTCTTTGCATAATCGTCTTACATTGGGGACAATGTAAGGTTTGAGTGTGGGGGAGGGATTAAGATTTATTTGAGTTATTTATTTATTATTTAGGAGATGCATGCTAGGTATGATGCTCTAAACTGAAAAGATTTTAGTGTTCTGCTAAACTTTTGAAGGTTGAAATCGTAGAGTGAGTATTGATGCTTATTTGCAGAATTTGATTTGATCCTTTGTTGACTGATGCATAATGATGACTTAGTTAGGACCCATGGACTAATTCTGAATTTGGATTATTTTGCATGAATGCTTGAATATGAGATGCATGTTTATTTGACTAAGTTATTTGTGGGATTATACTTTGTGCACTGATTTTGTGACTCAGGAGTTGTTTTGACTGTTTATGTTGTTTAAAGAACCTTGAAAAGAAAAAAAAAGAAAAAAATGGAAATTATGATAATAACAGTGTTGAAAAAAAAGAAGGAAGAGAAAAAGAAAAAAAAGTGCAGATGTCCTATGGTGGGTTGAGATGGAGCGTAAAATGCACTCACCCATAAACACAAGAGCGAGATGGAGCGTAAAACGCACTCGCTGGAAAAGTCATAAGTGGGATGAAGCATAAAATGCACTCACTTAAAGAGGAAAAAATGTGTGAAAGGTGAAATGGAGCATAAAATGCATTCACCTGAGAATTTAAAAAATTGTTGGTTCTGTGGTTGAAAAGAATTGTAGGAGAATTAAGTTTTGAGTTATGAGTCAGCGTACACGGTTGTTGTTCCATGATAACTGAGATGGGTATTTGTGTTGATCGTATGAGAGTTATCTATGTGGATATGTTCTGATTTGGAGGATGTTTTGTGGGGAATGACAGAGTTGTTGTTGTGAGTTGGTTGATGGGGTATTAGTCAGGGGTCTGTGATGAGTACGAATGTTCAGTGTTGTTGAATTTAATACCTTTGATAGTTGGGAGAATGAGTCAGAATAGTTTTTCTTGATGATTCTTGTTTGGTTTACATGAGGACATGTAAAAGCTAAGTGTGGGGAAATTTGATAAGTGCATAATATCTGATTATTTTCATTCTTTTATGCTTAGTTTAGTTCTGTGTTATCTGTCATATGAGCTGATTTAAGGTATTTATTGAGTTATATGAAGAATTGATGTGATTTTGCAAAAATGTATTTTAATACTGAGTTTTATGTTGTTTTGCAGAATACTCTACGTTCGTAGTGTTACAGTTAAAACCTGACAGCTCTACGATCACATGGAGGTTAAGGCAGAGTCACGCGGCGATTTGATTTAGTACTCTACGTTCGTAGAGTGGGAGCTCTACGCTTGGGTGGCTGTGAACTCTACGATGGTGCTGTTTGTTCGACGATTGTTCCAAGTTCACTCTACGTCTGACGAGAGAACTCTACGATTGGCAAGTTTACTCGGCAGTTAGTTACTCTACGATTCTGAGGTTTACTCTACGATCGCGATAAGTGCTGGTGCGGAGTATATTCTACGTTTTGCTGAAAAAGTGTTACTTTACGATTCTGGTTGACTTTGCAGGATTCCTATTCTAATTAGGATTTGGATTGCTGGGGTGATCGAGTTAGATTCTTACTATGATTTGGAGATGGAATTATATTCTTACATGGAAAGTATCTCTGATTATGGGAAGTAGAATTTGATATGAAATTTATGTCAAGGAACAATATGGAAATTGATGCCGAACTAGAAAAGGAAACTGAGGAAGACTTGGATTTGGAAATAAAATATAATTTGAAAAGGAAGCTACTTAAAGCTGGATTGCAGAGTTTGATAAGGATTTAGAATCCTACCATATCTACAGAATGAAGACTTCCGAAGTAGAATTGGATTAGAATTCTTCTAGGCTTTAGAGATTTATCTATAAATAGCTATCACTTGTAATCATCCAATATACTTCAACCTCCATTATTCTTGACCTTAGATTATATTTAGCATGCAAGCTTAGTTATTTTATTCAGTTCTGAAGGGATGTGGAATGATATTTACAGTTAATATAATACTTAAGTTATATTATTGATTCCTTCGTACATGAAATTTATTCTAATAATCTGGTTGAATTTCTTATATGTTATTCAGTTTACTAATTTGGTTTCTGCAGGATTAAATTAGTGAATTGTTATCATCTGCTAGATTAAGGTATAATATTAAGCAAACGATGTTATATCTGATCACAAGTAGTACTTAGTAATATTTGATTGTGGACAAGCTTTTGGATATTATTAAGATTATCAGAAGGTAAGTTAAATAATCTCTGATAGTGTGATTGTTGCTTGGTACAACCTAATTCTCTAATTCTTAATGCTTCTGTCATATTAAATCTAAACTGATAGTTTTAGGTTATATAACAGTTAGAGTCTAGTGGGGGCGATTGTCACATTAGATTTAAACTTAAGGAGAATTTCGGATAATTGAGCGATTGCTGATCATCTAGGGTTATTAGTTTCATTGAAGGAAGAAATAATATTAACTTGATTATTTTATTACTGTAAATTGGTGAAGCTGAACTGTAGAACTGAAGCTTTTACATATTTGATCATCTTTATCAGTTTAATTCTGTTTTCCTTTGTTAATTACAATTGATTCCAAAACCCCCCAATTTTTATTTCTTGTTTATAGTTAGAAACATTAGAATAAATCTAAAACAATATCAATTCTCTGTGGGATCGATCCTTACTTACTACTGTTCTTAGTTTTGAATTCATAGAGTACAAGTGAGGTTAATTTTGGTTTGCTTGACGACAGCTCTCCCAGTACTTCTTCTGCCCTAACACCAAATTTCAATTCTTACGATCCCTATGTATATGCATGCCCAAGATGGAAATTTGTTGGCCCAAGATCCTTTATATTAAACTGCTGATTATTTTCCTGTTATTTCCAATTAATAACGTATCATCAACATACAAGGTTAGAATAACAAAGCTGTTACACAACTTTTTTACATATACACAATGATCTGCCTAACATCGCGTGAATCCAAGCTGTAAAGCATAAAAATTAAACTTTTGATACTACATCCTTGGAGATTGCTTAAGTCCATACAAGGACTTCTTCAATTTACACACTAGACCCTCCTTGCTTTTGACTTCAAAACCATCTGGTTGCTTCATGTAAATCTCCTCCTCCAAGTCTCCATGAAGAAATATTGTTTTAACATCTAGTTGCTCAACCTTTAGATCATAAACAGTTGTTACAGATAAAACTATCCAGATGGATGTCAACTTTGATCTCATCATAGTCAACTCTTTTTATTTGAGAGTACCCTTTTGCCACTAACCGCGCTTTATACTTTTCTACATTTCCATTCGCATTTATCTTCTTCTTGAACACCCATTTGCACCTAATCGCCTTTCGATCCTTAGGCAATTTAACAAGACTCCATGTTTAATTTATCGAGTGACCGCATTACATCATTCATAGAAAGCTCCCACTAATTCGACTCCCCCAAGGCTCTTGCCTCCATAACTGTACTAGTCTCATCACTAGTGACATGTAAGGCATAATACGCACTAAGTGAATACTTACTAGGTTGCCTTCGAATCCGTGTGGACCTCCTCGATGTAGGTTCAACTTCTTCCTCAACCTCAACATCTTCCTCAATATTTGAATCATCCCCATCTTCCTCATTCTACAAATCATCATGTTCAGTCTCAACTGGTTTATCATTTGCAAAATCTAAAGCTAATTGTGGATTTTCAGCCTCTACTTACTTTTTCGTGCTCATATCAATCTGCATATGATCAGGTTCCTATCTACAACCGACTCATTCTGTGTTTCTCTAAACACCACATCTCTGCTATAGAAAATAGTTATATTCTCTAGATTCCATAAGTTGTATCCCTTAACACCTTCATTGTAGCCAATGAACTTGTACTTCTCAGACTTGAAGTCAAGTTAATTCCTTATCTCCTTTGGCGCATGAACATAAGCATCACTACCAAACACTCGAACATGAGACATATTGGGCTTCCTCCCAAATAATACCTCAAAAGGAGTTTGATCCTTCAATGCAGATGTATATAGGTGTCCCTTTCTTCAAATAACATACTGTAGTTACTGCCTCTGCCCAGAATTCAGGCTCCAAGCCTGTCCAACTCCGCATACACCTCGCCTTCTCCATGAGTGTTGGATTTAACCTCTCAGCTATACCATTCTATTGAGGTGTCATTCAAATTATATTATGTCTTGCAATGCCCTGCTCAGTACAAAATTGATCAACTGAAAGTATTCTCTACCATTATCAGTTTGAAGAACCTTTTATCTTCATGTTGACTTGATTCTCAACCAATGCCTTAAACTCTCGGAACTTGTAAAGTGCTTCAGACTTCCTTCTAATAAAATAGACCCAAGCATACCTCAAAAAATCATCTACAAAAGAAACCCTTTTTCACTGATATGTCTGAGTCATTGATGCCACAACATAGACGAACTATTCTTTGAAATTTTTTCCTTCTAAAAAAAAGGAACCACCAAACTACCCCTTTATGGTACTCCCTAACAGCTTGTGTAAAGTACCATATCTCCTTCCACGTGTAATCACAATAGACCCACGAGTCATCTTGCATTAGTCCTTGTCACAAGTAAAATTAACTCCTCCATCAGTTATCGTGCAAACAGATATCAAATTCTTGCTAAGATCAAGAATATGAATAACCCTCAGAAGTGTTTTAACAGTACCATCATGCATCTTGAGCTTCACCTTTCAACGACCAACAATCTTCACTAATGTGTCATTACCCATCATGACATTTCCCTATTGAATGTTTCATACTGATAGAACCAATACCTATGAGGTGTCATATGATACGAAGCTCCTGCATCAATAAACTAAACATCATCATTTGTTTGGGCTGCGCAGGCAGTTGCTATCCTTATTACCCGAATCATTCCTCTCATTTGCAGATTTACCACCTTTGCTATATATAAGTCTCTAGTGGCTTCATCTTTATTAGTAGAATCATTCTTCTCATTCGCAGATTTACCACATTTGCTCGTGCAGTCTTTCTTCATATGCCCAAATTCATTACACTTTCAACTTTTAATTTTTGGCCTGTCTGTACTCTTAGATCTCCCTCTCGACTTAGACCTGTTTCCAAACTGCTTTGAATTCCTATCTAGATTTCGCCCTCTGACTAATAGAACCACCTTGGTTGAACTTTCCATACTCTATCGTCTCATATCCTCAAATAAAAAAGATGAAACAACCCCTTCAAATGGCAGTCATGTAGTACCACTACCAATAGCAATAATCAGATTATCCCACGAATCAGACAGTGAACAGAGTAAGGTAATAGCTTTATTATCATCACTAATATCACAACTTATAGATGATAACTGGCTAATCAAGGTATTGAATCAATGTAAGTGTGCAGAAAATGAATTTCCATCATCCATCCAAAGTTTATACAACTTCTTCCTAAGAATCAATTTATTAACCAAGGACTTACTTTATAAAGGGTTTCTAATTTTGTCCAGAGATCCTTCGCAGTCTTCTCCTTAGAAACGTTAACTAGGACATTATCAGCAAGGAAAAGTTGGATTAGGCCATAAGCCTTTTGATTAACTTCTCCCACTCATCGATCTTTTCCATTAACTTCATTTCAATAGAAGACATCCCCTCCTTTTAAGCAATAATAGTCGGCTTTGGATCTTCAATTACTATCCAAAAATCCCTATCCATAAGCAGATCCTTTTTATCTTTAGTTTTTGAAGTTCAAAACTTTTTCCATTGAACTTATAGATCTCGATCCGTGATGTACCTGTGTTCGACATCTTAATCACTTCTCCTAGAACCCTCAGACCAGTAACTCTGATACTAAATGTTAGATTTAAGATCGGATATCACAAGTATTCACATAATAAATTAAAGAACGAAAGATAAAAGAACACACAAATTTACCAAAGTTCACCAATTTTTGGCTAGACCTGTTTGTCTGATATATTTATTTAGCAGTCTCATACACTCTATATGATACACACACCAAATAATACTTTTATGTTCACTAGAAACCCTATCTCCTATAACATGGCCTCAATTTCATGAGGTACAATACATTAATCAAACCCAAGACCGGGACCCCCGACTACTCTGTTTAGTAGTTATTCACCAGGCCCAAAAAAGTATAAGCTAATCCCAACACAGTAACATATAGATAGTTCCACCCACTATATAAAAAGAAGATATACAGTTTCTCTCAAATTAGTCCAATTCAGTTATGTTTCCATCCAAAAAAGCATTATAAATAATTTTGCATCTTAGTTTTTCAATATAAGTCATGGTTCATCTAACCATTTTGTTAGAGTCTGCATGTTTAAATTTGATGATGATATATGCATGATAAAGTGATTGATGTATATTTATATCAGTAGCTTTTGTAAAGTCCTTAATGAGAAATTGATGTACAAGGACTAAGAATAGAAAGATTAAACTTATTAGGTTGATCTTATGTGCTGAATTGATGTACAGATGATAGGATGTATTCGTTCGTTTAGTCAAGTTGGGTAATCGTAAAGCTACTTTATCAAATTATAAATTACAGAGTCAGCCTCCCTATCGTAGAAACATTCAATGCATGATCGTAGAGCCTGCTAGAAGTTCGCATAGTTAAGAGAAGATCGCAGAACTCGCAATCAAATCATAGAGTTCACTCTAAGAACGTAAAGTGAAGTATGGATCACAGAGTGATTGAATAATCGTAAAGCAAGCATCAGTGAGAGCAAATCATAGAACAACTTTATATTCGTAGAACAAGCTTCGTTGAGCAGAACGTAGAATTCAGATCGTTGAGTGAATCATTCTCAATACTCTACGATCTTTACATAGTTCTACGATCAGTCAAATTCGTAAAGCATGTCAGGTCTGACATACAACTGACAATGAGGAACATTGCAAATTGAAGAACTCGAGACAATTGTCAAACATCCTTAATTAAAATCGAAGATCAAAATATGTTATGTCTAACAGCTAGCTTGGTGATGTGATAGCACCTATGTGGTTGGCGAAACAACAGACTGGTGTGATAAGTCAAAGCCAAAAAGCAAGCTGACAAAGCTCTCCTGAAGGTTGTTGGTCCGATTTATATAATGACAAATACGCGCAAGTATACGCGGTCAACAACTAATAAAGAGTAAGTAGAGTATCGATCCCACGAGGAATTATTACTAATCTTTTCCAAGTATTAACCTTATATCGTATCGATCTTATTTAAACAATGAAAACTTAATTTATTGATGATTGAGATTAATTAATAAAGTAAGAATAAATTAAAACACGGAAAGCATTTAAGATAATAAAAATCTAATATTAATAAGTCTAAGATCACAATTTCCCCCAATATTTCATTTAAATATCCTAACTCTCTCTTTTCAACTAGTTAAATCACAAGAATTGTCATCCGAGAAATCACAATTACATAAAAGCCTCTCTCGATGGTCAATTATGAATCTTCCTAATGCAGCATGTAGGTATATGTCTATCCTACACACTATCAAAAGACCAATATCAAGAATAATTAACAAGACATGTCACGGGAAAATCTCGTTAACTACTCCTTCAATTACCAACTTTCGCATAGGAAGTCATTAAGGATAGATTCTCAATTGGGTGCATACGGTATTTAGGTATATCTCTATCCTAAATACTATCAAATTATCTATTCTTGAGGATAATGAATAAGACACACGCCACATAATCTTATAGATTACCCACAAGAATCTCTAATTTTCGCATGATATCATAACAAGGTCTTAACACTATATTTCATTTCTCAATTTCATATAGGTTCCCAAGATAATTACTAGCTAGGTAATTAATATATGAAGCATAAATTATGATAACCAATTCACAAATGATTAACCAATATCAAAAAGAGAGCATTCAATTCAAAATAAATGTTGGGTTCTATTGAAATCTTAGAATAAAAGTTCTAGTTCATGGTAGCTACAAATAACATCATAATCAATTTATACATCATGTTAGATTACAAAATAGAAGGGAAACTAGAGATAAACCACTTTTGAAGATATTTCTTGGTTGCTTGTTGGGTGATGATCAACACTAGCTTCTCCTCCTTGATTTTACA
The DNA here is from genome assembly GCA_034770075.1 of Aralia elata. Classification (NCBI taxonomy): domain Eukaryota; kingdom Viridiplantae; phylum Streptophyta; class Magnoliopsida; order Apiales; family Araliaceae; genus Aralia; species Aralia elata. The sequence goes on from CM068378.1 coordinate 60,725,432, forward strand.
ATCCTTGATGTTTTAGCTCCTTGGCCTTGCTTGATGTAGCTTGATTTTAGCACTTTGGCCCTCTAATTTTGATGTATTATGTAGTCTTCCTCTCCTTAGAATTGCTAATTTTTGAGCCACCAAAGAGATGTATATATCCCTGTATGGAAAACCTAGTTTAGCCTACCAAATTGGACCAAAATCGCACATTCTGCATAGTTCCAGACGAGCCCGCCTCGGCGTAAAAAATGAAATGAAAATTGGTGCCCTGGCACGGACCATTTTGGACTTGGCCCCGACGCGAAAAAATGAACTAGAAATCCGCGCCCCAGCGCGGTCACTTCTACTACCCGAATCAGCTTCGACATCTGCTAGGAAAATGGCCATAACTTCTTTGTTCGAACTCGAAATTAGGCGATTTAAGAGGCTACGAAAAGCTAAGAATAGCTCTACAACTTTTATAACTGGAGTTTGGACAGATACTGGCCGGAGCTAGGCTCAAATCGGCCTGGAAGCAGCTGCTTTGTAAAATATATGCCAAATTCGATGGTAAAATGACGATAACTCTCTCATACGAACTTCAATTGGGATGATTCAAGATGTTCCGGAAAGCTGAGGAGAATATCTATAACTTTTGTTCTTTGAGTTTTGAGAGATACGAATTGGATCAAGGTTGAAATTGAGCCGCAAGCAGCTGCTATGTCAATGGGAAGCTCAAAATATGAATCTAGCAACCGCAAATGTCAATTCGAGTAGCCCCCAATACACTTCCTACAAAACAAAGTAAAAACACATAAAAGTAATACAAAAACATATAAAAGCAATACAAAACTACATTACACCACAATAAGATGAAAACATATAAAAACTAAACGAAATAGCTAGAGACTTACAATTATCAAGGCCAAAAGTACCTAATTTGTGTATATAAAACACCTCATCAAAGATCAACATCAAAATCTTCGAGTATCTGAGCATAAAATGCACAACGACAACTTTATAATGGGAAACTCTCAAAGAGGACTATAAAAGGGGCAAAGAAATTCAAATCAAAGAAGAATCACACTACAAGTTGAACCTCTGCCCAAGTTCTAACAAAAGCTCTACTCTATGAAAAAAGAACAACTTATTCTGCTACTAAGTCATTCATTTGCTGATCCTAAGCACAACTTAGTAACACTTCATAAATCACTTTTCTTTTTATGATTTATTAGTCTAAGCGACTTGAAGAGGTCTGAGTGACCCTTGCCGAGACCAAGTGACTCGAAGGAATCTTAATAATTCAGTTGTAATTGATCTTAGTGATCCGGTCTAAGTGACCTTATAAGCATCCTTAGTGGATTTCCTACTCGTGGAGTATAAGAGTAGACTAGGAGTCATTTAAACTCTGAAGCACTTAAAAATCTCTTGTGTCATTTACTTTTGAGCATTTACTTTTCTGCAGTTCACTTCATTGTTGTGTGTGACTTAATTCCATATTGAACTAAATTCAGAACTGAGACTTTTCATCAATCTTTAAAGGGTTTTTTGGAACTGATATTCCACTGTGCTTAAGTAAATAAATCTGATTAATTAATCGTTTGGTAATCCATTTAAAACGAAAAATTTTAAGATCTATTTAAACCCCCCCTTTCTAGATCTTATTGTGCCTTTGGGAACCAACAAGTGGTATCAGAGTAGGTTCTCTTGAACATAAGCTTAATCACTTGAGTTGATCATATGGCACAAACCAAAACCAGTTTTGAGCTTGGTGGTGGAAACAAGCCACCTCTTTGTAATAGAGAAAAGTTTGCCAACTAGAAAGTTCGTATGCAAGCTTATATGGATGATATCGATGATGATCTGTTCGATGTTATCATCAGTGGTCCTTACATTCTAACAAAACTTACTCCAACAGTAGATGATCCAAACAAGGTAGTTGTCAACCAAAGAGCTGAATGGACAGAAAATGAGAAGAAGTTGGTGCAACTGGATAAGAGAGCCAAAAACATCTTGTTCATGGATCTAGAAGACGAGTTGTTTGAAAATGTAGTCAACTGCACAACTGCTAAGAAGGTCTGGGAAGCCCTGCTAGTAATGCATGAAGGAACTAAAGAAGTCGGGGAGAATAAGCAGTCCCTACTCACCCAACAATATGAAATGTTCTCTCACTTGCTTAGAGAGAACATAACTACTACATATGAGAGATTTAATATACTGCTCAACTCTCTTAGAGCATATAGGAAGGTCTACCTAAACAGGGACCTTAACATCAAATTCATGAAAGCTCTACCTAGCAAGTGGGATGCCAAAACCACTGCTATTCGTGAGTTGAAGAATATGCACGAAATGACTGTGCAGAAGCTCTATAGTAATCTCATTACCTATGAGCTAGAGTTAAATCAGAGAGCAGAAACCATTTAAGAGGGTAAGAAGAAAGATAAAGGAGTTGCTCTCAAGGCTCTTCAGAAGCAACATCTAAAGCCCCTATAGTAGAGTCAGAAGATAATGATGATGAAGATGATGATAAAGACACAACACTGCTGGCCAAAAGGTTGAGAAAGTTCATGCGTAAGGGCAGAAGTAGCAGAACAAGAAAGTTCTTCAACAACAAAAGCAGCAGCAATAGAGATCAAGAAAAGGACATGTGCTACAACTGAAAAAAGCCAAGTCACTACATAGTAGAGTTTACCAAACCTTTGCAAGAAGAGCTAAAGAAAGACAAGAAGAAGTCAGTCCCAAGGAAGGAATCAAAGGGTACAAGAAATTTCAGAAGAAGAAAGATAGAGGTCTAATCGTTGAAGGATCATGGGGAGACTCAGACAATGACTCTAGCTCTGAATCAAGTGAGGATGAAGGGAATCATATGGCCAACCTCTGTTTGATGGCCATAGAAACTGATGCTAGTAACACCACTGATCATCGAGAAATTAACATCAATGAGGTATTTGATTTTAACTCTCCTAACGTAGATATAAATGATCTTAGAACTACACGGCATGATCTAGTTGTAGATCTGCATCAATATATGAAGTGGTTCTGGGTTCTATCAAAGGACCATTCTCTTCTTCAAGAGGAGAAAGAGAAAGTTCAAGTAGGGTTTGAAACAGCTCTATGATGTACTGCCTCTCTCTCCAACCTTGAGGCTGAAAATGTAATATTGAGGCAGATAACTGAACAAAATACATAGAGAGAGTCGATCTTATCCTCTAAGATAATGGAGCTAGAAAAGATGATCTCTACATGGAATTAATCTTCCGCATCTATGGACTCCCTAATCACAAGTCAGATAGCTGTCTCCAACTGATCGGGTTTAGGATTTGGGGATTCCTCCTTAGATCCAAGTGTGAAAAAATCTGTGGAAATTAACAATAACAATGCTTCTTCTTCTTATAGAGGCATTGTGTTTGTGAAATCCAAAGAAGTTATTGAGCCTATTATTCCTAGTTGTCCAATTTTTGTGGATCAGATAGTTGTTCCCAAGAATAACAGATCACATACTGGACTTGGCTTTGTGAAATCGCAGAGTTAGCCAAAGTCTACGATCAAGCCTCGAAGGATCCTAGAGTCAGGTAAAGCCTACTCTACGAACCATCCTGGCCTAAAACATAGAATTGACTTATACTCTACGAGACAACAAAATCGTAGAATAGTATGGAAGCAAAAAGAGTTCCAACAAAGAAGAAAGGCTGGAAATGGATATCATCCACAAGTGTCTCAGATGAGAAGTTATTGATAAGTGCATAATATCTGATTATTTTCATTCCTTTATGCTTAGTTTAGTTGCATGTTATCTGTCATAAGAATTAATTTAAGGTATTTATTGATTTATAAAAGAATTTGATGTGATTATGCAAAAATGTAGTTTAAGGCTGAGTTTTATGTTGTTTTACAGAATACTCTACGATCGTTGACTGAGAGCCCTACGTTCGTTGTGTTAGTGTGAAGTCTGGAAACTCTACGATTACTGTGACACCCCCAAATCCAGGTTTCCAAACCTCGAATTCGGTGCTCACGATAATCGACGACAAACATACTATCTAACTAAATGCGGAATAATAAACATACATTGTTTATCGAATGGAAATAAAGTCTTACAATTCTGGTCCCAAGGTTCTTTAACCTTAACATAAAACGTACTCTTAATACAAATAAAGGTTCACTTAATCAAACAACATTCAGAAATAGCTAGTACATAGGCACTAACGGGCATCTACTCTTGCACCTTCCCTTTTCCTTTGTCTCCCCTAGACGTTTCTGCCTTAGCTGAAATAAAGATCATGATATAGCAAGGATAAGCAACTAATTTGCTTAGCAAGTATATACACAAAGAGATATATCATGATAGAAGGAAATTTCGCTTTCAATGTTCAACAACAGTATAAGAGTGTGGAGGAGCATTGAATTAATAAACAACAGTTGAATATTCGAATAATTGAATGACAATTACTGAGTGGTTTGAAATAACCAAGGACGTTTTCCAAGGTTCTCAGCATGTAAGCTGGACCTCTTAAAAAGGTTTTGGTAATCGAGGGGATCAGCCTCTCATACCCCGTGATTTATGCATAAACACTTAATAACCAGCATTGATATCATGCCTTAAACAAGTTTATCCTTTTCTCAGCCAAGAGTTCTTACCACAACAATTTAATAAGAACAGCTTTTAAAATACCATTGTCTTAACCAATTTAGACATGCTGGATCTAGCTGATACAAATAGCATAGATCGATCTCATTAACAATTCATACTTGAAAGAACTTTAATTAAATTTACGCTTCAATCATAATAGGATAGGAATTCAATTGCACAATGTGCGAATCTCAATAAATAGTATAGATGTGAATAATCGACAATAATTATTCACTAACATGCTTCGAAAATAATAACTCGAGTTTGAGTTAGGGAACTTGCAATAATGTAAGAAGTTTAAGGTTAGGAACTTGCCTGTCTGCTCAGCTACAAATAATTCTAGCTTTAACTATTTGGCCTTGAAGAACCTAACATAGATAATGTCGGTCTATCAATTAGTTCTGCGTAGTTGTATATCGATACGCTTACTTATGCTATTTATTTAACAATTAAGCAATTCACATAGCACACATAAGTTAATAAACTATCATAAATCCTATAAGACACTTTAATGGATCTCTAGGTTGATGGTTTAATTAATTAACAATGTTTCCCTTAAGTGATAAACACTTATTAAACGCTTAAACAATTAGTAATAATTGTTCAATTAATTAACATTACATTTTTTTAAGTAATATTCATTTATTAAACCCTTAAACAATTTGTTATGATTGTTTAATTAATGGGTTATTAAACTCTCTCTATTTTATTAACTCTATCTTCATTTAATTACTATTAAATAGTAATTAATTAATTATCTTTAGTTATTATTAATAGTAATTAATAACTAATTATATTCATTTATTATATAATTATTAATTTAAATAATAATCGAATTATAAATTTTTAATTGTCTTTAATTATTATTTAAGATTAAATAATAATTAATTAAGTTTATTTATTATTTAAAGTTTAATCAAATAATAATTAATTAGTGAGTAACAATTATCTTTAGTTATTATAAAAAAAATAATTAATTAGTAAATATGAATTACCTTTAGTTATTATTTAATAATAAATAATAACTAATTAAGTTTATTTATTATTTAAAGTTAATCAAATAATAAATAATTAATTAGTAAGTAATAATTATCTTTAGTTATTATTTAATAATAAATAATAGCTAATTAGATTTATTTATTATTTAAAGTTAATTAAATAATAAATAATTAGTTAGTAAATATGAATTATCTTTAGTTATTATTTAATAATAAATAATAACTAATTAGATTTATTTATTATTTAAGGTTAATCAAGTAATAAATAATTACTTAGTGAATAAGAATTATCTTTAGTTATTATTTAATAAATAATAACTAATTAGGTTTATTTATTATTTAATGTTAATCAAATAATAAATAATTAATTAGTAAGTAATAATTATCTTTAGTTATTATTTAATAATAAATAATAACTAATTAGGTTTATTTATATTTTAAAATTAATCAAATCATAAATAATTAATTTACAATTCTTAATTATCCTTAATCATTATTTAATAATAATTAATCAATTACTTAACTTTATTTATTATTTAAACATAATTAAATAACAAATAGTTAATTTTTTTTTCTAATTTTCGTTCTTGATTTCCAGATTTGGGGTCTTTCACCAAAACCTTCATAAAACGAAATCTACAACTTCGATTTACGATCCGTCGATTTTGTTGGATTCGTATCTTCCTGAACTACACTTTTCATTTATCAAACATCAAATTTGGTTATGTTTATGTCTCGGAAAACAGGCTCAAAGTCAAGGGTCAGCAAGGTTGTTCAATAGTTGGCATGCTTTGGTAATAAATTCATGGTTTGCTCATTTTTCAACATATTTGAGTGATTCAAAAGGGATTTTGTCCCTAACCTATGGATCTAGCATATCAAGAAAGAAAATCACAAGATCCCTTTATAGATTTCAAAATGACAAGCATATAACAACCTTTTTCAAACAAAATTTCCGTAAATCTCCTTTACTTCCTTTCTTCTAAATTTTTCCAACATAAACTCACACATATGAACAAGCAAAACATTATATATTCAAGATCTAACCTTATCATAAGGTTCTAGCCATCAAGAACATAAAACTTCAAGGATCTATGTCCAAACACATTAAAATAGCTTAAAGTTTGGAGTTATACCTTTTTGATTTCTTCTTCTTCTTTTCCTTCCCAAAATAGGTTGTGAATGGGGATGGCCTAAATAATCAAGACCTTCTTCTTTCTCCCACAAGATTTGCTCTTGCTTCTCTCTTCAAAACTCTCTCAAGCTCACAAACTCTTTACTTGGTGAATAATAAGTGAGCCAACCCTTGTTAACTTTGGTGAGGGGTCCTATTTATAGGAAAGTAGAGACCATGGGCAAAATAGTCATTAATCATGACTAGGCAAGGGCAATTTGGTCAATTCATCAATAGTAGGAAGTTTCCTAGCAACTTCCTCAAGGGTATTTTAGTCCTTTTCCAACCTCTTTCAAGGTTAAAATAGTCTTTTCGCAAAATCTTAATTATCCATTACTTATTACCCATTCTTCATTGGTTATTAGACATTGGTTATTATCTTGCCATCATTACATTGGTTAAACACAATGGTTATTATCCCGCCATCATTTCATTGGTTATTAACCACTTGGATATACAATGGTTATTGCCCTTACATAATTACCTTGGTTATTAACCACTCTTGGCCATTTTAGTCATTACCCACCAATTCCTACACTTGACTCACCTATGGTTATCTCTTAACCATAGTTATATCATACCTGTCAACACGAGTATAGACACATCTTATATATCTCCCACCAATTAACCCAAGCTGATTTAAATAGAACACAACGTTAACTCATTAAATTAAATTAGATTTAATTAATAAGGACGTTCAAAATTCACGGGCATTACATCCCTCTCCCCTTATAAAAATTCCGTCCTCGGAATTGCAAAAATAGGGTTACTCAAATAAGAACGGATAATTCGCCTTCATTTTCTCTTCGAGTTCCCACGTAGCTTCTTCGACTGCGTGATTCCTCCAGAGAACTTTGACGGAATGTATGGTCTTGTTTCTCAGCTTCTGTTCCTTCCTATCGAGAATCTGGACAGGAACCTCCTCGTACGATAAGTCCTTCTCGACTTGAATTAGCTCATAGGAAATAACATGCTTGTAGTCTGGCTTATATGGACGTAACACCGATACATGAAACACGTTGTGAATGTGCTCAAGCTCAGGGGGTAATGCTACCTCGTACGCCACTTCGCCTATTCTCCTTAATATTTCGAAAGGTCCTATGAGTCTAGGGCTCAGCTTGCCCTTCTTCCCAAAGCGGATCTTCCCTTTCCAGGGAGATACCTTCAAAAATACATAGCTGCCAACTTCAAAGTCTCGCTTCTGACGATGTAAGTCGGCATACTTCTTCTGACGATCCTGGGCCGCTACTAACCGCTGCCTTATTACTTTAATGATTTCCACGGTTTGTTGTACCAATTCTGGTCCCAACAATCTCCGTTCACCAACTTCATCCCAACACAACGGCGTTCGACACTTCCTTCCATATAATGCTTCGTACGGTGGCATACCAATGCTAGCGTGGTAACTATTGTTGTAAGCGAACTCTACCAAGGGCAAATGATCGTCCCAGCTGCCACCTAAGTCCATCACAACTGCCCGGAGCATGTCCTCCAGGGTCTGAATTGTTCGCTCGCTCTGACCATCGGTCTGAGGATGATACGCCGTACTCATTCTCAATTGTGTTCCCATTCTTTCCTGTAGACTTCTCCAAAAATTTGACGTGAAGCGCGGATCTCTGTCAGATACAATAGACACCGGTACTCCATGTCGCGATACTATCTCCTTCACGTAGAGTTTCGCCAACTGTTCCAATTTGTACCTGATCTTGATTGGTAGAAAATGGGCAGACTTGGTCAACCGATCTACGATCACCCAGATGGCGTCTAGACCCTTTTGTGTTGTCGGGAGTCCTACCACAAAATCCATAGTGATGTGCTCCCACTTCCACTCGGGAATCTCTAAGGGCTGCAACAATCCGCTCGGCCGTTGGTGCTCTGCCTTGACCCTCTGACAAGTTAAACACCGGCTGATGAATTCTGCAACTTCCCCTTTCAAATGCGGCCACCAATAATGTTGACGAAGATCTTGATACATCTTGGTGCTACCCGGATGTAACGAAAATCTCGTATTATGGGCCTCCTGCAATATTTCTTCCCTTAAGTCTGGTACATAGGGTATCCAGATCCTTCCCTCGAATCTCAGCAGACCCGTGCTGTCAACCTTGAACTTCAACGTTTTTCCTTCCGATAGTTGCTTCTTAATGCCAATGCATTCTTCATCAAATTCTTGAGCCTCCTTTATCTTATCCAGTAGAGTCGGACCCACTGTCATGGTGAACAATTTTTCGTCCGTCTCCATTGGATACTTAACCTCCAGTTCCAGGCGTCCAAAGTCCTTTATCAGCTCTGCCTGAGTTGTAAGCCTCATCAACTTCTCTCTGCCTTTCCTACTCAGGGCATCTGCCACTACATTTGCTTTGCCCGGATGGTACAAAATCTCACAATCGTAATCCTTGATTAATTCTAACCATCGGCGCTGCCTCATATTCAGCTCCTTCTGAGTGAAGATATATTTTAGACTTTTGTGACCTGTATATATCTCGCACTTCTCTCCATATAGGTAGTGCCTCCAAATCTTCAAGGCGAACACTACTGCTGCTAATTCCAGATCATGAGTCGGGTATCCCTTCTCATAGTCCTTCAGCTGGCGTGAAGCGTACGCAATGACCCTGCCGTGCTGCATTAGTACACAACCAAGGCCCTTGTGTGACGCATCACTGTATACTACAAAACCTCCAGTGTCGTCTGGTAATGCCAACACTGGTGCTTGGCTAAGTCTCTTCTTCAACTCCAAGAAACTCTCCTCGCACTTCTCTGTCCAGACGAACTTTACCGTCTTTCTAGTCAGATTGGTCAACGGTGATGCTATCTTCGAAAAATCCTGGATGAATCTCCGATAGTATCCCGCTAACCCTAGGAAACTTCTGATCTCCGTTGGTGTCTTTGGCTGCTCCCAGTTGATAATGGCTTCCACCTTTGCTGGGTCTACCGAAACACCACTACTGTCAATGACGTGTCCAAGAAACTGCACCCTCTGCAACCAAAATTCACACTTCAAAAACTTTGCGTAAAGTTTCTCCCTTCTTAATGCCTCCAAGGCAATCCTTAGATGTTCAGCATGTTCTTCCTCTGACACTGAATACACCAAGATATCATCGATGAATACTACCACGAACTTGTCCAAATACTGCTTGAACACTCTGTTCATCATATCCATGAATGCTGCTGGTGCATTTGTCAGGCCAAACGACATAACCAGAAACTCGAAATGTCCATAACGAGTTCTGAATGCTGTCTTCGGGATATCCTCCTGTCTCACCCTTAGTTGATGATAGCCCGTCCTTAAATCGATCTTCGAAAAGTATTTCGCCCCCTTGAGTTGATCAAACAGATCGTCTATCCTGGGCAGCGGATACCTATTCTTAATCGTAACTTTGTTCAACTCACGGTAGTCGATACAAAGCCTCATCGAGCCATCCTTCTTCTTTACGAACAGAACTGGCGCTCCCCATGGTGACACGCTCGGCCTGATATAACCCCTGTCTAACAGTTCCTGCAGTTGAATCATCAGTTCTTTCATCTCTACTGGTGCCATTCGGTAAGGCGCCTTAGATATCGGTGCCGTCCCGGGTACCAAGTCGATTGCAAATTCTATCTCTCTATCCGGCGGCAGTCCCGGAAGTTCATCTGGGAAGACATCAGCGAATTCCCTTACAATGGGTATCTGACTCAGTTCACCCTCGACCCGTCGAGTATCTACCACGTGAGCCAAATAACCTATACAACCCTTCTTAAGCAATCTCTTCGCTTGCATCATCGTCAGATAACAAGATTGTCTCGGCGATTTATTACCATAGAACACCACCTTTGACTTACCCGGAGTCTGCAGGTGTATGCACTTTTTCTTACAGTCAATGACCGCCCCGTGGCTCGCTAACCAATCCATCCCAAGGATTACATCGAATTCTCCAAGACGAATCGGCAACAAGTCCACGTTAAGCTTAAACCCTCTCACATTAGCACAACAATTTTTATAAATGTAGTTTACGGGGATAATCTCTTTGTTCGCTACTTCTATATTCATCAGGTGTTCTAACAGTTCACTAGGCAAATTAAGTCTTTGAGCAAATTCATCAGAAACAAAAGAACATGAAGCTCCCGAATCAAATAGCACATAGGCATCTATGTTGTTGATTGGAATAATACCTGACACCACATCTCTGGATGCCACAGCATCTTGTACTGTCATGTTGAAGGTCCTCGCTGTTGGCTTATTTGGCTGGGCTGGTCCTCCACTGGTTGTTCTCGAGTTGTCGCCCCTATTGCCGTTTCCGCCATCCATGTTTCTCTTTCGGGGACATTCCTTGCTCCGATGTCCTATCTCTCCACAATTGAAGCAACCTCCTTTCTTCGCCTTAGGACAATTGGGCGAGATATGCCCTTCCTGTCCACAGGTATAACAGACCATTTTCCCCTTCATACACTCTCCCGAGTGACCCTTTCCGCAATTCCCACATACCGGCCTTTTCTGTTGTATGCTCCCTTGCTGGATTTCAGAATTGCTACCCCTACTGCTCCATTGACGCTTCCTGTTGTTGCTGCCACCACCGCTAACATTTACATTTCCTCCTTCTACCTTCTTTTTGTTCCTTTCCCGATTATATTTCGAAACCGCTTCACTCCCACCTTCAGCAATGAGAGCTTTCTCCAACAAGGTTGAGAACGATGTAATTTGTAAAACCGCTACCTTGCTGTAGATCCACGACTTTAATCCATTCTCGAATCTCCTGGCCTTCCTCACCTCAGTATCCACCTGATGTGGGGCGAATCTAGCCAATTCATTGAATTTTGCAGCGTACTCCGACACTGACAAATTTTCTTGCTTCAATTCTAGAAACTTGATCTCCATTTTTGCCTGCGTACTCTCAGGAAAGTAATTCTCGAAAAACAACGTCTTGAAAGCTTCCCACGCCACGACTCCAGTTCCAGCTTTGTTCTGATTGGCTTCCCACCAGAAGTTAGCCTCACCTTTCATTAAGTAAGTAGCAAAAACTGTCTTCTGCTCCTCAGCGACTCTAGCGATGACAAAGGCCTTTTCAATCTCCTTTATCCATGACTGGGCCTCTATCGGGTTCGCTGTTCCTCTAAACTCCGGAGGCCCTACTGCCTTGAAGTCTTTAAAATTGGCTAAGTGGTTGCCCGTCTGGTTTCCTGCGGTAGTCGTTTGATTCCGCAGAGCTTCAGCCATCATGTTGATAAAATCTTGCATTGGGTTTGGTGGAGTTCCCTCTACATTGTTAACTGACTCTTCATTCCCTTGGTTTCGTAGGATTCGTCTGGGCGGCATTATCTGTTTAAGCAAACCCTAACACGTTACTCGGGCTTTCTTAAAACATAAGTATTTAGCATGTAATATAATAATCACATGACTCTTGTGTGGAAGTTTTAGATTACCCAACCTCGGAAATTCTGCTTTCCCGATTAGTGATTTTAAGTTACTAAGATACCGATTCAGTCTCACTGAATTAACATAATCATTGCATAAATGGTATATCAAGTAAAATTCTCAAGCACATACCATAATAATGCATCTATATTCATATACCGACTTAAGCGTCTTACACGTTTATCACATGCATATTGTCATAATTGCTACTATCCCATTTAATATAACAAAAGGTGGGATTCACTTAAATCATTCTTTCCTACCTACATAATTGGGAAGTACATCCTACATACGAACTACCTCGCACCTTGCTGAGGTTAATACAACTTCTAGTAAATCAAATGATAGTACCAATAACACTGCTCAAGGCATAACCACCCACTTCTAACCATCCTCTAAGAGACACAAGGTGAATGCAACTCAACACTTGCTCTTGCTACTGGAGGGCAGATTCATCCATCTAGCGTCGAACTGCATCCAGACAATGTCTAAGGCTCGCTCCAATTCAACTATCTTCGCATCCTTAGCCTTTACCTCATCCTTCAATTGTCCTAACTGCAGCTCCCTTAGCAGCAGCCTCCCTCGCAACTCGGCCTAACTCAGCCTGGGCCTGGTAAGCAGCGTCCTGGTACTGCTGTTCAGAAATCTGGTGGATGTGGTTCTGCGCCTCTAATTGTTTAGCCCTAACCTCTAGCTCGGCGTTCCTCGCCAGCAAACCTCCTATCACATCAGGCTCTATGGGCTCCTGGTTCACTGGACAACTATCTTGACTCTCGTCCGACATCCTACAAACACCACACAAATAAATCAACATCAGTACCACAATAAAATATATTCATTGATGAAATGAAATGATATTTTATTCGGTACAACTAGAACTCTATGAATCTCCCCGACCCATCACCTACATACTCTATGTGAGTTTTCTACTAAGGTTATAACCTAGGTTTCTTATTCCTAACGTTTATAACCTACAGCTCTGATACCAACCTGTGACACCCCCAAATCCAGGTTTCCAAACCTCGAATTCGGTGCTCACGATAATTCGACGACAAACATACTATCTAACTAAATGCGGAATAATAAACATACATTGTTTATCGAATGGAAATAAAGTCTTACAATTCTGGTCCCAAGGTTCTTTAACCTTAACATAAAACGTACTCTTAATACAAATAAAGGTTCACTTAATCAAACAACATTCGGAAATAGCTAGTACATAGGCACTAACGGGCATCTACTCTTGCACCTTCCCTTTTCCTTTGTCTCCCCTAGACGTTTCTGCCTTAGCTGAAATAAAGATCATGATATAGCAAGGATAAGCAACTAATTTGCTTAGCAAGTATATACACAAAGAGATATATCATGATAGAAGGAAATTTCGCTTTCAATGTTCAACAACAGTATAAAAGTGTGGAGGAGCATTGAATTAATAAACAACAGTTGAATATTCGAATAATTGAATGACAATTACTGAGTGGTTTGAAATAACCAAGGACGTTTTCCAAGGTTCTCAGCATGTAAGCTGGACCTCTTAAAAAGTTTTGGTAATCGAGGGGATCAGCCTCTCATACCCCGTGATTTATGCATAAACACTTAATAACCAGCATTGATATCATGCCTTAAACAAGTTTATCCTTTTCTCAGCCAAGAGTTCTTACCACAACAATTTAATAAGAACAGCTTTTAAAATACCATTGTCTTAACCAATTTAGACATGCTGGATCTAGCTGATACAAATAGCATAGATCGATCTCATAAACAATTCATACTTGAAAGAACTTTAATTAAATTTACGGTTCAATCATAATAGGATAGGAATTCAATTGCACAATGTGCGAATCTCAATAAATAGTATAGATGTGAATAATCGACAATAATTATTCACTAACATGCTTCGAAAATAATAACTCGAGTTTGAGTTAGGGAACTTGCAATAATGTAAGAAGTTTAAGGTTAGGAACTTGCCTGTCTGCTCAGCTACAAATAATTCTAGCTTTAACTATTTGGCCTTGAAGAACCTAACATAGATAATGTCAGTCTATCAATTAGTTCTGCGTAGTTGTATATCGATACGCTTACTTATGCTATTTATTTAACAATTAAGCAATTCACATAGCACACATAAGTTAATAAACTATCATAAATCCTATAAGACACTTTAATGGATCTCTAGGTTGATGGTTTAATTAATTAACAATGTTTCCCTTAAGTGATAAACACTTATTAAACGCTTAAACAATTTATTATAATTGTTCAATTAATTAACATTACTCTTTTTTAAGTAATATTCATTTATTAAACCCTTAAACAATTTGTTATGATTGTTTAATTAATGGGTTATTAAACTCTCTCTATTTTATTACCTCTATCTTCATTTAATTACTATTAAATAGTAATTAATTAATTATCTTTAGTTATTATTAATAGTAATTAATAACTAATTACAGTTACTTATTATTTAATTATTAATTTAAATAATAATCGAATTATAAATTTTTAATTGTCTTTAATTATTATTTAAGATTAAATAATAATTAATTAGGTTTATTTATTATTTAAAGTTTAATCAAATAATAAATAATTAATTAGTGAGTAACAATTATCTTTAGTTATTATTTAATAATAAATAATAACTAATTAGGTTTATTTATTATTTAAAGTTAATCAAATAATAAATAATTAATTAGTGAGTAATATGAATTATCCTTTAGTTATTATTTAATAATAAATAATAACTAATTAGATTTATTTATTATTTAAAGTTAATCAAATAATAAATAATTAATTAGTAAATATGAATTATCTTTAGTTATTATTTAATAATAAATAATAGCTAATTAGATTTATTTATTATTTAAGGTTAATTAAGTAATAAATAATTACTTAGTGAATAAGAATTATCTTTAGTTATTATTTAATAATAAATAATAACTAATTAGGTTTATTTATTATTTAAAGTTAATCAAATAATAAATAATTAATTAGTGAATAATAATTATCTTTAGTTATTATTTAATAAATGATAACTAATTAGGTTTATTTATTATTTTAATGTTAATCAAATAATAAATAACTAATTAGTGAGTAATAATTATCTTTAGTTATTATTTAATAATAAATAATAACTAATTAGGTTTATTTATATTTTAAAATTAATCAAATCATAAATAATTAATTTACAATTCTTAATTATCCTTAATCATTATTTAATAATAATTAATCAATTACTTAACTTTATTTATTATTTAAACATAATTAAATAACAAATAGTTAATTTTTTTTTCTAATTTTCGTTCTTGATTTCCAGATTTGGGGTCTTTCACCAAAACCTTCATAAAACGAAATCTACAACTTCGATTTACGATCCGTCGATTTTGTTGGATTCGTATCTTCCTGAACTACACTTTTCATTTATCAAACATCAAATTTGGTTATGTTTAGGTCTCGGAAAACAGGCTCAAAGTCAAGGGTCAGCAAGGTTGTTCAATAGTTGGCATGCTTTGGTAATAAATTCATGGTTTGCTCATTTTTCAACATATTTGAGTGATTCAAAAGGGATTTTGTCCCTAACCTATGGATCTAGCATATCAAGAAAGAAAATCACAAGATCCCTTTATAGATTTCAAAATGACAAGCATATAACAACCTTTTTCAAACAAAATTTCCGGAAATCTCCTTTACTTCCTTTCTTCTAAATTTTTCCAACATAAACTCACACATATGAACAAGCAAAACATTATATATTCAAGATCTAACCTTATCATAAGGTTCTAGCCATCAAGAACATAAAACTTCAAGGATCTATGTCCAAACACATTAAAATAGCTTAAAGTTTGGAGTTATACCTTTTTGATTTCTTCTTCTTCTTTTCCTTCCCAAAATAGGTTGTGAATGGGGATGGCCTAAACAATCAAGACCTTCTTCTTTCTCCCACAAGATTTGCTCTTGCTTCTCTCTTCAAAACTCTCTCAAGCTCACAAACTCTCTATACTTGGTGAATAATAAGTGAGCCAACCCTTGTTAACTTTGGTGAGGGGTCCTATTTATAGGAAAGTAGAGACCATGGGCAAAATAGTCATTAATCATGACTAGGCAAGGGCAATTTGGTCAATTCATCAATAGTAGGAAGTTTCCTAGCAACTTCCTCAAGGGTATTTTAGTCCTTTCCCAACCTCTTTCAAGGTTAAAATAGTCTTTTCGCTAAAAATCTTAATTATCCATTACTTATTACCCATTCTTCATTGGTTATTAGACATTGGTTATTATCTTGCCATCATTACATTGGTTAAACACAATGGTTATTATCCCGCCATCATTTCATTGGTTATTAACCACTTGGATATACAATGGTTATTGCCCTTACATAATTACCTTGGTTATTAACCACTCTTGGCCATTTTAGTCATTACCCACCAATTCCTACACTTGACTCACCTATGGTTATCTCTTAACCATAGTTATATCATACCTGCCAACACGAGTATAGACACATCTTATACATCTCCCACCAATTAACCCAAGCTGATTTAAATAGAACACAACGTTAACTCATTGAATTAAATTAGATTTAATTAATAAGGACGTTCAAAATTCACGGGCATTACATCCCTCTCCCCTTATAAAAATTCCGTCCTCGGAATTGCAAAAAATAGGGTTACTCAAATAAGAACGGATAATTTCGCCTTCATTTTCTCTTCGAGTTCCACGTAGCTTCTTCGACTGCGTGATTCCTCCAGAGAACTTTGACGGAATGTATGGTCTTGTTTCTCAGCTTCTGTTCCTTCCTATCGAGAATCTGGACAGGAACCTCCTCGTACGATAAGTCCTTCTCGACTTGAATTAGCTCATAGGAAATAACATGCTTGTAGTCTGGCTTATATGGACGTAACACCGATACATGAAACACGTTGTGAATGTGCTCAAGCTCAGGGGGTAATGCTTACCTCGTACGCCACTTCGCCTATTCTCCTCAATATTTCGAAAGGTCCTATGAACCTAGGGCTCAGCTTGCCCTTCTTCCCAAAGCGGATCTTCCCTTTCCAGGGAGATACCTTCAAAAATACATAGCTGCCAACTTCAAAGTCTCGCTTCTGACGATGTAAGTCGGCATACTTCTTCTGACGATCCTGGGCCGCTACTAACCGCTGCCTTATTACTTTAATGATTTCCACGGTTTGTTGTACCAATTCTGGTCCCAACAATATCCGTTCACCAACTTCATCCCAACACAACGGCGTTCGACACTTCCTTCCATATAATGCTTCGTACGGTGGCATACCAATGCTAGCGTGGTAACTATTGTTGTAAGCGAACTCTACCTAGGGCAAATGATCGTCCCAGCTGCCACCTAAGTCCATCACAACTGCCCGGAGCATGTCCTCTAAGGTCTGAATAGTTCGCTCGCTCTGACCATCGGTCTGAGGATGATACGCCGTACTCATTCTCAACTGTGTTCCCAGTCTCTCCTGTAGGCTTCTCCAAAAATTTGACGTGAAGCGCGGATCTCTGTCAGACACAATAGAAACACCGGCACCCATGTCGCGATACTATCTCCTTTACGTAGAGTTTCGCCAACTGCTCCAATTTGTACCTGATCTTGATCGGTAGAAAATGGGCAGACTTGGTCAACCGATCTACGATCACCCAGATGGCGTCTAGACCCGTTTGTGTTGTCGGGAGTCCTACCACAAAATCCATAGTGATGTGCTCCCACTTCCACTCGGGAATCTCTAAGGGCTGCAACAATCCGCTCGGCCGTTGGTGCTCTGCCTTGACCCTCTGACAAGTTAAACACCAGTTGACGAATTCCGCAACTTCCCCTTTCAAATGCGGCCACCAATAATGTTGACGAAGATCTTGATACATCTTGGTGCTACCCGGATGTACCGAAAATCTCGTATTATGGACCTCTTGCAATATTTCTTCCCTTAAGTCTGGTACATAGGGTATCCAGATCCTTCCCTCGAATCTCAGCAGACCCGTGCTGTCAACCTTGAACTTCAACGTTTTTCCTTCCGATAGTTGCTTCTTAATGCCAATGCATTCTTCATCAAATTCTTGAGCCTCCTTTATCTTATCCAGTAGAGTCGGACCCACTGTCACGGTGAACAATTTTTCGTCCGTCTCCATTGGATACTTAACCTCCAGTTCCAGGCGTCCAAAGTCCTTTATCAGCTCTGCTTGAGTTGTAAGCCTCATCAACTTCTCTCTGCCTTTCCTACTCAGGGTATCTGCCACTACATTTGCTTTGCCCGGATGGTACAGAATCTCACAATCGTAATCCTTGATTAATTCTAACCATCGGCGCTGCCTCATATTCAGCTCCTTCTGAGTGAAGATATATTTCAGACTTTTATGATCTGTATATATCTCGCACTTCTCTCCATATAGGTAGTGCCTCCAAATCTTCAAGGCGAACACTACTGTTGCTAATTCCAGATCATGAGTCTGGTATCCCTTCTCATAGTCCTTCAGCTGGCGTGAAGCGTACGCAATGACCCTGCCATGCTGCATTAGTACACAACCAAGGCCCTTGTGTGACGCATCACTGTATACTACAAAACCTCCAGTGTCGTCTAGTAATGCCAACACTGGTGCTTGGCTAAGTCTCTTCTTCAACTCCAAGAAACTCTCCTCGCACTTCTCTGTCCAGACGAACTTTACCGTCTTTCTAGTCAGATTGGTCAACGGTGATGCTATCTTCGAAAAATCCTGGATGAATCTCCGATAGTATCCCGCTAACCCTAGGAAACTTCTGATCTCCGTTGGTGTCTTCGGCTGCTCCCAGTTGATAATGGCTTCCACCTTTGTTGGGTCTACCGAAACACCATTACTGTCAATGACGTGTCCAAGAAACTGCACCCTCTGCAACCAAAATTCACACTTTGAAAACTTCGCGTATAGCTTCTCCCTTCTTAATGCCTCCAAGGCAATCCTTAGATGTTCAGCATGTTCTTCCTCTGACACTGAATACACCAAGATATCATCGATGAATACTACCACGAACTTGTCCAAATACTGCTTGAACACTCTGTTCATCATATCCATGAATGCCGCTGGTGCATTTGTCAGGCCAAATGACATAACCAGAAACTCGAAATGTCCATAACGAGTTCTGAATGCCGTCTTCGGGATATCCTCCCGTCTCACCCTTAGTTGATGATAGCCCGTCCTTAAATCGATCTTTGAAAAAGTATTTCGCTCCCTTGAGTTGATCAAACAGATCGTCTATCCTGGGCAGCGGATACCTATTCTTAATCGTAACTTTATTCAACTCACGGTAGTCGATACAAAGCCTCATCGAGCCATCCTTCTTCTTTACGAACAGAACTGGCGCTCCCCATGGTGACACGCTAGGTCTGATATAACCCTTGTCTAACAGTTCCTGCAATTGAACCATCAGCTCTTTCATCTCTACTGGTGCCATTCGGTAAGGCGCCTTAGATATTGGTGCCGTCCCAGGTACCAAGTCGATTGCAAATTCTATCTCTCTATCCGGTGGCAGTCCCGGAAGTTCATCTGGAAAAACATCAGCGAATTCCCTTACGACGGGTATCTGACTCAGTTCACCCTCGACCCGTCGAGTGTCCACCACGTGAGCCAAATAACCTATACAACCCTTCTGAAGCAATCTCTTTGCTTGCATCATTATCAGACAACAAGATTGTCTCGGCGATTTACTACCATAGAACACCACTTTTGACTTACTCGGAGTCTTCAGGTGTACGCACTTTTTCTTACAGTCAATGACCGCCCCGTGGCTCGCTAACCAATCCATCCCAAGGATTACATCGAATTCTCCAAGACGAATCGGCAACAAGTCCACGTTAAGCTTAAACCCTCTCACATCAGCACAACAATTCTTATAAATGTAGTTCACAGGGATAATCTCTTTGTTCGCTACTTCTACATTCATCGGGTGTTCTAACAGTTCATTAGGTAAATTAAGTCTTTGAGCAAATTCATCAGAAACAAAAGAACATGAAGCACCCGAATCAAATAGCACATAGGCATCTATATTGTTGATTGGAATAATACCTGACACCACCTCTCTGGATGCCACAACATCTTGTACTGTCATGTTGAAGGTTCTTGCTGTTGGCTTATTTGGCTGGGCTGGTCCTCCACTGGTTGCCCTCGAGTTGTTGCCCCTATTGTCGCTTCCGCCATCCATGTTTTTCTTCCTTGGACAGTCCTTGCTTCGATGTCCTATCTCTCCACAATTGAAGCAACCTCCTTTCTTCGCCTTAGGACAATTGGGCGAGATATGCCCTTCCTGTCCACAGGTATAACAGACCATTTTCCCCTTCATACACTCTCCCGAGTGACCCTTTCCGCAATTCCCACATACCTGCCTTTTCTGTTCTATGCTCCCTTGCTAGATTTCAGAATTGCTACCCCCACTGCTCCATTGACGCTTCCTGTTGTTGCTGCCACCACCGCTAACATTTGCATTTCCTCCTTCTACCTTCTTCTTGTTCTTTTCCCGATTATATTTTGAAACCGCTTCACTCCCACCTTCGGCAATGAGAGCTTTCTCCAACAAGGTTGAGAACGATGTAATTTGCAAAACCGCTACCTTACTGTAGATCCACGGCTTTAATCCATTCTCGAATCTCCTGGCCTTCCTCACCTCAGTATCCACCTGATGTGGGGCGAATCTAGCCAATTCATTGAATTTTGCAGCGTACTCCGACACTGACAAATTTTCTTGCTTCAATTCTAGAAACTTGATCTCCATTTTTGCCTGCGTACTCTCAGGAAAGTAATTCTCGAAAAACAACGTCTTGAAAGCTTCCCACGCCACGACTCTAGTTCCAGCTTTTTTCTGATTGGCTTCCCACCAGAAGTTAGCCTCACCTTTCATTAAGTAAGTAGCAAAAACTGTCTTCTGCTCCTCAGCGACTCTAGCGATGACAAAGGCCTTTTCAATCTCCTTTATCCATGACTAGGCCTCTATCGGGTTCGCTGTTCCTCTAAACTCCGGAGGCCCTACTGCCTTGAAGTCTTTAAAATTGGCTAAGTGGTTGCCCGTCTGGTTTCCTGCGGTAGTCGTTTGATTCCGCAGAGCTTCAGCCATCATGTTGATAAAATCTTGCATTGGGTTTGGTGGAGTTCCCTCTACATTGTTAACTGACTCTTCATTCCCTTGGTTTCGTAGGATTCGTCTGGGAGGCATTATCTGTTTAAGCAAACCCTAAACACGTTACTCGGGCTTTCTTAAAACATAAGTATTTAGCATGTAATACAATAATCACATGACTCTTGTGTGGAAGTTTTAGATTACCCAACCTCGGAAATTCTGCTTTCCCGATTAGTGATTTAAGTTACTAAGATACCGATTCAGTCTCACTGAATTAACATAATCATTGCATAAATGGTATATCAAGTAAAATTCTCAAGCACATACCATAATAATGCATCTATATTCATATACCGACTTAAGCGTCTTACACGTTTATCACAGGCATATTGTCATAATTGCTACTATCCCATTTAATATAACAAAAGGTGGGATTCACTTAAACCATTATTTCCTACCTACATAGTTGGGAAGTACATCCTACCTACGAACTACCTCGCACCTTGCTGAGGTTAATACAATTTCTAGTAAACCAAATGGTAGTACCAATAACACTGATCAAGGCATAACCACCCACTTCCAACTATCCTCTAGGGGACACAAGGTGAATGCAACTCACGCTTGCTCTCGCTACTGGAGGGCAGATCCATCCATCTGGCGTCGAACTGCATCCAGACAATGTCTAAGGCTCGCTCCAAATCAACTATCTTCGCATCCTTAGCCTTTACCTCATCCTTCAATTGTCCTAACTGCAGCTCCCTTAGTAGCAGCCTCCCTCGCAACTCGGCTAACTCAGCCTGGGCCTGGTAAGCAGCGTCCTTGTACTGCTGTTCAGAAATCTGGTGGATGTGGTTCTGCGCCTCTAATTGTTTAGCCCTAACCTCTAGCTCGGCGTTCCTCGCCAGCAAATCTCCTATCACATCAGGCTCTATGGGCTCCTGGTTCACTGGACAGCTATCCTGACTCTCATCCGACATCCTACAAACACCACACAAATAAATCAACATCAGTACCACAATAAAATATATTCATTGATGAAATGAAATGATATTTTATTCGGTACGACTAGAACTCTATGAATCTCCCCGACCCATCACCTACATACTCTATGTGAGTTTTCTACTAAGGTTATATCCTAGGTTTCTTGTTCCTAACGTTTATAACCTACAGCTCTGATACCAACCTGTGACACCCCCAAATCCAGGTTTCCAAACCTCGAATTCGGTGCTCACGATAATTCGACGACAAACATACTATCTAACTAAATGCGGAATAATAAACATACATTGTTTATCGAAATGGAAATAAAGTCTTACAATTCTGGTCCCAAGGTTCTTTAACCTTAACATAAAACGTACTCTTAATACAAATAAGGGTTCACTTAATCAAACCACATTCGGAAATAGCTAGTACATAGGCACTAACGGGCATCTACTCTTGCACCTTCCCTTTTCCTTTGTCTCCCCTAGACGTTTCTGCCTTAGCTGAAATAAAGATCATGATATAGCAAGGGTAAGCAACTAATTTGCTTAGCAAGTATATACACAAAGAGATATATCATGATAGAAGGAAATTTCGCTTTCAATGTTCCAAACAACAGTATAAAAGTGTGGAGGAGCATTGAATTAATAAACAACAGTTGAATATTCGAATAATTGAATGACAATTACTGAGTGGTTTGAAATAACCAAGGACGTTTTCCAAGGTTCTCAGCATGTAAGCTGGACCTCTTAAAAAGTTTTGGTAATCGAGGGGATCAGCCTCTCATACCCCGTGATTTATGCATAAACACTTAATAACCAGCATTGATATCATGCCTTAAATAAGTTTATCCTTTTCTCAGCCAAGAGTTCTTACCATAGCAATTTAATAAGAACAGCTTTTAAAAATACCATTGTCTTAACCAATTTAGACATGCTGGATCTAGCTGATACAAATAGCATAGATCTATCTCATAAACAATTTATGCTTGAAAGAACTTTAATTAAATTTACAGTTCAATCATAATAGGATAAGAATTCAATTGCACAAGGTGCGAATCTCAATAATCAGTATAGATGTGAATAATCGACAATAATTATTCACTAACATGCTTCGAAAATAATAACTCGAGATTGAGTTAGGGAACTTGCAATAATGTAAGAAGTTTAGGGTTAAGAACTTGCCTGTTTGCTCAGCTACAAATAATTCTAGCTTTAACTAATTGGCCTTGAAGAACCTAACATTGATAATGTTGAGCTATCAATTAGTACTGCGTAGTTGTATATCGATACGCTTACTTATGCTATTTATTTAACAATTAAGCAATTCACATAGCATACATAAGTTAATAAACTATCATAAATACTATAAGACACTTTAATGGATCTCTAGGTTGATGGTTTAATTAATTAACCATGTTTCCCTTAAGTGATAATCACTTATTAACCTTTAAGCAATTTATTATAATTGTTAAATTAATTAACATTACTCTTTCTTAAGTAATATTCATTTATTAAACCCTTAAACAATTTGTTATGATTGTTTAATTAATGGGTTATTAAACTCTCTCTATTTTATTAACTCTATCTTCATTTAATTACTATTAAATAGTAATTAATTAATTATCTTTAGTTATTATTAATAGTAATTAATAACTAATTACAGTTACTTATTATTTAATTATTAATTAAATAATAATCGAATTATAAATTTTAATTGTCTCTAATTATTATTTAAGATTTAAATAATAATTAGTTAGGTTTATTCATTATTTAAAGTTAATCAAATAATAAATAATTAATTAGTGAGTAATAATTATCTTTAGTTATTATTTAATAATAAATAATAACTAATTAGGTTTATTTATTATTTAAAGTTAATCAAATAATAAATAATTAATTAGTGAGTAATAATTATCTTTAGTTATTATTTAATAATAAATAATAACTAATTAGATTTATTTATTATTTAAAATTAATCAAATAATAAATAATTAATTAGTAAATATGAATTATCTTTAGTTATTATAATAAAAATAATAACTAATTAGATTTATTTTATTATTTAAGGTTAATCAAGTAATAAATAATTACTTAGTGAATAAGAATTATCTTTAGTTATTATTTAATAAATGATAACTAATTAGGTTTATTTATTATTTAAAGTTAATCAAATAATAAATAATTAATTAGTGAGTAATAATTATCTTTAGTTATTATTTAATAATAACTAATTAGGTTTTATTTATTATTTAATGTTAATCAAATAATAAATAACTAATAAGTGAGTACTAATTATCTTTAGTTATTATTTAATAATAAATAATAACTAATTAGGTTTATTTATATTTTAAAGTTAATCAAATCATAAATAATTAATTTACAATTCTTAATTATCCTTAATCATTATTTAATAATAATTAATCAATTACTTAACTTTATTTATTTATTTAAACATAATTAAATAACAAATAGTTAATTTTTTTTTCTAATTTTCGTTCTTGATTTCCAGATTTGGGGTCTTTCACCAAAACCTTCATAAAACGAAATCTACAACTTCGATTTACGATCCGTCAATTTTGTTTGATTCGTATCTTCCTGAACTACACTTTTCATTTATCAAACATCAAATTTGGTTATGTCTAGGTCTCGGAAAACAGGCTCAAAGTCAGGGGTCAGCAAGGTTGTTCAACAGTTGGCATGCTTTTGGTAATAAATTCATGGTTTGCTCATTTTTCAAACATATTTGAGTGATTCAAAAGGGATTTTGTCCCTAACCTATGGATCTAGCATATCAAGAAAGAAAATCACAAGATCCCTTTATAGATTTCAAAATGACAAGCATATAACAACTTTTTTCAAACAAAATTTCCGGAAATCTCCTTTACTTCCTTTCTTCTAAATTTTTCCAACATAAACTCACACATATGAACAAGCAAAACATTATACATTCAAGATCTAACCTTATCATAAGGTTCTAGCCATCAAGAATATAAAACTTCAAGGATCTATGTCCAAACACATTAAAATAGCTTAAAGTTTGGAGTTATACCTTTTTGATTTCTTCTTCTTCTTTTCCTTCCCAAAATAGGTTGTGAATGGGGATGGCCTAAACAATCAAGACCTTCTTCTTTCTCCCACAAGATTTGTTCTTGCTTTTTCTTCAAAACTCTCTCTCTAACACTCTCTCTATACTTGGTGAATAATGAACCAACCTCACTATCATTGGTGAGGGGTTCCTATTTATAGGAAAGTAGAGACCGTGGGCAAAAATAGTCATTAACCATGACTAGGCAAGGGCAATTTGGTCAATTCATCCATAGTAGGAAGTTTTCTAGCAACTTCCTCAAGGGTATTTTAGTCCTTTCCCAACCTCTTTCAAGGTTAAAATAGTCTTTTCGCAAAATCTTAATTATCCATTAGTTATTACCCATTCTTCATTGGTTATTAGACATTGGTTATTATCTTGCCATCATTACATTGGTTTAAACACAATGGTTATTATCCCGCCATCATTTCATTGGTTATTAACCACTTGGATATACAATGGTTATTGCCCTTACATAATTACCTTGGTTATTAACCACTCTTGGCCATTTTAGTCATTACCCACCAATTCCTACACTTGACTCACCTATGGTTATCTCTTAACCATAGTTATATCATACATGCCAACACGAGTATAGACACATCTTATACATCTCCCACCAATTAACCCAAGTTGGTTTAAATAGAACACAACGTTAACTCATTGAATTAAATTAGATTTAATTAATAAGGACGTTCAAAATTCACGGGCATTACATCCCTCTCCCCTTATAAAAATTCCGTCCTCGGAATTGCAAAAATAGGGTTACTCAAATAAGAACGGATAATTCGCCTTCATTTTCTCTTCGAGTTCCTACGTAGCTTCTTCGACTGCGTGATTCCTCCAGAGAACTTTGACGGAATATATGGTCTTGTTTCTCAGCTTCTGTTCCTTCCTATCGAGAATCTGGACAGGAACCTCCTCGTACGATAAGTCCTTCTCGACTTGAATTAGCTCATAGGAAATAACATGCTTGTAGTCTGGCTTATATGGACGTAACACCGATACATGAAACACGTTGTGAATGTGCTCAAGCTCAGGGGGTAATGCTACCTCGTACGCCACAGTGCGGACCCTTCAGCAGCAGAATGAGCAGTCCATCAAATCTCTGACCAATAAGGTCTTTAAGCTAAGCACTGGCCTATCCTCCTTTAAACATGAGATGGAAATGTATGCTAGTAGCACAACTGCTTTAGTTACTCAGCAAAATGAGCATGTTGTTGATCATCAATGAGAAATCTGTACTGACATTGCCATGAACTCCTCCCAGATCCAAGAGTTAGTCGACTCAGTCCAACACCTCTCAAGGGTGCATGATGACAAAAAGGAGGGAAAGAGGCAGGGAGAAAAGGGAAGTCAGGGAAATAGGGGGAGTTAGGGAGATAGGGGAAGACAAGGAGCAGCTTCTCAAAGGGAAGAGGGAAATAGGGGGAGTTAGGGAGATAGGGGAAGACAAGGAACAGCTTCTCAAAGGGAAGACTAGAAATCTCCTCGAGCCTTACCAATAGAGCATGGTTAAGGACAGATCGCATCGTCGAGTTTAGTAACACCAACTGGGATAAGAATTCCACCTGGAGATCCGGTGTATCTGAATAGAAATTTTTAAGGAACTCATATCGTAGGAGAAGAAAGAACATTTTCTTCATTCACTCCTAACCTTGGTCCACGAGATTCTATTGAAGAAATTAGAAGAAAAAATGCTGGCCAACAAGAAGCCTCAAATCGCATAAGGGAAGTTGAGAAGAAATGACTTGTTTGGAAAAGCCAAGAAAAAGAAAGAAATAGTAAGCTTATTTTATCTATTCCTTGCTCTAATGTATATAAATCTGATGAATTTTGTAAAATTCTTTAAATCGCAAATAAATTGATCCTTTTGATCTAGTAATACAGTGGTTTACTGTATTTTAAGTCATATTTACATTTCAAGCAATGCATTTTAAATTGTCTCATGAAACTGCTGGTTTTGTCATCATCATTTAGGGGGAGATTGTTGAAGTATGCATGGCTCATTTGATTTGATTTGATGATAAATGTCCTTAATGAAGATTTGTACCAGCAAGATTTGTAAAGTCCTTTTTAATGATTCAATGTATAAGGACTTAGAGTTAAAAGATCAAACCTGTTAGGTTGATCTCTTTAAGTTGATATGAGGCATAATCAATAGGCTTAATTTATATGTAAAGTTTAGTTTGACGAGCTGTAAAGAAAATTTATTAGATCGCAGAATTAACTCTCCTATCGTAAGGCCTCGGACAAATTGTAGAGCTAACATGTCTATTATAAAGCTTCGAACAAATCGTAGAGTTGATATGTCTATCATAAAGCTTGGGACAAATCGTAGAGCTGATATGTCTATCGTAAAGCTTCGGACTAATTGCAAAGTTGTGGTTTCCATCGTAAAGTAAAGCCAAGCAAAGCTCACTTAGGACTGAACGTAGAGTGCTTCAGAGGATCACAAGGCAAAAGTTAAAAAGCACCTCCTAAATCATTCAGCTGAAGAAAGATTCATAGAGTTCCAGACTTATCGTAAAGCCATCATCAGTTCATAGAACCAACACTACGAAGTTTCATGATCATAGAGTAATCAACCCTGACAGACTGATATGAAAGTACTGCTGGTTGAGAATCCCAATGCCTACACCAAACATCTTTGGGTAGAATCGAAGATCAGAGGATGTGTCTAACAGCTAATTTACTGAAAGTAACGGGTCAAAATGGTAGGTGGAGTTGCAGGCTGATGTGACAGGCTAATCAACAGAAAGCTGGCACCTAAACTTAAAATGTTCACATCAACTATCTCAGAATATCTAAAGCATTAAATGCATGAACGGAAACCTAGCAACAGGAAGAAAACTTAGGCAGACTATAAAAGGCTAAAAAGGTTCAAAACTCAAAAAACCAGAAATCAGTAATCCTAAACTTTGCCTAAGTTAAAGAACATACTCTACGATTTGAACATCTGGTTCAAGCTGCTAAGTACTTGAGAAGAAAAGCTTAATTCCAACTTAGCAGCATCTCTCAACAACATTCATAGAACTGTTTGTTTTGGTCTTAGTGACCACAAAGATTCCAAGTCTGCGGGGCTTGAAGAGGTTAAAAGTGTCCTTGTCTTAGTGACTAAAATATCCAAGTCTTTGGGCTTGAAGAGGGCAAAAGTGTCCTGATCAAAGTGATCGAATTCATAGTAAAATTCTTACTTGTTGAAGTAGAAGAGTGGAGTAGGAGTTGTTCAGTCTCCGAAATACCTAAAAATCTCCTCGTGTTATTTACTTTTTTGTCTTACATTTATTTGCATTATTACTTGTAATTGAGATTCTAAAACTAAACTGGGAATTGAGATTTATAAGTTGTGACGACCCGAGAATTTAAAAGATTTATTAATAAAATATTGGATGATTATTAAAGGTTAAAAAATAAAACCTCGATAGGAATTTGTGGATTTATTGAAAATTTCTAAGAAAAACCTATATGGTTTACTATTTGAAAGAGAATTGAGAGAATAAGGGTTACAAAATTCAAAACCCCGAATGGAACTATACTTGAATGTATGTTAAGAACAAGGTATTATGTTACCTTTAACCTTACATGAATTAAGGAAAGAGATTATGTAAAGATACATACAGAAAAAGAAACGGTTTGCTGAATTAGTGTATTCAGTTTGCTGAATTAGAAAAACAATTCGCTAGTTTAGTGATGTAAGCTTGTTATAATAAGGAACAAGAGAATGAGTATATGTATAATCATATATATACCTATACTTAGAAAGGTTAATTAAATTGATCATACAGATTAATGGAAACTGAGCTTGAATGGTAGTTTCAGAGAACCCAAAGATATTAAGTTGGGAAGAGATAAACTAAGTGTGGTGGTGTTAATTAAATGAGCCTAACCTAGTAGTCAAGTATTGGAAGTTAATAAAAGTCCATGAAGGGATTAAGATCATGGTAAGTGAACTGTATATGGCAAGCCATATAATAAAGGCTTGTGGAGCTAAGCAAATAGTAAAAAAAAAAGAGATATTTGATAAGACATGAGGTTAAATGTCAAGCCTATTATATAGGAAATATTAATTTTTTGATGATAAAGTGAATATGTGTTATGTGAATTAAATGAGTTAGTTAATTTATTTAATTTAAGTAAGCAAAGAAATGGAAAGGAAAGCCATGTAACATATTTATAAATATTATAAATATGAGGAGTTAATAAACCTAAATGTTATATTAATAGTCCAACTAATAAATAAATATTAGTGGACTAGTCCAATTGGTTAAATAACCAAGTCTACTCATGTAATTGATTTTGGACTTGGGTAATTAATATGTAAACTTACTAACTTAGCCCAATTGGAATGTTTAACAAAATATTTAATAAACTAGTGGCCCTAATGATGGTCTAGTAATGCTTGTATAATAGTGGCCCAAACAATTTTAACTGAAAGTCCAATTAATGGTTTTTAGTAAGTTAATTATTCTAATAATGAAAGAGAATTAAAGAAAGTTTGGTAGCCTAATATTATAAATTAGGTATAAGAATTAAATAACCTAAAGTGTTATTTTTATTTAGTGGTCTTAGTATTTTAATTATATACTAATGACTTAATTTAAGATATGTATTTTTATTATCTCAATTTATTAAATTAGTTGGTGTTAATATGTGAGTAAATGAATATAGATATTATGTGTTTGTTTATATTTGTTATTTATATAAACAAATAAAGGAAGGTCTTGTAACCTAATTATATATTAGGTATAAAAGATTAAAATTGGTGAACCATACTTAATTACATGGCCCAAATCATTGTTAGTTAAAGGAGGTCCCACTAATAGTTATTTAATTTAGTGGAATAACCTAAGAATTTTTATATCAAACAATTGATAAGATGATAAGATAATTAAATATTCAATTAAAGTGAATATAGTAAGTAAATAAATTTTGTACATTAATTAATATGGGTATTAATTAATGAGAATTATGTGTTATATGGATAATTTATTTTAATAGTCTAATTAGTAAGGAAAAAGCTAATGGACTAGCCTAATTAGTTTATTAACCAAGCCCACTCATTTAATTAATCATGGACTTGGATAATTAATGTGTGGACTTATTAAATTAGCCCAACACTTAATAAATTAGTAACCAATTATGGATTAAATAATCTTGGCAACTAGTAGCCCAAAGCATTTAAAAGTGAGCCCACAATGATTTAAAATGAAGTCCAATTGTTAGCCCAATTGGGGAGCCCTTTTAGCAACTTGTTTAATTTAATAAAGAAATTAAAGAAAAGCAAAAAGTGAGCAAAATAAAGCAAGGAGGCTGCCGGCAATAAGAGGAAGAAAAGGGGATTGTATGTAATGATTTCTTTACTTTATTTTTTTTGTACCAACTAGTCATGTGTCCCTTTATTAGTGGACCACCATATTCTTATCTAAGATTGCTAGTGTGCTAAAAGATAAGATGTGATAAGATAAGATAGAGAGAGAAGATTTGTTAGGAGATGATGTATAGATATAGGTATTATATGTATACATTTTTACTAACAATAATTAAAACACTTTACTTTATTTTATTTTTATTTCTCTCATTTTCCAAGGTAGCAAACTAAAGAAAGAGAGAGAAATAGAAAGGGGGATGCCGACCATGAGAGAGGAGAAGAGAGGAAGGAGTATCCATGGAAGCCATGGAAGAAGAAAAAGAAGAAGAAAGAACCAAGAAGGAAGAAAAGTATAAAACCTTTAAACCCTAACTAGTTAATTCCTTTTAAGTTTTGTTTGATTTTGGTGATATAAAAATTTATGATCTTGTGGTCTAAAACCCTTGATCTATATGTGAATAAGTGTATTATGTGTAGATCTTGCATGTTGGGCGTTGATTTGTTCAAAAGAAAAGAAAAGAAAACTTGTTTGTTTTAAAAAAAGGGTTAGAAAACCCTAGCTTTCGCTCACTTTATATGAGTACCAATTGAAATCCATAAACTCTTTTTGCGATCTGTCAAAGAGTGGTGCTAGATATATAAGTTAAGTATTAACTCCAAGTGGTAGAACTCAAAAATAATGTGCACAAAATTCATAGGGACTGTTTTTACCAAAACAGTCCGGTTGGTTCAAAGGGGGAAAAGGGCTGCTACAGGGCAGTCCCATCCAGGGGTATTTTCGTCCAATTTTTGTGCCCAAAAAACTCCGGAAATATCTGGAGTGATAATATGATAAAAATTTGAGAATTTTTGGCCTTGTAGAATAAAAGTTATGGATTTTATGGCGAAGGACCTCAAGTCGGGAAAACGGGACAAAACCCGCTGACTGCACTATTTTGACCACTTAACAACTGCAATAAATTCACGGCTTTTTATCACTGAAAAAATATAGGAGTTAGGTAGCTCCTGGCCAAAAATCGTCGCATTCTGACTTGTAACGAAGAATCTACAGCTAAAACAAAAACGTAGACTTTTTCGACGAAAACGGCTAAATTTGGAGTTCTATAACTCCGATGGCCACGAAATTTTAACTGGGAGTACTTGTTAATATGTATAAGATACTATCAAAAATTTGGAGTTATCGGAGTTGTGCAAGATAGTGATCATTTTTCTTAGTTTTAAAAGTTAAAATGGACGTTTGAAAAATGTTAAAGGAAATTGAAAACTTTCATAAGGAAAGTATTTTTGTGTATGGAATATATGTACATATGTGTGGCAAGATTTGAAGAAAATAAAAATCGATTATTAAAAGAGGTTAAGTTATTTTGAGAATGCAGCTTCCAATTCGGTTTGCTGTATTCATATTTGGTTTAATGTTTTAGCATTGTATTAGCATTCGATTTGTTGTATTGTATTATTTGGTTTGATGAATTGGAAATTTGATATATTAAAAAGAAAAAAAACACTTTGAATCCAGTTTGCTGGATTGTGGTATTCGGCTTGCTGAATTAAGGAATTCGGCTTGCTGAATTGGTGAATATAGTTTGCTGAATTGGTGAATATAGTTTGCTGAATTGGTGAATATAGTTTGTTGAATTAATGAATATGGTTTGCTGAATTAGTGGATCCAGGTTGCTGGATTGTAGGATAGTTTGAATAATCCAACTTGTTGGATTAGGGATTCAGGCTTAATGGATTATAAAGAATAACTTATAAAATGAAAGACTTAGTGTTAAGTCATGAGATTTACGATAAAGCAGTAGTACAGTCGTGTTCTTTAATAGTTGATGTATAGTAGCTGGGCTAAACAATTCCTTCAAGGAACGGAGGTATATACGAACTAGCAACTAATCTAACTCACTGTGAAAACAGTGTAGACGAGACATAAACTAGTTTGTTGGTTGTTTGTGGGAAACCACTCAGCATACTATATTGAACACTGTTAAAGACTCGACGTGTGCTAGTTTTAGAATTATGAACGTGTATGGTGCTAAGGTGCTATCTAATATTTGCTTATGTGCTCAAATATTAGAAGTAGTGTTATGAGGTATATGTGTTGCTAATTGAAAGATCAATCTTATAACTGATAGGTCTTTCATAAGAGATTAAGTTAAATTGCGTAGTAGTAATCGACGATAAAGGCAAGTTTCCTTAACCTTACTCAAGTTTATATTGAGCAAGTACCTCTTAACTCAAACTTGAGTGGTTATGTTTCAAGAATGCTAGTGGTTTAATTCTTTATAATTATTCCACCTCCTTAAATTGTTGATTCGCACTTAGTGTATATTGCATATGTTCATCAGGTATGAAAGGTTGATCACCTTCATTACCATAAGGTTCAGTTAAATTTGTTCATGCTCATTATTGACACCCTATATTATTGAATTCAGTCATTCAATCATTGAAATTTTGATTCATGTTCTTTCACAATTATTATATTGTTGAAAAGTTCTAAAGCTTATTCATTCTTTCAATCATGATATATCTTTATTGTATTAAACTTGCTGAGCAAAGTAGTTGCTCACCCTTGCTATATCATGATAACAAATTTCAGATTTAAAGCGAATGTTCGAGGAAAGACAGAGTCAGAAGCAAAGGACAAGATTATAGTGCTATGCATGATAACTAAATTAGTTATTTGATGTAAGTTAATTGTGTAAACCTTTTTGTGAATCTAAGGTAAATATGTATTAAAATAAAGGTTATAGACCTTAGGATATGTAGCAGAGATTTTTGTATAAACAATTTATGTTTATATCTTCTATAGTAGTTGTAAATATGATGTATCGTGACGCACCAGGTCCGAGGTTCAAGGGACCCAGGTTTGGGGGCGCTCACAGGTTGGTATCAGAGCTGTAGGTTATAAACCTTAGGTAGGGATACCTTAGGCTATAACCGTAGGGAGGAGGATAAGGAATAAACTAAAATAGAGTTTAAGTGTTAAAAGATGAATTTTTAGAAATTCATTATTAAGTAAAAAAAAGATAAATAAGATTCAAAGAAGAATCTTGAAAAGTTATAAAGATAAGAATCTGGGGTTACCTGACTCTAGTAGTAAAGATGAAAAACTTAAATAAAATCATAACATATGATTACAGTGAAAAATAAGAAGATCGTAAAGCAAAACGATCATAAAATAGAAAAGAATCGTAATATAATACGATTATAAGAAAGATCACAACGTGATCTGATTAAGACATGGAATGATAGATGATCAATCGAATGATTGAAATTGTTATAATAGAATTGTTGTACGAAAGTTATACTATGAAATGGTACTATGTAAACTCATGAAAGAGTGATTAATGTTGATATATGAATTAAATAAAATTCATATTGAGCAAAGGGAAGGTTAGGATTATGTGGGATTTCAATTGAGGACTCATGTTAGTGGCTGAGTTGTACAATTCCTGGTATGGGACGGGAATTTGTGCTTGGATTGAAGACCGCTTAGCTTCCTATATTAATATAGTGGTTGAATCGAACAAGTCCTGGTATGGGACAGGATTTGTCCATGGTTTAAGAACCGCTCAGCTTCCTATATTAATTAGTGGTCGAGTTGGTTGGACAACCACTTAGCTTCCTATATTGATAATCATTGAAATATTGGTGTCACGTTATCGATATACATATGATGAGAAGGTAATTCTTTTCTCATATATATTTGATAATTAGAGAATATTAAGATTAGGTGCGAGTTCATTAAACTCCTATGTATGGTAAGTTCGTTACTCATAATCGTATGGTGGAACCCCTCAGCGAATGGATGATTTTGGTCTGACTAGGATAAGTTCCTAAACCCATATGATTGTGGTAAGTTCCTGAACTCATAACGTGTGGTAAGTTTGATGAACTATACTGGAGTATAGAAATGGTTGTGGATGAAGAATTGAGGATTTTTAGTATAGTAAGCTTTAAGGATGATAGAAATGGATAGAATTATTAAGCAATGGATCATTGGAGAAATTGAAGTTGATGATGAAAACATAGGTATTCCAAATCTTCTAGCTATGCTAGACTTCGAAATTTTTGACATCAAGCTAAATTCGCACTAATGTGCCTTTAAAAATAAAAATGAATTTTTTGTTATCCTCAAAACAGAGCGACGAGTGTGTAGAAGTGGGCTTCGAATCACTAACACATCGTTACCTGTTGCGGCATCATAACACCAAAAATAATTTTTGATTTTAAACTGTTTAAAGAAGAGTCTACGCTATTTGTTTAGGCTAGACAAAAATGATTTAAAATATTAAAATGTATTTTAAATAGTCATCAATGCATCATATAACTTGGTGTAGAATGACAGATGATGGAGTCATCAATGCAGATTAACCTAGTGTTGGATGTGATCTAAGGATCGTCAGCCCACTATGGTATGATGTAGTATGACAAAGTCACAAAATGACGGAATCCTCAACGTACTGTAAATACAGTGCGGTATTATGACGTCATAAAATGATTTTTAGAATTTTGAACCAGTTAAAGAAAAGTCAATGCCAATTTAAGTGGCTAGACATATGTTTCGATTGATATTCGAATTATTGGTATATGTCTACGCTATTTGATTCAGCTAGACAAATGTTTATGAAAATTCAAGTAATCTCTTTGAGAATTTATCCCGAACCAAATTATTTTGGTGCGGACTCTTATGCTAAGTCTGAGGTGAACAACCCCGAAAAAGGGGGATATACCGGTTGGATAATATATTCCAATCATTGAACGCATATAATCGTTCTGAGAACTAAGGTACAATAGATTAAACACCTAACGTACCCGACTAGGTAGTTTACCTTCTTCGTGATTGTAAACATACCTGGTAAATTACCGTTTTACGATGCGAATACCGATAAAACTATGTGTTCATGGTCTATATGACCCCTCAGCATGATATGAAAAGTTATTTTAACTCCTTAAAGAGAGGTTATGGTAACTAGTGATGATGGAAAAGATCCTCATAGAAGGAAATAGCATGTACTCATTAAATTGAGAATGTAATCAGATGTGATCAGATAAAGGTTAAGTTGAAAACCTAGTTTTGATGAATATACTTATAAAGGGGGAAGAATGTGACGACCCGAGAATTTATAAGATTTATTAATAAAATCTTGGATAATTATTAAAGGTTAAAAAATAAAACCTCATTAGGAATTTGTGGATTTATTGAAAATTTCTAAGAAAAACCTATATGGTTTACTATTTGAAAGAGAATTGAGAGAATAAGGGTTACAAAATTCAAAACCCCGAATAGAACTATACTTGAATGTATGTTAAGAACAAGGTATTATGTTACCTTTAACCTTACATGAATTAAGGAAAGAGATTATGTAAAGATACATATAGAAAAAGAAATGGTTTGCTGAATTAGTGTATTCAGTTTGCTGAATTAGAAAAACAGTTCGCTAGTTTAGTGATGTAAGCTTGTTATAATAAGGAACAAGAGAATGAGTATATGTATAATCATATATATACCTATACTTAGAAAGGTTAATTAAATTGATCATACAGATTAATGGAAACTGAGCCTGAATGGTAGTTTCAGAGAACCCAAAGATATTAAATTGGGAAGAGATAAACTAAGTGTGGTGGTGTTAATTAAATAAGCCTAACCTAGTAGTCAAGTATTGGAAGTTAATAAAAGTCCATGAAGGGGTTAAGATCATGGTAAGTGAACTGTATATGGCAAGCCATATAATAAAGGCTTGTGGAGCTAAGCAAATAGTAAAAAAAAAAAGAAGAGATATTTGATAAGACACGAGGTTAAATGTCAAGCTTATTATATAGGAAATATTAATTATTTGATGATAAAGTGAATATGTATTATGTGAATTAAATGAGTTAGTTAATTTATTTAATTTAAGTAAGCAAAGAAATGGAAAGGAAAGCCATGTAACATATTTATAAATATTATAAATATGAGGAGTTAATAAACCAAAATATTATATTAATAGTCCAACTAATAAATAAATATTAGTGGACTAGTCCAATTGGTTAAATAACCAAGTCTACTCACGTAATTAATTTTGAACTTGGGTAATTAATATGTAAACTTACTAACTTAGCCCAATTGGAATATTTAACAAAAGATTTAATAAACTAGTGGTCATAATGATGGTCTAGTAATGCTTGTATAATAGTGGCCCAAACAATTTTAACTGAAATTCCAATTAATGGTTTCTAGTAAGTTAATTATTTTAATAATGAAAGAGAATTAAAGAAAGTTTGGTAGCCTAATATTATAAATTAGGTATAAGAATTAAATAACCTAAAGGGTTATTTTTATTTAGTGGTCTTAGTATTTTAATTATATACTAATGACTTAATTTAAGAGATTTATTTTATTATCTCAATTTATTAAATTAGTTGGTGTTAATATGTGAGTAAATGAATATGGATATTATGTGTTTGTTTATATTTGTTATTTATATAAACAAATAAAGGAAGGTCTTATAACCTAATTATATATTAGGTATAAAAGATTAAAATTGGTGAACCATGCTAATTTACATGGCGCAAATCATTGTTAGTTAAAGGAGGTCCCACTAATAGTTATTTAATTTAGTGGACTAACCTAAAAAATTTTATATCAAACAATTGATAAGAAAATAAGATAATTAAATATTCAATTAAAGTGAATATAGTAAGTAAATAAATTTTGTACATTAATTAATATGGGTATTAATTAATGAGAATTATGTGTTATATGGATAATTTATTTTAATAGTCTAATTAGTAAGGAAAAAGCTAATGGACTAGCCTAATTAGGTTATTAACCAAGCCCACTGATTTAATTAATCATGGACTTGGATAATTAATGTGTGGACTTATTAAATTAGTCCAACACTTAATAAATTAGTAACCAATCATGGATTAAATAATCTTGGCAACTAGTAGCCCAAAGCATTTAAAAGTGAGCCCAAAATGATTTAAAATGAAGTCCAATTGTTAGTCTAATTGGGGAGCCCTTTTAGCAACTTGTTTAATTTAATAAAGCAATTAAAGAAAAGCAAAAAGTGAGCAAAATAAAGCAAGGAGGCTGCCGACAATAAGAGGAAGAAAAGGGGATTGTATGTAATGATTTCTTTACTTTATTTTTTTTGTACCAACTAGTCATGTGTCCCTTTATTAGTGGACCACCATATTCTTATCTAAGATTGCTAGTGTGCTAAAAGATAAGATGTGATAAGATAAGATAGAGAGAGAAGATTTGTTAGGAGATGATGTATAGATATAGGTATTATATGTATACATTTTTACTAACAATAATTAAAACACTTTACTTTATTTTATTTTTATTTCTCTCACTTTCTAAGGTAGCAAACTAAAGAAAGAGAGAGAAATAGAAAGGGGGATGCCGACCATGAGAGAGGAGAAGAGAGGGAGGAGTATACATGGAAGCCATGGAAGAAGAAAAAGAAGAAGAAAGAACCAAGAAGGAAGAATGGTATAAAACCTTTAAACCCTAATTAGTTAATTCCTTTTAAGTTTTGTTTGATTTTGGTGATATAAAAATTTATAATCTTGTGGTCTAAAACCCTTGATCTATATGTGAATAAGTGTATTATGTGTAGATCTTGCATGTTGGGCGTTGATTTGTTCAAAAGAAAAGAAAAGAAAACTTGTTTGTTTTAAAAAAATGGTTAGAAAATCCTAGCTTTCGCTCACTTTATATGAGTACCAATTGAAATCCATAAACTCTTTTTGCAATTCGTCAAAGAGTAGTGCTAGATATATAATTAAGTATTAAACGCAAGTGGTAGAACTCAAAAATAATGTGCACAAAATTCATAGGGACTGTTTTTACCAAAAACATTCCGGGTGGTTCAAAGGGGAAAAAGGGCTGCTGCAGGGCAGTCCCATCCAGGGGTATTTTCGTCCAATTTTTGTGCCCAAAAAACTCCGGAAATATCTGGAGTGATAATATGATAAGTTATATGAATCGTGTAAAAATTTGAGAATTTTTGGCCTTGTAGAATAAAAGTTATAGATTTTATGGCGAAGGACCTCAAGTCAGGAAAACGGGACAAAACCCGCTGACCCCTTGCTTGTGTGCACTGTTTTGACCACTTAACAAGTGCAATAAATTTACGGCTTTTTACCACTGAAAATATAGGAGTTAGGTAGCTCCTGGCCAAAAATCGTCGCATTCTGACTTGTAACGAAGAATCTACGGCTAAAATAAAAATGTAGACTTTTTCGACGAAAACGGCTAAAATTGGAGTTCTATAACTCCGATGGCTACAAAATTTTAACTGGGAGTACTTGTTAATATGTATAAGATACTATCAAAAATTTAGAGTTATCGGAGTTGTGCAAGATAGTGATCATTTTTCTTAGTTTTAAAAGTTAAAACGGACGTTTGAAAAATGTTAAAGGAAATTGAAAACTTTCATAAGGAAAGTATTTTTGTGTATGGAATATATGTACATATGTGTGGCAAGATTTGAAGAAAATAAAAATCGATTATTAAAAGAGGTTAAGTCATTTTGAGAATGCAGCTTCCAATTCGGTTTGCTGTATTCATATTTGGTTTAATGTTTTAGCATTGTATTAGCATTCGATTTGTTGTATTGTATTATTTGGTTTGATGAAATGAAAATTTGATATATTAAAAAGGAAAAAAAACACTTTGAATCCAATTTGCTGGATTATGGTATTCGGCTTGCTGAATTAAGGAATTCGGCTTGCTGAATTGGTGAATATAGTTTGCTGAATTGGTGAATATAGTTTGTTGAATTAATGAATATGGTTTGCTGAATTAGTGAATCCAGGTTGCTGGATTGTAGGATAGTTTGAATAATCCAACATGCTGGATTAGGGATTCAGGCTTAATGGATTATAAAGAATAACTTATAAAATGAAAGACTTAGTGTTAAGTCATGAGATTTATGATAAAGTAGTAGTACAGTCGTGTTCTTTAATAGTTGATGTATAGTAGCTGGGCTAAATAATTCCTTCAGGGAATGGAGGTATATATGAACTAGCAACCGATCTAACTCACTGTGAAAACAGTGTAGACGAGATGGAAACTAGTTTGTTGGTTGTTTATGGGAAACCACTCAACATACTATATTGAACACTGTTAAAGACTCGACGTGTGCTAGTTTTAGAATTATGAACGTGTATGGTGCTAAGGTGCTATCTAATATTTGCTTATGTGCTTAAATATTAGAAGTAGTGTTTTGAGGTATATGTGTTGCTAATTGAAAGATCAATCTTATAACTGATAGGTCTTTCATAAGAGATTAAGTTAAATTGTGTAGCAGTAATCGACGATACAGGCAAGTTTCCTTAACCTTACTCAAGTTTATATTGAGCAAGTTCCTCTTAACTCAAACTTGAGTGGTTATGTTTCAAGCATGATAGTGGTTTAATTCTTTATAATTATTCCACCTCCTTAAATTATTGATTCGCACTTAGTGCATATTGCATATGTTCATCAGGTATGAAAGGCTGATCACCTTCATTACCATAAGGTTCAGTTAAATTTGTTCATGCTCATTATTGATACCCTATATTATTGAATTCAGTCATTCAATCATTGAAATTTTGATTCATGTTCTTTCATAATTATTATATTGTTGAAAAGTTATAAAGCTTATTCATTCTTTCAATCATGATATATCTTTATTATATCAAACTTTTTGAGCAAAGTAGTTACCTAACCTTGCTATATCATAATAACAAATTTCAGATTTAAAGCGAATGTTCGAGGAAAGACAGAGTCAGAAGCAAAAGACAAGATTATAGTGTTATGCATGATAACTAAATTAGTTATTTGATATAAGTTAATTGTGTAAACCTTTTTGTGAATCTAAGGTAAATATGTATTAAAATAAAGGTTATAGACCTTGGGGTATATAGCAGAGATTATTGTATAAACAATTTATGTTTATATCTTCCGCAGTAGTTGTAAATATGATGTATCGTGACGCACCAGGTCCGAGGTTCAAGGGACCCGGGTTTGGGGGCGTTCACATAAGTAATCTTTAAAGGGGATAATCTTTTGAAAACATATTCCGTTGTGCTAAATCAATCTGATTAACAACTTTTTGGTAGTACCTTAATCAAGTTTTTTTTAAGTGATCTGTTCAACCCCCCTTCTAGATCTTTAAGTGCCTCTGGGAAATAACAAGCATAAAAGTATCTTCATGAATAAGTCGGTTAGTCAACCGTCTTGCCTTGAATAGTCTACTGCTCGGGAATTATGGTGATAGCTTTATATACCTATTTCCAACTTGCGATCTTTGCTCTGCCATCTTGGCATTGGAGTAAAATAATGCTTTTACCCTCTGGCCAAGGTTAGAGAACAAGTGTATAATTTTGGGTGTCTACAACAATCTTTTATAATTATATGAATTTCTCTTTAGAGTTTTTATCTTCCTTATGGATTTTAAGATTTTTGTCTCGTTAGCAATACAATAACTAACCATTCATGTTTGTGCTAGAGCATTACAATCTAACATGACTCTAATACCAATTAACGCAACTCCTATTCCATGGTGGGGCAGATAAGACTTTCAATATAAAAAGAGAATGTTTATAAAAAATCTTCTTTCTTATCTTATTAGCAAATGCTAAGACAGAGTCTTCCGAAGGCCTCCTCACAGCTTCGTATTGATAGAGTTTGCATAATCCAAAAGGGCTTCCTCAGTATAAAGCCCCTGCGGTTAATCACCAAAGGCGGGGGGGGGGAAATAATGGATGAGACCCCTTAGCCTTGATTCTTTTTTAGGATTCCTTATCATGCCAGACATGGAAATCTTTCCATTCATAGATAAGAGGGCTCCCCTTGAGGAAAGAATAATAGCAGCGGTTGGTAAACGAACTAAAAGATTAAAAGAATTTCATTTTTCTCGTCCACAAATAGGAGTTAACATGGTGAAGCATAGAAGGGTTCTATTGAGTCATTAAATTAATATAAAAATAAGCAGTTCAAATAGCCGTCTATACATATAGTGTGGTGGTTAGCCCTACTCACTATTTATTCCATGATTTATGGGTCTACTAGAGTTACTCACTTTGATCAACTAACCAAGATTTTGACCGGATATAAAATAATTGGTGCTCGATCTAGTGGTATTTTATGGGGATTCTATCATTGTAAGATCCCTATTCAAGATCACTGCAGTTCATTTTGGGTGACTGTACACTTAAGGGAAGAAATTTTCTTCATTGATGTAGGACCTGGGACCCCCAGAATTTGTATGCAAGATGAGCCTACTAGAGTGCCAATCTACCGAGCTACTAAGTGGACAGGATGGATAGAAAGGTCCCAAAACTCTTTAATAGCAATTTGATTTACCATAACCGAATAGCAAGTGAGTTCGCTTAAGAATAAGAAGTAAAGGTCGAGCGTCACTGCCTGATGATGTAGATGATAGCGCTCTAATCTTCACCGGATATAAGTTAGGTACTTCTTTCAGTTTGAATAGGGGATTGCATTCTTTTTTGTTGAAATACTCACGACTTTGGTCGTAGTCATTTTAAACACATAAACTCAGTCCACTTGCAACCATGTTGATCAAAATTACCTTCTTCGGCAAGTGCCTCTTCTTTCTATTCTAAGGGCTATCACAGTTGCTTCAATGCATTCATCTAGAA
Source organism: Aralia elata (assembly GCA_034770075.1). Taxonomy (NCBI): domain Eukaryota; kingdom Viridiplantae; phylum Streptophyta; class Magnoliopsida; order Apiales; family Araliaceae; genus Aralia; species Aralia elata. The sequence continues at coordinate 60,767,742 of CM068378.1, forward strand.
ATACTAATGTGTTGATAAGTGAGAGCAGCTCAAAAGGGGTTGAGAACGTATAGTTTTTGGTTTTTTATCATGTTAGTTGTCTTATATAGAAGGAAATGATGTTCTTGTTGTTAGGTTTGTATATAATGCTAGCATGCAATCAAATTACATAAATAGGGCGGAAGCATGATAAAACGGATTTTAAAATTTTAATATAAACCATCACCATGATCTATCCCTGTGTTCAATTATCAATTAAACGAAAGAGATGGAGAATAAGAATTATACCCTAAGTAGATCAAAGCTTCCTCGAGTACAAGTTCACCTCCAATTCCTTCGCGTTCTCCTTAAATTCCACCGATTAAATTCCTTCCTTTGATCAACGTTAGCCACCCAAGTGTTTGGCCTCTAGAGGTGATCCACCAAGGAATAATACTTGTTCAAGAAGATGGGTGTTGGCAAAACCCTAGTTTCAATCTCTATAGAAATTGTAAGTACTCTCTACAATTCTTATGCAAGAGTGTGTAACCCCAATTTATGATAAGACTTCTCTTATTTATAGATGTAGGAAAACCCTTCCTTAAACTATTTAGGATTAGGGTTTATATTCTAATTAAACTCATTTAATTAATTATGCTCCTAATCCAATTAGGAATTCATGTGAGAGTACTCCTATTAATTAATTCCCAATCCCTATTAGGAATTAAATAATAGTAATAGTAATAATAATAATAATAATAAGACTCCTCTTATTAATTTATATTTAATATTTCTAAAATATTAAATAATAAATATTAAACTATTTAATTTATTCTATCTCCATAGACTAAATTAAATACACTTCACTTATTATTACAATTATGTCATTTACTTCTTAAATAAATATTTTCTTTTTGCGGTGTGACCCTTTAGGTTCTCCATATTAAACCGGTTGTGAATAAATCAATTAGAACAATTCTAACCTTATTTAAATAAATAAATTAAACTATTTAATTAATTTAAATAAATAATATTTATTCTACAATAAGGGTAAGCCCCCTTAGCGATCAACGACTTTCCAGATAATATAGATTTCAACATTAATCATAAAAAACCTTTGAGTGCATAGTTACCGTACAATTCAATCCTTCTACCATACAATGTCCCAATTAAATATAAGACATGGATTTACTGTCAAGTCTTATTTTATTTAATTATATGTATTTCGATTCTCAAATGCACAACTCAAAATAATGTAAATTAGAAACTCTTTTCTAATTTCATTCTGCCTTGGCCAAGGACTACTGAGTTGTCATTTATCGAATCACATAGGACATTCACATCTTTTACTAGACGTGGTAGATTCTTTGTTGATCATTCACCTATCTCCATGTACAATTTATTATACCCAATCATACCCCTTGTTATACCCTAAAGGTCTTAAGGGACATGTCAAAGTATAACTCATCATATACAAGATACTGTAATGATCTCAAGTCCAAGGATCACTTGTATTACTATCACTAGAGGAATTCCTATTGACAGGCGAGTAAAACTCCATTAGGTATTCCTTAGCGAGCCACGTTCGGTGTACTTATTCTCCAATAAGCACCTACATACTTGTTTTAGTGTCTCCACACAAATGATTATGAGATCAATCATCCTCTTCTTAAGAGCAAGCAATGTATGTACTAATCTATCCGGATTCACTAATCCCCTTTTTAGTAATCCAACGATTATGAATAATTTTAGTTTGTGAGCTATCTAGAATTTAGATCTCATTAGCATGATCACCATCATGATTCTAAAAGCATTGCTCAAAACTATGGGTTTATCACATTTAATATAATAGCACCATATAGATAATATAAAATGCCTTTTAAGAAAATCAATTCTTTTATTAATAAATGAATAAGATTACAAAGTATATGCTACATCATATCAAATATGATTGGCTTGTGTGCATACTACTTTCAATCTCCCACTTGCACTAAAGTCAATCGCCATGGTATCTAATACCCATCTTCTCTAAGTGACGATCAAACTGTTGTTGTGTTAAAGCTTTAGTAAATAGATCTGTAATGTTGTCTTGAGAGTCCACATGCTCCAGGGTGACATCTCCTCTTTCAATGATCTCTCTAATCAAATGAAACCGCTGCAACACGTATTTAGATTTCTGATGAGACCTAGGTTCCTTAGCCTGCACAACAGCTTCGGTGTTATCACAGAATAAAGGTACGGCTCCTCTAATGCTAGGAACCACTCCAAGCTCAGTTATGAACTTCTTCATCCAAATAGCTTCCTTTACAGCTTCACTTGCAGCTATGTACTCTGCCTCTATCACTGAATCAGCAACTGTTTGCTGCTTGGAACTTTTCCAACTCACTGCGCCACCGTTTAAGGTAAACACGTACCCTGAAACGGATTTACTGTCATCTTGGTCCATTTGAAAACTTGAGTCTGTATAGCCCTCTAGTTTCAATTTAGACCCACCATAGACAAGAAATACATTCTTAGTTCTTCTCAAGTACTTTAGGATGTTTTTCACTGCCTTTCAATGCTCTTTTCCTAGATTCGACTGATATCTGCTTGTTACACTAAGTGCATGAGTGACATCTGGTCTAGTACATATCATACCGTACATGGTAGATCCTATTGCTGAAGCATAAGGAATCTTACTCATACGGTCTCTCTCCTCAGATGTCTTTGGGGCCTGTTTCTTGGAGAGATGTATTCCATGGCTCATCGGCATGAGACCTCTTTTGGAATCTTCCATGCTAAACTTCTTTCGCATCGAGTCAATGTACTTTTCTTGGGTCAAGCCAAGCATCCTTTTAGATCTATCTCTATAGATCTTTATCCCCATAATATAGGATGCCTCCCCCAAGTCCTTCATGGAGAAGTGTTTAGATAACCAAATTTTGATCGACTGTAACATAGGAACATCATTCCCTATCAGTAATATATCATCAACATATAATATAAGGAATGAAATAGCACTCCCACTAACCTTCTTGTACACACAAGGTTCATCCTCATTTTTGATAAAATCAAACCTTTTGATTATCTCATCAAAACGGATGTTCCATCTTCGAGAAGTTTGCTTCAATCCATAAATGGATCGTTGTAGCTTACAGACTTGGTTTGTTCCAACCGTTGAAACAAAACCCTCTGGCTGTATCATATATACATTCTCCTCAAGCTCTCCATTGAGGAAGGCCATTTTCATGTCCATTTGCCAGATCTCGTAGTCATAATAAGCTGCAATTGCAAGCAAAATCTGAATAGACTTGAGCATAGCTACTGGTGAGAAGGTTTCATCATAGTCAACTCCTTGTCTTTGTTTGAAACCTTTTGCAACCAGTCGGGCCTTATAGGTCTCTACCTTGCCATCTGCTCCAGTCTTTCTCTTAAAGACCTATTTACACCCAATAGGCTTAATGCCCTCAGGTGGTGAAACCAAAGTCCATACTTGGTTTTCATACATGGAGTCCATCTCGGATTTCATGGCTTCTAGCCATTTCTCTGAGTCTTTACTACTCATAGTCTCTTCGTAAGTCAATGGATCATCATCATCTATGATGCGTACCTCATCATCATCCTCTATGATGAATCCATACCTATCAGATATCTTCAATACTCTTCCAGATTTACGAATAGGTAGTGGTACAGTAGGTTCTTCTACTTGGTCAGGTACCTGACTTTGATCCGTAGCATTTTGTGGTTCTTGAACTTCTTCAAGATATATCTTACTCCCATTGACCCCTTCAAAGATAAACTCCTTTTCCAAGAAGACAGCGTGTTTCGCAACAAACACCTTTTCATCAGTAGGATGATAGAAATAATATCCTAAACTTTCTTTAGGATATCCCACAAATCTACATTTATCAAATCTAGTCTTCAGCTTATCATGCTCAAACCTTTTGACATAAGTTGGACAACGCCAAGTCTTAAGACTAGGTTTCCTGCCTATCCATAATGTTAGGTTTGTATAACGCGAACATGCAATCAAATTACATAAATAAAGCGGAAGCGCGATAAAATCAGATTTTAAAATTTTATACAAACCATCACCATGATCTTTCTTTATGCACAATTATTAATTAAACGAAAGAGATGGAGAATAAGAATTATACCCTTGTAGAATTCTAGATTCCTTAGGTACAAGTTCACCAACAATTCCTTCGCGTTCTCCTTGAATTCCACCGATTAAATTCCTTCCTTTGATCAACGTTAGCCACCCAAGTGTTTGGCCTCTAGAGGTGATCCACCAAGGAATAATACTTGTTCAAGAAGATGGGTGTTGGCAAAACCCTAGTTTCAATCTCTATAGAAATTGTAAGTACTCTCTAAAATTCTTATGCAAGAGTGTGTAACCCCAATTTATGATAAGACTTCTCTTATTTATAGATGTAGGAAAACCCTTCCTTAAACTATTTAGGATTAGGGTTTCTATTCTAATTAAACTCATTTAATTAAATTAAACAACTAATCCAATTAGGAATTCATGTGAGAGTACTTCTATTAATTAATTTTCAATCCCTATTAGGAATTAAATAATAGTAATAGTAATAATAACAATAAGACTCCTCTTATTAATTTATATTTAATATTTCTAAAATATTAAATAATAAATATTAAACTATTTAATTTATTCTATCTCCATAGACTAAATTAAATACACTTAACTTATTATTACAATTATGCCATTTACTTCTTAAATAAATATTTTTCTTTTGTGGTGTGACCCTTTAGGTTCTCCATATTAAACCGGTTGTGAATAAATCAATTAGAACAATTCTAATCTTATTTAAATAAATAAATTAAACTATTTAATTAATTTAAATAAATAATATTTATTCTACAATAAGGGTAAACCCCCTTAGCGATCAACGACTTTCCAGATAATATAGATTTCAACATTAATCATAAAAAAACATTTCAGTGCATAGTTACCGTACAATTCAATCCTTCTACCATACAATGTCCCAATTAAATATAAGACATGGATTTACTGTCAAGTCTTATTTTATTTAATTATATGTATTTCGATCCTCAAATGCACAACTCAAAATAATGCAAATTAGAAACTCTTTTCTAATTTCATTCTGCCTTGGCCAAGGACTACTGAGTTGTCATTTATCGAATCACATAGGACATTCATATCTTTTACTAGACGTGGTAGATTCTTTATTGATCATTCACCTATCTCCATGTACAACTTATTATACCCAATCATACCCCATGTTATACCCTAAAGGTCTTAAGGGACATGTCAAAGTATAACTCATCATACACAAGGTACTATGATAATCTCAAGTCCAAGGATCACTTATACTACTATCACTAGAGGAATTCCTATTGACAGGCGAGTAAAACTCCATTAGGTATTTCTTAGCGAGCCACGTTCAGTGAACTTATTCTCCAATAAGCACCTACATACTTGCTTTAGTGTCTCCACATAAATGATTATGAGATCAATCATCCTCTTCTTAAGAGCAAGCAATGTATGTACTAATCTATCCGGATTCACTAATCCCCTTTTTAGTAATCCAACGATTAGGAACGATTTTAGTTTGTGAGCCATCTAGAATTTAGATCTCATTAGCATGATCACCATCATAATTCTAAAAGCATTGCTCAAAACTATGGGTTTATCACATTTAATATAACAGCACTATGTAGATAATATAAAATGCCTTTAATAACCGAATAAGATTACAAAGTATATGCTACATCATATCAAATATGATTGGCTTGTGTGCATACTACTTTCACATAATTCATATGGGGTCTTTGGGACGAAATTGGTAGGTACTTTGTTAAGTAGGTATGCAGCCGTTTCAAGGGCATAACCCCAGAAGGATACTGGAAGGTCGGTAAAACTCATCATGGAACGAACCGTGTCCAACAATGTTCGATTTCTCCTTTCAGATACACCATTCAACTGTGGCGTCTCTGGTGGAGTCCATTGTGAGATTATACCATTTTCTTTGAGACAATTGAGAAACTCATTGGTCAAGTATTCCCCTCCTCGATCTGATCGAAGAATCTTAATACTCTTACCAGTTTGTTTCTCTACTTCATTTATGAATTCTTTGAACTTTTTAAACGATTCAGATTTGTATTTCATTTAATACACATATCCAAATCTAGAATAATCATCAGTGAAAGTAATAAAATAAGAATACTCTCCTCGTGCATTCGTTGTTATAGGTCCACATACGTCTGTGTGTACCAACACTAACAACTCTGTAACTCTTTCTCCTTTTCCACTAAAAGGAGATTTAATCATTTTACCCATGAGACAAGATTCACAAGTTGGATATGATTCGTAATTAGATAGCTCTAAAAGCCTATCTTTATACAACTTGGATAATCTTGTTTCATTAATATGACCGACTCTACAGTGCCACATAAAGGTATAATTAACATCATCTCTTTTTCTTTTCTTAGTTTATTCAATTTGAAGTATATTTTAATACAAGTCAAGTATGTAAAGTCCATTTAGTAGATTGCCAACACCATATAAAATATTTTTATTATAAATAGAACAACTATTGTTCTTTATTATAATATCAAAACCATCCATATTCAATACAGAAATTGAAATAATGTTTCTAATGAGTGTTGGAACGTAATAACAATCCTTTAAACTAATGAACTTGCCCGAAGGCAGTGCTAAACAATAAGTCCCTACAGCTAATGCAGCAACCTTTGCTCCGTTTCCCACTCGTAGGACGACTTCATCCTTGTTCAACTTTCTACTTCTGCTTAGTCCCTGCATATTATTACATATATGAGAACTACAGCCGGTATCCAATACCCAAGTAGAATTTTGACTTTCAGAAAAATTAATTTCAATCATAAACAAACCTAGATCGGAAGTCGAAGCTTCTCCAAGCTTATTCTGCTTTTGATCCGCAAGATACTCTTTGCAATTCCTCTTCCAATGTCCCGGCTTGTTACAATGGTAGCAAATTCCTTTGCTATCAGGATCAGGTTTCTTTTTATCCTTGTTCTTCGCCTTGCCCTTAGCCTTCTTGTTTTTCTTCTTTTCAGAAGATACCTTGGGCCTCTTCCTTTTCTTGGAAGAATCATCCACTAGTAAGACTTGGTTCTTGTTGGATGAGAAGTGACCTTTAGCAGTTTTCAGCATGTTAAGTAACTCAGGCAAGCTGACGTCCAACTTATTCATGTGAAAATTCACAACAAATTGTGAGAAGGTGCCCGAGAGTGACTGCAAGATCAAATCTTGATTTAACTCCCCATCCATCACGAACCCAAGTTGTCCAAGTTGTTCAATCAAATTGATCATCTTGAAGACATGAGTCTCAACAGTAGTGCCCTCGGTCATACGAGATCGAAAGAGCTCCTTAGATATCGGATATCTAGCAGTCCTACTTTGCTCACCATACAACTCTTTGAGGTGTAGCAATATAGTAGGAGCATCCATAGTTTCATGCTGACGCTGAAGCTCGTTACTCATGGATGCGAGCATGATGTATTGAGCCAAGATTGCATCATCTTGCCACTTTCTGAAAGTAGCAATCTCTTCCTCAGAGGCTATTTCTACAACATTTGCAGGGACAAACGAATTTAGGACATAAGAAATCTTTTCAGCAATGAGAACAATTCTCAGATTCCTTAACCAGTCCGTGTAATTCGGTTCGATCAGTTTGTTAGCATCAAGTATGCTACGCAGTGATAGTGAGTTTGACATTTTTAAATTCTGCATGTGAAATAGACAACATTTTAGCATACATTCATTTTATTAATCATCAAAATAAATTAGGTCTTTATTTAAATTGGTATTTCCCACTATTTTCATCAAACTATATTACCCTCATTGTATAGGTCGGCAAATCTAATTAAAGATTTGCTAGTGAGATTAAGGATCCCATTTCAAATGTATATGGCCTTGTGTGTGCACAACAAACTATATAAATAAACAGGTAGACAACTATTGTCAATTACATCACTATGTAACTCATTGTATTTTGCCTCTTAGATTATAATGGTCAAGTGTGTGCACATCCGAACTAAAATAATCTAAGTTAAGTCCAACCTAGCACTTCCATATATGTGAAGAGAAAAAGACCGCCCTTGTGTGTGCATAACAACGCAGTAATGTTCAATTCCTTAATAAGAATCAAATGTGATAAAACAACATCTTAAATATTTAATACTCGCCTTGTGTGTACACAAAAAACTCATATTAAACATTTAATACTCTATTGCTTTACCATGCTAGAAGGCAACGTTCGATATTCCGAATATCTTTGAACGCTTAGGACTTAATATGATCTCTTTAAGGGGTTTATTATTATTAGTTTCATCTTATTTAGCGCGCATGTACATATATATATATATAATACTCGTCATATTATTTTACATGCGAAGCATGTTGGAAAATATATAATAATTATATAGTAAGCATGCACATATAGAATACTATATTCTACCCGGATTGATTATGAACTTTTATTCTAGTTTAGATCACTAGAGCCACCAAGTGAACCAAAAAGGTCAAACCTAGGGTGTAAGAATTAAATTTAAATATAACTATTACATTTAAACCCGGGCTCCAATACAAACGGGTCTTTCAGTGCTCCTTGCACCTTTGTCTCCAATTCTTCAAAATAATTCTAACTTATCCTATTACATGAACTATTTATTATAATAGAAACCTTGATCAGCAGTCAGGGGAAGTACATAGGAGAGAGATAGAATTTACATTAAGAAAAATTAGAGAAGACAAGGTACGCAGACCCCATTTATAAAAACTCATTCATTCAAGCATCCTCTAAAATAATTCCAATCACACATTTGTCAATAGTCCATAATCAATCCCTATTTATTATCATACATATCTTTATATACATCAATAAATAACATCCATCTCATGAATAATAAAACCATTCCATATATGCATTGATATCAATTAATGGGCAAAAGTTTTGCTAATATTTAGTTTTGAAACAAAATAAACTCTATTATTTTAATCAAAAACCAAATCCAAATTAAACTGCTTTAATTTTAGCAATCTGAAATCATATTTCAGATAAAATAAACATCTTTATTTTAAACTTTTATCAATTAAATAAACTATTTATGTTAATTGAGAAAACAAAAATTTTATCAAACTCTGTATACCGGCACAGTCGCGCTTCAAATTGAACTAGGAGGGCGCGGCCGTGCTGCACCCCCAGAAACGTTTTCTGGGTTCAGGCGCGGCCGCGCTCCAGAATGAACTGGAAGCGGCGCGGCCGCACCGCGACGCAGAATCAGAAAAAATTTTCTGCCCAAAAAATCCGATCGTATCGCATATCAATTCATACATGGAATCATCACAATCAATAATCAACACAAGGATTGGCTCTGATACCACTGTTAAGTTTGTATATAACGCTAGCATTCAATCAAATTACATAAATAGGGCGGAAGCGTGATAAAACGGATTTTAAAATTTTAATACAAACCATCACCATGATCTGTCCTTGTATTCAATTATCAATTAAACGAAAGAGAAAGAGAATACGAATTATATCCTAGTAGATCAAAGCTTCCTCGGGTACAAGTTCACCTCCAATTTCTTTGCGTTCTCCTTGAATTCCACCGATTAAATTTCCTCTTTTGATCAACGTTAGCCACCCAAGTGTTTGGCATCTAGAGGTGATCCACCAAGGAATAATATTTATTCAAGAAGATGGGTGTTGGCAAAAGCCTAGTTTCTATCTCTATAGAAATTGTAAGTACTCTCCACAATCTAATGCAAGAGTGTGTAACATTAATCTATGATAAGACTCCTCTTATTTATAGATGTAGGAAAACCCTTCCCTAAACTATTTAGGATTAGGGTTTCTATTATAATTAAACTCCTTTAATTAATTATGCTCCTAATCCAATTAGGAATTCATGTGAAAATACTTCTATTAATTAATTCTCAATCCCTATTAGTAATTAAATAATAGTAATAATAATAATAATAATAATAAGACTCCTCTTATTAATTTATATTTAATATTTCCAAAATATTAAATAATAAATATTAAGCTATTTAATTTATTCTATCTCCATAGACTAAATTAAATACACTTAACTTATTATTACAATTATGTCATCTACTTCTTAAATAAATATTTTACTTTTGCGGTGTGACCCTTTAGGTTCTCCGTATTAAACCGGTTGTGAATAAATCAATTAGAACAATTTGAATCTTATTTAAATAAATGAATTAAACTATTTCATTCATTTAAATAAATAATATTTATTCTACAATAAGGGTAAGTCCCCTTAGCAATCAACGACTTTTCAGATAATATAGATTTTAATATTAATCACAAAAGAACCTTTCAGTGAATAGTTACCGTACAATTCAATCCTTCTACCATACAATGTCCCAATTAAATATAAGACATGGATTTACTGTCAAATCTTATTTTATTTAATTATATGTATTTCGATTCCCAAATGCACAACTCTAAATAATATAAATTAGAAACTCCTTTCTAATTTCATTCTGCCTTGGCCAAGGACTACTGAGTTGTCATTTATCGAATCACATAGGACATTCACATCTTTTACTAGACGTGGTAGATTCTTTGTTGATTATTCACCTATCTCCATGCACAACTTATTATACCCAATCATACCCTTTGTTATACCCCAAAGGACTTAAGGGACATGTCAAAGTATAACTCATCATACACAAGATACTATGATGATCTCAAGTCTAAGGATCACTTGTACTACTATCACTTGAGGAATTCCTATTGACAGGCGAGTAAAACTCCATTAGGTATTCCTTAGCGAGTCACGTTCAGTGTACTTATTCTCCAATAAGCACCTACATACTTGCTTTAGTGTCTCCACACAAATGATTATGAGATCACTCATCCTCTTCCTAAGAGCAAGCAACGTATGAACTAATCTATCCGGATTCACTAATCCCCTTTATAGTAATCCAACGATTAGGAACAATTTTAGTTTGTGAGCTATCTTGAATTTAGATCTCATTAGCATGATCACCATCATGATTCTAAAAGCATTGCTCAAAACTATGGGTTTATCACATTTAATATAACAGCACCATGTAGATAATATAAAATGCCTTTTAAGAAAATCAATTCTTTTATTAATAAATGAATAAGATTACAAAGTATATGCTACATCATATCAAATATGATTGGCTTGTGTGCATACTACTTTCACTTGTTCTCTTGAAAGTGAATGGAAGAGGATCAGTGCCCGAAAGTCTAGACTCATCTCACCGTGTAAGCAAATTTAGTAATTGACAGTGTTGTAACCCTCTTTGGAAGATGATATAGAACAACAATATTACCGCCTGAATCGAATGGTTGACCACTCTTTCCTTAAGACTATATTTGCCACTTACTTTTGTTACATAGGGTTACTGCGAATTAGAATAATAATTTTTCTATGAACTTAAAAAGGATTTAGAATAATTTTTTAGAAGTTAAGAACTTGAGAAGGATTAATTTGAAGTTGTAATTCTGGGGCAGATTAACAACTTATTTATAGGTTTTCAAACACCCCTTTAAATTGTTCATCACCTAATTTTGATATCGTTTCATTGGGTTGGCATCCCAATTTCCTGTCGTTTCGTTGTAATGTCATTCTGTAGGGTTGGCATCCCAATTTCATGTCGTTTTGTTGGCATACTGTCATTTGGCATCCCAACTCTATAATATCGTCGGCCTAATTAATTAATTAAAAAAATCATAATGTTGTTGCCATAACTTGAACCCAAATCCTTAACATTACAACTTCTTTCTCTTATCTAATTAAACCAATTCATTTGTTGGCTGTATGGATAGCATATAATATATTTATTATATACTTTTTAGATAATGAAAATGTAACGATCGGAAATTTTAAAGTACCTTGTAACCCGAGTTATGTATGAATAAAATGAATTTTTATTATTATTATTATTATTTTTTATTAATCTATACTACGTGTTTAGAATTGTGTTACAGCCTAGAAAATGTGCATATGTTAAATTTTATGTGTTGTTGTGTCGTTAGAGTGAATAAATCGATTTTGTGAAAATTCATAAAATCACTATTAGCGGGACCCGCTTCCCGAGGCACTATTCACACCCGAACTTTTTTGTCTATTTCAATTTTTATTAATTTAGGGGAGGCATATATGCGGAAGAATAATGTTTTAAGTGTCAGAAATTTTATTGGAGCGGATACGTGATTTAATCCATATCCGAAATGTATAGTATGGGTGTTCCGAATAAATGGACAAATCTCATGATAAATATTTTTACGTGACCCAATAATTTATGGGAGTACCCATTTTAATTTTGGGTAGAGTTATTTACCAAATTTGGTACAAAAGTGGGAATATTCGGGTATATTTATCTGTGTATTCGAATTAATTGGTGAGACATTTAAGCCTCAAACCAATTGGGGGAGGCCACGTGTATATTGAGAGCCAATTGGGGGAAAGGAATAAACACGCACAGCACACCATACATGGGGCTGTTAACTACACCAACACTTGGCTCGGGTAACACATTTTTTTGCATACCCATACATTCCATCTCCTCCCGAAGTACTCCTCTTATTCTCCCCTCATCTCATTCTCCTCCTCCATTCAAGCCATACTCAACTGTTAGTAACTTCAGAGAGAGAGAGAGTTATTTCTTTCTTGCTAAGCAAAAAGCTTACTGCAGCTAGAAGGAGAGTAAGTGTGTGTGCGGTAAGAACGTAAGAAGACAAGCAACGAGAAGAGGAAAGGAAGTATCAGCAGAAACGAGCAAGGAAAAGAGCAACCTGACAAGTCATCTTAACCTACCCAAAGCCAACAAGAAGAGGTATACAAGCCTTATCCCTTCCCTTTTTCCATTGTTAGTTACAGTTGTGGTTCTTGAGCTCAAACCGATGGGTTTGAGCCCTCCTTGAGATACTTGTTGCACTGTTGGTTATGGTTCCTTATGAACATTTTTAAGAAGCTTTATAAACCATTAATACCTTCAAAGTGAAACAAAAACAAAGAATGATTCGGACCCAAGCTTAAGGAGGAAGATAATGGACTGTTTGGACCTTTGGACGATTAGAGGACAGTAGAGCCTTGATGTTGTGATTATTTTGATTGTTTGTTGTTGGAATATTGTACTTCTATCAGTTGTGAAGATATCCCAATTTGAATGAATCAAAATGATACTAAAATGAAGTCACAGTTGCCATTTGTGTGAGATATTTCATGGTTGCGAAAAACAGAGCATGCAGTTTATGTTTTAGCTCAGGATTTGGTCATGTTAGTGATTATGGGTTGTCCTGAATTTGTGATATGTTGTAGCCTCGTGTCTTGGGAATCCATAGAATCCGTAAGGGATCAAATTGATCGAGTATAGGAAGAGTTATAGCAGCTGGAGCGAGGCGAGGTGGCTGTGTCGCGGTTCTGCAGGAACTGCAGTTCGCTACTGCAACTGCTACTGCATGGCACCTGGTCCGGGTTGGGTCAGGCTGGACCGGGTTGGGTCAGGCCGGACCTGGTCGGGCCGGATCGGGTCGGACCCAGTAAATTTTTCACGCGAGCCTAAAACTTATATTTTTGTCCAAAATGATTAGAAACGCTTATATCTGGTTGAAGCCTTATGTGCTTAATTTATATCCGTGTCAACCAAAGCGATGTTGTCTTAAGGCGTAAATTGAATAAACTGATTGCAAATTACGCTTGGTTTTCTGGGGACGAGACCCCCGACTGGGTAAGCGTAGTGGCAATCAATGTATTTTAATGATGTGATGACTGTAATGAACCTAGTCCTTATGTGACTAATATTTATGATGATTTTAATGAACTATGTAGGATATTTTTGACGGACGATTAACGTCAAGATATTAACGCACGCACGAGGCAAGTTCCTAACTCAAGCCTTATTTAATTGTGCGAGTTTTCCTTAACTCATTTATCTATCGAGCAAGTCTCCTATCTTATTCAAGTAATTATTGTGCAAGTTTACTTACTCTACCCAAAATTATATTTGAGCAAATATTATTTATTGAGCAAGCTTGTTGAGTTTCTTGACTCCCGTTCAAATTACTTATCAAATTAGCAATTAGTGTGCTAATCTTCATACTTTTATTCAAGTATTGCAAGGAAGCCCATTTCATGCAATGTTATATATTGTGTGATTCCAAAGATTATGAATTATTATTCATTTAAGATATTATTGATGTTATTGTGCATGTTGTTGAACCTTAAAATTCTTTACTCTATAAACTGTTTGAAAGCTATGTCAAAGCTAATTGTTCCAGCTAGACACTTATCGATTTGTTTATTGAAGTGAGGTTAAGTCCTCCAACTATAATTGTTGTTAAGTAAAACTGTACGATCAAATTGTTTTGGTTCGGACTCCCATGTAAAGCTGAGAAGAACAACCCTCATAGCAGGGGAAATGGTATAAACGTCGGGGAACCGACACGCGCGTAAATGGAAAATGTAAGGCTTATGCATAACGCCAGGTATTTTAGGCTGATCACCTATTGTACCAATTTGTGGATTATCAGATGGATTTCCAGTAATTCTAGAATAGAGTTCTGTGCCTTGGTGCACCCTCAGTATTGAATAGTTCCCTTCTTCGGGAAACTTTGAAATCCTTGGATACTTCAGAAATCCTTCGGTCCATAGCGACCACTATAACGGTGATAAAAAGAAGTTGTTTATTTCCTTGATTCAGATAAATTTTTACTCTTTGGAGCTATAAATTTATTCATGTGATTATTCATTGCTATTATACTTGCGGGGCTAATTGTTGCTCACCCCTTGCTTTCCTTAAAAACATTTTAGTTAGTGCGGCACGTGGCGAAAGCTCAGGAAAAGATAAGGGAAAGGGGAAAGCTACGGAGTAGTTGTAATTTGTTATTCTAGAATTACCGTTTGTATTAAGATTTATTATTGACGTCGTGTATTAAGACATATTTACCCTTATGTATTATGTTATGTTTTGTTGTAGCCTTGGTTTCGAGACTTGGGACAGGGTTATTTATGTTATATCAATGTAAATATTCCTTTATTCCGCTATAAGTTATCGATTGTATAATTCTTGTGTTAGATAGTGACGAACCAGGTCTGTGGCTCAGGTGACCCAGATTTGGGGGCGTCACAGGTTGGTATCAGAGCCCTTAGGTTATAAACCTTTAGAGATAGGTCTTTAGGCTATAACCTTAGGAAGTGTATAGAGAATAAGAGTAGACAAAACTCCTGTAGAGTTTTACGTGATAAAGACTTGTCTTAGAGAGCCTGTAGTGTTATCAGATATATCTTCATTCCATACAATGAACTTATATTTTGTTGAAAGACTAATAAGAGTCTTCTTGTTTGTGGTTGTGCTTGTAGGATGTCAAACACAGGAGAACCTAGTAGAGTCGTAGAAGAGGAGCCACGTGACATCCATGTGGTGTCCGAGACGCTACTGATGGTTGAGTCTATTCTAGCTATTGCCCCTGCTGAGGAGGAACCCGAGTTGGAGTCTGACCCGGAGGAGGACCCAGAAGAGGAATGGGAGGAGGTGCCCCCTGTCGACACCACATTCTTGATGGAGATGTTAGACGAACGTAACGACCGCATTCTCGATCAAGCAAATAGGATCTAGGAGTTAGAGAGTGAAGCCCGAGAGAAACGAGCCAGGATTCAGGGACTAGAAGGCGAGGTCCAGGAGGGTAAGAACCGGATCCAAGAATTAGAGACGGATGTGCAACGGCAGGTAGGGGCCTCCACACAATTGGCAGTCATGCTACATCACCTCTTGGCGAGGAATGCAGAATTGGCAGGAAAGCTGGAGCAGTCAAAGCATCGGGGAGTTAATTTGCAAATGGATAATGAGATTCTGAAGAACCAGTTAGGTAGGGAGGTGGCAAACCGTGTCCGGATCAAGGAACAACGGGATGATGCCGTAGAACGAGTGGACGACCTGGAGGGTGAAGTGAGGAGGGGTAAGAGAAAGATGAACCGAATGGGATATGCTTTCCACTCGACAATGGGCAGGTGGATAGATGGTGTGTACCACTACCCAACTGAAAAGGGACAGACTCGTCACACCCTGAGTCGAGACTTGATGATCCATATGGGTCATGGGGAGTATGACAACGCTGTGGAGCGCGGTATGCTTGGATAGGTTGCTTAACTTATGTGCCTAGCTGTTTGTAATCTTGTATATGTTAATCCCAACATTTTGCTACATGTCTGGGATAGTATTGTAAGATTATAACTTTTGTGCTTATTTAAGGGGAGTATGTTGGTGGACCCCTCACCATTTTGTTGTATCAAGAACGTTGATGACATCTATGGTAGTACGCTATAACATGGTCATGTATGTTGTAATAGCTGGTAGCACTGAATGTAATTGTCGTTTTTATATATGTTGTTTTCTTGTAGTATTCATGATAGATATTCCTCCTAGTATAATGAAATGATGACATTAAGTTTCTTACGTTAAGCAGAGAACGCCACCTAGATGTAACATACCGGCCCCACCACCAACACCCCAAGGATCGGTTAATAATCAAAGAGTTCGTGTGGACCCCATGCAACGGTTAGCGGATATACTGGAGAGAATGACCCAAGGGAGGAATACAGGGCCCGTGGATCCCCATCCCCCGGTAGCACCCATAACAAATTTCAAAGACTTCAAGAGCTTTGGACCCCCAGAGTTCAAAGGAACGACTGATCCGATTGAAGCCCAGTCTTGGGTGAAGGAAATGGAGAAGGCTTTCATCATCGCACGCGTAGGGGATGACCAGAAAACAGTATTTGCCACATATATGATGAAAGGAGAAGCAAACTATTGGTGGGAGGCTAACCAACAACGAGCAGGAAAAGGAGTGATACCGTGGGATAAGTTCAAGGAATTATTTTTCGAGAATTATTTCCCAAAGAGTATGGAAAGGCAAATGGTGGTGAAATTCCTAGAGCTGAAGATAGATTTGAGGACCGGATATCATCAACTAAAAGTAAGGAAGGAAGATGTACCTAAAACTGCGTTTCGGACAAGATATGGTCACTACGAGTTTTTGGTGATGTCTTTCGGTTTGACTAACGCGCCGGCAGCACTCATTGACTTGATGAACCGAATTCTGAAGCCGTACTTAGATAAGTTCGTAGTAGTTTTCATCGATGACATTTTGATTTATTCAAAGACCAAAGAAGAGCACGCCGATCATCTGAACGAAGTACTGGAGACACTGAGAAGGGAAAAGTTATATGCGAAATTTTCCAAGTGCGAATTCTGGATAGAAAAGGTGCAATTTTTAGGGCATATGATCGATAAAGACAGTATCTCAATGGACCCTGCGAAGGTAGAGGCAGTTAGTAACTGGGAGCAACCGAAGACACCGATAGAAGTACGAAGTTTCATAGGGTTAGCCGGGTACTATCGAAGATTTATCCAAGATTTTTCCAAAATAGCAACCCCATTGACCAATCTAACGAGGAAGACGGTGAAATTTGTGTGGTCTGAAAAGTGCGAAGACAGTTTTCAGGAATTGAAAAAGCGGTTAAGCGAGGCGCCTATATTGTCCTTACCAGACGATGCGGGAGGTTTTGTAGTGTATAGTGATGCATCATGTGACGCCCCCAAATTCGGGTCTCCAACTACCCGGATCTGGTCATCACGATCCAATGCAAACATTCACCTCTAACAACATATGGTAACTAAAATGCGGAATATAATAAACATATGTTGTTCATTACAAAGGTGTTACTAGTCCCAAGATACAATAACCTTAATACATAGCACCAAACATACCCTGAGTAGTAGTCAGGGTTCAAATTACACTAAAAGCAACTAACTAAACATAAAGTAAAATCAGCTACGTGAAGCCTATCACTTCATCTTTTCTTTATCCTTGCCCTTGCCTGATGTCTCGGGTTTAGCTGCAATGAAAGTCATGATATAGCAAGGATGAGCAACGAGTTTGCTCAGCAAGTTTAAAAATACGACAATAAAGGATATATCATGATGAATGGAGTATAGAAAGAGAATTCAACAATATAATTATCAGAAGCAAGAACGATAATTGCTTTTAGAACAATTGATAGTCAAGTAGACTTTGAACAATAACTTCCAAAGGAGTCAATAGCTGGTTAACCCTTTGGTTACTGGCTACAGAATAAGTACTTGAGGGGATCAGCCTCGCGTACGCTATGTGTATGCATAACATTTAACTCTGCTGTTTGTACCTTATATACGGTACCTGGGGTACTCCCCTATAATAAAGGGGTGTTCATTCAGTCTAAGAATCCTTACCATTGATTGGTTCGGATAGCTTTTATAAATTCTCACATGCTTGCCTGACCGAACAAGGGTTCAGACTTCTTCTTAAATAGTTCGTAAATTTCGGAACTTTAATAAATGTACGAATTCAAATGCACGAGTGCGGATGTCAATAATATCGATGTGGATTAATTGATTTAAACCACTTAAGCATTCTTGGAAATAAAACTTCATGCTACAACACAATAATAGCCTGCTTGAATATAATTGAGTAGGGTTAAAGGAAACTTGCAATAATTAAAGTTTCGAGATAGAGAACTTGCTCAATGTAAAAGTTGAGTAAGATGAACTTGCATTCAATATACTGAAAGAATGAAGTTAGGGAACTTGCCTGTTTGCCTAGCTACAATTTATCTTAGCTTTAACTAATTGATCTTGAGTGACCTATCATTGGATAAAGTCGACTTATCAATTAATATGGCATAGTGGTACATTGGTATACCTTCTTTTGCTATTTATTTTGCAGATAAACAATTCATCGTCTACATTTAATTACTATTTAACATTAGCTAAACAGAAATTAATTAATGGCCTTTAGCTATTATAAACAACAGTTAATCATGATTAATTATTCTTTGACTACTCAGATTATTACCTTTATTTGTCTCCAAATAAGGGTTAATAATCCTTATAAAATAAATGATAAATTCATCATGGAAGAATAGCAACTAAATAATAATTGGTCACTTATTTAGTTTTCTTCGCGCTTAATTACTATTCACCTTTAAGGGTAATTGAGTAATTATTACTCTCTGTTTCTTATTCAACATTAATTAAATACTTAATGTATTAATTCACACACACTTAATTATTAGTTAAATAATCAATAAGTATTTATTATCTTTATTTGTAATAATACTCATACTTTATTATTTTTATTTAATGTTAATTAAATAATAATTCCATATTCATTATCTTTATTTATTATTTATTGATAAATAATAAATAATTATTTTGTTAACTTATTCATACTTAATCATTATCTAATATCAATTAAATAACAATTAAATATTTATTATCTTTATTTATCAACAATAGATAATTACTAACTTCATTCATACTTAATTATTATTTAATAGTAAGTAAATAATAATTAAATATTTACTATCTTTATTTATTATTTATTGTTAGATAATAAATAATTATTTACTAACCTTATTCATACTTAATTATTATTTAATATTAATTAAATAATAATCAAATATTTATAATAAATAATTTATTTACTTATACTTAATTATCATTTACGTATTTATTATCTTTATTTATTACTTATTGATAAATAATAAATAATTATTTACTAACTTTATTTATACTTAATTATTATTTAAGATTAAATAATAACTAAATATTTATTACCTTTATTTATTATTTTTGGATAAATAATAAATAATTATTTAGTTAACTTGTTCCTACTTAATTATTATTTAATATTAATTAAATAATAATTAAATATTTATTATCTTTATTTATTATTTGTGGGAAAATAATAAATAATTACTTTATTCATACTTAATTATTATTTAATATTAATTAAATAATAATTAAATATTTGTTATTTACGGTTAAATAATCAATAAATCAATTAGTGTATTATTAATTCAAATAATGACCAGGTAATCAAGCCAATAGTGTAACATGAGACAATAGTTAAACTTCACTTGTTAGTTGTTTCTATTTGAATAACTAACGAATTGCATGACCCATTTGGAAAAAGAAACAGTTGTTGTTTATTAAGGGTAATAGTCCCATTTTATTCTTTACTGCAGAATCCAATAACCATGTTATACAAGCCCTGCAATTCCTACTTCAACTAACCAGTATTACCAATCAACGCAACAGGAAAATCCTAAACAGATTCCTATGACAACACTGAGTTCAAGTTCTATACACAGCCAAGGATTGTGTTCTGCATCTAACAAGACTGTCAATCGGCAACGTTGAACACCAACCTGCAACAAAAACTGACTCAAGCATTATAACAAACACGTATAGGGCACTCTACAATCCAACACTGGTCCATTCCTATACCAAATTTAGGCTACCTGAACCTTAAGGTTCTGTGAGTCCAGATTTCCCAAATCAATGAAGGCACACAGTATAACCCAATACCATACAGAGGACAGTTTAAACATCAAAATGAAACTCAGTTTGGTCAGGCATTACAACAAACATAGGCTATGCATCTTAGAACACAACGCTAGTTTATTCTCAATATAACTCAAACTGCCAGAACCTTAAGGTTCTTCAATACATAGATTCTCAAAACCAAAGAAATACAAACCAACTCAATCGAGCAACACAACCCAATTACAGAAGGAAAGAAAGAAAAGGAAAGCAAATCAAATAACCCTAGCGGCTCACTGTTATACCTTGAGCGTGACCGAAACGTCGTCCTCCTTCTCCTCCCAAAGTAAGAAACAAAGTCGGTGAACATTCACGGCTAGTTCCCCTGCTTCCTTTCTTTTCTGCAATTCCTCTCTCTCTAATTTGAAAGGAAAATTTTAGCAGCTCGGGTTAGGGTTTTGGGTGCCCAATTTATAGAAGAAAATTTACCCAATTGCTGGGTATTACCCCAATTGATCGCACCTTTGACCGTCGGTAGTAAGAGGCAGCGACTGACGGTTCCCATCATTTCCCAGCTGGGTTCGGCCGGCACCTCGAGCCGCGTGGTCCCGTCGATCGACTCACCGGATTTCTAGAACCCTTGGTCCATACTATGGTTGCTCGGTCGCCCACGTCTCCCCGCCTTGTCCGCTGGTCGCTCTTTGGTAGTCGTCGGTCGGTAGGCTCGATTCCCACCTCACATGGCCGGTCATCTCACGCTGTCGCCGACACGCCAGCCCTAGCTACCCTTACCTCTCCCCAATCCTTCCTCTGCTCGATCGAATTTTGCGAACTTAGGTCAATAGACTATGATTTGAACCCAGCTCTGCTCCCAAATTGGTTTCACAGAGATGGATTTTCTTTTCCCCCAAACCCGATTGCAACATGATTTAACCCGGCAGGAGATTGGGATCAACCCAATGGGGTTGGGCCGGACGAATTAAATAGGAAACGGCCCAATAGGAATTAAAAAGGAAATTGGGCTCAGCCCTATAAAATTTGGGTCAATAAAAGAAAATAGCCCAACTTGTTTATTAAAATTATTAACACTATGCTCCCAATATTTAAATTGAATTAAATAATTCAATTAATTATTTATTTATAATATTTATTTCAACAATAATTCTTCATGCGCATTATTTAAATCCGATAATAGTAAAATAAATTAATTTTTTCCACTTTTCTTGCAAATCAATTCTTAGGGTTAACTCACTAATTTATTCGAACTATTAGTGAGTCCCTTTAGTGCAAAGAAAATTATTGGGTCATATATTTATATAATTAAATAATAATACCTACATGGATCCAATTAAATCTGTAAAATTAAATAAGACGAATTTCATATATCAAAATAAATTGATACAATGTTTAAAATTTCCTGGACATTACATCCTCTCCCCCTTATAAAAATTCCGTCCTCGGAATTTCAACCTAAGGTTACTCAAATAAATGGGGGTAATTTGCTCTCATCTTCTCTTCGAGCTCCCACGTGGCCTCTTCCACCGCGTGATTCCTCCAGAGAACTTTAACCGAATGAATGACTTTATTCCTCAGCTTCTGTTCCTTCCTATCAAGTATTTGGATAGGAATCTCGTCGTATGATAAGTCCTTCTCGACTTGGATTGGCTCATAGGAAATAACATGCTTGTAGTCTGGCTTATATGGGCGTAATACCGATACATGAAACACGTTGTGAATGTGCTCAAGTTCAGGAGGTAATGCTACCTCGTACGCCACCTCGCCTATTCTCAATATTTCAAAAGGTCCTATGAACCTAGGGCTCAATTTGCCCTTCTTTCCAAAACGGATCTTCCCTTTCCAGGGAGATACCTTCAAAACCACAAAGCTACCAACTTCAAATTCTCGTTTCTGACGATGTAAGTCGGCATACTTCTTCTGACGATCCTGGGCTGCTACTAGCCGCTGTCTTATTACTTTAATGATTTCCACAGTTTGTTGTACCAATTCTGGTCCCAACAACCTCCGCTCACCAACTTCATCCCAACATAACGGCGTTCGACACTTCCTTCCATACAACGCTTCGTACGGTGGCATACCGATGCTAGCGTGATAACTATTGTTATAAGCGAACTCTACCAAGGGCAAGTGATCGTCCCAGCTGCCCCCTAAATCCATCACAACTGCCCGGAGCATGTCCTCTAGGGTCTGAATTGTTCGCTCGCTCTGACCATCAGTCTGAGGATGATACGCCGTACTCATTCTTAACTGTGTTCCCAGTCTCTCCTGTAGACTTCTCCAAAAATTTGACGTGAAGCGCGGATCTCTGTCAGATACAATAGACACCGACACTCCATGTCGCGATACTATTTCCTTCACATAAAGTTTCGCCAACTGCTCCAATTTGTACCTAATCATGATTGGTAGAAAATGGGCAGACTTGGTCAAACGATCTACGATCACCCAGATGGCGTCTAGACCCTTCTGTGTTATTGGAAGTCCTACCACAAAATCCATTGTGATGTGCTCCCACTTCCACTCTGGAATCTCCAAAGGTTGCAACAATCCGCTCGGCCGCTGGTGCTCTGCCTTAACCTTCTGGCAAGTTAAACACCGGCTGACGTATTCTGCAACTTCTCCTTTCAAATGCGGCCACCAATAATGCTTACGCAGATCTTGATACATCTTGGTGCTACCTGGATGTACCGAGAATCTCGTATTATGGGCCTCCTGTAATATCTCTTCCCTTAGGACTGGTTCGTACGGTACCCAGATCCTCCCCTCAAACCTCAGTAGTCCTGTGTTGTCAATCTTGTACTTCAGCGTTTCTCCTTTCGTTAATCGCTCCGTAATGTCAATACATTCTTCGTCGAATTCTTGAGCCTCCTTTATTTTATCCAGTAGGGTCGGACCTACTGTCACGGTGAACAACTTTTCGTCCATATCCATCGGATCCTTAACCTCCAGTTCCAAACGTTCAAAGTCCTTTATCAACTCCTCTTAAACGGTCAGCTGCATCAATTTCACCTTGCCTTTTCTGCTTAAGGCATTAGCCACTACATTTGCTTTGCCCGGATGGTACAGAATCTCACAGTCGTAGTCCTTGATCAATTCTAACCACCGGCGCTGCCTCATGTTCAGCTTCTTTTGAGTGAAGATATATTTCAGACTTTTGTGATCTGTATATATCTCGCACTTCTCCCCGTATAGGTAGTGCCTCCAAATCTTCAAGGCGAAAACTACCGCTGCTAACTCCAAGTCATGAGTCGGGTAACCCTTCTCATAGTCCTTTAGTTATCGTGATGCGTACGCCACGACCTTGCCGTGCTACATCAGCACACAACCAAGACCTTTGTGTGACACATCTCTATACACTACGAAACCCCCAGTGTTGTCTGGTAAGGTCAACATCGGTGCTTGGCTAAGTCTCTTCTTCAACTCCATGAAACTTTCCTCACATTTCTCCGACCAAACGAACTTAACTGTTTTTCTGGTGAGATTGGTCAATGGCGATGCTATCTTTGAAAAATCCTGAATGAATCTCCGATAGTATCCCGCTAATCCCAAGAAACTCCTGATCTCTGTTGGTGTCTTCGGTTGCTCCCAATTAATAACCGCTTCTACTTTTGCTGGATCCACCGAAACACCATTTGTGTCGATGATGTGACCCAGAAATTGCACCCTCTGTAACCAAAACTCACACTTAGAAAACTTTGCGTACAACTTCTCCCTCCTGAGAGCTCCTAATACAATCTTTAAATGCTCAGCATATTCCTCCTTTGTTTCTGAATACACCAAGATGTCATCAATGAATACGACTACGAACTTGTCCAAGTACTGCTTGAACACTCTGTTCATCATATCCATAAATGTTGTTGGTGCATTCGTTAATCCAAACGACATTACCAGAAACTCGAAGTGCCCGTAACGAGTCCTGAATGCCGTCTTCGGGATATCTTCCTGCCTCACCTTCAGCTGATGATAGCCTGTTCTTAAGTCGATTTTTGAAAAGTACTTCGCTCCCTTAAGTTGATCAAACAGATCGTCAATTCTAGGAAGTGGATACCTATTCTTAATCGTAACTTTGTTCAACTCCCGATAGTCGATACAAAGTCTCATAGAACCATCTTCTTCTTCACAAACAGAACTGGCGCTCCCTACGGGGACACGCTTGGTCTGATATAACCTTTACCTAACAGTTCTTGCAGTTGCACCATCAACTCTTTCATTTCTACCGGTGTCATCCGATACGGCGGCTTCGATATTGGTGCGGTTCCCGGTGCCAAGTTGATCACGAACTCGATTTCCCTGTCCGGCGGTAGTCCCAGAAGCTCATCTGGGAAGACATCGGCGAATTCCCTCACAATCGGTATTTGACTCATCTCATCCCCAACTTTACGAGTATCAACCACATGGGCCAAATAACATACGCAACCCTTCTTAAGTAATTTCTTGGTTTGCATCATAGTAAGACAACAAGATTGTCTTGGTGATTTATTACCATAGAATACCACATTCGACTTGTTGGGAGTCTTCAGGTGTACACATTTCTCCTTACAGTCAATAACTGCTCCGTGAATTGATAGCCAATCCATTCCCAGGATTATATCAAACTCTCCCAGCCGAATTGGTATCAAATCCACATTGAGCTTAAATCCTCGCAATTCAGCACAACAATTTCTATGAATGTATTCTACGGGGATAATTTCCTTGTTTGCTACTTCTACGCTCATAGGGTGTCCTAATTCTTCACGAGGTAAATTTAACTGACTAGCAAATTCTTCGGAAACAAAAGAGCAGGTAGCACCCGAATCGAATAACACATATGCATTTATATCATTGATTGGGATGATACCTGACACCACGTCCTTGGATTCCATTGCATCTTGAACGGTCATGTTGAACGTGCGTGTCATTGGCCTGTTAGCTTGACTGGCTGGTGCCCCGTAGCTCGACCGGTTACTGTTTCCGCTGTTGTTGTTGCTCCTGTTGCCACTCCCGACATCGCCCTTCCTCTTCGGGCAGTCCTTAATCTGGTGGTCGGGTGCTCCACAAGAGAAACATCCTCCTTTCTGTTTGTTCGGACACTAAGGAGCCATGTGCCCCGGTTGTCCACATCGGTAACAAACACTTTTCCCCTTCATGCACTCCCCCGAGTGATTCTTTCCGCAGTTGTTGCACTTCCCACTTTTCTTAGCCTCTCCTCCGGATTTATTGCTCCCGAACGATTGGCTTTCATTCCATTTGCGCTTATTTGAGTTGCTTCCTCCGCTGCTCCCTGCTTTGGCAACCTCCTGATTCTTCTTCCTATCTTGGTTGAACCGTGCCACTGCTTCATTACCCCCTTCCGCAATGATAGCCCTCTCCAGCAGTTCCGAGAAATTCTTAATTTTCAGTATCACTACTGACTTCTGAACCCATGGTTTCAGTCCCAACTCAAACCTCTTGCCTTCCTGGCCTCGGTGTCCACCTGGTGTGGGGCAAATCGGGCCAACTCATTGAATTTTGTCGCGTACTCTGCGACGGTCATATTCCCCTGTTTCAGTTCTAGGAACTTAACTTCCATGTCCTACTGTGTATTTTCTGGAAAGTAATTTTCGAAGAATAGCTCTTTGAATCTTTCCCACAAAATGATTCCCTCACCTGCTTGTCCCTTATTAGCCTTCCACCAATAGTTAGCTTCGCCTTTCAGCATGAAAGTGGCAAACCCTATTTTCTGTTCCTCGGCCACCCGTGCGACTTCGAAGACCTTCTTTATTTCTTCGATCCAGGTCTGTGCTTCTATTGGGTTAAGAGTTCCCTTGAACTCGGGTGGTCCGACCAGTTTGAAATCCTTAAAATTTGCCAGATGATGCGCTGGCTCGGGTGTTGGTTGGGTCCCTACAGGTGGTGGTCTTGATTGCATGGTTTCTGCCAGCATCTCAGCGAACATTCTCATTGGATTGGGTTGATCCCCAACCTCGCTTTCTGATTCTTCAACCCGCTGGTTACGTGGTCGTCCTCTTGGCGGCATGATTTGAATAAGGAAAACCGCTGACTTTTACTTATAGTTTTATATTTTACACAATATGTCATTGAGATCAGCGATCAAGAGTAGAAACATTTATCAAACACATTTGATTTAAATGAAACAACTGCATTTATATTTATATACCATTGTTTTGTTACAAAGACTAAACCTGTGGCATACTTCTATAAATGCGCCACTGAGTGCCCTACCAATCATTAACCATTCCCCTGAGATAAAAGTGGGGAATTATAACTGTCCATCCCTCATAATAGACAAGGGTTGGGGTTTAACTGCTACCCCAAACATGTAAACAAACATAAAGGTTCACAAGACAAACATGAATATGTCCCTAATATAACAAAAAGTGAGACCGACTGCACCTAAGACAAACAACACAATCATCCTAACACGTCACTATATGTCGTGACAGGTCCGTGCCTGCTGACCAGAAGAAAATGCTCCACCCATGACTCGGCGACGAACCGAGCGACTAGACTCTCCCATCTCAGTCCGAGGCCTCCTATAGGCTGCATCTAAAGCCAATCCCAGAGTCTCTTGTAATGTCCAGGAATTTTCAAAACATGGTATCAACTTATTTTGATATATGAAATTCATTTTTTATATAATTTTACGAATTTAATTGGATCCATATAAGAATTATTATTTAATTATATAATTATATGGTTTAATAATTTTCCTTGCCTCAAAGGAACTCACTAATAGGTTGAATAAATTAATGAGTTAACCCTAGCCTTTGATTTGCAAGAAAATTAGGATAATTAATAAATAATTTCACTATTATCGGATTTAAATAATTCGCATGAGGAATTATTGTTGAAATAAATACTATAAATAATTAATTAATTGAGTTTAAACATTAGGAGCATAGTGTTAATAAATTTTTAAACAAATTGGGCTATTTTCTCTTTTATTTCAATTGATCCAATTTTTAATAGGGCTGAGCTAATCCCCTTTTTATTTCTCCTTTGGGCCGCCTTTTTATTTAATTCAGCCGACCCAACTATTGAGTGAGCCCAATTCTTTTTCAGCCAGATTGGACCCTAGTTATTAAGCCAACTGGGCTAAGCCCATTTCTTTTTGTCGATTAAATCAATTTCCAGCCGGGTTAAGTATTGGAAATGGATCGGGTCTATCAGATTTGGGAAAACCGACATATCAATTTGGGGAAAAGAATTGATCGGTGGAAATCTTGAATAACCGAACCAAGAGGGAGACGAGAAGAAGAACCAGGGGATAACCAAGCTAGGGCACCCAAACTCTCAAATCAGACAACCAAGCAAGCCCTAGCCTCCTAAGATTGATTCGATCAGGAAGAAGAAGAAGGCTAGCCGAACCTAGCGACTCCAACCCCTCAATCAATCGAACGGGTCAAGCGAGGGACGGGAGAGAGAGGGCTGTCAATCGCCGGCGACAGCAAGGGTTTGTCGTGGGCAAGGACCGAACGGCCACCAACGGACCATGGGTTCCTGGTTTTCGGCGAAGTGACCAACGAGGCACACGGCTCAAAGGCCAGCCGACGAGTCACCATCGCTGCCCCATTCCTACCGTTGGTCAGTGCTGGGTCGATTGAGGTAATACCCAGCAAATTGGGTAAATCCATTTGCTATAAATTGAACCTCCCTCAAACCCCAAAGCTGCTGATTTCCTCGTTTGTGAGTCCAAATTAGAAAAGAAATTTCAGAGGGTAGAGATAACAGGGGAACGGGAGGTAAATGTCCAGCGCGATCAATTATTTTGGGAGAAGAAGAAGAACAGCAACCCGATCGAACCCAAGGTACAACACTGAGATTAATGAGATATTGTGATAGTTTTCTGGTTAGGTTTTTCTTGTATAAATTTCTTTCTTGTGTACTTAGTTTTGTATTGCTGATTGTGCTGTGTTGGTATTGGTTATATTATACAGTGTATGGTATTGTATGGTTTGATTGGGAAACTGTTAATAATAAACCTTAAAGGTTCTAGCAGCCGGTGAAATTAGTTTTAATATGCATTGTTTGGGATTTACAAGTCTGATATTGTAATGTACTGATTGTTTCTTAATTTCCCTTCTGTGCTGTTATAGTATATATATTGTGTTATGATGTTGGGCTGTATTGAACTGTTGGGAATTGTTGATAAATCGATTGGAAGTTCTTTTCCCAGTGTGTTGACGCCTAAATTAAACCCTGTTCCTGTTTGGGATGGTTATTGAATTCGAAGTCAAAATTTCTATGAAACTAAATAGAATTTGTTGCCTACTGTGTTAGGTAAAAGTAATAGTTAGGTTGGAATGAAATTGCAGGAGCTGGGTATAATTGTGACTGTGATTTTGGCGGCATAGAACTGTTAACTGAGTAAATAGATACAACAATGGAAGTTTTGAAATGGGTTGTGAAGTTCATTGAGGTTAAATGACTGTTAAACCACTATTGCCCAATAAAGAATTAGATGACCATTGTTGACTTAATTGTTGGTATTTAATTGGGTTAACATGACAATTACTTATCAATAATAATAAATAAAGTAATAAATGTTAACTAATAATGAAATAAAGTAATTATTTATTATTTATCAACCAGTAATAAATAAAGATAATAACTATTGTCTAGTTAGTATTAAATAATAAAATAAGTACGAATATAAATTTCAAATAATTATTTATTATTTAGCAATAAATAATAAATAAAGATAATAAGTATTTAATTATTATTTAATTCATAATTAAATAATAATGAATAAAGTTAATAAAATAAATTCTTGTTACTTGAATAATAGATAAATATTTGATTATTAGTGAATAATGATCAAGTATGAGTAAAGTTAATAACATTAATTATTTGTTATTTATCATTAAACAATAAATAAAGATAGTAAATATTTAAATTATTATTAATTAATAATAATCAAGTATAAATATAAGTAATAAAATAATAATTATTTATTATTTACCAATAAAGATAATAAATATTTAATTAATATTAAATAATAATGAACGAATTTGATAAATAATTATTTATTATGTACCCATGAATAATAAATAAAGGTAATAAATATTTAATTATTATTTAATCTTAAATAATAATTAAGTATAAGTAAAACTCATAAATAATTATTTATTATTTATTCATTAATAATAAATAAAGGTAGTAACTATTGAATTATCATAAGGTATAGCAAAGTTAATAGATGGTTATTTATTCTTTATCAAATAGTACTAAATAAAGATAATAAATATCCAATTATTAACTAATAATAATTGGGTATAAGTAAAGCTAATAAGAATAACAAACTACTTAATCATTAATGAAATAATGATTAAGTATGAGTGAGATTAATAAGTTGATTATTTACTTTTGGCCTGAATAAAAATAATAACTACTTAAGGATTATTTAACTAATATTATATAATAATTAAGTGTGTGTAGAAATTTATACATTAAGTATTTAATTAATGTTAAATAAGGAACAAGATTTATAATTACTCAATTACCCCTAAGGTAAATAGTAATTAAGAATAAACTAAATAAGTGATCAATTGTTTTCTGTTGTCTTTAGACAAAAATAAGTTTATTATTTATTTTATAAATAATAAATAGGGATTATTAACCCATATCTAGAGACAAATAAGGGGAATAGTTGAGTACTCAAATAATGGGTAACCATGATTAACTATTATTTATTTTTAAATAATAGCTAGAGGCCATTAAATTAATTTCTGTTTAGCTAATGAGTAGATAGTAATTAAATATAATTGGTAAATTGTTTATCTGCCAAATAAATGGTATAGTAAGGTGTGCCAATATACAACTATGCCATATTAATTGATAAATCGATTTTATCCAATGATAGGTCACTCAAGATCAATTAATTAAAGCTAAAATTTATCTGTAGCTGAGCAAACAGGCAAGTTCCCTAACTTCATTCTTTCAGTATATTGAATGCAAGTTCTATCTTACTCAACTTTTACAATGAGCAAGTTTCTAAACCTTATGCACTATTTTTAATTCGTGCAAAAAGGTATATATTATTGCAAGTTATTCTTTAAGCTTGAATCTTATCTCCAAGCATGCCTTAAGTGGTCAAATTACTTTTAAAATTATTCCACATCTGTGTACTTATTGACATTCGCACTCGTGCATTTGAATTCGTATATTTATTTAAGTTCAGGAATTTATGAACTATTCATGATTAAGTCTGAACCCTTGTTCGGTCAGGCAAGTATGTGAGAATTTATAAAAGCTATCCGAACCAATCGATGGTAAGGATTCTTAGACTGTATGAACACCCCTCTTATTATAGGGGAGTACCCCAGGTACCGTATATAAGGTACAAATAGCAGAGTTAAATGTTATGCATACACATAGCGTACGCGAGGCTGATCCCCTCAAGTACTTATTCTGTAGCCAATAACCAGAGGGTCAACTAGCTATTGACTCCTTTAGAAGTTATTGTTCAAAATCTACTTGACTATCAATTGTTCTAAAAGCATTTATTGTTATTGTTTCTGATAATTCTATTGTTGAAATCTCTTCCTATATCCCTTTCATCATGATATATCCTTATTGATGTACTTTAAACTTACTGAGCAAACTCGTTGCTCATCCTTGCTATATCATGACTTCATTGCAGCTAAACCCGAGACGTCAGGGAAGAACAAAGAAAAAGAAAAGATGAAGTGATAGACTTCATGTAGCAGACTTTAAATTTATGTGTAGTTAATTACTGTTAATGTAATTTAAACCCTGACATTTATTTAGGGTATTGATTTGTGTAAGTGTTTAAGGTTATTTTATTCTGGGACTAGTAACACCTTTGTAATGAACAACGTATGTTTGTTATATTCCGCATTTTAGTTACCATATGTTGTTAGAGGTGAATGTCTGTATTGGATCGTGATGACCGGATCCGGGTATTTAGAGACCCGAATTTGGGGGCGTCACAGGTTGGTATCAAAGCCGTAGGTTATAAACTTTAGGATCGCAAAACCTAGGTTATAACCTTAGCATTAAACTCGTATTGAGTATGCTATGATATGAATCAAGGAGATTCAGGTAATGGTCTTATCTGGGGGTGGATTGTGGAAATCTGCCAAGCCGAGTTGTACATGATAAAATATCATTTCATTCTATCAATGAACATATTTTATTATGATACTGATATTTGTCATCTTTGTCTGTGTTTGTAGGATGGCTGACAGGGAAGGGACTAGTGGGACCCAGGAGGAGGAGACATTCCTAGATATACCAGTAGTTGCAGAGCAGTTGGTGGGGTATGCTCCTATTGCCCCAGGGGTACCACTGGAGGAGTCCGAGCCAGAGGAGGACTATCAAAGGGAGCTACCAGAGCCGGTTGTAGGTCGAGTCATGAGGTCCGGTAGTCAGGACCCAGATACTGAGGAGGAGGACCCCGAGACCGAGGGAGAGGAACCACCTGCTTATGTTGATGGCATGGGGTCCACTGCCGACGATATCATTGAGGGACTGACCAGCAGGAACGAGGAGCTGGAGGCTCGGATAGCTCATCTGGAGGAGCAGAATCAGACCCACCAGATCAGAGAGGACCAGTATAGAGACCTGGCCTATCAGCTCGAGCATGACTTGGGAGTGGCGAAGGTACAGCTACAGGGTTACGAGTCCTCATCGCAGCAGATCGGACCACTGCTACATCAGTTGGTGGCCCGAAACGCTGAGTTGAGAGAGAGGCTGGAGCAGAAGGATCTGCAGATCGCCCACCTGAAGGCCAAGCAGGAGGCCATGAGGTTTGAGTTTGGGCTGGAGATGTCTGAGAGGATGCATATCAGAGAGGCCTGGGTCAGGGAGGCCAGAAGGGTTGATCAGTTAGAGGATCAGTTGGAGGCCAGAGCAGTGAGGATAGAGACCCTAGGATATGCTTTAGATGCAGCCTACAGGAGGCCCCGGACTGAGGTAGGGGAGTCTAGCCGCTCTGTTCATCGCAGGGTCGGGGGTGGAGCATTCTCTTCTGGTCAGCAGGCACGGATTCGTCACGACGTGCAGTGACGTGATAGGATGGTTGCTTTGTCTTTAGTACAGTCAGTCCCACTTTTTATATTAGGGACGTATTCATGTTTGTCTTGTGAAACTTTATATTTGTATTTATGCTTGGGGTAGCAGTTAAACCCCAACTTTTGTGGTCTTAAGGGATGAAAGGTTATGATTCCCCACTTTTGTCTCAGGGGGAATGATTGATAGGGCACACAGTGGCGCATTTATAGAAGTATGCCACAGGTTTAGTCTTTGTAACAAACAGTGGTATATGAATATAAATGTAGATGTTTCACTTAAATCAAATGTGTTGATAGATATTTTACCCTTGATTGCTGATCTTAATAACATAATGTGTAAAATATAAAACTATAGGTAAAAGTCGGCCAGAATTCAAATCATACCGCCAAGAGGACGACCACGTAACCGACAGGTGGAAGAGTCAGAAAGTGAGGTTGGAAATCAATCCAATCCAATGAGAATGTTCGCAGAAATGCTGGCAGAAGCTATGTAATCAAGACCGCCACCTGGAGGGACCCAAGCAGCAGCCGAGCCAGTGCATCATCTGGAAAATTTTAAAGATTTCAAATTGGTTGGACCACCCGAGTTCAAGGGAACTCTTAACCCAATAGAAGCACATACTTGGATAGAAAAGATAGAGAAGGTCTTCGAGGTCGCACGGGTGGCCGAGGAACAAAAGACAGGATTCGCCACGTTCATGCTGAAGGGTGAGGCGAACTACTGGTGGAAGGCCAATAAGGGTCAAGCAGGTGAGGGAGTCATTCCGTGGGAAAGATTTAAAGAATTGTTCTTCGAAAATTACTTTCCGGAGAATACACAGCAGGACCTGGAAGTTAAGTTCCTCGAACTGAAACAAGGAAATATGACTGTCGCCGAGTACGCGGCAAAATTCAATGAGTTGGCCCGATTTGCCCCACATCAGGTGGACACCGAGGCCAGGAAGGCAAGAAGGTTTGAATTGGGACTAAAACCCTGGGTGCAGAAGTCAGTTGCAATATTGAAAATCAAGAACTTCGCTGAACTGCTGGAAAGGGCTATCATTGCGAAAGGGGGCAATGAAGCAGTGGCGCGATTCAACCAAGAGAGAAAGAAGAATCAAGAGGTGACCAAGGCAGGGAGCAGCGGAGGTAGTAACCCCAACAAATGGAAGTGGCTCGAGAGTCAGTCATCCGGGGGAAACAAATCTGGAGGGGAGGTGAAGAAACCAGGCAGGTACAATAATTGTGGGAAAAACCACACTGGGGAATGCATGAAAGGGAAGAGTGTTTGTTACCGGTGTGGATAACCGGGGCACATGGCTCCCCAGTGTCCGAACAAACAGAAAGGAGGATGTTTCTCTTGTGGAGCACCCGACCACCAGATTAAGGACTGTCCGAAGAGGAAGGGCGACGTCGGGAGTGGCAACAAGAGCAACAACAATAGCGGGAATAACAACCGGTTGAACTACGGGGCACCAGCCAGTCAAGCCAACAGGCCAACAGCCCGCACGTTCAACATGACTGTTCAGGATGCCATGGAATCCAAAGACGTGGTGTCAGGTATCATCCCAATCAATGATATAAATGCATATGTGCTATTCGATTCGGGTGCTACCTGCTCTTTTATTTCTGAAGAATTTGCTAGTCAGTTAAATTTACCTCGTGAAAAGTTAGAACACCCTATGAACGTAAAAGTAGCAAACAAGGAAATTATCCCCGTAGAATGCATTCATAGGAATTGTAGTGCTGAATTGCGAGGATTTAAGCTCAATGTGGATTTGATACCAATTCGGCTGGGAGAGTTTGATGTAATCTTGGGAATGGATTGGCTATCAATTCACGGAGCAGTTATTGACTGTAAGAAGAAATGTGTACACCTAAGGACTCCTAATAAGTCGAAGGTGGTATTTTACGGTAGTAAGTCACCAAGACAATCTTGTTGTCTGACTATGATGCAAACCAAGAAACTGCTTAAGAAAGGTTGCGTGTGTTATCTGGCACATGTAATTGATACTCGTCAGGTCAGGGATGAGATGAGTAAAATACCAATCATGAGGGATTTCGCTGATGTCTTCCCCGATGAACTCCCAGGACTGCCACCGGACAGGGAAACCGAGTTCGTTATCGATTTGGCACCGGGAACCGCACCAATATCGAAGCCGCCGTATCGAATGGCACCTGTAGAGATGAAAGAGTTGATGGTGCAACTGCAAGAACTATTAGATAGAGGTTATATCAGACCAAGCGTGTCCCCGTGGGGAGCGCCAGTTCTGTTTGTGAAGAAGAAGGATGGTTCTATGCGACTTTGTATCGACTATCGGGAATTGAACAAGGTTACGATTAAGAATAGGTATCCGCTTCCTAGGATTAACGATTTATTTGATCAACTTAAGGGAGCAAAATACTTTTCGAAAATCGACCTAAGAACAGGCTATCATCAGCTGAAGGTGAGGCAGGAAGATATCCCGAAGATTGCATTCAGGACTCGTTATGGGCACTTCGAGTTTCTGGTAATGTCATTTGCATTGACGAATGCACCAGCAGCATTCATGGATATGATGAACAGAGTGTTCAAGCAGTACTTGGACAAGTTCGTAGTCGTATTCATCAATGACATCTTGGTGTATTCAGAGACAGAGGAGGAACATGTTGAACATTTGAGGATTGTATTGGAAGCTCTCAGGAAGGAGAAGTTGTATGCAAAGTTTTCTAAGTGTGAGTTTTGGTTGCAGAGGATGCAATTTCTGGGTCACGTCATCGACAAAAATGGTGTTTCGGTGGACCCAGCAAAAGTAGAAGCGGTTATCAATTGGGAGCAGTCGAAGACGCCGATAGAGATCCAGAGTTTCTTGGGATTAGCGGGATACTATCGGAGATTCATCCAGGATTTTTCAAAGATAGCATCGCCATTGACCAATCTCACCAGAAAAATAGTTAAGTTCGTTTGGTCGGAGAAGTGTGAGGAAAGTTTCATGGAGCTGAAGAAGAGACTCAGCCAAGCACCGGTGTTGACTTTACCCGACAACACTGGGGGTTTCGTAGTGTATAGCGATGCGTCACACAAGGGTCTGGGCTGTGTACTGATGCAACACCGCAAAGTCGTGGCATACGCATCACGTCAACTGAAAGACTATGAGAAGGGTTACCCGACTCATGACTTGGAGTTAGCAGCGGTAGTTTTCGCATTGAAGATTTGGAGGCATTACCTATACGGGGAGAAGTGCGAGATATATACAGATCATAAAAGTCTAAAATATATCTTCACTCAGAAGGAGCTAAACATGAGGCAGCGCCGATGGTTGGAACTGATCAAAGACTACGACTGTGAAATTCTGTACCATCCGGGCAAAGCAAATGTAGTGGCTGATGCCTTAAGCAGAAAGGGCAAGGTGAAATTGATGCAGCTGACTGTTCAAGAGGAATTGATAAAGGACCTTGAACGTCTGGAACTGGAGGTTAGGTATCCAATGGAGGCGGACGAAAAAGTGTTCACCGTGACAATAGGCCCGACTCTACTGGATAAGATACAGGAGGCTCAAGAATTCGACGAAGAATGCATTGACATTAAGAAGCAACTATCGGAGGGAAAAACGTTGAAGTACAGGGTTGACAGCACAGGATTGCTGAGATTCGAGGGAAGGATCTGGATACCCTATGTACCAGACTTAAGGGAAGAAATTTTGCAGGAGGCCCATAATACGAGGTTCTCGGTACATCCGGGTAGCACCAAGATGTATCAAGATCTTCGTCAGCATTATTGGTGGCCGCATCTGAAGGGGGAAGTTACAGAATTCGTCAGCCGGTGTTTAACTTGTCAAAGGATCAAGGCATAGCACCAGCGGCCGAGCGGATTATTGCAACCCTTAGAGATTCCCGAGTGAAAGTGGGAGCACATCACTATGGATTTTGTGGTAGGACTCCAGACAACACAGAAGGGTCTAGACGCCATCTGGGTGATCGTAGATCGTTTGACCAAGTCTGCCCATTTTCTACCGATCAAGATCAGGTACAAATTGGAGCAATTAGCAAAGCTTTACGTGAAGGAGATAGTATCACGACATGGAGTGTCGGTGTCTATTGTGTCTGACAGAGATCCGCGCTTCACGTCAAATTTTTGGAGAAGTCTACAGGAAAGAATAGGAACACAGTTGGGAATGAGTACGGCGTATCATCCTCAGA
Organism: Aralia elata; assembly: GCA_034770075.1. Lineage (NCBI taxonomy): Eukaryota > Viridiplantae > Streptophyta > Magnoliopsida > Apiales > Araliaceae > Aralia > Aralia elata. The sequence goes on from CM068378.1 coordinate 60,804,264, forward strand.
CTGATGGTCAGAGCGAGCGGACAATTCAGACTCTAGAGGATATGCTCCGGGAAGTTGTGATGGACTTAAGTGGCAGTTGGGACGATCATTTGCCACTAGTAGAGTTCGCCTATAACAATAGTTATCACGCTAGCATCGGTATGCCATCATATGAAGCGTTATACAGAAGGAAGTGTCGAACACCGTTGTGTTGGGATGAAGTTGGCGAACGGAGATTGTTGGGACCAGAATTGGTACAACAAACCGTGAAAATTATTAAAGTAATAAGACAGCGGTTAGTAGTAGCTCAGGATCGTCAGAAGAAGTATGCCGACTTACATCGTCAGAAACGAGAATTTGAAGATGGTAGCTTTGTGTTTCTGAAGGTATCTCCTTGGAAAGGGAAGATCCGTTTTGGGAAGAAGGGTAAATTGAGCCCTAGGTTCATAGGACCTTTAGAAATATTAAGGAGAATAGGCGAAGTGGCGTACGAAGTAGCATTACCTCCCGAACTTGAGCACATTCACAACGTGTTTCATATATCAGTGCTACGCCCTTATAAGCCAGACTACAAGCATGTTATTTCCTATGAGCCAATTCAATTCGAGAAGGACTTATCGTACGAGGAAATTCCTGTTCAAATATTGGATAGGAAGGAGCAGAAGCTGAGGAATAAAATCATTCATTCCGTTAAAGTACTCTAGAGGAACCACGCGGTGGAAGAAGCTACGTGGGAACTCAAAGAGAAGATGAGAGCAAATTACCCTCAGTTGTTTGAGTAACCTTAGATTGAAATTCCGAGGACAGAATTTTTATAAGGGGGAGAGGATGTAATGTCCAGGAATTTTCAAAACATGGTATCAACTTATTTTGATATATGAAATTCATTTTTTTATATAATTTTACGAATTTAATTGGATCCATGTAAGAATTATTATTTAATTATATAATTATATGGTTCAATAATTTTTCTTGCCTCAAAGGAACTCACTAATAGGTTGAATAAATTAATGAGTTAACCCTAGCCTTTGATTTGCAAGAAAATTAGGATAATTAATAAATAATTTCACTATTATCGGATTTAAATAATTCGCACGAGGAATTATTGTTGAAATAAATACTATAAATAATTAATTAATTGAGTTTAAACATTAGGAGCATAGTGTTAATAAATTTTTAAACAAGTTGGGCTATTTTCTCTTTTATTTCAATTGATCCAATTTTTAATAGGGCTGAGCCAATCCCCTTTTTATTTCTCCTTTAGGCCGCCTTTTTATTTAATTCAACCGACCCAACTATTGAGTGAGCCCAATTCTTTTTCAGCCGGATTGGACCCTAGTTATTAAGCCAACTAGGCTAAGCCCATTTCTTTTTGCCGGTTAAATCAATTTCCAGCTGGGTTAAGTATTGGAAATGGATCGGGTCTATCAGATTTGGGAAAACCGACATATCAATTTGGGGAAAAGAATTGATCGGTGGAAATCTTGAATAACCGAACCAAGAGGGAGACGAGAAGAAGAACCAGGGGATAACCAAGCTAGGGCGCCCAAACTCTCAAATCAGACAACCAAGCAAGCCCTAGCCTCCTAAGATTGATTCGATCAGGAAGAAGAAGAAGGCTAGCCAAACCTAGCGACTCCAACCCCTCAATCAATCGAACAGGTCAAGCGAGGGACGGGAGAGAGAGGGTTGTCAATCGCCGGCGACAGCAAGGGTTTGTCGTGGGCAAGGACCGAACGGCCACCAACGGACCATGGGTTCCTGGTTTTCGGTGAAGTGACCAACGAGGCACACGGCTCAAAGGCCAGCCGACGAGTCACCATCGCTGCCCCATTCCTACCGTTGGTCAGTGCTGGGTCGATTGAGGTAATACCCAGCAAATTGGGTAAATCCATTTGCTATAAATTGAACCTCCCTCAAACCCCAAAGCTGCCGATTTCCTCGTTTGTGAGTCCAAATTAGAAAAGAAATTTCAGAGGGTAGAGATAACAGGGGAACGGGAGGTAAATGTCCAGCGCGATCAATTATTTTGGGAGAAGAAGAAGAACAGCAACCCGATCGAACCCAAGGTACAACACTGAGATTAATGAGATATTGTGATAGTTTTCTGGTTAGGTTTTTCTTGTATAAATTTCTTTCTTGTGTACTTAGTTTTGTATTGCCGATTGTGCTGTGTTGGTATTGGTTATATTATACAGTGTATGGTATTGTATGGTTTGATTGGGAAACTGTTAATAATAAACCTTAAAGGTTCTAGCAGCCGGTGAAATTAGTTTTAATATGCATTGTTTGGGATTTACAAGTCTGATATTGTAATGTACTGATTGTTTCTTAATTTCCCTTCTGTGCTGTTATAGTATATATATTGTGTTATGATGTTGGGCTGTATTGAACTGTTGGGAATTGTTGATAAATCGATTGGAAGTTCTTTTCCTAGTGTGTTGACGCCTAAATTAAACCATGTTCCTGTTTGGGATGGTTATTGAATTCGAAGTCAAAATTTCTATGAAACTAAATAGAATTTGTTGCCTACTGTGTTAGGTAAAAGTAATAGTTAGGTTGGAATGAAATTGCAGGAGCTGGGTATAATTGTGACTGTGATTTTGGCGGCATAGAACTGTTAACTGAGTAAATAGATACAACAATGGAAGTTTTGAAATGGGTTGTGAAGTTCATTGAGGTTAAATGACTGTTAAACCACTATTGCCCAATAAAGAATTAGATGACCATTGTTGACTTAATTGTTGGTATTTAATTGGGTTAACATGACAATTACTTATCAATAATAATAAATAAAGTAATAAATGTTAACTAATAATGAAATAAAGTAATTATTTATTATTTATCAACCAGTAATAAATAAAGATAATAACTATTGTCTAGTTAGTATTAAATAATAAAATAAGTACGAATATAAATTTCAAATAATTATTTATTATTTAGCAATAAATAATAAATAAAGATAATAAGTATTTAATTATTATTTAATTCATAATTAAATAATAATGAATAAAGTTAATAAAATAAATTCTTGTTACTTGAATAATAGATAAATATTTGATTATTAGTGAATAATGATCAAGTATGAGTAAAGTTAATAACATTAATTATTTGTTATTTATCATTAAACAATAAATAAAGATAGTAAATATTTAAATTATTATTAATTAATAATAATCAAGTATAAATATAAGTAATAAAATAATAATTATTTATTATTTACCAATAAAGATAATAAATATTTAATTAATATTAAATAATAATGAACGAATTTGATAAATAATTATTTATTATGTACCCATGAATAATAAATAAAGGTAATAAATATTTAATTATTATTTAATCTTAAATAATAATTAAGTTTAAGTAAAACTCATAAATAATTATTTATTATTTATTCATTAATAATAAATAAAGGTAGTAACTATTGAATTATCATAAGGTATAGCAAAGTTAATAGATGGTTATTTATTCTTTATCAAATAGTACTAAATAAAGATAATAAATATCTAATTATTAACTAATAATAATTGGGTATGAGTAAAGCTAATAAGAATAACAAACTACTTAATCATTAATGAAATAATGATTAAGTATGAGTGAGATTAATAAGTTGATTATTTACTTTTGGCCTGAATAAAAATAATAACTACTTAAGGATTATTTAACTAATATTATATAATAATTAAGTGTGTGTAGAAATTTATACATTAAGTATTTAATTAATGTTAAATAAAGAACAAGATTTATAATTACTCAATTACCCCTAAGGTAAATAGTAATTAAGAATATACTAAATAAGTGATCAATTGTTTTGTGTTGTCTTTAGACAAAAATAAGTTTATTATTTATTTTATAAATAATAAATAGGGATTATTAACCCATATCTAGAGACAAATAAGGGGAATAGTTGAGTACTCAAATAATGGGTAACCATGATTAACTATTATTTATTTTTAAATAATAGCTAGAGGCCATTAAATTAATTTCTGTTTAGCTAATGAGTAGATAGTAATTAAATATAATCGGTAAATTGTTTATCTGCCAAATAAATGGTATAGTAAGGTGTGCCAATATACAACTATGCCATATTAATTGATAAATCGACTTTATCCAATGATAGGTCACTCAAGATCAATTAATTAAAGCTAAAATTTATCTGTAGCTGAGCAAACAGGCAAGTTCCCTAACTTCATTCTTTCAGTATATTGAATGCAAGTTCTATCTTACTCAACTTTTACAATGAGCAAGTTTCTAAACCTTATGCACTATTTTTAATTCGTGCAAAAAGGTATATATTATTGCAAGTTATTCTTTAAGCTTGAATCTTATCTCCAAGCACGCCTTAAGTGGTCAAATTACTTTTAAAATTATTCCACATCTGTGTACTTATTGACATTCGCACTCGTGCATTTGAATTCTTATATTTATTTAAGTTCAGGAATTTATGAACTATTCATGATTAAGTCTGAACCCTTGTTCGGTCAGGTAAGTATGTGAGAATTTATAAAAGCTATCCGAACCAATCGATGGTAAGGATTCTTAGACTGTATGAACACCCCTCTTATTATAGGGGAGTACCCCAGGTACCGTATATAAGGTACAAATAGCAGAGTTAAATGTTATGCATACACATAGCGTACGCGAGGCTGGTCCCCTCAAGTACTTATTCTGTAGCCAGTAACCAGAGGGTCAACTAGCTATTGACTCCTTTGGAAGTTATTGTTCAAAGTCTACTTGACTATCAATTGTTCTAAAAGCATTTATTGTTATTGTTTCTAATAATTTTATTGTTGAAATCTCTTCCTATATCCCTTTCATCATGATATATCCTTATTGATGTACTTTAAACTTGCTGAGCAAACTCGTTGCTCATCCTTGCTATATCATGACTTCATTGCAGCTAAACCCGAGACGTCAGGGAAGAACAAAGGAAAAGAAAAGATGAAGTGATAGACTTCATGTAGCAGACTTTAAATTTATGTGTAGTTAATTACTGTTAATGTAATTTAAACCCTGACATTTATTTAGGGTATGGATTTGTGTAAGTGTTTAAGGTTATTGTATTCTGGGACTAGTAACACCTTTGTAATGAACAGCGTATGTTTGTTATATTCCGCATTTTAGTTACCATATGTTGTTAGAGGTGAATGTCTGTATTGGATCGTGATGACCGGATCCGGGTATTTAGAGACCCGAATTTGGGGGCGTCACATCTCTATTCTCACAGCTCCAGCCTCAAGCCTATCTTCCAACTGATCAACTCTCCTCGCCTCTCTGACCCGCATCCTCTTAGCAGTCTCCAGCCCAAACTCGAACCTCATGGACTCCTGTTTGGCCTTCAAATGGGCGATCTCCATGTCCTTCTGTTCCAACCTCTCCCTCAGCTCAGCATTCCTGGCCACCATCTGATGTAGCAGTGGTCCAATCTGCTGCGCTGAGGTCTCATAACCCTACAGTTGTGCCTTCACCACCCCCAACTCATGCTCCAGTTGATAAGCTAGCTCCCTATACTGATCCTCCGTGATCTGGTGGGTCTGGTTCTGCTCCTCCAGGTGAGCTACCCGGTCCTCCAGCTCCTCGTTCCTACTGGTCAGTCCCTCTATGATATCATCTGCAGTAGAGCCCATGCCATCAACATAAGCAGGTGGCTCATCACCGTCAGTCTCCGGGTCCTCCTCACTGTCATCCGGGTCCTGACTGCCGGATCTCATAACCCTACCTATAACAGGCTCTGGTAGATCCCCCTGATAGTCCTCCTCTGGTTCGGGCTCATCCTGTGGTACTCCTGGGGCAACAGGTGCATAGCTCACTAACTGCTCGGTAACCACAGGTATATCTGTGAATACCTCCTCCTGGACTCCACTGGTCCCTCCTATGTCATCCATCCTACACAGACAGAGACAACAATGTCAGTATCATAATAAAATACATTCATTGATAAAATGAAAAGATATTTTATCATGTACAACTTGGCTTGGCAAATTTCCACAATCCACCCCCAGACAAGACCATTATCTGAATCTCCTTGATTCATATCCTAGCGTACTCAATACGAGTTTAATGCTAAGGTTATAACCTAGGTTTAGCGATCCTAAAGTTTATAACCTATGGCTTTGATACCAACCTGTGACGCCCTCAAATTCGGGTCTCCAACTACCCGGATCTGGTCATCACGATCCAATACAAACATTCACCTCTAACAACATATGGTAACTAAAATGCGGAATATAATAAACATGTGTTGTTCATTACAAAGGTGTTACTAGTCCCAAGATACAATAACCTTAATACATATCACCAAACATACCCTGAGTAGTAGTCAGGGTTCAAATTACACTAAAAGCAACTAACTAAACATAAAGTAAAATCAGCTACGTGAAGCCTATCACTTCATCTTTTCTTTACCCTTGCCCTTGCCTGATGTCTCGGGTTTAGCTGCAATGAAAGTCATGATATAGCAAGGATGAGCAACGAGTTTGCTCAGCAAGTTTAAAAATACGACAATAAAGGATATATCATGATGAATGGAGTATAGAAAGAGAATTCAACAATATAATTATCAGAAGCAAGAACGATAATTGCTTTTAGAACAATTGATAGTCAAGTAGACTTTGAACAATAACTTCCAAAGGAGTCAATAGCTGGTTGACCCTTTGGTTACTGGCTACAGAATAAGTACTTGAGGGGATCAGCCTCGCGTACGCTATGTGTATGCATAACATTTAACTCTGTTGTTTGTACCTTATATACGGTACCTGGGGTACTCCCCTATAATAAAGGGGTGTTCATTCAGTCTAAGAATCCTTACCATTGATTGGTTCAGATAGCTTTTATAAATTCTCACATGCTTGCCTGACCGAACAAGGGTTCAGACTTCTTCTTAAATAGTTCGTAAATTTCGGAACTTTAATAAATGTACGAATTCAAATGCACGAGTGCGGATGTCAATAATATCGATGTAGATTAATTGATTTAAACCAGTTAAGCATTCTTGGAAATAAAACTTCATGCTACAACACAATAATAGCCTGCTCGAATATAATTGAGTAGGGTTAAAGGAAACTTGCAACAATTAAAGTTTCGAGATAGAGAACTTGCTCAATGTAAAAGTTGAGTAAGATGAACTTGCATTCAATATACTGAAAGAATGAAGTTAGGGAACTTGCCTGTTTGCCCAGCTACAATTTATCTTAGCTTTAACTAATTGATCTTGAGTGACCTATCATTGGATAAAGTCGACTTATCAATTAATATGGCATAGTGGTAGATTGGTATACCTTCTTTTGCTATTTATTTAGCAGATAAATAATTCATCATCTACATTTAATTACTATTTAACATTAGTTAAACAGAAATTAATTAATGGCCTTTAGCTATTATAAACAACAGTTAATCATGATTAATTATTCTTTGACTACTCAGATTATTACCTTTATTTGTCTCCAAATAAGGGTTAATAATCCTTATAAAATAAATGATAAATTCATCATGGAAGAATAGCAACTAAATAATAATTGGTCACTTATTTAGTTTTCTTCGCGCTTAATTACTATTCACCTTTAAGGGTAATTGAGTAATTATTACTCTCTGTTTCTTATTCAACATTAATTAAATACTTAATGTATTAATTCACACACACTTAATTATTAGTTAAATAATCAATAAGTATTTATTATCTTTATTTGTAATAATACTCATACTTTATTATTTTTATTTAATGTTAATTAAATCATAATTCCATATTCATTATCTTTATTTATTATTTATTGATAAATAATAAATAATTATTTTGTTAACTTATTCATACTTAATCATTATCTAATATCAATTAAATAACAATTAAATATTTATTATCTTTATTTATCAACAATAGATAATTACTAACTTCATTCATACTTAATTATTATTTAATAGTAAGTAAATAATAATTAAATATTTACTATCTTTATTTATTATTTATTGTTAGATAATAAATAATTATTTACTAACCTTATTCATACTTAATTGTTATTTAATATTAATTAAATAATAATCAAATATTTATAATAAATAATTTATTTACTTATACTTAATTATCATTTACGTATTTATTATCTTTATTTATTACTTATTAATAAATAATAAATAATTATTTACTAACTTTATTTATACTTAATTATTATTTAAGATTAAATAATAACTAAATATTTATTACCTTTATTTATTATTTTTGGATAAATAATAAATAATTATTTAGTTAACTTGTTCCTACTTAATTATTATTTAATATTAATTAAATAATAATTAAATATTTATTATCTTTATTTATTATTTGTGGGAAAATAATAAATAATTACTTTATTCATACTTAATTATTATTTAATATTAATTAAATAATAATTAAATATTTGTTATTTACGGTTAAATAATCAATAAATCAATTAGTGTATTATTAATTCAAATAATGACCAGGTAATCAAGCCAATAGTGTAACATGAGATAATAGTTAAACTTCACTTGTTAGTTGTTTCTATTTGAATAAGTAACGAATTGCATGACCCATTTGGAAAAAGAAACAGTTGTTGTTTATTAAGGGTAATAGTCCCATTTTATTCTTTACTGTCGAATCCAATAACCATGTTATACAAGCCCTGCAATTCCTACTTCAACTAACCAGTATTACCAATCAACGCAACAGGAAAATCCTAAACAGATTCCTATGACAACACTGAGTTCAAGTTCTATACACAGCCAAGAATTGTGTTCTGCATCTAACAAGACTGTCAATCGGCAACATTGAACACCAACCTGCAACAAAAACTGACTCAAGCATTATAACAAACACGTATGGGGCACTCTACAATCCAACACTGGTCCATTCCTATACCAAATTTAGGCTACCCGAACCTTAAGGTTCTGTGAGTCCAGATTTCCCAAATCAAAGAAGGCACACAGTATAACCCAATACCATACAGAGGACAGTTTAAACACCAAAATAAAACTCAGTTTGGTCAGGCATTACAACAAACATAGGTTATGCATCTTAGAACACAACGCTAGTTTATTCTCAGTACAACTCAAACTGCCAGAACCTTAAGGTTCTTCAATACATAGATTCTCAAAACCAAAGAAATACAAACCAATACAATCGAGCAACACAACCCAATTACAGAAGGAAAGAAAGAAAAGGAAAGCAAATCAAATAACCCTAGCGGCTCACTGTTATACCTTGAGCATGACCGAAACGCCGTCCTCCTTCTCCTCTCAAAGTAAGAAACAAAGCCGGCGAACATTCACGGCTAGTTCCCCTGCTCCCTTTCTTTTCTACAATTCTTCTCTCTCTAATTTGAAAGGAAAATTTTAGCAGCTCGGGTTAGGGTTTTGGGTGCCCAATTTATAGAAGAAAATTTACCCAATTGCTGGGTATTACCCCAATTGATCGCACCTTTGACCGTCGGTAGGTAAGAGGCAGCGACTGACGGTTTCCCATCATTTTCCAGCTGGGTTCGGCCGGCACCTCGAGCCGCGTGGTCCCGTCGGTCGACTCACAGGATTTCTGGAACCCTTGGTCCATACTATGGTTGCTCGGTCGCCCACGTCTCCCCGCCTTGTCCGCTGGTCGCTCTTTGGTAGTCATCGGTCGGTAGGCTCGATTCCCACCTCACATGGCCGGGAATCTCACGCTGTCGCCGACACGCCAGCCCTAGCGACCCCTACCTCTCCCCAATCCCTCCTCTGCTCGGTCGAATTTTGCGAACTTAGGTCAATAGACTGTGATTTGAACCCAGCTCTGTTCCCAAATTGGTTTCACAGAGATGGATTTTCTTTTCCCCCAAACCCGATTGCAACATGATTTAACCCGGCAGGAGATTGGGCTCAACCCAATGGGGTTGGGCCGGACGAATTAAATAGGAAACGGCCCAATAGGAATTAAAAAGGAAATTGGGCTCAGCCCTATAAAATTTGGGTCAATAAAAGAAAATAGCCCAACTTGTTTATTAAAATTATTAACACTATGCTCCCAATATTTAAATTGAATTAAATAATTCAATTAATTAATTATTTATAATATTTATTTCAACAATAATTCTTCATGCGAATTATTTAAATCCGATAATAGTAAAATAAATTAATTTTTCCCACTTTTCTTGCAAATCAATTCTTAGGGTTAACTCACTAATTTATTCGAACTATTAGTGAGTCCCTTTAGTACAAAGAAAATTATTGGGTCATATATTTATATAATTAAATAATAATACCTACATGGATCCAATTAAATCTGTAAAATTAAATAAGACAAATTTCATATATCAAAATAAATTGATACAATGTTTAAAATTTCCTGGACATTACACATCATACAAGGGTCTTGGCTGTGTGTTAATGCAACACGGCAAGGTTATTGCGTATGCGTCGCGACAATTGAAGGATTACGAGAAGCGATACCCTACCCATGACTTGGAGTTAGCGGCTGTCGTTTTTGCATTGAAGATTTGGAGACATTACCTTTATGGGGAGAAATGTGAGATATACACGGACCATAAGAGTCTGAAATATATTTTCACCCAGAAGGAGTTAAACATGCGACAGAGGAGGTGGTTGGAATTAATCAAGGATTACGACTGCGAAATTCTTTATCACCCAGGGAAGGCAAACGTAGTAGCAGACGCATTGAGCAGAAAGGGGAAAGAGGAATTATTTTTGCTAACTACTCATGAGGAGCTGATACGAGAAATGGCGAGACTGGAGATCGAAGTGAAAAGTCCGACAGAGACAACAGAGAAGTTATTCGTAATTGAAGCTCATCCAACATTACACGACAAAGTGAGAGAATCACAGGAAAAGGATGAAGAGTGTTGTGTGAAAGGATTCGGGAAAGGATCGCAGAAAATAAGGAAGAGAAATTTCGGACGTATAAAGATGGTATCTTGAGATATGAAGAACGAGTGTGGGTGCCAGCCGTGACTGAATTAAGAGAGGAAATTTTACGAGAAGCACATAATTCAGCATATTCTGTTCACCCTGGAAGCACTAAAATGTACCAGGATCTTCGTCAATATTTTTGGTGGCCTAACATGAAGCGGGACGTAGCAGAGTACGTTAGTAAGTGTCTCACCTATCAACAAGTCAAGGCGGAACATCAGAGACCGAGTGGGTTACTTCAACCACTGAATATACCAGAATGGAAATGGGAGCATATCACTATGGACTTCGTGGTGGGACTCCCAGTTACACAAAAAGGTTATGATGCCATTTGGGTTATCGTAGTTCCCTTCTTCGGGAAACTTTGAAATCCTTGGATACTTCAGAAATCCTTCGGTCCATAGCAACCACTATAACGGTGATAAAAAGAAGTTGTTTATTTCCTTGATTCAGATAAATTTTTACTCTTGTGAGCTATAAATTTATTCATGTGATTATTCATTGCTATTATACTGGCGGGACAAATTGTTGCTCACCCCTTGCTTTCCTTAAAAACATTTCAGTTAGTGCGGCACGTGGCGAGAGCTCAGGAAAAGATAAGGGAAAGGGGAAAGCTACGGAGTAGTTGTAATTTGTTGTTCTAGAATTACCGTTTGTATTAAGATTTATTATTGACGTCGTGTATTAAGACATATTTACCCTTATGTATTATGTTATGTTTTGTTGTAGCCTTGGTTTCGAGACTTGGGACAGGGTTATTTATGTTATATCAATGTAAATATTCCTTTATTCCGCTATAAGTTATCGATTGTATAATTCTTGTGTTAGATAGTGACAAACCAGGTCCGTGGCTCAGGTGACCCGGATTTGAGGGCGTCACAGAAAATATCCAACAATCCTCCCCTATTTTCATAATCTTGCAATCATTTTCCATTGACCTTCTTCTTTCTCTTATTAATATAATATACATAAGTAAGAGGTGTCTTTCAACTTGAACCTTTACATAGCCTAAATCACAAAATATCTAAATTATTAGTAGCATTAGCTTTGAACTAAGAAATCTTAAAGTAATGTCTTGCTCAATAGATATATACTATATCCCTTATAGTTTAAGGAAACTCAACACATTTATGGCCTTGTGTTTACCTCTTAGGTTTCATAAGTGACTTCAAGACAAGCCTTAAGTCTCGCAGAAGTGGTCCCACTTCCTTCACTTACATAGGTGAATCTAATTAGATGCACTTGTATGACCTGCATCCTCCAAACTAGACATAGATTCATTAAAGGTTTACCCTACCCTCTTTGTTCTCCATACAAGCATACACTAACTTTGAGATGGTTTCGAAAAATTTCTTCTTCACACTTGGATAACTGGTTATTCGTACAAGTATTTTTCCATTGAACTAATATACTAGATGTTACTCTAGTATTTAGTTGGATTCCACTTATAGGTTACCTCTCATTTAAAGGCTTTAAACTCATCTCCTTGGAAGTCTTACATATTACATCCTTGCCTAAGCTTTTTGTAAAAGGATCCGCCAAATTTTTCTTTGACTTAACATAGTTAAAGGTAATAACCCCTCTATTGATTTGCTCCCTTGCATAATTATGTCTTAAACTTATATGTCTAGACTTCTCGTTATAAACCTTATTATAAGACCGTGATAATGCTACCTCATTATCACAATATATTGAGATAGCTGTCATTGGCTTGGGCCAAGTGGTATCTCAAATAATAAATCCTTAAGCCATTCGGCTTCCTTTACAACAGTTGATAACGTAACAAACTCAGATTCCATAGTTGAATGTGTTATCAAGGTTTGTTTCTTGAAACCCTAAGAAATTGCCTCTCCTCTTAAAGTGAATATTCATCCACTTGTAAACTTTATTTCATCCGAATTCGTTATCCAGTTTGCATCCGTGTACCCTTCTACCATAGCTGGGTATCCTGTATAGCATAATGCATAATTCATTGTGCCTTTAAGATATTTAAGTATCCTTGATATTGCATCACAATGAACTTGACCTGGATTATGAGTAAACCTACTCAACATTCCAACCACAAATGTTATATTAGGTCTAGTACACTGCATTGCATACATTAGACTACCAATTACACTTGTATACTCTAACTGAGATATGTTATTCCCTTTATTTGGAAATAACTTAACAGAATGATCATATGGGGTAGAGGCTATCTTGCAATTCTCGTGATTAAACTTCTTTAATAACTTCGCAATATAATGAGACTGAGGTAAAGAAATAATATCTTGAGACCACACAATTTTAATACCTAAAATTATATTAGCCTCCCCCATATCTTTCATATCAAAGGTAGCAGACAAGAATGATTTAGTTTCTAATACTACCTTTTCACTAGTACCAAAAATAAGCATATCATCAACATATAAACAAATTATAATACCAAAATCTTTACTAAACTTAGAATAAACACATTTATCCGATTCATTTATTTTAAATCCATTGGAAACAGTCATTTGGTTAAATTTTCATGCCACTTCTTAGGTGCTTGTTTTAGGCCATATAAAGATTTAACAAGTTTACAAACTTTTCTTTCTTGACCCTTTTAAACAAACCCTTCTGGTTGTTCCATATAAACTTCCTTTTCTAAATCACCATTTAGAAAAGCAGTTTTAACATCCATTTGGTGTATAACAAGTTTATGAATTGATGTTAATGCAATTAATAACCTAATGGTACTAATTCTTGCTACTGGAGCATATGTATCAAAGTAATCAATTCCTTCCTTTTGCTTAAAACTTTTGGATACCAGTCTAGTTTTATACTTATATATGGATCCATCTAATTTTCTTTTCCTTTTAAAGATCCATTTACAGCTAATGGGTTTACAACCATGAGGTAAATCCACCAAGACCTAAGTCTTGTTACCCATGATAGAATCCATTTCATCATTAATGGCTTCTTGCCAAAAACCTGAATCTTGAGAGGACATAGCTTCTCTAAAAGTCAATGGATCTCTATCACTAGAATCATGCTCAGTCACAAAAAACTAGAAGAAACAATATTATCCATGTTTCCTTCTACTAGGTACATGTAGAAATTAGGGCCATAGGTTTTTTCTATCTTTGTTCTCTTACTTCTTCTTGGTTCTATTTCTTTAGTAGATATAATAAGTTTGTGATATCCCGAGTTTTCAAAAATTATTTTATAAATGTAAAATAAGAATTTAATAAATAAAATTCTTATTATGTGATTCGAGGGGTGAATTTAATATTTAATAATTAATTTAACTATTAAATAAATGATTTAGATTAATTATGAAATGAAATAAAGAATTTGAGAATGTTAGTTAATTAATATTAATTAACTAAGGATGAGATGAAAATTATATGATGAATTAAATTTCATAAACGAGTTAATTAATTCACTTAATTAAGATTAGTGAATTAATATATGCATTTTAGTTTAATAAAATGAGGAAGTTAATCAAACTCATTTTAATAATAAATTACATATAAATGTAATATATTATTGTGCTAGCGTAATAAATAATATTATGCCAACTTGATATAATTAAATATCAAATGAGGTTCAGTATATAGAATAAATATATGTTGGAACTAAAATAGTATATTAAATTTATATTGAGAAATGAATAAATATATTTAAGATATAAATAAATTGTTTGAAAACAATTTATGGAAGGAAGGAACAAGTTAAATTTAATTATGAAATATTAATTGTATAAATTAAATGAGTAATTTAAAATAATTAATGAAATAAATATTAATTATTTTAATAAATGATTCCTTATATTAACGGATTTATGCATAAAATAATTAGAGATGTATCTTGCGAGGATTTAAAATATTTTACACACAATTAGTAAGAGCATACAAATAGCTTTTGAACATATAGTTGGTCACTTTAGATAAAATAAGGATGATTGTTTTATTGAAGTTAGCCTGCACGCACTAGTAAAGCATACTTTTATAGCTTTATAATATTAAAGTATGAATGTGATGAATGAATTATCCAATAAATTGCAATCAAGCTATATATATATATATATATATAATGGACTAGTTGCTTAAAAGTTATATATATACAACTGTGCCCATGTGCATGCGTTTTACTCACAAGACAGCCCCACCACTTGAATTGGATTGTAACCCTCCATTACCTAATCTAAACTAATATAGCATTGAACCTTCCTACGCGGACAAGAAAAAAGGAATATTTATTGGACATTTTGATGTTCCTTTGCTTTTTCTTTTTTTTTTTTAGGTTGAGTTCAAATATATTTATACTATGAATTTAAAAAAAAATAGGAAAAAAAATAATAAATTAGGTGTAATTTGGATATATATCAAAAAAATAGTTGTATGGGCCCATACAACCATTTTTTGTTATATATCCAAATTACACCTAATTTTTTTATGTTTTTTCTTAATTTTTTTTAAAAATCCATAGTATAAATATATTTGAACTCAACCCAAAAAAAAGAAAAAAAAAGCAAAGGAACATCAAAATGTCCAATAAAAATGTCCAATTGGACCTGTCTGCATAGACTTATTCTTAGCCCACGTTGGCCACTTGCATTGGGTGACAAAAATAGGGAGCTATGGAACATCCAAAAATTTCCCATATTCCCTCATTCCTTGTCTACCATTTATAGACAGCCCACGTGAAGGTTCACAATCAAAATAATGATATGGCATCACATGGGAGCAGTGATACATGATTTATATGTTATGTGATAACTTTTAAACTTGCGGGCAACGTAGTTGCTCACCCATGCCACAAACAGATTTTTGCAGCTAGCGAAGAAGGACCTGGATGGTCAAAAGAAGAATTAAAGTTTATGTGGTGACATTATATTATTTTAATATTGCACTATTATTTAAAAGCTGATGTATTATCTACTCTGATTTAGAATAATGTGTACGATTAATGGTTCGAAAACCTGGGAGTAGATTAAGATGTATTGTAATATTTTAAAAATTACATTCACATTGTATAAAATTTGTAATGAATAAATAGTATCGTGACGAACCGGACCCGAGGTCAAGTAGACCGGGTTTTGGGGTCGTTACAAAGTTCAATTTCATCATATGTTTCAAGATGAATTGTTCTTTGATCCTCTTTATCAGTGCCTTCTCTTGACCTTTTCCTAAAGAATGAATTCTCAAAGAACTCAACATCTCTAGACTCTAAAATTATATTTTGGCTAACAGAATTTGTGAATTCCATGGTCAAGAATTTATAGGATTTGTTATTTTGTGCATAGCCTATAAAAGCACACTCGATTGCTTTAGCTCCAAGCTTAGGCATTTTAGGATCAGTTAACCTTACTAATACCCTATATCCCCACACCTTTAAATGGTCAAGAGAAGATTTTCTCTTTTTCCACAATTCATAAGACGTAATGTGAGTTTTCTTATGAGGTATACGATTAAGTATATAACAAGCAGTCATTAATGTTTCCTCCCATAAATTTTTAGGCAAACCAAAAGTAAGAAGTAACATATTAATCATTTCTTCAAGTGTCCTATTTTTTTGTTCTGCCCCTCCATTTTGTTGAGGACTATAAGGGGATGTAGTTTGATGAATTATACCATAATTCTCACAAAAATTATTATAAGAGAAGTATTCCCCTCCTCTATCTTTAGTCCTTAACAAGTAAACTTGAATGTATCTAGAGCAATCATCTATAAATGTTATAAAATTTCCTAGCAATTTTAATAATTGTGAATTATTTCTACTTTTTTAAAAGGCTTTTTGGCAATTTTAGACTTAATATATATAACACATTTTTCTAAATCAGAAAAATTAATTTTAGGAATTAAACTAAGATTACTCATGTTATGCATACTTTTATAATTTACATGTCCTAAACTAGCATGCTAAACATCAAAAGTAGAAACCATATAAGCAAAAGATGAATTTTCATTAAAAACATTTAGTTTGTACATGCCATTAGATTCATATCCTTTTCCGACATACATGTCACCCTTGGACAATACAATACAATTAGCGTCAAACAAGACTTTTATGCCATGTTTGTTTAAAAGACTAAAAAATACAAGATTTTTCCTAATTTCTAGAACATGAAGAACATCATTAAGAGTGATTGTCTTCTCGGATGATAACTTGAGAACCACCTTGCCTTTGCCCATCACTTTTGCAGTTGATGAATTTCCCGTGAATAGTTCTTGACTATCCTTCATAGGTTCATAGGCTTAAAACATTGCCTTATTCTTGGCAATATGTTTGGTTGCTCCAGAATCGATCCCAGTGTTCTAAAAGTCGCTAGTTGGTTCCAGGTCGGTTGGCTACCGACTAGCGACTAGGGGATTAGTCGGGGATTAATCGGATAGGGGCTTAAATGAAAGAAAATGAAAGTATAAGGGCTGAAATGAAATAAAATGAAACTACATGGGCTGATATATAACATTTTAGAGGCTATTTTGAAATTTAAGAAAACTTGTAGGACTAAACTAAAACTTTATAAAGACTATGGGGTACCTAACTGTAATTATCCATAAAATATAGATCTGATGGAACAGATCGCACAGATTCAAAGAAGAAGAAGAACAGATTGCAAAGAAGAAGAAGAAGAGATCGCGAAGAAGAAGAGATCGCAAAGAAGAAGAGATCGCAAAGAAGAAGTCAATCGGCGCAGAAGAAGAAGTCGATCGACGCGATCTGAACTGGAGAAGACGACGCCGACTCCGATCGACTAGGCCGACTAGGCATACTAGTCGCCGACTAAGTCGGCCGGCGACTAAACAAGCCGACTAGACCCAACTCGCCTCGGAAGGCTGCCGACCCGGACTTAGTCGGCCGACTAGTCGGCCTAGTCGCCGACTTTTAGAACACTGATCGATCCACCATTCCATGTCATTTCCAACCATGTTAGTCTCCATAATCATAGTAGCAATATCTTCATTGCCTACCATATTTGTTTGGTCATTCTTTTGTTGCCTTTGCTTCAAGTACAAAATACATTGTCTCTTGAAGTGTCCTGGCTTACCACACTTCTAACAAGTACCTCTCGGTTTTTTATTTCCAGAAGTGTTATTTTGACCACCATACTTTCTTTTGTTGTTGCCCCTTAGTTTATATGCATTTTCTATGATAAGAGCTTTAGCACTTTTGTTTTCTATTTCCAATTCATCCAAGTTTCAAGAATTTTTTTCAACTTGGAGAAATTTAATAAGTTTTTGCATAGTCATTGCATCTTTCATTTGTTTCAATTCCTTTCGACAATCTTTCTACGAAAATTGTAACTTTGAAATGATTGTCGACACTTGAGACCCTTCGTCAAGGCTATGGCCTTCCGACACAATTTAATTCATAATAATTTGAAGTTCATATATTTGCAGTATAACTGATTTATTATCTATCATTTGATAATCAAATAATGAACTTACTAGAAATTTTTTATTTCCAGCGTCCTCAATTTTGTACTTGTTGTCGAGATCCTCCCATAATTTTCTTATCGTTTTTTCCATAAACTTGACTTCATACACATCGTACAATGAATTTGATAGCGCATTTAGAATGTACCATTTACACATGAAGTCATCTTGTTCCCATTTTATTCGACTCTTCATTATTGTCGGTGTCTCATTTTTCTTTTCTTCTATTTTCTCTTCATTTAGTACATGAGAGAGTTTTAATGTCGTTAAGCAAAAATACATTTTGCTTTTCCAACGTCTGAAGAATAATCTATCAAATTTCTCGAGTTTGTTAATTTGATTCAAGCTATTCTTTGCATTGTTGTCCTAACTCCTCCATGGTTAATATAGTCTTAAGAATGTTGTAACCCTCTTTGTAAGATGATATAGAACATCAATATTACCGTTTGAATCAAATGGTTGACCACTCTTTCCTTGAGACTATATTCGCCCCTTACTTTTACTACACAGGGTTACTGCGAATTAGTCTCCAAAGATAAGACAGGTCCAGATTTTACTCTGTACTAAAATTTGTTGTGTAGTAAAAACTATAAATGAGAGAGAAGAAAAAATCAAGAAAAATTATTTAGAATAATAATTTTTCTATGAACTTGAAAAGAATTTAGAATGATTTTTTAGAAGTTAAGAACTTGAGAATGATTGATTTGAAGTTGTAATTCTGGGGTAGATTAACAACCTATTTATAGGTTTCTAAACACCCATTTGAATTGGCTCATCACCAAATTTTGATGTCGTTTCGTTGGGTTGGCATCCCAATTTCTATCGTTTCCATGACTTGAACCCAAATCCTTAACATTACAACTTCTTGACTTGAACCCAAATCCTTAACATTACAACTTCTTTCTCTTATCCAACTGAACCAATTCATTTGTTGGTTATATAGATAGCATATAATATATTTATTATATACTTTTTAGATAATGAAAATATCCAACAGACAGTAAGTGGGAGATCGAGAGATCATGAGCCTAATGAGTTGACCATTCCTCTACCCCGCTCCTTCCCCTTCTTTTTCTTTCACTATTCCCACCTAGATCCCCGACTTTGGTTGCTTGGCCGGGATAGAACTAGTGTTTAGTAAGCGGGGGCGAAAGCGGTATAGGTTGGAGCTATAAACTTATCTTATTAATAGAGAAACGAGAAAGGACTTTTTCAGCTTGCTGACTAGGATTACACCCGTAAGGACTTTCTCTATCTTTTTGTTCTGATAATACTGCAACACTCTAGCACAAACAAGAATGGTTAATTATCATACTAACGCTAATGAGATAAAACCCTTGAATCCACAAGAAAGATAAAAATTTTATTCATATAATTATAAAGATTGTATCTCATAAAACCCTAGAATAACATATTTACAACGCTAAGCTACTTTCCTACGTCTATTTAGAAAGGAAAATAATTAGACCCTAAAACTAAGCACAAAATACAAACGGGTCAAAAATAAATTAAACTATTCAATTTCCCTAGGTAATAAATAAAAATATATCATATAAACTAAAACTCCCACAAATAATAAAATATATGGAGATCATAATCTTCATTGATATTTTTCACCACATCACTTACAAAATTCTATCTCCAAACATTTGTTTTATATGCAGGCAAAGTAATGAGACACATGCTCATTTATTTCTGCATTGTCTTATTGCTTAGGGCTTGTAGAACTCTCTCTTTGGAGTGTTAGGAAGAGTGGGCGCACTATTTCGATGGAAGATTAATATGGTTCTAATTCATTTTCAAGGATTTGGAAACAAGGGAGATGCAAAAATTTTATGAAAATATACTTTACTTTTTATTTTGTGAGAAATTTGAAATGAACGTAATGTTGGATTATTTAGAAAAAGTTACTTATCGTTTAAGTTATTGAATGATATGGTTAATTTTCTTGAATGTCTTTGTACTTTTACTATAAAGGCTTTTAGATATATTGTAATAACCCAAGATTTTCGATATATTAAAATAAGAAATTTTACGTATGAATTTTTTTTTTTAAATAATAAAATTATTTTTATTATATATTAAAGCAAGTATGGGAATGTGTACAAGGAATGTGAATAGGTAATATGTACATATATATTTATTTCATATATGGATTCAAGTAAATTTCTTATTAAAGAAATAGTTGATAATTATAAATTATATTTTGTTAATAGGTTAATTTTATACTCAAGATATATGATTATTTATAAAAATATGATTACTATATTATTTTAAAGATATATTTTAAGAAATGATTATTAATATTATTATTATTACTATAATCATTTTATGATATGAATTTGTAAGATTAGTCAATTTATTTTAAATTGACTAAGTATGATAAATGCGACAAAGGATAAAGGGATGATCAAAACTTAATTTGATCTATAATTATGAATTTTAATGATTAATACAATTATTATTATTATAATTGTATTTAAAAAGGGATGTATGTGTATTATGAATAATATGAATTTATTTTCTTAAGGAAATTGAATACTAAATATAAGTATTTATTATAATGGAATGTATGTATGTACAATATGTGATTCAATGTATAATGAAAGTTATGGATTTTATCGTGAAGGACTATTTTCAAAAGTATTCTTGAATAACTCTTTGTGGTTAACCCCAAAAATTATAAAATTATTACTGGGAGTATATGTATATAGCAGGAACATACCCTGAAAATTTCAAGATTTTTGGATGTAATTTCGATTTATGAAAAATGTAGCAAGATTTGGCTATTTTGGACTATTTAAATATAGTAAATGGATTTTAAAAATTTCGGAAAAAATATATTTTCATACGGGGACTATATATAGTCTATTTCCAGAAAAGAAATAATTTTAAAATTGTTTTGCTATTTTTCGTGTAAATGATGAAGTTATGTATAAATAGATTTAATTAATTATATGAAGTTAAAAATTTGGAAAATGGGATTTTATGACTTGAGAACCTTAAATATGGTTCATACAGATTTTTGATATAGGTTTTGGTCATTGGTAAGGTGGTATAATGTTTATGACATTTTAGATCGATTAAATGAATTATTTAATAAAATAGAAAATAGTTTGAATCCAGCTAGCTGAATTAGTGAATCCAGTTGGCTGAATTAGTGAATCCAGTTTGCTGAATAGTGTAATTCAGTTTGCTGAATTGAATAAAGTGAATCTAGTTTGATGTATTGTAGAATAGTTCGAATCCAGGTTACTGGATTGGAAAATAGTTTGCTAAATTAGTGAATCTAGTTTACTGTATTGAAAGTTAGTGAATCCAGGTTGCTGGATTATAAGATAGTTTGAATCCAGGTTACTGGATTGTAATCCAGGATGAAATCTAGTTTGCTAGATTGGAATTCAGTTTGTTGGATTGCCATCTAGTTTGTTGGATTTGGAATCTAGTTTGTTGAATTGGGTACTTAACCTACATGACCATAAAGAAAGACTTATATAATGAAAGACTTAGTGTTAATTCATAAAGTAGTGGTACAGTTGTACTCTTTAATAGTCGATGTATAGTATCTTGGCTAAACAATTCCTTCAGGGAGCGGAGGTATATACGAACTGACAACCGATCTAACTCACTGTGAAAACAGTGTAGAAGAGACGGAAACTAGTTTGTTGGTTGTTTGTGGGAAACCACTCAACATACTATATTGAACACTGTTAAAGACTCGATGTCTGCTAACTTTAGAATTGAATGCGAATAGTTTTAATGTGTTATCTAATATTTGATTATGTGGTTGAATGTTAGATAATAAGTGATATTATAAGGTATAATATGATTGGCTAATTGAGAGATCGATCTTATAAATGATAGGTCTTTCAAAAAAAGTCATATTAAATTGCGTAGCAGTAGTCAACGACCAAGGCAAGTTTCTAACTTACACAACTTCTTTTATTGTGCAAGTATCTGAACCCTATGCACTACTTTTATTTTGTGCAAACATGTATATGTTATGCTAGTTCCTAACTCAACATGAGTTATCAATTTCAAAGCATGCTTGTGAATAATTATTGTTAATTATTCATATCCATAATGATCTTTGTTATTCGTTTATGCAATTATCGTAACTCTTGCATTTACTTTATGCAATGGATCCATATGTTATGCAAGTATTCTTAAACTTTGTTCAAGCTATTTATTGATTTCAAATATCTCGATATTGTCTCATGTGATGCATTTATAATCAAAATTATTATGTTCTTTGTGCAAGTGCCCTCACTTGTACAAATTGTTATAATTATTATAAATTCGAATTTACTTCGCTTCGTTCATTGTTAAAAGTATCTCATTACTGAATTGCTATGACTCATATTGAAAATTTGTATTCTAAGTTTGATTATACAAGTGTCCCCACTTGTATGAACTATTGTACATTATCAATTACCCTTGAATTCGAAATTCGTTGATAAGTCCCGATACATACTATTAAATTTCAGTATGTATACCTAGTTTAAAGATTGTCTAAGCTATTTGTCCCAGCTAGACACGATTTGAAAAGTATTTGTTGAATGTTATTGGTTATGATAAAGTCGTCCAACTTAATTGTTTTAGTTAGGACTCCAGACTGAGTATGAACAACTCTAAATGGGAAATTTTATGCTCTAAAAGCGGTGATAAAAATTTTATGCGCTAATGGCGGTGATGAAAATTTTATGCGCCAATGGCGGTGATGTATTATATAGTGTTGATCAATACAGGGCACAACGAGACTGATCATCCTCCGTGTCCGTAAGACCAGACGGTTTACAGATGAATTTCTGTTTAAACCTTTTCAAAAATGAAAAAATAACAATTCATGGTCTTTTGACCACTCAGTATTCAAAAGTCGCTCAATTGTTTCAAAAATATTAAAATGATTTGATCTGTTGTTAAGAATGGTTTTAAATAACTTCACCACTATTGATTCGTGGTAGAAGTAGTCCTCAAAGAAAACATTTACTTCTTTCAGCGCATTATTATTAATTATTATTACTTGCTGAGCAATTGAATGCTCATTCTTGCTTTGACTTAAATGTTTTCAGCTAAGTGTGATCGACCAGAAGGCTCTGGCAAAGACAAGGGCAAAGGAAAGCTCAAGGATTAGGTTTCAAGGTGTTATCTGTAATGATTAGTCTTTTGTATTGTGATCATATATATTATGTAACATGTAAAGAATGTAATTAAAGGTTGTCATACCTGGAGAATAGACAACTCTGATATAAAATATTAAGTTTGTAATTTATTAAACAGCTCAAAGAAATGGTATCGTGATGCACCAAGTACGGGTTTCAAGTACCCGGATTTAGGGGCGCCACATATATATCCATGACTGATTTATGTAAAGATTGAAAGGTTACACTTCTTTAAGTGCTCCTTTGTTTCTGATTTCTGCGCTTTTCTTAATAAAAAAATTTCTTTTATCAAAATAAAATAGAATAATTAACGATAATTCACTGCATATATGCACTACAAATTTCATGTATCACATCAACGATTCTATTAACTAGTTTCATTCTACCCCAAAATAAAAAAATAAAAAATAAATAAAATAAAATAAAAACTAGGGAAAAGTCTAGAGAGATGCTTTCTCCTCAATCCAAGACCCTTACCAACTCTTATAGCGGAGGGAGCTCCTAGAAACTACCCTGAGGGTCCTTCTAACCTGTTTCTTGTCATGAAGGATCAATCCTTGGACTTAGACTAGAACTCTCATCGGACCAAACCTTATCATCGACTAGGACCCATATCAACAAGATCACTCCAAGTTACCACGAACTCAGATTTAGTGTTACAGAAATCTTAATCTCAGAAAATAAACATGAGATAACAATGGATAAGGAAAGTACGGTACTATTTTCAATTTATATCATGTCATAAGGACAAAGGAAAATAATACATCACATTAAAATTATAACCTAATCATATCGGATGCAGTTTAAGTCGGTGCATTATTATTTGATGGAAAAATTCTTGATATACTTGTGAAGCAACGCCTAGCATCATAAACCTGATCTCACTAGACAATTAACCAACTTTTTGCCTACCTGATAACTATAGGACAAACAACAATAGCAAGAATCTGAAACAGATTATAGAATGTCCTGCAATATAGAATAGAAGAATGTACAATTTTTTCCCCTTCACTCTAATTCTCATCTTGTGGCCGAGGATATTGGAAATTATCATATATCCAACTTCTGGTGAGAAAAGAAATACGTCTTTAACATTTGGCACATACCCTTGCACACACGGCAATACACATAGCTATATTCAGATAGGCATATAAAGAGAAAAAGACGGTGCATCTCCATATTTCAGTTCAACTTGAATGTTCAAACACTGGTGAAAATACCAGTGCCGCAAAGAGCATTAAGATCAATCGTATTTATTCATACATATTATTTATTGTCATCTCTATCTAGCAGTAAACCGAAAGATAGAGAGCCATCTCTGAGAAGCCAAGCATTAGGGCATTGGGGTCGTTTCAGATTCCCAAAAGGAAAGAGTCCAGCAAACAAAAATAAATATACAAGACAAAGTAAGGAAATTAAAAACACATAGGGGTAAAGCCCTAGAATATCTTTCAACACATGATGTGATAAAGTTGGGCATCCAAAACCACCAGCAGAGGAAGACAAAACCGATAGAAAACAAGCATATTGAAATGGTAATTAGGAAGATACTGGTCCTCAAGAATTCCAGTGCTACGTTAAGATAGCAAAATTTGCACAACACCACAGCAGTCTAATTCCTTTACCAGACCCAAAACATAATATCATGTCCTAAGAGAGCTCTCCAGAGAGGAAGGGTACTCCCATGACTACCCAAATATTCCGAATAGCGCATTCCACAAACCCGCACCACCGATCAATGCAAATTAAAAAAAAAAATTAAAACAGAAAAGAAAAGAAAAGGGTGAGAGTGAGAGTGAGAGTGAGACTCTTTATCAATTTTCATTAGCACATACAATCTGGGCAAGTAACTTAAATAGTGATGCCAAATCAGCAATAAGTAGTTAGTATTGAATTTATTGGGAATAAAAAACAAAGCTAAATCCTTGACCTTAGACAGAACTTTGGCTTTTAAATAAAGTCATACAATTGGAAAGGGTGAGAGGTTTGACTGTGCGGTAGAGAAGCCAAAACAAGACTGCAAGAGAACACAACTTAACTATCTATATCATCTCTCTATATATATAAAAATAAACACGAGAAGACAAAAGATAAAAACTCTTGTTTTGTACCTCCAGGTCCAATATTTCCCTGTCAACATGTCATATTATCAACTGCAACAATAAAGCAGAATTTATGCAGCAAACATCTCCTAAACCAAGTGGAGAAGTCTATGATACTAGAAATTAGCTGACAAGACTGTTTATTTCAACAATAGCTAAAGAATGTTTTAAACAAACTCTATTCACTCATGCTACAACGTATACCAGTGTATTTTCCATCCAATATGCAACATGTTAATCCTTGTTTGACCTGATTCATGTTTTCCATTTCACATTTATGCCAGGATTTAATATGGGCACTTTCATGAAAGGTAATAGAAATTTCCAGATGATCTAAAAAATATTCCTTCTTTGTCAACTAATGAACTACTACTGAAAATAGCTTGAATGTCCAAAAACCAAAATGTGTAATAACAAAACTTCTACCAATTTCTTGTGGCGCAGCCTCTGCGCACACAACCCGACAAAATCTTGAGAGTGAGACCAACTCCTATATGATTGATTGTAAGCACATAATTGACTAAGTTCATGAACCGGTAAGAGATGACTGAAAACCGCCACATTAGATTGTCTTGATGATCAATTATACATCATATATTCAAGGAATATCGACCAGACTACAACACCCCGTAACACATTATATAAGTTAACTGTCTGTTTTGCTAGTAATTGTATTAACAATGACATGGTTGCTAATGTAACAAGAACGTCATAAGAGGTGCGACAAGAAGCCTATTTACATGGTTAAATGTAATTGCTCCAAGACTTCCGGTAATATGACCAATCTGAGAGCTTCCCACCAAGCTATAGAACACGAATTGAAAAATATGGGGAAGAAGTAGATGAGCCAACCAACTTAGCTTTCTCTTCGATGGTTACAGGTATGCAAAAAGTTATTTAAGGTTATTTGTCATAGCTTTCTCTTCAATGGTTACAGGTATGCCTAAAGTTATTTAAGGTATAAGAGATGACAAAATAAATGGGGGGACAAGAAATTCACCCAAAAAAAGAAAAAAAGAAAAAGAAAAAGACCAAGTAAACATAGAAACTAAACAAAGCACTTATAAAAGTGCAGCCCCCCAATATCTACATAAATCTGAAATAGAAATGCCTCAAATAGCACCCACATCAAAGTAAGAAATTAAGCCTGATCTCTCAACAAGTGGAGAGACGACTAGTTTTGTTTCTCACAAAACAGAGGAAAAAACAAACTTCCAAAGCATCATGGTGCTTCCTTCATTCTAAAATCCCTAAAAAACAAAATTTAAAAAAGTAATCATAAAATAAAATATTCTCCACTGGAGTTGCACATAGCAAATCCTCGTCAAAGTGCCAAAGATGTGTTTCAGAAGTTCAAAACAACAGAACAATGAAATAATTAGCTAATGTATACATATGTAACCATCAGGCAACAAAAAAAATTAATCAATGTTATTATGTACGTGATCACACACCATATATAAGTGATTAGTGTGTGCTTTCAATCTACTGAAGCAACTAATTAGGATAAATCTGTAGCCATACGTGAGGTAACCCAAGGGCCTTACATTCCACTTTCCTCATCTGTACTTCTAGTTGTATAAGATATGTAAGAAGCTATTCAAAAAACTGAAAAGATCTTCCCATAAGCATTCATATAGGGCGATTACTCACTACTCTCTCCTGTAAGCTGTCAAACTAAAGCCAATACAGCAGCACACAAATCGTCGACATAAGGTACTATGCTGACTCGAATTCATTGTGTGGCAGTATGTACCATAATCCCTTTTAATCACCCTGTCCAGCTTAGTCTCGGCCATTCGATCATCCTTAAGTTGCTACAATCTATACTAGACTTCTGTAGATAGTTGTTTACTTTGACTAATGCTTAAGTCACACAAAGTGATCTGACATAAGGCTGAAAATATCACAGTTATTCGAAACACTAATGTTTTACAACATATACTAAATGGGTGCCACTCTTATCTAAAATTCTTTTGCTTGACCATTTAGACCCCTACGGCTGTTACCGCTTACGCCAAATCATGAGTTATTATGTTGCAGTGCCAACAGAAATAGATGACATATAAATACTGTTTGACTTGAACTTCAAAGAAATATACAAGATCTTATTCAGTTACCTTCTTAAAACGCTTCAGGTGCCAAACTTAAACATCAAAAAAAATCAGAACATACAAAATTTTTTAGGAATAACCTCTTCGTTATTCCCCAAACTATAGTTTTTTTTACGTTTGGTTCCCTAAATACTTTTTCCATGTATTTGATCATCATACATTATAATTTCTGCAATTTTCGTCCAACCATTCAAAAATAGAACAATTGAAGAGGACTAAATATGAAGGAAAAAAAAGAGAAAAAAAAACTGTAGATAGAGTACTAAATGTGAAAACAGATACAATGGGGACTAAACGTGAAAAAACTACTATATTTTGGGGACTAACATTAAAGAAACATATAGTTTGAGGACGAAATACGTGAAAAAAATAGTTCAGGGCTTAAACGTGAAAAACAGCTATAGTTTACGGACTAACAAAGAGGTTATCCCAAAATTTTATTACGGCACGTTTGCTGGAACCTTTTTGGAGACGTCAATGTTGCAAGCTTTAAGAGAGATTGATGAGTCATCACTCTCAATCTAAAGTAGGGGCAGATCCTCAAATTTTTTCACCTTATCAACCAGAGCTCCTGACGTTGACTTGGTCTCAAACTATGGAAAATTCGAAAAAGAGAGTGGAATATTTCCTTTCATGGTTTCTTCATATATGACTTCTGGTATATTTAATTTATTTGCTAAATTGCATTTGACAATACACAAAAAAGTCACAGCTTAGTTTGATAGGTTAATATGGTTGTAGCAATACATTATCAATAAAACAACAATACCATAAAATGGTGAAATTTCATGTCAATAAGTAGCAGCAAATTAAATATTCACCCGTGCATAATTGACATAAGCAAGATATAGTATCCATTTCAGAGTACAAAATGTTATAAAACATCAGATTCAGATGGGTCCTAATCTTCAGAAAGAACAACCATGTGAGTGCATAATGCAAAAGAGAAATGAAATGGAAAAAATGTCTCACCGGTATAGATTACTATCAATTTGAAAATATATGGGTGTCACTGAGGGGCCCCTTGTCCGATTCTTTCAGTGCCAGAACTATTTGGCCAGTGAAGGAACTTATAGCCATGCAGGGAAGGTGGAAGATAAGTCTGAGATGACGAAGGATTGTCTGGAGGGTAGATATAGCCCTTCCCATACCCAAATTCTTTCATTAGCTTGGTTGGTGCATTCCTCAAGTGGAGAGGCACTCCCTCATTCTGTCCAACTGATTCCCTAACTACTTTCTGAGCAGCCTTTAATGCTTGATAAACTGCAACCGACTTAGGAGCCAAAGCCAAATAAGCAACACACTGTGCAAGGTTCACATTGCACTCAGGCATACCAATAAAATGGCAAGCTTGGTAGCAGGCGACAGCCTGAGTTATAGCACACGGGTCAGCCAATCCAACATCCTCACTAGCGAACCTAACTAGTCGACGTGAAATATACAGAGGTTCTTCACCTCCTTCCAGCATCCTAGCCAGCCAATAAATTGCAGCATCAGCATCACTTCCCCTCATTGATTTATGGAGAGCACTTATAAGATTGTAGTGTTCTTCACCTGCTCTGTCATAAGCAAGATGCTTGCATTGCAGCGCCTCTTTCGCATCATCTAGAGTAACAATAACCACAAATGAGCCAACCTCATTTCCCTCTATGGCTTCTTTATCTACCAATCGGGCAGCTGCTGTTACGGCTGAAATTTCCAAGGCATTCAGTGCAACCCTTGCATCCCCATCACAATGTATGGACAAAAACTCAACCACTTCATCATTCACCTCAATTTTAATAATCCTACTACCCCCAGTTGCCACACTATGTGCCAATCCACGCTCCAAATCGGAAGCAGCTCGCTTAAGTAGCGTGGAAACATGGTGGGGTTGTAAAGGATTAAGGTTTAAAACTCTACACCTCGACAATAACGGTGTAATCAAATGAAAAGATGGGTTTTCAGTTGTGGCGCCCATGAATACTACACTACCATCCTCAATTACAGGCAAAAATGAGTCTTGCTGTGACTTGTTAAACCTGTGAACTTCATCTACAAATAAAATTGTCCTCTTATTATTCTTTAATTTCAATTTTCTAGATTCCTCAACTGCTTCCCTTATGTCCTTCACCCCACAAGTGACAGCCGACAAACAAACAAATCGATAAGACAAACAAGAAGCATTAGAGGTACTATTAAGAATGGCTCTGGCAATTGAAGTCTTACCCGTGCCGGGAGGACCCCACAAAACAATAGAAGGGAGGCGATTGCAGTCGATTGCGGATCGAAGGAGGGATTTATCGGCTAGAAGATGGTCCTGTCCGACAACCTCGTCTATGGAACGAGGCCGCATTCGTTCTGACAATGGTGGATGATGTTTTTGTTGTGCTTCTGCTTGTTGTTGATGCTTTGGACGCTTTCGTGGGATCAAATTCGCCTGCTCTTCTTCTTCTTTATCTTTTTCTACATTTTCATGAGGGTTTGATCTTGATGCTGCTTGTTTTTTGCTCGGTGGTTGTTTTGAGTGAAAGTGAAAGAAGCGGTCGATTTTGGGTTGTATTGGAGAAGATAATGATGGGTTTGGAGTTGAATCAGAAGAAGAATATTTTTGGGTGAGAATCCATTCGGTGGCTTTGAGAGTGGATTCGCCGCCGGTTGCGGCGAGAGCTTGAGTGGCTAACTCGGTGGGAAACCCCATGCTTAGAAGCTGCTGCAGCTGCTCCGTCTCCATTTCCTTTTCTACTTTCCCTCCTCCTTAGTAAATTTTTACCAAATTGGCGGTTGGATTTTCTAATTTCTACGGAGAAGCTAGAAAGTTTTGGTACGTCATTTGACGATTGTGTATTCACGGTCATCACGGTGAGTCAGTGAGCAGTTCATTACTCGTTGGCTAACTGGTTGGTTTTAAATTTTAATTGGCCTAAATATAAGGGCTACGTACCCTCGAATTATAAGTCAACTTATAAAATCAATCTTAATCTACAAAAATCTATGTATATACATTCAGTACATATAAATAAATAAATATATATATATATATACACACACGTACATGAATATACACATATTAGCGAAATTCGTTATTATTAATGACAGACAAAACTTTTTACCATAAAGTCCCAAGATTAAACTACACAATAATATTATATTAAGTCATCCGTTAGTAATACTAGCGGATGGAGATCAATATATATATATGTACTATAATTCTATTATGTAGGAAGCTCTTAAAT
This sequence comes from Aralia elata, assembly GCA_034770075.1. Classification (NCBI taxonomy): domain Eukaryota; kingdom Viridiplantae; phylum Streptophyta; class Magnoliopsida; order Apiales; family Araliaceae; genus Aralia; species Aralia elata. The sequence continues at coordinate 60,835,147 of CM068378.1, forward strand.
TGTATAATAATATTATAATAAATTCTTAGTTAACTATTCTATACTAAATAAACTAAATAATTAATAAACCTTAAACCCTAGTTACTAAACTCTAAATCCTAGTCAATAAATCCTAAATCCTAACTATTAAACCCTAGTTAATAAATCTTAAATTCTAGTTAATAAACCCTTAACCCTAGGACTATAATTTGCCCCAATTTGTCAAGCGGTATGAGTTTTGGTTTGGGAGTATGCTGATATTCGTCCGCTACTATTAGTGGTGAACGATAGTTTTATTTTATTCTTTGTCCTATAATATTGGTTGACCAACTTTGACTTAAGGGACAATTATGTAAATGGGTCGTCCGCTACTATTAGTAGCGGATGACGATTTTTCAGTTCTAATCTTGGTCGTTTAATCGTGTATTGGACGATAGAGATGGTATTTGCTTATTTTTGATCCATAACAAGTACTTGTTATGGATCATTTGCCCATATATATATATATATATATATATATATGTATATGTATATAATGTATATATACATATATATTTATATATGTATACACTATCTATCTATCTATTTATCTATACTATAATTAAGATATATTTATGTACACACCCAAATTATATATCTAAAGACACATTCGAGTGTAAAATAGTAATAAATGAGGAGATAGAAAGTGTTAAGGAGGGAGGAGAGAAAAATATATGTATATGTATATAATGTATATACATATATAGTTATATATACACACACTATCTATCTATCTATACTATAACCAAGATATATCTATGCATGCACCCAAATTGTACATCCAAATACACACTCAAGTGTAAAATAATAATAAATGAGGAGAGAGAAACTATTGTGAAGAGAGGAGAGGAAAATATTTTACTATCATTTTACACTTGGGTATCTCTTTAGATGTACAAATTGATGTGTACATAGATATATCCATAGACAATTTGATTCGACCTCTTTTTGTTGGTTCGACCTTTGACTTTTCTTACATTAAGTCTGTTAGTACTCAAATTTATGCATATGCTTGATTTGATGATGAAAATAAGAAATTAATGTATATTTGTAAAATCAGTAGCTTTTGTAAAGTTCTTAAAAAGGTAAATTATGTAAAAGGACTTAGTGTAAAGATCAAATTTAATAGGTTGATCCATTCTTTAATGTAAATATATTGTTCAAGAGCTAAGTCTGAAGATTGTTCATAGAGTTGAAGACCAAGAAGCATTTTAATATCATAGAGCATTCAGTATACTCATAAAGCATCTCTTGGTCAAGCCCCTCCTTTTCTCTTATTCCTACTAGGCTCCACAAGATTACTTAGGTTAATCATCATCAACCTTAACCATCCAATTAATTAAGCTAATGTAAGGATTAAAGTTAGACAAATTGGGGAAACTAGATCCACTTTTTAAGGGATGAGATGTAATATTCGAGACCTGCATGTAAATTTGATGAATATATTTAATAAATGTATGTGAAGCTCTTTGTGATTTAATAAATATGTATATGTGTTATATATATATATATATATATATATATATATAATTGAATTATGTGATGAGATGTATTTTAGTAGTTGATTTAAACTAATTTAACTGTTTGAATTAACTAAGGAAGTTAACAATTTTATAAAATACAAGAAATGAAGTTAAAACTCAAAATTGAGTTCGGAGTGAAATTTGAAGACGCGGACTGGATATTTGAGTCCGGAATGTCGAAATTAATAAGAATAGACTATAAGCACAAAATGTGTCGGGGTTGACTTTTTGGTCAAAGTCAATCGGTTGACTTTTCGGGTAAAAAGTCAAACTCGAGTTCGGAGTTGAATTTGTCTAAACGAATATTCCCACGACGTTCGAAACATCGATTTTAGTAGGAATCGACTATAATATCGAAAAAGTTGATTTTTGGAGGGCAAAATGGTCAAATGACTAATTAATTGAATAATTAAGAAAATAAAATAGGAGAGCTGGCAGGTGGGACCCACCAGGGGTCTGCTGAACCTAGTCCAAGATAGGGGAAAATTTATCATGTACTTGCAAAATCAAATTGAGGGAGTATTTCTTTTCTTAAGACAAAACCTTTTCATTTTCCATAACTTCTCACACTCTACCAACTGATGCAAGTGAATTAATAATGTAAACTGATGGAAGAGAAAGGGTGGAGGAAATCAGTCTCCATCATCTATACATATACTCCCCACCTAAATTACTTTTTCTTTTCCCTAAAACTTCTACTTGAGAGAGAAAACTGAGAGTGAGAGTGAGAGTGAGAGAAGGATAGTTTGGGGAAATTCTAGAGGATTGCAGAGGATTTAGCAAGCAAAGAGAAGGAATATCATATTAATTCAAGAAGGGAATTCATTCAAGAGGTAAACTCAATGGCAAGCTTGGTAGCAGGCGACAGCCTGAGTTATAGCACACGGGTCAGCCAATCCAACATCCTCACTAGCGAACCTAACTAGTCGACGTGAAATATACAGAGGTTCTTCACCTCCTTCCAGCATCCTAGCCAGCCAATAAATTGCAGCATCAGCATCACTTCCCCTCATTGATTTATGGAGAGCACTTATAAGATTGTAGTGTTCTTCACCTGCTCTGTCATAAGCAAGATGCTTGCATTGCAGCGCCTCTTTCGCATCATCTAGAGTAACAATAACCACAAATGAGCCAACCTCATTTCCCTCTATGGCTTCTTTATCTACCAATCGGGCAGCTGCTGTTACGGCTGAAATTTCCAAGGCATTCAGTGCAACCCTTGCATCCCCATCACAATGTATGGACAAAAACTCAACCACTTCATCATTCACCTCAATTTTAATAATCCTACTACCCCCAGTTGCCACACTATGTGCCAATCCACGCTCCAAATCGGAAGCAGCTCGCTTAAGTAGCGTGGAAACATGGTGGGGTTGTAAAGGATTAAGGTTTAAAACTCTACACCTCGACAATAACGGTGTAATCAAATGAAAAGATGGGTTTTCAGTTGTGGCGCCCATGAATACTACACTACCATCCTCAATTACAGGCAAAAATGAGTCTTGCTGTGACTTGTTAAACCTGTGAAACTTCATCTACAAATAAAATTGTCCTCTTATTATTTCTTTAATTTCAATTTTCTAGATTCCTCAACTGGCTTCCCTTATGTCCTTCACCCCACAAGTGACAGCCGACAAACAAACAAATCGATAAGACAAACAAGAAGCATTAGAGGTACTATTAAGAATGGCTCTGGCAATTGAAGTCTTACCCGTGCCGGGAGGACCCCACAAAACAATAGAAGGGGGAAGGCGATTGCAGTCGATTGCGGATCGAAGGAGGGATTTATCGGCTAGAAGATGGTCCTGTCCGACAACCTCGTCTATGGAACGAGGCCGCATTCGTTCTGACAATGGTGGATGATGTTTTTGTTGTGCTTCTGCTTGTTGTTGATGCTTTGGACGCTTTCGTGGGATCAAATTCGCCTGCTCTTCTTCTTCTTTATCTTTTTCTACATTTTCATGAGGGTTTGATCTTGATGCTGCTTGTTTTTTTGCTCGGTGGTTGTTTTGAGTGAAAGTGAAAGAAGCGGTCGATTTTGGGTTGTATTGGAGAAGATAATGATGGGTTTGGGAGTTGAATCAGAAGAAGAATATTTTTGGGTGAGAATCCATTCGGTGGCTTTGAGAGTGGATTCGCCGCCGGTTGCGGCGAGAGCTTGAGTGGCTAACTCGGTGGGAAACCCCATGCTTTAGAAGCTGCTGCAGCTGCTCCGTCTCCATTTCCTTTTCTACTTTCCCTCCTCCTTAGTAAATTTTTACCAAATTGGCGGTTGGATTTTCTAATTTCTACGGAGAAGCTAGAAAGTTTTGGTACGTCATTTGACGATTGTGTATTCACGGTCATCACGGTGAGTCAGTGAGCAGTTCATTACTCGTTGGCTAACTGGTTGGTTTTAAATTTTAATTGGCCTAAATATAAGGGCTACGTACCCTCGAATTATAAGTCAACTTATAAAATCAATCTTAATCTACAAAAATCTATGTATATACATTCAGTACATATAAATAAATATATATATATATATACACACACGTACATGAATATACACATATTAGCGAAATTCGTTATTATTAATGACAGACAAAACTTTTTACCATAAAGTCCCAAGATTAAACTACACAATAATATTATATTAAGTCATCCGTTAATAATACTAGCGGATGGAGATCAATATATATATATATGTACTATAATTCTATTATGTAGGAAGCTCTTAAATTGTATAATAATATTATAATAAATTCTTAGTTAACTATTCTATACTAAATAAACTAAATAATTAATAAACCTTAAACCCTAGTTACTAAACTCTAAATCCTAGTCAATAAATCCTAAATCCTAACTATTAAACCCTAGTTAATAAATCTTAAATTCTAGTTAATAAACCCTTAACCCTAGGACTATAATTTGCCCCAATTTGTCAAGCGGTATGAGTTTTGGTTTGGGAGTATGCTGATATTCGTCCGCTACTATTAGTGGTGAACGATAGTTTTATTTTATTCTTTGTCCTATAATATTGGTTGACCAACTTTGACTTAAGGGACAATTATGTAAATGGGTCGTCCGCTACTATTAGTAGCGGATGACGATTTTTCAGTTCTAATCTTGGTCGTTTAATCGTGTATTGGACGATAGAGATGGTATTTGCTTATTTTTGATCCATAACAAGTACTTGTTATGGATCATTTGCCCATATATATATATATATATATATGTATATGTATATAATGTATATATACATATATATTTATATATGTATACACTATCTATCTATCTATTTATCTATACTATAATTAAGATATATTTATGTACACACCCAAATTATATATCTAAAGACACATTCGAGTGTAAAATAGTAATAAATGAGGAGATAGAAAGTGTTAAGGAGGGAGGAGAGAAAAATATATGTATATGTATATAATGTATATACATATATAGTTATATATACACACACTATCTATCTATCTATACTATAACCAAGATATATCTATGCATGCACCCAAATTGTACATCCAAATACACACTCAAGTGTAAAATAATAATAAATGAGGAGAGAGAAACTATTGTGAAGAGAGGAGAGGAAAATATTTTACTATCATTTTACACTTGGGTATCTCTTTAGATGTACAAATTGATGTGTACATAGATATATCCATAGACAATTTGATTCGACCTCTTTTTGTTGGTTCGACCTTTGACTTTTCTTACATTAAGTCTGTTAGTACTCAAATTTATGCATATGCTTGATTTGATGATGAAATAAGAAATTAATGTATATTTGTAAAATCAGTAGCTTTTGTAAAGTTCTTAAAAAGGTAAATTATGTAAAAGGACTTAGTGTAAAGATCAAATTTAATAGGTTGATCCATTCTTTAATGTAAATATATTGTTTCAAGAGCTAAGTCTGAAGATTGTTCATAGAGTTGAAGACCAAGAAGCATTTTAATATCATAGAGCATTCAGTATACTCATAAAGCATCTCTTGGTCAAGCCCCTCCTTTTCTCTTATTCCTACTAGGCTCCACAAGATTACTTAGGTTAATCATCATCAACCTTAACCATCCAATTAATTAAGCTAATGTAAGGATTAAAGTTAGACAAATTGGGGAAACTAGATCCACTTTTTAAGGGATGAGATGTAATATTCGAGACCTGCATGTAAATTTGATGAATATATTTAATAAATGTATGTGAAGCTCTTTGTGATTTAATAAATATGTATATGTGTTATATATATATATATATATAATTGAATTATGTGATGAGATGTATTTTAGTAGTTGATTTAAACTAATTTAACTGTTTGAATTAACTAAGGAAGTTAACAATTTTATAAAATACAAGAAATGAAGTTAAAACTCAAAATTGAGTTCGGAGTGAAATTTGAAGACGCGGACTGGATATTTGAGTCCGGAATGTCGAAATTAATAAGAATAGACTATAAGCACAAAATGTGTCGGGGTTGACTTTTTGGTCAAAGTCAATCGGTTGACTTTTCGGGTAAAAAGTCAAACTCGAGTTCGGAGTTGAATTTGTCTAAACGAATATTCCCACGACGTTCGAAACATCGATTTTAGTAGGAATCGACTATAATATCGAAAAAGTTGATTTTTGGAGGGCAAAATGGTCAAATGACTAATTAATTGAATAATTAAGAAAATAAAATAGGAGAGCTGGCAGGTGGGACCCACCAGGGGTCTGCTGAACCTAGTCCAAGATAGGGGAAAATTTATCATGTACTTGCAAAATCAAATTGAGGGAGTATTTCTTTTCTTAAGACAAAACCTTTTCATTTTCCATAACTTCTCACACTCTACCAACTGATGCAAGTGAATTAATAATGTAAACTGATGGAAGAGAAAGGGTGGAGGAAATCAGTCTCCATCATCTATACATATACTCCCCACCTAAATTACTTTTTCTTTTCCCTAAAACTTCTACTTGAGAGAGAAAACTGAGAGTGAGAGTGAGAGTGAGAGAAGGATAGTTTGGGGAAATTCTAGAGGATTGCAGAGGATTTAGCAAGCAAAGAGAAGGAATATCATATTAATTCAAGAAGGGAATTCATTCAAGAGGTAAACTCAATGGCAAGCTTGGTAGCAGGCGACAGCCTGAGTTATAGCACACGGGTCAGCCAATCCAACATCCTCACTAGCGAACCTAACTAGTCGACGTGAAATATACAGAGGTTCTTCACCTCCTTCCAGCATCCTAGCCAGCCAATAAATTGCAGCATCAGCATCACTTCCCCTCATTGATTTATGGAGAGCACTTATAAGATTGTAGTGTTCTTCACCTGCTCTGTCATAAGCAAGATGCTTGCATTGCAGCGCCTCTTTCGCATCATCTAGAGTAACAATAACCACAAATGAGCCAACCTCATTTCCCTCTATGGCTTCTTTATCTACCAATCGGGCAGCTGCTGTTACGGCTGAAATTTCCAAGGCATTCAGTGCAACCCTTGCATCCCCATCACAATGTATGGACAAAAACTCAACCACTTCATCATTCACCTCAATTTTAATAAACCTACTACCCCCAGTTTGCCACACTATGTGCCAATCCACGCTCCAAATCGGAAGCAGCTCGCTTAAGTAGCGTGGAAACATGGTGGGGTTGTAAAGGATTAAGGTTTAAAACTCTACACCTCGACAATAACGGTGTAATCAAATGAAAAGATGGGTTTTCAGTTGTGGCGCCCATGAATACTACACTACCATCCTCAATTACAGGCAAAAATGAGTCTTGCTGTGACTTGTTAAACCTGTGAACTTCATCTACAAATAAAATTGTCCTCTTATTATTCTTTAATTTCAATTTTCTAGATTCCTCAACTGCTTCCCTTATGTCCTTACACCCCACAAGTGACAGCCGACAAACAAACAAATCGATAAGACAAACAAGAAGCATTAGAGGTACTATTAAGAATGGCTCTGGCAATTGAAGTCTTACCCGTGCCGGGAGGACCCCACAAAAACAATAGAAGGGAGGCGATTGCAGTCGATTGCGGATCGAAGGAGGGATTTATCGGCTAGAAGATGGTCCTGTCCGACAACCTCGTCTATGGAACGAGGCCGCATTCGTTCTGACAATGGTGGATGATGTTTTTGTTGTGCTTCTGCTTGTTGTTGATGCTTTGGACGCTTTCGTGGGATCAAATTCGCCTGCTCTTCTTCTTCTTTATCTTTTTCTACATTTTCATGAGGGTTTGATCTTGATGCTGCTTGTTTTTTGCTCGGTGGTTGTTTTGAGTGAAAGTGAAAGAAGCGGTCGATTTTGGGTTGTATTGGAGAAGATAATGATGGGTTTGGAGTTGAATCAGAAGAAGAATATTTTTGGGTGAGAATCCATTCGGTGGCTTTGAGAGTGGATTCGCCGCCGGTTGCGGCGAGAGCTTGAGTGGCTAACTCGGTGGGAAACCCCATGCTTAGAAGCTGCTTGCAGCTGCTCCGTCTCCATTTCCTTTTCTACTTTCCCTCCTCCTTAGTAAATTTTTACCAAATTGGCGGTTGGATTTTCTAATTTCTACGGAGAAGCTAGAAAGTTTTGGTACGTCATTTGACGATTGTGTATTCACGGTCATCACGGTGAGTCAGTGAGCAGTTCATTACTCGTTGGCTAACTGGTTGGTTTTAAATTTTAATTGGCCTAAATATAAGGGCTACGTAACCCTCGAATTTATAAGTCAACTTATAAAATCAATCTTAATCTACAAAAATCTATGTATATACATTCAGTACATATAAATAAATATATATATATATATACACACCACGTACATGAATATACACATATTAGCGAAATTCGTTATTATTAATGACAGACAAAACTTTTTACCATAAAGTCCCAAGATTAAACTACACAATAATATTATATTAAGTCATCCGTTAATAATACTAGCGGATGGAGATCAATATATATATATATGTACTATAATTCTATTATGTAGGAAGCTCTTAAATTGTATAATAATATTATAATAAATTCTTAGTTAACTATTCTATACTAAATAAACTAAATAATTAATAAACCTTAAACCCTAGTTACTAAACTCTAAATCCTAGTCAATAAATCCTAAATCCTAACTATTAAACCCTAGTTAATAAATCTTAAATTCTAGTTAATAAACCCTTAACCCTAGGACTATAATTTGCCCCAATTTGTCAAGCGGTATGAGTTTTGGTTTGGGAGTATGCTGATATTCGTCCGCTACTATTAGTGGTGAACGATAGTTTTATTTTATTCTTTGTCCTATAATATTGGTTGACCAACTTTGACTTAAGGGACAATTATGTAAATGGGTCGTCCGCTACTATTAGTAGCGGATGACGATTTTTCAGTTCTAATCTTGGTCGTTTAAATCGTGTATTGGACGATAGAGATGGTATTTGCTTATTTTTGATCCATAACAAGTACTTGTTATGGATCATTTGCCCATATATATATATATATGTATATGTATATAATGTATATATACATATATATTTATATATGTATACACTATCTATCTATCTATTTATCTATACTATAATTAAGATATATTTATGTACACACCCAAATTATATATCTAAAGACACATTCGAGTGTAAAATAGTAATAAATGAGGAGATAGAAAGTGTTAAGGAGGGAGGAGAGAAAAATATATGTATATGTATATAATGTATATACATATATAGTTATATATACACACACTATCTATCTATCTATACTATAACCAAGATATATCTATGCATGCACCCAAATTGTACATCCAAATACACACTCAAGTGTAAAATAATAATAAATGAGGAGAGAGAAACTATTGTGAAGAGAGGAGAGGAAAATATTTTACTATCATTTTACACTTGGGTATCTCTTTAGATGTACAAATTGATGTGTACATAGATATATCCATAGACAATTTGATTCGACCTCTTTTTGTTGGTTCGACCTTTGACTTTTCTTACATTAAGTCTGTTAGTACTCAAATTTATGCATATGCTTGATTTGATGATGAAATAAGAAATTAATGTATATTTGTAAAATCAGTAGCTTTTGTAAAGTTCTTAAAAAGGTAAATTATGTAAAAGGACTTAGTGTAAAGATCAAATTTAATAGGTTGATCCATTCTTTAATGTAAATATATTGTTCAAGAGCTAAGTCTGAAGATTGTTCATAGAGTTGAAGACCAAGAAGCATTTTAATATCATAGAGCATTCAGTATACTCATAAAGCATCTCTTGGTCAAGCCCCTCCTTTTCTCTTATTCCTACTAGGCTCCACAAGATTACTTAGGTTAATCATCATCAACCTTAACCATCCAATTAATTAAGCTAATGTAAGGATTAAAGTTAGACAAATTGGGGAAACTAGATCCACTTTTTAAGGGATGAGATGTAATATTCGAGACCTGCATGTAAATTTGATGAATATATTTAATAAATGTATGTGAAGCTCTTTGTGATTTAATAAATATGTATATGTGTTATATATATATATATATATATATATAATTGAATTATGTGATGAGATGTATTTTAGTAGTTGATTTAAACTAATTTAACTGTTTGAATTAACTAAGGAAGTTAACAATTTTATAAAATACAAGAAATGAAGTTAAAACTCAAAATTGAGTTCGGAGTGAAATTTGAAGACGCGGACTGGATATTTGAGTCCGGAATGTCGAAATTAATAAGAATAGACTATAAGCACAAAATGTGTCGGGGTTGACTTTTTGGTCAAAGTCAATCGGTTGACTTTTCGGGTAAAAAGTCAAACTCGAGTTCGGAGTTGAATTTGTCTAAACAAATATTCCCACGACGTTCGAAACATCGATTTTAGTAGGAATCGACTATAATATCGAAAAAGTTGATTTTTGGAGGGCAAAATGGTCAAATGACTAATTAATTGAATAATTAAGAAAATAAAATAGGAGAGCTGGCAGGTGGGACCCACCAGGGGTCTGCTGAACCTAGTCCAAGATAGGGGAAAATTTATCATGTACTTGCAAAATCAAATTGAGGGAGTATTTCTTTTCTTAAGACAAAACCTTTTCATTTTCCATAACTTCTCACACTCTACCAACTGATGCAAGTGAATTAATAATGTAAACTGATGGAAGAGAAAGGGTGGAGGAAATCAGTCTCCATCATCTATACATATACTCCCCACCTAAATTACTTTTTCTTTTCCCTAAAACTTCTACTTGAGAGAGAAAACTGAGAGTGAGAGTGAGAGTGAGAGAAGGATAGTTTGGGGAAATTCTAGAGGATTGCAGAGGATTTAGCAAGCAAAGAGAAGGAATATCATATTAATTCAAGAAGGGAATTCATTCAAGAGGTAAACTCAATTAACACTATTTATATATATGAAATAGGAAGAAAATGCATGAAAATTGGGAGAAATGAATTGTTTGGAATGTAAATTTTTATGTGATGGATATCTGATGATTATAGATGATTAGGAATGAAAGTTCTAGGATTAATCATGCCTGGTATGCTCTGATTTTCAAAGAGTTATGCCATGTATGCTAATTGTTTGTCTAAATGTCTCAAAGAAGCTAAATCGTGTAAAAGTGAAAATTTATTAAAGTTTGAAGTTATGTTATGTGTATACATGTGATATTAGATGATCTGAACCTTAAGAACAATTTAATTGCATGCTAGAAGAGAATTCATGGAATTTTGCCAATTTGAGTTTTGTAAAGAAATTGTGATTTTTCGAAAAATTCGGAGCTTTGAAATTATGTCGTCGGTAATTCGTTTGATGTATGCGTTAATTTTCTAAAATATTAGGTAGTGTGATGTATATGCTGACCAAGTTTGAAAGAAAACAGAATCAAAATGAGTAAGTTATGATTTTTGGGAACTGATATAAAAATAACCAAAATCTGGAAAACCCAGAAAATTCTAAGTCTTGTACCAGTCTGTGCGCGCTTATCAAGGCCTCTAGTTTGTGGTCTTGTTGAGTTAGTTTCATGAATGTCATATTTTTGTAAAATACTATGTTGTATCAAGTCTAACATGTCCAAAGATGGTGATCATTCGAGTTGTAGGAATGTAGTAATATAATCGGGAAGTAGGCTGGTCAAGAAGAAAAAAAATATTTCTGGGCAAGATGAATGGCGCCGCGACGCCATTCTTATAGGCTTAATTGGGCACCGCAGCACCGCGATGCAGAAAGGCAGCCCAAGGCCAGCGCCGCTCTAAGAAAGAAATCGAGCGCCGCAGCGCTAGTCTGGTCCAAGGCCAAGTCAACCCGAGTCTAGCGCCGCAGCCCCGCTTCGGGTCTGAGTCCGGGCCAGGTTCGAGTCGGATTCGGGTCGGGTCGAAAATAAAAATTCCCAGATTCTAAAATTGAACAATTTTACTTATGTGATGCAACTTGTCATGTGTTCAGTATGTTATGATATTAAAGCTTTATGGAATGTGATTTAGGTTATAATTCTAATAGAAATGAAAGTGTTTAAGCATATAGCAAAGGAAGCAGTTATTCTTAAACTGGTATATGAATACTTAATTGTTTATCGTGACCTAAATGTATAGGCTATTTGAAGATCAAGTAGATAGCGTTAATTGTAGCAACTTATCAGGCAAGTTTCCTAACTTTATTCACTTTATAACAGTGAGCGTAAGTTTTCCTTAACTTGTACAATTTATTGTTATGTACAAGTTTCTTATGTTGCAAGCTATACCTCATTCGAATTTATATATTATACAAGTTCAATCGATGATAACTCAATTATTATTCTAATTGTTTATAAGTTCTTAATTATTTATGAACTGCTTTTAAGAATGTGTTATGGCCTTTTGTTTTAGCTAGATACTATTGATGCGAAATGTTTTATTATTTGAATTATTCAAATTCATTGTAGCTATTTAAAGTCTACCAATCCAAATTATTTTGGTGCGGTCCCGCATGAATACTAAGATGAACAACCCGGATAACGGGGTAAACTGATGTCGGGCATATAGTCTCATTTACGCTTATGCGTTCAAACTTTATACTTGTGCATAATATAGGGTACGATAGATTGATCACCTAGAGTACTTGCGGAGAATGTTTTACAGTCTATTTGATTGTCAAAACTTTTGATAGTTTTCGATGAAATAAAAACAATGTTCAGGATATTTAGTATCCCTTAGTATGCTGTTGAAAATTCTAAAACTCTTATCTTTGATATTCTAGATTACGTCACAATTATTAATTCAATTGTTGAAGGATGCCTAAACAGATGATTGTATCCTCGATGTTCATTATCAAATTACTTTATTTACTTGTTAGGCAATTTGTGCTCATTCTTGCTTAAATATTTCAGTTAAGCGTGAGAAGGCAGAGGGCTCGGGCAAGGAAAAGGGGAAAGTTAAGATAAAGGATTGAAAGTTTATGTTATGTAATAAGTTTAGATTTTTGCATTTGATGTAATATAGCGATGAACGCTAAGAATAAGTTTGTTAAGGTTTTGTAAGCCTGGGATTTAATGGATAATATTATAATAATAATAATAATTATTATTATTATTAATTTATGAATCTTATTTAGATAGTTAATGGTGTTTAATGTATCGTGAGCACCATATCCTGTATTTGATGATACACGGATTTTGGGGCGTCACAAGTTGGTCTCAGAGCTGTAAGTTATAGAACTTTAGGTGAGAGTGAAAGTAGTATGTACACAAGCCAATCATATTTGATATGATGTAGCATATACTTTGTAATCTTATTCATTTATTAATAAAAGTATTAAAGGCATTTTACTTTATCTACATGATGCTGTTATTTAATATGTGATAAACTCATAGTTTTAAGCAATGTTTTTAGAATCATGATGATGATCATGCTAATGAGATCTAAATTCTTAGAAAGCTTAAAACTAAAATCGTTCATAATCGTTGGATTATTAAAAAGGGGATTAGTGAATCCGGATAGATTAGTACATACATTGCTTGTTCTTAGGAAGAGGATGATTGATCTCATAATCATTTGTGTGGAGACACTAAAGCAAGTATGCATGTGCTTATTGGAGAATAAGTTCACTGAACATGGCTCGCTAAGGAATACCCAATGGAGTTTTACTCGCCTATCAATAAGAATTCCTCTAGTGATAGTAATACAAGTGATTCTTAGACTTGAGATTATCATAGTATCTTGTGTATGATGAGTTATACTTTGACATGTCCCTTAAGACCTTTATGTTGAAAATCTGCATGAGTCCCTTAAGTCCATTCTCATAGGGAGAGATTGTTAAAAAATCTACATGAGATTCTATAATTTATTATATGAGATTTGATTGATGACAAAATAGTTAAAAGAACATTAATTGATAAACCCCTATAAAGTCCTTAAGGAAATATATGTACAAGGACTTAGATTGAAAAGATCAAATATGTTTGGATGATCTGAGCTAAACTGTTATTTATCTAATCAAAGCATATTTGTAATGATAAGTATTGTAAAGTCCTTAAATGAATTTGATGTACAAGGACTTAGAATAGAAAAAAGATCAAACTTGTTAGGTTGATCATGTGAGCTGAAATGTTACATGTAAAAAGACTGCTAAAGCTATTGCAGAACAACTCTATCAGAGAACAACTCTAGCCTGACAAAGAATGATCATAGAACAGTCAGCCAACTTGGAGTTCAGCTAACGAAGCATCACAAAGCCTGCAAGGTAAATGTAGAGTAAGGCTCGGCCAGGCACAGAGTTCTGTTTTGCCATCATAGAGCAACTCTGGCATGACTAAAGAACAGAAGTAGAGTTAAGTATATCATCGTAGAGCCTGCAAGGCAAACGTAGAGTAAGGCTCGGCTAGTCGCAGAGCTCATTCGGCATCGTAGAGCTCTTGTTCTTGGGTTTGTAGAATCAATACAGTCAGTCACTCTACAACTCCTATGAACAGTCTACGACCAAGCAAGATCGTAGAGTAACCTCTGCATGAGCATTCAAAAGTTAAGGCAACAATCCTCATAAAGATTATCAAGAGAGTTGTCCTTGAGTTATCAGACAAGATAAACGAAGATCTCAAAGTGCATCCAAAGCATCAAGACCCAATAGAGGTCATACAGTAGCTCAATCTAATACTCTACGATTTCACCAAGACGCTGCTGGACAAGATCGTAGAATGGGTAAGCAACAACTTGATCAAGTAATCATTAAGTTGAGCCAAAGACAACAAAGATACTCTGCCAGATATAAATGAAGCACAGAAGAGATAATGTCTGAAGATAGTAGAGCAGTCCTCTACAATGAAAGTACTAAAGCATCAAAAGATCGTAGAGCAGTCCTCTATGACGGAACAACGAGACAATGTCTGAAGATGGTAGAGCAGTCTCTATGAATGAAAGAGAGCTAGCACCTGAAAAATCATAGAACACTCCTCTATGATAAGATAGCTACAACAAAAGCTCAACAGGATCATGAATGTAACGCCCCCAAATTCTAACATCACTGTCTCGAATTTGGTTCGTCACGTTCTAACACAATAATGACATAAAACTAATGCAGCGGAAAAGATAGAATAAATTACATTGATTTAATATAATTATTCTCATCCCAAAGTCTCGCAACCGATACTACAATACTATCCAAAAGTCTTAATTTAAACTAAAACATAGTACTAATACATAATCCGTGCCTAAGCTTATTACATAACCAAAGTTAGAAAACTTAAACAACATAGTGAATAATCTCCTTCCTAAGGGAGAATAAAGCTACTCCGTAGTTTTGCCCTTTCCCTTATCCTTGCCTGAAGGTTCACCTCGCTCTGCCTTAACTGAAAGGTTTAAAGAAAGCAAGAATGAGCAACAAATTTGCCCAACAAGTATATACAATGAGGGTGAACAATATAAAGTTCAAATTTCAAGGATATGACAGTAAGGATAATAAGGAAAATCAATTGTTATACATAAGAGTCGCTATGGACTGAAGAATATCAATAGGAATCTTGCATCTAATCATTTCAAGTCCAAGAATATGAACACTGAGTAGTCACTAAAGGACTAAGAACTCTTGCTAGAATTAACAGTTTTTATACTGAAAATTCAATAAAAACAAGTACACAGGTGATCAGCCTATAGTACCCCAGATTATGCATAACTGTCACATGCTTATAAGTGCGCACGTCGGTTCCCCGACAATATATAATTTTCCCCTTTTTGTTGAGGGTTGTTCATCTCAGTAGGTAAGAGTCCTCACCAAGACAATTGGTTTGGAATAGCTTTCTAACACATGTATAATAGTCTAACCGGAACAATGGTTTAGACAATCATATTCAATGATTTAATGAATACCAATATTCGTAATGAGGTTTAAGGGATATTAATCTTAAACCAATCTTTAGAATATAAATGACAGTTTATAAAGCATAAGAGTCATTGTCACATACTTGTACGATACATGAATATACAAGTTTACATGCTTGCTCAATAAAGAGAAAGGGTTTGAATACTTGCACTGTAACGATCGGGAATTTTAGATTTCCTTGTAACCCGAGTTATGTATGAATAAAATGAATTATTATTATTATTATTATTATTATTTTTATATTAATCTATACTACGTGTTTAGAATTGTGTTACAGCCTAGAAAATGTGCATATGTTAAATTTTATGTGTTGTTGTGTCGTTAGAGTGAATATATCGATGTTACAAAAATTCATGAAATCACTATTAGCGGGACCCGCTTCCCGATGCACTATTCACGAGCACTATTCACACCCAAACTTTTTCGTCTATTTTGATTTTTATTAATTTAGATGAGGCATATATGCTGAGGAATAATTTTTCCAAGTGTCAGAAATTTTATTGGAGTTGATACGTGATTTAATCTGTATCCGAAATGTATATTATGGGTGTTCCGAATAAATGGACAAATCCCATAATAAATATTTTTGCGTGTTCCAATAATTTATGGGAGTACCCATTATAATTTTGGGTAGAGTTATTTACCAAATTTGGTACAAAAGTGGGAATATTCGGGTATATTTATCTATATATTCGAATTAATTGGTGAGACATTTAAGCCTCAAACCAATTGGGGGAGGCCACGTGTATATTGAGAGCCAATTGGGGGGAAAGGAATAAACATGCACAGTACACAATTCATGGGGCTGTTAACACTTTGCCTAAATAACATTTTCAATGGCTCGGGTAAACCATTTCCTGCATACCCATACATTCTATATGCTCCCGAAGCATTCTTCTTATCCCTCTCAGCTCATTCTCCTCCTCCATTCCAGCCATACCCAACTGTTAGCAACTTAAGAGGGAGAGAGAGTTATTTTGCTAAGCAAGAAGCTCACTGCAATTAGAGGGAGAGTAAGTGTGCGTGTGTGTTTGTGTGTGTGCGGCAAGGACGTAGAAGGCAAGCAAGGAGAAGAGGAAGAGAGGCTTCAGCAGAAACGAGCAAGGAGAAGAGCAGCCTAGCAAGTTATCTCAACCTACCCGAAGCTAACAAGGAGAGGTAATCAAACTACAACCTATTTCTTCTCTATTGAAGTTTTCATGAGTTTTGTTTTGCTTTCATGCTTGCGGGTTGGATTTTGTTGATTTTCGTTGTTGTTGATTGTGTTGAATCTACCATGGAGGTTCTTAAAGAATCTATATAAACCATTAACACCCTCAAAGTGGAACAAAAACAAGGAAAGATCCGAACCTTGGCTTAAAGGATGAACTTTGGACATTTTTGGACTTTGGACCTTTGGACTGTTAGAGGACTGTAAAGCCTTGATGGTGTAATTATTTTGATTGTTTGTTGTTTCAGTATTGTACTTCCATGAGTTGTGAAGATAACTTAGTTGGAATGAACCAAAATGATGCTAAAATAAAGTTACAGTGAAGGTTTTAGTGAAATGTATCATGACTGCGAAAAATAGAGCATCAATGTGGTGCTTTGGCTAAGGATTTGGCTGTGTTAGTGTTTATGGGTCATCTTGCAATTTTGATATATTATAGTCTCGTGTCTTGGGAATCCATAGAGTCCGTAACGGACCAAATTGATCGAGTATAGAAGGAGATATAGGGGCTGAAGCGGGCGAGAGTCTACCAGTTCGCGGTTCTGCAGGAACTGCAGAACTGCTACTGCATGCCGCTGTTCCGCTCCTGGTCCGGGTCGGGTCAGGCTGGACCGGGTCGGGTCGGGCCGGACCGGGTCGGGCCGGATCGGGTCAGACCCAGTAAATTTTTCCCGCGAGTCTAAAACTTATATTTTTTGTACGAAATGTTTAAAAATACTTATAACTTGTTAAAGCCTTATATGCTTAATTTTATACTAGTGTCAACCGAAGTGATGCTGTCTTAAGGCGTAATTGAGTGAACTAATTGTAAATTACGCTTGGTTTCCAGGGGGCGCTGCCCCCCGGCAGCCGCTCGCTCACCGGGGAGCGAGACCCCCGACTGGGTAAGCGTAGTGGCAATCAATGTATTTTAAGGATGTGATGACTGTAATGAACCTAGTCCTTATGTGACTAACATTTATGATGATTTTAATGAACTATGTAGGATATTTTTGACGGACGATTAACGTCAAGATATTAACGCACGTACAAGGCAAGTTCCTTACTCAACCCTTATTTAATTGTGCGAGTTTTCCTTAACTCATTTATCTATCGAGCAAGTCTCCTATCTTATTCAGGTTATTATTGTGCAAGATTACTTACCCTACTCAAATTTATATTGGAGCAAATATTATTTATTGGGCAAGTTTTTTTTTTGAGTTTCTTGACTCCGTTCAAGTTACTTATCGATTTAGCAATTATTGTGCTAGTATTCATACTTTTATTCAAATATTGTAATGAAAGCCCATTTCATGCAGTGTTATATACTGTGTGATTCCAAAGATTATGAATTGTTATTCATTCAAGATATTTTTAATGCCATCATGCATGTTGTTGAACCTTAAAGTTCTTTATTCCATAGACTGTTTAAAAGCTATGTCGAGGCTAATTGTTTCAGCTAGACACTTATTGAGTTGGTTACTAAAGTGAGGTTAAAGTCCTCCAACTATTATTGTTGTTAAGTAAAATTGTCCGATCAAATTGTTTTGGTCTGGACTCCCATGTAAAGCTGAGTAGAACAACCCTCACAGCAGGGGAAATCGTATAAACGTCGGGGAACCGACACGCGCGTAAATGGAAAATGTAAGGCTTATGCATAACGCCAGGTATTTTAGGCTGATCACCTATTGTACCAGTTTTGTGGATTATCGGATGAATTTCTAGTAATTCTAGAATAGAGTTCTGTGCCTTGGTGCACCCTCAGTATTGAATAGTTCCCTTCTTCGGGAAACTTTGAAATTCTTGGATACTTCAGAAATCCTTCGGTCCTTAGTGGCCACTATAACGGTGATGAAAGGAGTTGTTTATTTCCTTGTGTTAGCTAAATTTTTACTCCTGAGAACTATAAAGTTATTCATGTGATTATTCACTGCTATTATACTTGCGGGGCAATTTGTTGTTCACCCTTGCTTTCCTTAAAACATTTCAGTTAGTGCGGCACGTGGCGAGAGCTCAGGAAAAGATAAGGGAAAGGGGAAAGCTACGGAGTAATTATATTTTGTTGTTCTAGAATTACCGTTTGTATTAAGACATATTTACCCTTTTGTATTATGTTATGTTTTGTACTAGTATTGGTTTCGAGACTTGGGACAGGTTTATTTATGTTATATCAATGTAAATATTCCTTTATTCCGCTTTAAGTTATCGATTGTATAATTATTATTTTAGATAGTGGCGAACCAGGTCCGTGGCTCAGGTGACCCGAATTTGGGGGCGTCACATGCACAATATACCACATCCTGCTCGAATGTAAATTGAGTAGGTTAAAGGAAACTTGCCTGTTTGTTCAGCTACCAGTAATCTAGCTTTAATTTAAATTGCGTTGAAATGACCTAATCATTAATAAGTCGGTTCCTTAGTTAGTATAACATTCTTACAAGTGGTTACGCGCCACATAGTTGTAACACACAGCGACGTAGGTGGAACCATGATTACTAAGTCCATATTCGTAGTTTCTCATCTTAGCTAAATGAGTAAGCAAACCTAGAATACCTCGACTCTAGGCATCAACATAAGCTCAAACACATGGTATATCAGTTCAATCATGCAATACAACTTAAAACATTCATACATACATGCTGCAAGACTCTACTTACAAATTAAAACAACTGGGTAGTTCTGGCGACCGGCGCGGCCGCGCCACCCTCTGGGCAGACCAAAAATACAATTTTACTCAGGTAGAAATCCGAGTCTATTGTCCAACATTCAGGCTACTGATATAACTCAAATACACATACTCATAAGGTTATTAGTCTGTGTTCAAAACCTAACATGCTCATGCCAAATTCGATCCAAAGTTATAAGGTGTTATGTTAGAAACTTCTATATTTTAAACCAATCAAATCCATCTCGCAAAGGATCAACTATTATAGTCATGATACCACATAATGAGACTAGACTATACTTAATAAGCATGCTCGTGCATATATAACACGTGTACACATTAATCACATAGTTTACAATTGGAATGTCACTTTCTTGAACATGCGAACATAGGTAGAATCCATGTTTAGCTAGATGGTGCTCATGTCAACATGTTCTAGAGGCATAATGAATCCTATTATTCATGCTTGTAAGCTCAGAACATCCAAGATACAAAGTTCGCTAAGTTTCACTTCCAACACTTCAAGTTCTCTTTTAAAAAGTCGTTGGAACCGAGCTAACACAACTCATGTCATGCAAGGTAACCCTAGGTAATACATTGGACTTATTTTCATACATGTCTAAGCTAGTTACATATGCTCAAAGGATCAGAGTCAAAAAGGCATCACTTTCATAAGGTTTAGTTTTCAAATTCTAAGTTTTACCTCAAAATCTCGTAAACCCAACACATTTCATGCAAGACCATACTTAGATCACATACCAGATACACACCTAGGCTTATTTAAGCTAAACTAACATGCTCATGACATCAGAAGAATCAAAAGTTGGAATTTCATTCTGGGGCACGGCGAGGCCGCGCCTGGTTTTGCCTGGGGAGTAGCGCGGCCGTGCTGCTCCTCGGCAGAACCAGGAAACTCCCTGTATGGCGAAATTTTTCAAAACCAAAACCAATTCAAACCATAATCTGAGCATACCCATCTCACATAAAGTCTATAACCATGATATTAGACATACCTAGCATGATTTTAACAACTTAAAACAAGTAAATAACTAAGTTCAAGAATTAAATTCAACATTCATGCTATTTCTCCATATTTTCGCATACTTAGCGATTTATCATGCTACAAACTCGTTTCTGAACCAAAATGGTTCGTTTAACTTTCGTTGTTTTCGTATTAGACTATACTAACAATGTATACCATCCACTTACAGATTACCACAACTTAGCTCAATCATTTTTGGTACATTATGAGCATGTATACATGTTATTTTCTGAGAATTCATAAAACTCAAGTTTAATAGCATAAAACATGATTAACGCATGTATATGAACTTGACAACTTATATACATTAACTACTAACCAACTAACCAGAGATTCATGGCAAAATTTTAGAAATTTATATATAGAACTCAAGAACACAATTAAAGAGAAATTACCTCTTGAAGCTAATTGAGTACTCTCCAATACCACTAATAGAAAATCACTCAACCTCACTCTCTAATGGAAGCTTACCTCAGATTTTTAGCTGATAGTAGTATGCACACAAACCAATCATATTTGATATGATATAACATATACTTTGTAATCTTATTCATTTATTAATAAAAGAATTGATTTTCTTAAAAAGGCATTTTATATTATCTACATGGTGTTGTTATATTAAATGTGATAAACCCATAGTTTTGAGCAATGCTTTTAGAATCATGATGGTGATCATGCTAATGAGATCTAAATTCTAGATAGCTCACAAACTAAAATTGTTCCTAATCGTTGGATTACTAAATTGGGGATTAGTGAATCCGGATAGATTAGTACATACGTTGCTTGCTCTTAGGAAGAGGATGATTGATCTCATAATCATTTGTGTGGAGACACTAAAGCAAGTATGTAGGTGCTTATTAGAGAATAAGTTCACTGAACGCGACTCCCTAAGGAATATCTAATGGAGTTTTACTCGCCTGTCAATAGGAATTCCTCTAGTGATAGTAGTACAAGTGATCCTTGGACTTGAGATCATCATAGTATCTTGTGTATGATGAATTATACTTTGACATGTCCCTTAAGACCTTTGGGGTATATCAAAGGGTATGATTGGGTATAATAAGTTGTACATGGAGATAGGTGAATGATCAACAAAGAATCTACCACGTCTAGTAAAAGATGTGAATATCCTATATGATTCGATAAATGACAACTCAGTAGTCTTTGGCCAAGGCAGAATGAAATTAGAAAGGAGTTTCTAATTTGCATTATTTAGAGTTGTGCATTTGGGAATCGAAATGCATATAATTAAATAAAATAAGACTTGACAGTAAATCCATGTCTTATATTTAATTGAGACATTGTATGGTAGAAGGATTGAATTGTACGGTAACTATTTACTCAAAGGTTCTTTTGTGATTGATGTTGAAATCTATATTATCTAGAAAGTCGTTGATAGCTAAGGGGGCTTACCCTTAGTGTAGAATAAATATTATTTATTTAAATGAATTAAATAGTTTAATTTATTTATTTAAATAAGATTAGAATTGTTCTAATTGATTTATTCACAACCGGTTTAATATGGAGAACCTAGAGGGTCACACCGCAAAAGAAAAATATTTATTTAAGAAGTAAATGTCATAATTGTAATAATAAGTTAAGTGTATTTAATTTAATCTATGGAGATAGAATAAATTAAATAGCTTAATATTTATTATTTAATATTTTCGAAATATTAAATATAAATTAATAAGAGGAGTCTTATTATTATTATTACTATTACTATTATTTAATTCCTAATAGGGATTGAGAATTAATTAATAGAACTATTATTTATTTCCTAATAGGGATTGAGAATTAATTAATAGAAGTACTCTCTCACAAATTCCTAATTGGATTAGGAGCATAATTAATTAAAGGAGTTTAATTATAATTGAAACCCTAATCATAAATAGTTTAGGGAAGGGTTATTCCTACATCTATAAATAAGAGGAGTCTTATCATATATTATGGTTACACATTCTTGCATTAGATTGTGGAGAGTACTTACAATTTCTATAGAGATAGAAACTAAGGTTTTGCCAAATACCCGACTTCTTGAATACTTGTTCTTCCTTGGTGGATCACCTTTAGAGGCCAAACACTTGAGTGGCTAACGTTGATCAAAGGAAGGAATCACACTGTAGCATTCGAGGAGAACACGAAGGACTAGGAGTTGAACTTGTACCCGAGGAAGCTTTGTTCTACGAGGGTATAATTCTTATTCTCTTTCTCTTTTGTTTATATCGTTAATTGAGCACAAGGATTGATCTTGGTGATGGTTTGTATAAAATTTTAAAATCCGATTTTATTGCGCTTCCGTACTATTTATGTAATTTGATTGTATGTTCGCGCTATATACAAACCTAACAGTGGTATCAGAGCCTAATCTTGTGCTAATTATCGATTTTGATAATTCCATGTATGCTTGATATGCGATTGGATCGAAATTTTTGGGCAGAATAAATTTTTTTTTGAATCAGCGACACGGCGCAGCTGCGCCGCCTCCAGTTCATTCTGGAGCGCAGCTGCGCCGAAACTCAGAATCATTTTTTTTCTAAGGAGCAGCGCAGCTGCGCCGTTGTCCAGTTCATTCTGGGCGCAGCTGTGCCGGCAAGCAGAATCCGAATATTTTTTTCCTTCAATTGAAATAAATGATTTATTTAATTGATATAAGTTTAAAATAAAGATGTTTATTTTATCTGAAATAGGATTTCAGATTGCTAAAATTAAAGGAGTTTAATTTGGATTTGGTTTTTGATTAAAATAAAAGAGTTTATTTTGTTTCAAAAATTAAATATTAGCAAAACTTTTGCCCATTAATTGATATCAATGCATATATGGAATGGATTTATTATTCATGAGATAAATGTTATTTATTGATACATATAGAGATATGTATGATAATAAATAGGGATTGATTATGGACTATTGACCAATGTGTGATTGGATTTATTTTAGTGGATGCTTGAATGTATGGGTTTTTTATAAATGGGGTCTGCGTACCTCGTCTTCTCTAATTTTTCTTAATGTAAATTCTATCTCCCTCCTATGTACTTCCTCTTGACTGCTGATCAAGGTTTCTATTTATAGTAAATAGTTTATGTAATAGGAATAGTTAGAATTAATTTTTTGAAGAATTGGAGACAAAGGAGCAAGGAGCGCTTGAAGACCCGTTTGTATTGGAGCCCGGGTTTAAAGGTAATAGTTATTTTTAAATTTTATTCTTGCACCCTAGGTTTGACCTTTTGGTTCACTTGGTGGCTCTAGTGAACCAAACTAGAATAAAAGTCCATAATCAATCCGGGTAGAATTTAGTATTCTATATGTGCATACTTACTATATATATATATATTATATTATCAAACATGTTTCGCATGTAAAATAATATGACGCGTATTTTATATATATATGTGCATGCGCGCTAAACAAGATGAGACTAATAATAATAAACCCCTCAAAGAAATTATATTAAGTCCTAAGCGTTCAAAGATATTTGGAATATCGAACGTCGCCTTCTAGCATGGTAAAGCAATAGAGTATTAAATGTTTAATATGAGTTTGTTGTGTCACCACAAGGCAAGTATTAAATATTTAAGATGTTGCTTTATCACATTTGATGCTTATAAATAAACTGAACGATGCTGTTTTGTTGTGTCACCACAAGGATAGTGTTTTTCTTTCGAATATATGGAAGTGCTAGGTTGGACTTAACTTGGATAATTTTGATTCGGATGTGTCACCACTTGATCAAAATAATCTAAGAAGCAAAATAAAAGGAGTTACATAGTGATGTAATTGACAATAGTTGTCTACCTATTTATTTATATATCGTTTGTTGTGTCACCACAAGGCTATATACATTTGAAATGGGATCCTTAATCTCACTAGCAAATCTTTAATTAGAATTGCCGAACTATATAATGAGGGTAATATAGTTTGATGAAAATAGTGGGAGATACCAATTTAAAATAAAGACCTAATTTATTTTGGTAATTAATAAATTGAATGTATGCTAAAATGTTGTCTATTTCACATGCAGAATTTAAAAATGTCAAACTCACTATTACTGCGTAGCATACTTGATGCTAACAAACTGACCGGACCGAATTACACGGACTGGTTAAGGAATCTGAGAATTGTTCTCACTGCTGAAAAGATTTTTTATGTCCTAAATTCGCCTGTCCCTGCAAGTGTTGCAGAAACAGCCTCTGAGGAAGAGATTGCTACTTTCAGAAAGTGGTAAGATGATGCAATCTTGGCTCAATGCATCATGCTCGCATCCATGAGTAACGAGCTTCAGCGTCAGCATGAAACTATGGATGCTCCTACTATATTATTGCATCTCAAAGAGTTGTATGGTGAGCAAAGTAGGACTGCTAGATATCAAATATCTAAGGAGCTCTTCCGATCTCGTATGACCGAGGGCACTGCTGTTGAGACTCATGCCCTTAAGATGATCAATCTGATTGAACAGCTTGGACAGCTTGGGTTCGTGATGGATGGGGAGTTAAGCCAAGATTTGATCTTGCAGTCACTCCCGGACACCTTCTCACAATTTGTTGTGAATTTTCACATGAATAAGTTGGACGTCAGCTTGCCTGAGTTACTTAACATGTTGAAAACTGCTGAAGGTTACTTCTCATCCAACAAAAACCAAGTCTTACTAGTGGATGATTCTTCCAAGAAAAGGAAGAGGCCCAAGGTATCTTCTGAAAAGAAGAAAAACAAGAAGGCTAAGGGCAAGGCGAAGAGAAAGGATAAAAAGAAACCTGATCCAGATAGCAAAGAAATTTGCTACCATTGCAATAAGCCGGGACACTGGAAGAGGAACTGCAAGGAGTATCTTGCGGACCAAAAGAGGCTTGGAGAAGCTTCGACTTCTGATCTAGGTTTGTTCATGATTGAAATTAATTTTTCTAAAAGTCAAAATTCTACTTGGGTATTGGATACCGGCTTTAGTTCTCACATATGTAATAATATGCAGGGACTAAGCAAAAGTAGAAAGCTGGACAAGGATGAAGTCATCCTACGAGTGGGAAATGGAGCAAAGGTTGCTGCATTAGCTGTAGGGACTTATCGTTTAGCACTGCCTTCGGGTAAGTTCATTAGTTTAAATAATTGTTATTATGTTCCGACACTCATTAGAAATATTATTTCAATTTCTGTATTGGATATGGATGGTTTTGATATTATAATAAAGAACAATAGTTGTTCTATTTATAATAAAAATATTTTATATGGTGTTGGGAACTTACTGAATGGACTATACATACTTGACTTGCATGAAAATATACTTCAAATTGAACAAACTAAGAAAAGAAAAAGAGATGATGTTAATTATACCTTTATGTGGCACTGTAGACTTGGTCATATCAATGAAACAAGATTATCCAAGTTGCATAAAGATGGGCTTTTAGAGCTATCTGATTACGAATCATATCCAACTTGTGAATCTTGTCTCATGGGTAAAATGACTAAATCTCCTTTTACTGGAAAAGGAGAAAGAGTTACAGAGTTGTTAGCATTGGTACACACAGACGTATGTGGACCTATGACAACGAATACACGAGGAGGGTATTCTTATTTTATTACTTTCACTGATGATCATTCTAGATTTGGATATGTGTATTTAATGAAATACAAATCTGAATCGTTTGAAAAGTTCAAAGAATTCAGAAGTGAAGTAGAGAAGCAAACTGGTAAGAATATTAAGATTCTTCAATCGGATCGAGGAGGGGAATACTTAACCAATGAGTTTCTCAATTGTCTCAAAGAAAATGGTATAATCTCACAATGGACTCCACCAGCGACGCCACAGTTGAATGGTGTATCTGAAAGGAGAAATCGAACATTGTTGGACATGGTTTGTTCCATGATGAGTTTTACCGACCTCCCAGTATCCTTCTGGGGTTATGCCCTAGAATCGGCTGCATACCTACTTAACAAGGTACCTACCAAATCCGTCCCAAAGACCCCATATGAGATATGGACAGGGAAGAAACCAAATCTTAAGCATGTTAAGACTTGGGGTTGTCCAGCTTATATCAAAAAGTTTGAGCAAGATAAGTTGAAGACAAGATCTGACAAGTGTAGATTTGTGGGATACCCTAAAGAAACATCAGGGTATTATTTCTATCATCCTACTGATCAAAAGGTGTTTGTTGCGAAACACGCTGCCTTCTTGGAAAAGGAGTTTATCCTTGAAGGGGTCAGTGGGAGTAAGATATATCTTGAAGAAGTTCAAGAACAACAAAATACTACGGATCAAAGTCAGGTACCTGACCAAGTAGAAGAACCTACTGTACCACTACCTATTCGTAAATCTGGAAGAGTACCGAAGATACCTGAGAGGTATGGATTCATCATAGAGGATGATGATAATGTACACATCATAGAAGATGATGATCCATTGACTTACGAAGAGGCTATGAGTAGTGAAGACTCAGAGAAATGGCTAGAAGCCATGAAATTCGAGATGGACTACATGTATGAAAACCAAGTATGGAGTTTGGTTTCACCACCTGAGGGCATTAAGCCTATTGGGTGTAAATGGGTCTTTAAGAGAAAGACTGGAGCGGACGGCAAGGTAGAGACCTATAAGGCCCGACTGATTGCAAAAGGTTTCAAACAAAGACAAGGAGTTGACTATGATGAAACCTTCTCACCAGTATCTATGCTCAAGTCCATTCGGATTTTGCTTGCAATTGCAGCTTATTATGACTACGAGATATGGCAAATGGACGTGAAAACGGCCTTCCTCAATGGAGAGCTTGAGGAGAATGTATATATGATACAGCCAGAGGGTTTTGTTTTAACGGTTGGAACAAACCAAGTCTGTAAGCTGCAACGATCCATTTATGGGTTGAAGCAAGCTTCTCGAAGATGGAACATCCGTTTTGATGAGATAATCAAAAGGTTTGATTTTATCAAAAATGAGGATGAACCTTGTGTGTACAAGAAGGTTAGTGGGAGCGCTGTTTCATTCCTTGTATTATATGTTGATGACATATTACTGATAGGGAATGATGTTCCTATGCTACAGTCGATCAAAATTTGGTTATCTAAACACTTCTCCATGAAGGACTTGGGTGAGACATCCTATATTTTGGGGATAAAGATCTATAGAGATAGATATAAAAGGATGCTAGGCTTGACCCAAGGAAAGTACATTGATTCGATGCTAAAGAAGTTTAGCATGGAAGATTCCAAAAGAGGTCTCATGCCGATGAGCCATGGAATACATCTCTCTAAGAAACAGGCCCCAAAGACACCTGAGGAGAAAGACCGGATGAGTAAGATTCCTTATGCTTCCGCAATAGGATCTATCATGTATGGTATGATATGTACTAGACCAGATGTCGCTCATGCACTTAGTGTAACAAGCAGATATCAGTCGAATCCAGGAGAAGAGCACTGGAAGGCAGTGAAAAACATCCTAAAGTACTTGAGAAGAACTAAGGATGTATTTCTTGTCTACGGTGGGTCTGAATTGAAACTAGAGGGCTATACAGACTCAAGTTTTCAAACGGACCAATATGACAGTAAATCCGTTTCAGGGTACGTGTTTACCTTAAATAGTGGCGCAGTGAGTTGGAAAAGTTCGAAGCAGCAAACAGTTGCTGATTCAGTGACATGGGCAGAGTACATAGCTGCAAGTGAAGCTGCAAAGGAAGCTGTTTGGATGAAGAAGTTCATAACTGAACTTGGAGTGGTTCCTAGCATTAGAGGAGCAGTACCTTTATTCTGTGACAACAATGGAGCTGTTGCGCAGGATAAGGAACCCAGGTCTCATCAGAAATCCAAACACGTGTTACGGCGGTTTCATTTGATTAGAGAGATCATTGAAAGAGGAGATGTCACCCTGGAGCGTGTGGACTCTCAAGAAAACATTGCAGATCCATTTACTAAAGCTTTAACTCAACAGCAGTTTGATCGTCACTTAGAGAAGATGGGTATTAGATACCATGCCGATTGGCTTTAGTACAAGTGGGAGATTGATAGTAGTATGCACACAAGCCAATCATATTTGATATGATGTAGCATATACTTTGTAATCTTATTCATTTATTAATAAAAGAATTGATTTTCTTAAAAAGGCATTTTATATTATCTACATGGTGCTGTTATATTAAATGTGATAAACCCATAGTTTTGAGCAATGCTTTTAGAATCATGATGGTGATCATGCTAATGAGATCTAAATTCTAGATAGCTCACAAACTAAAATTGTTCCTAATCGTTAGATTACTAAATTGGGGATTAGTGAATCCGGATAGATTAGTACATATGTTGCTTGCTCTTAGGAAGAGGATGATTGATCTCATAATCATTTGTGTGGAGACACTAAAGCAAGTATGTAGGTGCTTATTAGAGAATAAGTTCACTGAACGTGACTCGCTAAGGAATACCTAATGGAGTTTTACTCGCCTGTCAATAGGAATTCCTCTAGTGATAGTAGTACAAGTGATCCTTGGACTTGAGATCATCATAATATCTTGTATATGATGAATTATACTTTGACATGTCCCTTAAGACCTTTGGGGTATATCAAAGGGTATGATTGGGTATAATAAGTTGTACATGGAGATAGGTGAATGATCAACAAAGAATCTACCACGTCTAGTAAAAGATGTGAATGTCCTATGTGATTCGATAAATGACAACTCAGTAGTCCTTGGCCAAGGCAGAATGAAATTAGAAAGGAGTTTCTAATTTGCATTATTTAGAGTTGTGCATTTGGGAATCGAAATGCATATAATTAAATAAAATAAGACTTGACAGTAAATCCATGTCTTATATGTAATTGGGACATTGTATGGTAGAAGGATTGAATTGTACGGTAACTAGAGGGATATACAGACTCAAGTTTTCAAACGGACCAAGATGATAGTAAATCCGTTTCACGGTATGTGTTTACCTTAAACGGTGGCACAGTGAGTTGGAAAAGTTTCAAGCAGCAAATAGTTGTTGATTCAGTGACAGAGGCAGAGTACATAGCTGCAAGTAAAGCTGCAAAGGAAGCTATTTGGATGAAGAAGTTCATAACTGAACTTGAAGTGGTTCCTAGCATTAGAGGAGTTGTACCTTTATTCTGTGACAACACCGGAGCTGTTGCGCAAGATAAGGAACCCATGTCTCATCAGAAATCCAAACACGTTTTGCGGCGGTTTCATTTGATTAGAGAGATCATTGAAAGAGGAGATGTCACCCTGGAGCGTGTGGACTCTCAAGACAACATTGCAGATCCATTTACTAAAACTTTAACACAACAGCAGTTTGATTGTCACTTAGAGAAGATGGGTATTAGATACCATGGCGATTGGCTTTAGTGCAAGTGGGAGATTGAAAGTAGTATGCACACAAGCCAATCATATTTGATATGATATAACATATACTTTGTAATCTTATTCATTTATTAATAAAAGAATTAATTTTCTTAAAAGGCATTTTATATTATTTACATAGTGCTGTTATATTAAATGTGATAAATCCATAGTTTTGAGCAATGTTTTTAGAATCGTGATGGTGATCATGCTAATTAGATCTAAATTCTAGATAGCTGACAAACTAAAATCGTTCCTAATCGTTGGATTACTAAAAAGGGGATTAGTGAATCCGGATAGATTAGTACATACGTTGCTTGCTCTTAGGAAGAGGATGATTGATCTCGTAATCATTTGTGTGGAGACACTAAAGCAAGTATGTAGGTGCTTATTGAAGAATAAGTTTACTGAATGTGGCTCGCTAAGGAATATCTAATGGAGTTTTACTCACCTATCAATAGAAATTCCTATAGTGATAGTAGTACAAGTGATCCTTGGACTTGAAATCATCATGGTATCTTATGTATGATGAGTTATAGTTTGACATGTCCCTTAAGACCTTTAGGGTATATGAAAGGGTATGATTGGGTATAATAAGTTGTACATGGAGATAGGTGAATGATCAACAAAGAATCTACCACGTCTAGTAAAAGATGTGAATGTCCTATGTGATTCGATAAATGACAACTCAGTAGTCTTTGGCCAAGGCAGAATGAAATTAGAAAGGAGTTTCTAATTTGCATTATTTAGAGTTGTGCATTTGGGAATCGAAATGCATATAATTAAATAAAATAAGACTTGACAGTAAATCCATGTCTTATATGTAATTGGGACATTGTATGGTAGAAGGATTGAATTGTACGGTAACTATTTACTCAAAGGTTCTTTTGTGATTGATATTGAAATCTATATTATCTGGAAAGTCGTTGATCGCTAAGGGGGCTTACCCTTATTGTAGAATAAATATTATTTATTTAAATGAATTAAATAGTTTAATATATTTATTTAAATAAGATTAGAATTATTCTAATTGATTTATTCACAACCGGTTTAATATGGAGAACCTAGAGGGTCACACCGCAAAAGGAAAATATTTATTTAAGAAGTAAATGGCATAATTGTAATAATAAGTTAAGTGCATTTAATTTAATCTATGGAGATATAATAAATTAAATAGCTTAATATTTATTATTTAATATTTTGGAAATATTAAATATAAATTAATAAGAGGAGTCTTATTATTATTATTACTATTACTATTATTTAATTCCTAATAGGGATTGGGAATTAATTAATAGAACTATTATTTATTTCCTAATAGGGATTGAGAATTAATTAATAGAAGTACTCTCTCACAAATTCCTAATTGGATTAGGAGCATAATTAATTAAAGGAGTTTAATTATAATTAAAACTTTAATCCTAAATAGTTTAGGGAAGGGTTATTCTTACATCTATAAATAAGAGGAATCTTATCATAGATTATGGTTACACATTCTTGCATTAGATTGTGGAGAGTACTTATAATTTCTATAGAAATAGAAACTAGGGTTTTGCCAAATACCCGACTTCTTGAATACTTGTTCTTCCTTGGTGGATCACCTCTAGAGGCCAAACACTTGGGTGGCTAACGTTGATTAAAGGAAGGAATCACACTGTAGGTCGACGCCGGGTTTCATCCGCTTATGCGATTGTGGCCCTTTTCCGATTTTTCTTAGCCTTTTGTTTATATGAAATTTGGAAAAGGTCGGCATTAATGTCGACGGGGTTTTGAAAGATCGCGTTTTATGATGAGCCAATTAACCAGAGTCGCCAGTTGGTATATTTGAAATGGATGTACCAACTCATCCGAGTTTTCGTTTTTTATAAATCGCTGGCTCATATGTGACTCCGAATTAATTGGTCTGCGAATCGAGATTCATAGAGTTCGGGGGCTTGCTTAAGCGAGGGGAAGGTGTTAGGCACCCCCCGACTTCCGTGAAGCACGGTTACCGCAACCTTGATGTTTTCCTATCCTTTAATTCATGAAATGTGTATGTGTGCGTGTGTGTGTGTGTGTGTGCTTAATGAATGTTGTGGTGAGTTTGTATGAAAGAATCATTTGGATTTTTAGGGAAAGTCGTG
Organism: Aralia elata; assembly: GCA_034770075.1. Taxonomy (NCBI): domain Eukaryota; kingdom Viridiplantae; phylum Streptophyta; class Magnoliopsida; order Apiales; family Araliaceae; genus Aralia; species Aralia elata. The sequence goes on from CM068378.1 coordinate 60,867,295, forward strand.
CTTTAATTTGAGAATGCTTCGGAATGTCTTTTGATTTATACGAGAAAGCTTGATTTCTTTATAAGAAAAGTTTGATTTTAATTTGTCAAAACTATGAGATTTTCATTAGGTGTCGTTTTGGTGAAACAAGAGTTTTAAACCTTCGTCAAAATAGGAATCGAGATCTATACGTTGCTTTCCGTAACTCAAACGATGGGCAACTTCTAGAATCTCTTTCACCCTATGCACGAAGATTTAATAAAACGTTACTTATTTGTAAAATCATTTTGTGTGATATTTTGGAAAACGATTTTCTTTAGCTTTCTCGTTAAATAGGAATCGACATTCGTTAGCACTTCAATCTCTTATCCTCATGAAGCTAATAACCTAATTTGATTGATTTTATGAAAGTCTTCATTGTTTAATCTTTGAAATCATTTTTGTGTCACAAGATCTAATCAAGCATAAACACGCGTCGGGGCTATTCATGGGCATGTAAGCCATCAAAATATCCCCAAACTCCAACAATCACATATTCCATTAGTACGGGGCCTTAAACCCGATTCTCACCTTAGCGTCGTTTTAAGGCCCAACGGTTACATGTTACAAAACGAACATCTTGAATCTATCACATACACCAAGACGTCCATCATCGGATTTGGACCACGGGGTCGCATTCCTAGGCTCACACGAGATTAATACATGCCCACAAAATGAATACTACGTAACTAACCCACCCGGATTTATCTAATACACCATAACATCCGGAAATGATGATCTAAATAAATTACACTCAATGAATCACCATAAACAAACTAGAAATTTCGTCGATTGGATATCCTCGGGTTATTAGGAAGAATTTTGTTCCAACGGAACCTTCACTAATAATCCCTAATCCAAGATTGTTCAACAATATGTATGAAAACTACATCTAATCTAACCAAGTAATATGATATAAATTGCTACAACAAAAGGAAGTTTTACCTTGCAAAATGATCTCAAATGAAGGTAAATTTGTATACTTGAATAGGATAAGAAATATATTTGATACAATCAAAATCAAAGGAGTAAAATTTCTCTCTTTTTTCTCTCTTTTCTTCCTATTTTTATTGCAAAATCTAGCTATTTTCTCTCTATTTCCGTGCTTGGCTGCTGCTGAATTCTTCTTCTTCCTCAAAATTTCTCCAACTCCCTGTATGCTGTCCGAAGCTGAGTTTAAATAGGCTGGCCAAAGCCAGCCGCAGATCTATCTGCGGCTGGCCGCAGATAGATCTGCGGCTGGCTGGCCCACCTCCCATCGCACTCAGCTGGTAGTGCTGATTTGCTGGTTTCCGTGCTGGCGCATTCACTTGGCCGCAGATCTATCCGCGGCTAGCGGGCTTGACTTTCTCGATTTTCGTGTCACGTCTCGCTTTTCGTGCCGCAACGTCGGTTTTCGCTGACAGGCTCGTATTCTGCAGTCCGGGAATTTCCGGGAGACGTGCCACCTCATTCGGAAGTGCCTGCTTCGGACGGCTCTGCTGTCATGTCGACTTGGGTTGCCCAAAACATTGCGGCGGTGCCGGGCGCTTGCCCTTGTGCCCGCTCCTTTGCTTCCGCAAGCTGGTTCAATTGACGATTTCGCCCTCCTGTCATGGTTAGTGGAAGGAAACGCAAAATTTGGGTGTCTACAGCTGCCCCTCTTTATCATGTTTATGAAATGTTAAATGAAATGAACAGGATAAAGAAACAGACACCCGATGCATGAATGACAATGTGTAAGAATGACAGTGCATACATGATGCCTCACACATATAGCTTATGATGCAACCTAAGATGCAATGCATGCAAGACATTCGTAAGAGTGTCAATGTATCAACCCCTTGACCGTATTTGTTAGTCGTTGGGTTCACTCTTTCAATCTATCGTCTCGTTCGGGGCCGGGTATCGTCGCCGGTCACCCATCGCGTAACCCCCGGTTATCGTCGCCGGTTGGTTATCTTGTCGGAGCCAGTTTTCGTCGCCGGACATCCATCTCGTGATTGCCGGTTCGCCGGTCGATCGTCTCGTCGGGGCCGGGTATCGTCGCCGGTCACCCATCGCGTTTGACTCTGATAGGCTAGGACCTTGACACCTGACCTGCTCGATTTTTTCATTTCATGGATCACATACAGAATTATCATCTATTCATGCATGTGACCCAACATGTAAATTGAGAAAAAATGACTCCTGTACAGTCTTTTGATACTGTTCTACAGATGTCATCACTTGTAGTGGTTCGCTTGGATGCCTTCCCAGGTTGCTCACCACCTTGTGGTGGTTTGTTTAGATCTCAGCCCTTCCAAGGGTGCTCACCATCTTGTCGTGGTTTGCTTGGATGCCTTCCCAGGTTGCTTACCAACTTGTCGTGGTTTGCTTGGATATCAGCCCTTCCGAGGGTGCTCACCATCTTGTCGTGGTTTGCTTGGATGCCTTCCCAGGTTGCTTACCAACTTGTCGTGGTTTGCTTGGATATCAGCCCTTCCCAGGGTGCTCACCATCTTGTCGTGGTTTGCTTGGATGCCTTCCCAGGTTGCTCACCAACTTGTCGTGGTTTGCTTGGATATCAGCCCTTCCCAGGGTGCTCACCATCTTGTCGTGGTTTGCTTGGATGCCTTCCCAGGTGGCTCACCAACTTGTCGTGGTTTGCTTGGATATCAGCCCTTCCCAGGGTGCTCACCATCTTGTCGTGGTTTGCTTGGATGCCTTCCCAGGTTGCTCACCAACTTGTCGTGGTTTGCTTGGATATCAGCCCTTCCCAGGGTGCTCACCATCTTGTCGTGGTTTGCTTGGATGCCTTCCCAGGTTGCTTACCAACTTGTCGTGGTTTGCTTGGATATCAGCCCTTCCCAGGGTGCTCACCATCTTGTCGTGGTTTGCTTGGATGCCTTCCCAGGTGGCTCACCAACTTGTCGTGGTTTGCTTGGATATCAGCCCTTCCCAGGGTCATTTGGCAGGCTTTTCCGCTGCTTTGTTCAGTTCATAGTCGGGCGAAGTGAGATTTGCCCCATTCGGACATCTGCTTATGTGCAATGGTTGCACCGAGATTTTGCCATGGTTGGTTTGAGTCAGTTTGGAGTATTTGATGACTCTTGAGTGATTTTCACTGATGACACCGCCCCAGAGGTATTTATTCCCCTCCGAGTCTACGGATATGTCCTCCAGACATGATTCCATCTCAGCTGATTTTGCCCCTAGTCGGGTCGCTGAGGATGGCCGGATCCGACTGGCCTTGATTACTACCGTTAGCCGAGCCATTTCTTTATTGGATCGTATCGACATGTTGGGGCAATAGATTGCAGGGGACGCCGATGCTTCAGATCTATCCACCACTTTATCCATCCCGCTTCAGTTAGTTCCAGATCTGTAGATCATTTTATTTCCTGCATAGATTATGTCAGTTTCATCTGTTATCGAAAGGGAAATCTTGCAACGAAATGTCTTATATACATAGACATGCATTTAAATTCAGTCATTTTCCCCTTTTTTCGTATCGTTGCCTTTCATTGGATCCTCATTTTATCCAGTCAACCACGATTTTGATATTTCGCCTTCTTTCTCTTCTCAGGTCTTGATGGAGATTTGACAGATACTGCCGCACACCCTGTTGATTTCATCGAACTGAGTCTTAGATTTTTTTTTGACTAAGTGTTTGGTTGGGTCCGGGTTATGTCACTTGAGATGAAGCTGATCAGGTGGCTGACTTCGGGAAGGTTTTGAGGGTATAGGAAGGCTTTTCTGGTTGTTGGGAATTGGTTTTGATAGAAGAAAGTATTATTTTGTAAGGAATGGGACCGTGCCACGATGGCTGCCCACGTACCCCCACAAGTCGGGAGATCAGGTCCTACGTAGTTCGTTCTTTCAAAGAACGACGAGAAAATGATGATGATGATGGGTTCTTTCAAAGGCTTTTCTGGTTGTTGGGAATTGGTTTTTTTTTTTTTTTTTTTTTTTAATGGAACCGCTTCACCGAGTCGGAATTGAGGGGTTATGGAAACACCTCTCCATCCCTCTCTTGCAATATGAGGGCTCCTCCGGATATCACCTTCTTAATCACGAAAGGCCCCTCTCAGTTCGGGGCAAGCTTCCCTTTGGCTTCGCGTGTTTTTTTGTTTTTTTTTTTTTTTTTTTTTTGTTTTTTTTTTTTTTGTCGAGAAGGCATGCCTTTCTTTAGCACTAGGTCATTTTCTTTGAACTTCTGAGGTCTTATCTTTTGTCGTAAGATCGAGAGATTCTTTGCTGATACAACTGGCCGCGTGAAATAGCAGCCACCCTTTTCTCATCAATTAGGGCCAATTGGTCGTATCGACCTTGCATTCAACCCTCCTCGTTTATCTGAGCATCTCAACCTCAAATGGCAGAACTACCTCTATTCCGTATACCAGAGTGTAAGGGGTTGCCCCTGTAGAAATACGCACCGATTTTCGGTACGCCAGCAGGGTGAAAGGTAGCAGATCCGGCCATCCCCGATGTTTAGCAGACATTCTCGCCATGATCTTCTTGATATTCTTATTCGCAGCCTCCACTGCCCCATTCATCTTAGGACGGCAAATGACAAAATTGAGGTGTTTGATCTTGAACTGGTCATATAATTCCTTCATAAGGGTACTGCTCAATTTTTTGGCATTGTCGGAGACTAAGGCCTCAGGTTGCCCATATCGGCAAATGATATCTCCATACTGGCTTAACAGCTCTGTTTTCTGGCTAGGGGTCAGATCTGTTCCTATTTTGAGCTCTCTGGGTTTGTCAGGGGTTCCAATTTTTTATGGTGATGGTTTGGTTTGAGTTGGGTTTGGGGTTTGTCTTCGACCCATCCTTTGATCTCGTCAGGCGTGCCGTCATTATCTGTCTCATCTTGCTCAATGCCCATTAAATCGAAATCTAGCTCAATATCAAAATCGTAGTCAACTTTCGAATTTGAAGAATCGTTTGTTAGGCAAGAGACACTCAAATTGGTACACCTGGCATGAAACAAAATGTTTGTCATATATATAAGGCATTTTCCTGCAATGATCATCTTTAAGACAACATGACAAAATAACATAATCATGCAAAATTTTAAAATAAGGGACAACAACTGGCATCTACTCATGGTCCTTCTTCATAACCTCTGGCTGCTCTACCACGATCTTCCCGCTATCGATCATATTCTGAATTTTGTGCTTCAGAGCCCAGCATTCCTGAGTATCATGACCAGGAGAACCCGAATGGTACGCACACTTCTTACTCGGATCAAATTCTCCTCCTTTCGGATCAATTGGGGGTGCCAAATCGCCTATCCTTCTCTGTGCTATCAATACCGCCAAAATCTGTTCAAGAGGCTCCCCAAGCGGGGTGAATACTCGATCTCTTGCTGTCTCAAATCTTCTTCGTTCGCCCGACCTTTGATAATTGAGATTATGTTGTCGGGGTGGCACAATTCTCTGTATTTGCACTGGAGGATTGTTCTCTGCCTTTCTAGATGATCCCTGCAGGATGAGGGAAACATCTTCCTCCTTTTTCTGTTGAATTCTACGGGAAGTGCTGCCATAGTTTCCACACTGGATTTGCTCCGCAACCACTTCCAGAGCTGTGAGGTCCCGGATCTTACCAGATTTTAACCCCATGTCCACCATTTCTCCGTGTTTTATCATCTCGGCAAAAGGTCTCCCAATCCCCGATATCACCCGCTCATAATAGGGCGCCTCCTGAATGTCCACAAAGGTCATTACCATTTCCGCCTCGTTCATTGGGGGATTCACCTGTGCAGCCATACCCCTCCATCGTTGTGCATAGTCCCTGAAAGATTCTTTTGGTTGCTTCTTGATTTTTGTCATTTGATATCTATCAGGGGCCATCTGGGCCTGAAAGCTGTATTGGGTTAAGAAGGTATGGGCCAACTCCTCCCAGTTGTGGATTAGGGCATTGTCAAGGCGGGCATACCAGATCCTTGCCTCCCCTGTTAAGCTTTTCTGGAATAGCTGCATCCTCAGCCCCTCGTCCTCGGCATAAGACCCGAGTTCTCCAATGTATATTTTCAAGTGCGTATAGGGGTCTCCCTTTCCATTGTATTTTTCGAACTCGGGAACTTTGAACTTTTCTGGATATCTGGCTCCAGGGAAAACACAAAGATCTGAGTAATTAACCCTGCCCAGGGAGCCTATGCCCCTTAGAGATTGGATGGTCTCCTCCATGTGTTTCATTTTTCTCCGAAGGTCATCATTGTCCCCCTCTTCTAGGATAGCAATCACTGTCCTGCTAGGTACGGGAACGGGCTTTGGGATGACTGGCTCGTCCTTGAGTCGGGGTTGGTCCTCTTTAAGCAAGTTTGTACCATTTTTAGGAGGATTCTGATCATCCCCTGGTGGTGGAGTATTATGCGATCCCTGGTTTACCGGATCCTGTCTGATTAAGAACTGTTCCTTTAACATTGTGGCCATTTCCATCATCTGTCTTTTAAAATCATCAAACTCCTCCCGAGATATGGAACTATGATTGGGAAGATCAGCCATTTCAGATGTAGAGACCTGGGCCTTCTTAGACTGTGAACGGGTTTGAGGAGCAATCCTACGGAGACAACGGTTCGAAGTTTAGTCCCGGGGAAATGCAAAAAATGGATGCATGCTAAAATTGTAAATTTTTTTTGTGTTTTTGGGTTTTTTAATCTTTTTCTGCAAAACAACTCGTTAGCGGTTCTTTATTGAAATAATACATGCTAGATATGATTTATGCTTCCCGTGTCGTTCCCTGCAAAACACAGAGGTTAGTATTTCCTTTTGACATAAAGGGGAAGCATATATGAATATGTTGCAATGGAATTATGGCATTTATGCGCAGAAACGTAAAAGGGCATGAAGAGACTTATCCTGCGTTGGGTTAATCAGAGGCTGACCTATCCTAGGGTTACTCTCACGGGCTTTTCGGCATGAAGGTTCCCAAATCTTCGCAATCTACTCGTTTGAGCCCTTTCGATTGGAGCGGATTTGAGTGGTGCGTTTCCTGAGCCATCTCCGGGGAGCAGCCCCATCGAGTCCAGTAATAAGCAACCGACGGGTTCGCCTCAGGAGGAGGTACAATCTCAACATACATTCACATTCATCGTCCTCACCGTATGCAAATGATTACTTTAAGGTAAATCAACTCCATTCAATCATTCATTCATTGGACAAAAGCACACATTCACACAACAATAAGTAAAATAGGTCAAAATGTTGCACGCACAAACATATTCATAAATTTTTTAAGGATAGGATAGCATCAAGATTTGAAAGCGGCTTAAGCCCTCTAATGGTCCCCAGCAGAGTCGCCAGCTGTCGACGCCGGGTTTCATCCGCTTATGCGATTGTGGCCCTTTTCCGATTTTTCTTAGCCTTTTGTTTATATGAAATTTGGAAAAGGTCGGCATTAATGTCGACGGGGTTTTGAAAGATCGCGTTTTATGATGAGCCAATTAACCAGAGTCGCCAGTTGGTATATTTGAAATGGATGTACCAACTCATCCGAGTTTTCGTTTTTTATAAATCGCTGGCTCATATGTGACTCCGAATTAATTGGTCTGCGAATCGAGATTCATAGAGTTCGGGGGCTTGCTTAAGCGAGGGGAAGGTGTTAGGCACCCCCCGACTTCCGTGAAGCACGGTTACCGCAACCTTGATGTTTTCCTATCCTTTAATTCATGAAATGTGTATGTGTGCGTGTGTGTGTGTGTGTGTGCTTAATGAATGTTGTGGTGAGTTTGTATGAAAGAATCATTTGGATTTTTAGGGAAAGTCGTGCTTTAATTTGAGAATGCTTCGGAATGTCTTTTGATTTATACGAGAAAGCTTGATTCTTTATAAGAAAAGTTTGATTTTAATTTGTCAAAACTATGAGATTTTCATTAGGTGTCGTTTTGGTGAAACAAGAGTTTTAAACCTTCGTCAAAATAGGAATCGAGATCTATACGTTGCTTTCGTAACTCAAACGATGGGCAACTTCTAGAATCTCTTTCACCCTATGCACGAAGATTTAATAAAACGTTACTTATTTGTAAAATCATTTTGTGTGATATTTTGGAAAACGATTTTCTTTAGCTTTCTCGTTAAATAGGAATCGACATTCGTTAGCACTTCAATCTCTTATCCTCATGAAGCTAATAACCTAATTTGATTGATTTTATGAAAGTCTTCATTGTTTAATCTTTGAAATCATTTTTGTGTCACAAGATCTAATCAAGCATAAACACGCGTCGGGGCTATTCATGGGCATGTAAGCCATCAAAATATCCCCAAACGCCAACAATCACATATTCCATTAGTACGGGGCCTTAAACCCGATTCTCACCTTAGCGTCGTTTTAAGGCCCAACGGTTACATGTTACAAAACGAACATCTTGAATCTATCACATACACCAAGACGTCCATCATCGGATTTGGACCACGGGGTCGCATTCCTAGGCTCACACGAGATTAATACATGCCCACAAAATGAATACTACGTAACTAACCCACCCGGATTTATCTAATACACCATAACATCCGGAAATGATGATCTAAATAAATTACACTCAATGAATCACCATAAACAAACTAGAAATTTCGTCGATTGGATATCCTCGGGTTATTAGGAAGAATTTTGTTCCAACGGAACCTTCACTAATAATCCCTAATCCAAGATTGTTCAACAATATGTATGAAAACTACATCTAATCTAACCAAGTAATATGATATAAATTGCTACAACAAAAGGAAGTTTTACCTTGCAAAATGATCTCAAATGAAGGTAAATTTGTATACTTGAATAGGATAAGAAATATATTTGATACAATCAAAATCAAAGGAGTAAAATTTCTCTCTTTTTTTCTCTCTTTTCTTCCTATTTTTATTGCAAAATCTAGCTATTTTCTCTCTATTTCCGTGCTTGGCTGCTGCTGAATTCTTCTTCTTCCTCAAAATTTCTCCAACTCCCTGTATGCTGTCCGAAGCTGAGTTTAAATAGGCTGGCTGGCCCACCTCCCATCGCACTCAGCTGGTAGTGCTGATTTGCTGGTTTCCGTGCTGGCGCATTCACTTGGCCGCAGATCTATCCGCGGCTAGCGGGCTTGACTTTCTCAATTTTCGTGTCACGTCTCGCTTTTCGTGCCGCAACGTCGGTTTTCGCTGACAGGCTCGTATTCTGCAGTCCGGGAATTTCCGGGAGACGTGCCACCTCATTCGGAAGTGCCTGCTTCGGACGGCTCTGCTGTCATGTCGACTTGGGTTGCCCAAAACATTGTGGCGGTGCCGGGCGCTTGCCCTTGTGCCCGCTCCTTTGCTTCCGCAAGCTGGTTCAATTGACGATATCGCCCTCCTGTCATGGTTAGTGGAAGGAAACGCAAAATTTGGGTGTCTACAACACTGTAGCATTCGAGGAGAACACGAAGGACTAGGAGTTGAACTTGTACCCGAGGAAGCTTTGTTCTACGAGGGTATAATTCTTATTCTCTTTCTCTTTTGTTTATATCGTTAATTGAGCACAAGGATTGATCTTGGTGATGGTTTGTATAAAATTTTAAAATCCGATTTTATCGCGCTTCTGCACTATTTATGTAATTTGATTGCATGTTCGCGCTATATACAAACCTAACAGTAGCAACAAGAATTGAGTAGAGGAGGCTTCAATTTATAGGGAAATCAAAATCTGGTTCATGACTTTGCTCAAGGTTTCACCCAATGGAAGAAGAAGAAGAACCTTGGTTAATGGAGGTTTGGTGGAATAGTGGTGGAGCACTATTTGGACCACCTCCCCCACCATCATAAGGCTAGGGTTTGCAAGGAAGAAGATGAATAGGATAGCCTTTTCTTCTCTCTTTGAGTTTACTGAGTTTGACCAATATAGGGAGGATAGGCCATTGGTCTATTCACGTAATGAAGGGAAGAGACTCATAATATGGGACAAGAGCAAACTCAACATTCTAAGCAAGGCTTGTTAGCATGCTTTAATTTAAAATGTAAACTTAGGTAATATGAAAATAATTAAATGTTACCATATTGTATCAAATAGTATCACATGTACACATATCATAAAATCCATGTACATTAATTATAGCGAAATCTAATTAATCGCTAACACCCAAATATTCAATATACATTATTATTTCATAATACATTTATTGTAATAATATTTAAGTATGGAAATAATTATCATGTAGCAAATATTAATTACCCCATATAATTTAAATGTACATCACACAGCAAAATGTCACATGGGATGTTCATGTAATTTAAATGTCACGCATATCCCACCTTATTTAATGAATTATATGAATACTTACACATGTTAATGTCACACCAAAAAAAATATCATGCCACATAATATTTAATTAAATGAAAGGAGATTATTAGCCACACGAAAATTAATTAAGATGCATTAAAAATTTCTTTTCTTATTAAATCACTCCTTTATTGAATAAACAAGAAATCATTTTATTGCATCACTATTATGGTGACATATCACATATACTCATATTTGAATAAATATTCAACTTAAATAGAAAAGAAAATTATAATATTATTCAAAATTCTCGGGTATTACAATGAACATATGCTCTGAGAACCTAAAGCTCAATAGAGATCACAGAGCATAAGAGGCACAACTGCAGATCAGTAAGAACCACACTAAAGCATAGAGCAAGTGCAGCCAGCCACTCTACGAAGTTCCAAGGCAGTGCGCAACAAGCATGATCATAGAGCCGCATTGTGGAGCAAGCAGATAACTCTATGATCAGAAATAAAAGGCTACAACTTAGTTGATCGTAGAGTACAAAAGTACCAGCAAGGACTGTAGATATTGGAGCACTTAAATTAATTATCCCAAGATGAGCAGCTGATTACTTAAATGAGCATAAATGGGGAACCGATCTTAGTGGGGTTCAAACAGCCATGTTTACTGCAGCAAAAGCAGCACACATGACTCCACTACCTTGGTACCAGTTAATGGAAGCTGACTCAGCCATCACTAGCAGACTTCAAGGAGTAAATTATTCATTGGTACAATAAAGAAGTCTACAGAAAGAAAAGCTCCAATGGGAAGATGTGCAACGAGAATATATCAACGACAGGATTCCAAATAGAAAGAATACGAAATCTATATATGGCAAATTGGATCAAGATTACAAGTGTGGTGAACAGGAGCAAGAACACAGATTGAACAAATCTACTGAAGCTTCACCTAAGTATGTCGAAGTGCTGACATATGAGCTAAGAGTCGAATGACCAAGAAGCCAAGAACAAGAGTAACTAAAGCTGAAAGCAAATAAAAGAAAAACAACCCTGTGATCAATCATGAACACTAGAAGCTGACAAGATGAAGAACAGAACGGGTTCTGTATACAAGACAACAAGTGTTCATGACTGCTAAGCTCAAGAATATATCAAGCTTATATGAAGAGCTTAAGTAGTACATAGAAGGTGATTAACTGCATCTGCTAAATACCTGAAGAAGTAGAGCATCAACGACCAACGTCAGCGGCATCCAGAAGCTGATCACCAACAGCTGCTAAGTACCTAAAGATGAAGAAAATCAAAGTTCATCTTAGCAGCACAACTTAACAACCATCAACACACCAAGGATGGTCTTCGGGTCCTTGTCTTAAGTGACTAAAGAGTTCCAAGACTACTGGTCTTGAAGAGTACTAAATATACTGGGTGATTCTAAGGCTGCAGGCCTTAGTTTAAAGAGTTTCAAGGCTACTGGTCTTGAAGAGTACTAAGTGTACTGGGTGATTCTAAGGCTGCACGTCTTAGTCTACACTGTTCCAAGTCTACTGGGCTTGAGGAGGGTTAGAGGATCCTTGCCTTAGTGGCTAAAATAACTTATGTCTGCTGGACTAGAGGAGGGCGGAGCGTCCTTGTCTTAGTGACTAAATTCTTAGTGGATTCCCTACTTGTTGAAGTAGAAGAGTGGAGTAGGAGTTGTTCAGTCTCCGAACCAATTAAAACCTCTTGTGTCATTTACTTTATGTCTTTTACATTCTGCACAATAACTGCTATATCTGTTGTCCGCCATATCATAGATTTTATTATAGAATTAAGATTATATTTACATCCTTGAAGGGGTTCTTAAAGTATATTCCGCTGCGCATAAATTGATTCCATTAATCATAACTGTTATACTTTCGCTATAAATTGAAAAAATTTTAAAGGATCTATTCAACCCCTCTTCTAGATCTCTATTGTGTCCCAGGGAACTAACAATTGGTATCAGAGCAGGTTCTCATGAATACGTTAAAGCTTACGCTTTGAGTTGATCCGTGACACAAATTTAGATCAGTTCTAAATCTCGGTATTGGTTTTTAAGACAAAAAGAAAAAGAGCTTACAAGTTGAAAATTGTATGTGCATGTACTCTGATGAATAACTATCTTAAGCTATCCACACTGAACCATGTGCTTAAATGGAAATGTCATCATCATCAAGCATGCTAATGTCAACGAGCAGATCAAACAACTCATTCAAAGGAAGAAGTACAAATGCAGCAAAAATTGAGAAATTCTCCATTCAAAAAGGAATCTGCATCTCCACCTAAGAAGTTTGAGAAGTCCTACGACTGATGATCTAGGATATATCTAAATGATAATGCTCCATCATCAATGCACTACAACGATAATTCCATGAGCTTCTCAACTGCATATGTTATGACCCTACTTTACAAAATATGAACCCTGAGGTTCATTCAAGCGTATCAAGGAGTATGGGATGTCATGACTTACTTTGACCATAACTCAAGGATTTGCTCCATGTGTTAGTCAATGCAGCACTATGAAAGAACAAGTGATGATGCTGGCAGTGACTTAAAGGATTACAAACCATTAACCAACGACAGTGTGCGCCATCACAAGCAGTTCCAGTGATTGTTAAGTAATTGATATTAGTGAGGTATTTAATACAGTCACCTCAAATGCTTACATTATTGATTATTGAAATGAATTGCATGATTGTATGATTAAACTGCACCTCTATTTATCCCAGTATTTTATCAAGGAATCATTTTCTTCCTCAAAAGGAGAAAGAGAGAAAATGAGAATAATGGCCTAAAATCACTTTACTTTCTATCCACACTTGAGGCTGAAAATAAAAACTCTTGAGAAAGATATCTGAAGTTTATCCACAAATAGAGTCTTATCTTATCTTGTTGCTAGAAGAGTTAGTAATGTTCAATTGATATGCAATTGCTCTTATGTGTGCTGGCTAATCACTTGTTAAAAACTTGTCTTTAATTAAATTAGTCCTGATATTGAAAGTCTATCTTTTACCTTGGATATGGAAAACTCAATGGAATTTATCATCAGTAAATTCACCTCCTTTCATTAAACCTTGTTGTTTAAAAGGTGGCTATGCTTAATGTTTTATATTTATCCTGCCTTAGTTTTCTTACCTTTATTGCTAAATGGCCCATTACTCCATGATCTAAGTTTTTGACAAATCGTAGAGTATAGTCATGTCTACTGTTGTACTTTGAGGGGTTGTAAAGACTGATCAACTCTACGAACCATCTGGGTACAACTCACAGAACTGACCACTACTCTACTAAGGTTCAAAAACTTAGAACACGATATAAGTAAGAAGGGATCTATCTAAAGAAAAGGTTTGAGGATCCACATTAGTTCCACACAAGTTTATCCTCTCACTCACACATTCTCTTGCAACATAATTAACTGTCATGCATAAGCTGCAATATATGTGGTGAATCCAAAGTCAAAAGGACTCAGGCACTCAAAATACTAACCTCACAGGACCCAAATAATAGTGGGTACCAAGTCAAAAACTTATTTATCCTGTAGGTATCATGATCGATCTATCTTTACTCAAGCACATTTAAGAAGAAGCTTAAAAATTATGATATTCAATCAACAAACTCCTGGCAAATGGCAAAGTCATGATTCCCCAGTGAGACTATCTCAAAAGCTAGAACTCAAGACAACATAATATAGCTCTTGAAGAGGCATACAAGAACCAGCTCTACATCGAGTCCAAATCAACTCTACAATTGCAGTGCAAGTTAAAGGGATCGTAGAGTGGTCAATGTTAAAGAAAATACTCTACGACCCAATACTGAAGAATTCAGTCATAAGATGGTGACATCAACTAGGAGGAGCAACTATCGGCTTAAGTCTTGCAATACACAAGATGAAAGGAAGCAAGCCAACTTATGCTAAGGAGAAGAAACCACAAGCTGATAAAACCAAATGAAACCTCATCCCCAATCGTAGAGTCCCTAAACTCTATGACTAATAAACTAGTCACCTATACTGGCCACCCCAAAACATAGAGTCACTACGATGGGTGTCCTAATCGTAGACTATACTGATCCCATGATTGCAACCTATACAAGCACCCTTTATATAAATTCTATCACAGCCAACTACCAGCCCCATAGTTCATTCCAAGCTGGTAAACCAAATCATAGGAATATAGTGATGACATTCTATCCACCACAACAGTCTTTCCTCATATAAGCGCCTTAAAGACAAACCTAGCCCTAAGTTTCAAACTATGAGGACTGCCATCTCTGAGCTTCCTTAACCCTGCTGTAGGACAGAACAAAATGCTTCACTAGAATATCTCCAAAGCTTAATGTGTTAACATAAGAGAAAAAGTTGCACTTATAAAGGAGATTTAATCATAAGAACTTTCTAGAAGAGAAAGAAGCTGGTATTGAAAGAAAATCTTCATCAAGCAACCAATCCAGCTCACCTACTCGTGCAAATACAAGTTATGGAGACTATCATCACAGATGTCAAGAGAGAGCAAGGTTTGTTCTGAGCATTTAATATGCGCATTCTAGGAGGAAGTCACTTTAACCTATAAATGGAATTCCTCTCATCAAAGACTGCATCCACTAAAAAAAGTGCCAATCACAGTTTATGCAAAAAAAGTAGAAGATTCAATACAAGAAAACTGTGATATCTATGATCAAACAGTAGTGACCAAAGTCTACTCTTGAGAGATAATCGTAGAGTGAAAACCCAGGACATCAAGACACTCTACGAACGGGAAAAGTTAATGGTCAAAGAGGAAGGAGATGACCACATCCTCTTAACATAAGTGAAACAGGGTAACTGATGTGCCATAGCTGTGGGAGTTACAAAAGTTGTGGCCATAATCAGCAAATGACTTTTCTACACATGTGCTCTGCAAGAATAAGAGGGAACTGACAAAGGCCAAAATTCAAATACTGACGGTTGTTCTTTCCTATCAGTTATCAACGTCTATCCTTCTACAAAACCGTGCAAAACTTCCAAAACCCTAAAGACCTTCAATCCTCTAGCAAATCTAAATCGCCAAAACCCATACTGATTCAAATATCCATCTCCATTCTAAAACCCATCCTTTATCTAAACTCTTGATATGAAAAACTGTCAAGTCGTTTTAGGCATCCAACTTGGTTTTGATAATTTGAGTCATCAGAAAAGAAATTCAAGGATATTCTCACAATGGTAAAGGAAGCCGGGTTCTCAGAATGTTTAAATCTCTGAATTGGTGAGAGAGTTTTATTCAAATGCAGCGATCAAAGATGATGATCTGTCCACCAAAGTTCGAGGAACCAACATAAAAATTAGCGCTACAAAAATCAATAAATATCTAGGGTTCGCCAGTCAAGGTCTATCATCTCTAGAAGAAATTGACACTGATAAAGGCATGAGATTGATGGGGTATATGAAGAATCCTCATCTAAAGGGGATGAAGAAAAAGGAATTTCCAGAGGAATTTGATTTCTTAGCTGAGATTATGGGTAAAGGTATCCTATGTAAAGATACCGCTCATGATATTATGAGTAATCTGCCACTAAGAATCATGTCTGCCATTGTTATGAAGCAGAAGATAAATTTTGGTGTTGTGCTGTTTGATTGGTTAACCAAAGAGTTTAAGGAAAGGAAGGCTTCAGACAAATCTATCCCAAAGGTGTACCATTGAAGGTTCTTAAGTATCATTTTGAAGAAGAAGCTGAAAAACAAGATTGAGGATAATGAGGGAGAAACCCTAAATGTTCACAAGATCATGTCTCCCAAATTGTTTGACAACTGGAAAAAGAATCCTATGAGAGAATAAGAGATTGAGGATATCTGGTAGTAGCAGCAAGGAGGTTTCCAAAGCAGACAAAGGGAACTGGAAAGAAAGCACAATGAAGAATAAATCTTTACAATCTGATGATTCTCCATCCCATGTGTCCATTCCTTCAAAATCAACAAAGAAGAAGCTGAAAGTTGAGAAAGCCTCGCCTACAACCTCCTTGAAGAGTTCTTCAGAACTTAGAAGTGAATCTGAAGAAGAGGTCTGGAATTCCTGTTAAGCCTGCAAAGAGAAGACAAAGTGTACGACTTCAACAAATGATGAAATTCCCAGGTCATAAGAATGAAGAAGGTATTCCACCTAAGATAATTGATCTTGGTGATGATGATAATACAAAAGCTGCAAAAATCAGTAAACCTGTGGCATCAAATGATGAGTCTGCTGAAAGGGATATGACCATTAGTGAGTCAGGATCAAAAAGTGAGGATGAAGCTGTGCTTGCTAAAGAGAATCTTAATGGATCAACAGGAGATGATGTTGATATGGAAACAAGCTATGAAGGTCAGTTGACTGGTGAGCTAGCAAAAGTGTCAAATAAAGTGACTATGGAGGAACCAAGTTCAAAGGGAAAGAATGCCAGAAAGACTAACGTTGGAAAAGGAAAGGAAGCAATGGAAGAGGATGAAGCACTAGAGGACTCTAACTCTGAAAATGATGAGTCAGAAAGTAACTCTGATCCACTCCCAGCAGATACAAGAATTCGAAGAAGGATAGTGCTGGAAGCTTGTGATAAGCCAGACGCTGTGTTGCCAAAAAGGTGGATAGATCATGGCAATGGACAAATCAAAGTAGTATCAATGACTATAGAGGATCTGCTCGATAATTTTCAAGATATTGGACTAGATCGAACTACTGTGCTATATGATCCTGCTAGTCAACAGTTGACATAGTTCTACCCATGGATGCCCTGGTTAAAGGCCATTTCAATTGAAGACAAGATCTTTATCAGCTGGTGTTACTCACAATTTCCAAATCTAAAGATGATCTCTCAGAACTTCCCAAGAGTTCAATCCTTTCCAAAGATGCTGATCAAGAATTCCCAACACTTCAAAGTGTAACGAACAAGAATTTTATATTTAATTTTTAAATATTTATTGAATTAAATAAATATTTGTATTGATTTATTAAGTTAAATAAATATTTGATGAAAATATTGTAGATTAATTTAATTAAATGTGTTATATTGATTGTATTAATGTGAAATAATTTTATAGTGCAAATTGTGAATTTAATTGAGATAATTAAATTAAATGAGTTGTTTATTAATTGTGATGTTGTTCTAATTAATTTAATAATTAATTAGAGATCTATTGAATTGTCATAATTAAATAAATGAGAAATTTTATGTGATTATTTGATTTAATGAGTAGTAATGGCTTTTATTTAATTGTAATTAAATAATATAATTTGATTATTAAAGTGTGACAAATAAACTTTATAATAAACAAGTTAATTAAAATAAACCAAAAAGGAGCTTATAGGGACAACCAAACACGGCCTTATGAACATGGGAGCAGTTAACTGCGTACTGGCCTTAACTAACACCCATGCTGTGCCAGTTATTATTATCAGTTTATACGTATTATGTTCCTAAGTCTAAAATCAGAGAAATATAGAGAGAGTTTAAAAGAATTTGAGATTTAGGAAGAAGAATTCCTATCATCTAGCAATTTAAACCACTAATCAGAGGTAATTTCTTAATTCAAGCTTTAATTTATGTTTTTAACTTTTCTCCATGAACGTATACTGTAAGTTCTCTGTTAATTGAATTTCATGAGTAAATTATTGAAAAGTTGTTTGTAATCCTTAATGTAATGCCCGTGAATTTTGAACGTCCTTATTAATTAAATCTAATTTAATTTAATGAGTTAACGTTGTGTTCTATTTAAACCAATTTGGGTTAATTGGTGGGAGATGTATAAGATGTGTCTATACTTGTGTTGGCAGGTATGATATAACTATGGTTAAGAAATAACCATATGTGAGTCAAGTGTAGGAATTGGTGTGTAATGGCTAAAATGGCCAAGAGTGGTTAATAACCAAGGTAATTATGAAGGGGCAATAACCATTGTATATCCAAGTGGTTAATAACCAATGTAATTATGGCGGGATAATAACCATTGTGTTTAAACAATGTAATTATGGCAAGATAATAACCAATGTCTAATAACCAATGAAGAATGGTTAATAACTAATGGATAATTAAGATTTTGCGAAAAGACTATTTTAACCTTAAAAGAAGTTGGGTAATGATTAAAATACCCTCGAGGAAGTTGCTAGGAAGCTTTCTATTATTGATGAATTGATCAAATTGCACTTGCCTAGTCATGATTAATGACTATTTTGCCCATGGTCTCTACTTTCTTATAAATAGGACCTCTCACCAATGATAGTAGGGGTTGGTTCATTTATTATTCACCAAGTATAGAGAGTAAGAGCTTAGAGAGAAAAAGAGAGTGAGATTAGCATAGTTCATGCATCTCAAGTTCATCACATGCTTTGGTAGATCAAGGAAAGTAGCTATAAGATCAAGGTGAAACCCTAAACCATTTCCTTCTTTCTTACTTTGTTTTATTTTCATAGTTTTTGAGAGATTTTGTTCTAAGACTCAAGAATCATTAGATCTTCATGCTTCATGTATAGATCTAATCCTCTTGAGTGTTAGAATGGAGATTCAAAGGAAGAAAAGGAACTTATGTTCTTAAAGGGTAAAAATCCTAGCTTTTCTTCACTTGGATCACCCATAACTTGAGATCTACAACTTGGATTTGTGATCCGTTGAAAGGAGGTGCTAGCTACATGAGTTAGCTAGTAAACCCAAGTAGTAGAACACAAATCCAATAATTTTTGAAGCCTTGGAGGCTATTTTCCCAAAACAGTCCAGTTATAAAACTTAAAGCTTTAAAACCCTAAACGCTTGCTGTCCTCATTTTTCCAAAGGTTGTTTCAGCTAGTTATGAATCTGTTAAAAATCTGGGAAAAATCACAGAGGTACCTTAAGAATTATCTACAAGTAGCAAAAAGAATGAATATGTTTCGATGTGTAAGTTTTGTGTAATGGCTTTTACCGTGAAGGACTCCTAAATATTCATACCCAGATTTCTCACTGTGTGTACCTTGAAAACATATGAAATTTTTACAGTATGTTTATGCATGTTATGAGAGTGTACCCTGAAAATTGTAGAATTGTCTGAAGAAAACTTGATTTATGAAAAATGTAACAAGATTCGGAGGTTTTGAGTACTTTAAAAATAGTAAATCACTTTCTAAAATTCCAGAAAAATTTGTGGATCATTGTTGGACCATATACTATCCAGTTCCAGAGGATAATAATTTTTAGAACCTATTTGCTATTTTTCATAATAATGTTATAGTTATGGTTAAAAGAAAATAAATGGTTAAATGATGTCATAAATAAGGAAAATGTGATTTTTAAGCTTGGATACTCCTAATATTATATATTATGACTATTGAGGGGTATTTTGGTAATGTTTAATGAGAAAAAATATTTATGACCTTTTATGGGTAGTAAAGGAGTTGTTTAATAAAGGGTAAAACAATTAGAATAAATTGTTTATTCGCCTAATAACTTATTAAAATATTACTATGATATTTGTAATATAAGAATTTGATATTTTTAAGTAAAAAAAGAAATATTAAGATTAAAACTTTATGGAAATATTATTGAATGGGTAATAATTTTTATTTTAAGCATTAATAAATGATTAAGATATTATTAAAATGGCTAATAATATTAGATTAAAATATTATTAATGATATGAGAATTAAAAATATTATTAAGAGATTAATAATATTAGATTAAAGTATTATTGGATGATTAAAATATTATTAAGATGTTAATAACATTAGTAAACGAATAAAAGTGTTATTAGTGGACTAATAATACCAAGAGGTGAATTAAATATTATCAGGATTGATAATATTTAGTGTCTTATAGGATTTACGATAGTCTATTTGCTTATGTGTGCTATGTGATTGGCTTAATTGTTAAATAAATAGCATAAGTAAGCGTGTCGATATACAACTACGCAGTACTAATTGATAGATCGACATTATCAATGTTAGGTTCTTCAAGGCCAATTAGTTAAAGCTAGATTATTTGTAGCTGAGCAGACAGACAAGTTCCCTAACTCAAACTCGAGTTATGATTTTTGAAGCATGTTAGTGAATAATTATTGTTGATTATTCACATCTATACTGGTTATTGAGATTCGCACCTTGTGCAATTGAATTCCTATTCTATTATTATTGAATTGTGAATTTGGTTAAAGTTCTTTCAAACATGAACTGTTTATGAGATAGATCTATGTTATTTGTTTCAGCTAGATCAAGCATGTCTAAATTTGTGAAATCAAATGTATTTTAAAAGCTGTTCTTATTAAATCGTTATGGTAAGAACTCTTGGCTGAGAAAAGGATAAATTTGATTAAGGCATGATATCAATGCTGGTTATTAAGTGTTTATGCATAAATCACGGGGTATGAAAGGGATCACCCCTTGATTACCAAAACTTTTTAAGAGGTCCAGTTTAAATGCTGAGAACCTTGACAAATGTCTATAGTTATTTCCAACCACTCAGTTATTGTTATTCAATTATTCGAATATTCAATTGTTGACTATTAATTCATATTTCTTCACAATTTTATACTGTCGTTGAACATTAAAAGCGAAACTTCCTTCTATTCATGATATATCTCCCTTGTGTATAAACTTGCTAAGCAAACTAGTTGCTTACTCTTGCTATATCATGATTTTTATTTCAGCTAAGGCAGAAACGTCAAAAGGGGACAAAAGAAAAGGGAAGTTGCAAGAATAGTTGCCTGATAGGGCTTATGTATTAGTTATCTAAAAATATTATTTGGTTATGTGAACTCTTATTGTATTAAGGGTATGTTTTTACGTTAAGGTTAAAGAACCTTGGGACTATGATTGTAAGACGTTATTACTATTTCGATAGACATTGTATGATTATTAGTCCGCATTTAGTTAGAAAGTATGTTTGTTGTTGAGTATCGTGAACACCGAATTCGAGGTTAGGAAACCAGGATTTGGAGGTGTCACAGGTTGGTATCAGAGCTGTAGGTTATAAACGTTAGGAATGAGAAACCTAGGTTATAACCTTAGTAGGAGACTCATATAGAGTACGTAGGTGATGGGTTGAGGAAACCCATCGAGTTCTAGTTGTACCGAATAAAATATCATTTCATTTTATCAATAAATATACTTTATTGTGGTACTGATGTTGATTATTGCGTGGTGTTTGTAGGATGTCGGACGAGAGTCAAGATAGCTATTCAGTGAACCAGGAGCCCATAGAGCCTGAGGTGATAGGAGATTTGCTGGCAAGAAACGCCGAGCTAGAGGTTAAGGCTGAACAAATAGAGGCGCAGAACCACATCCTCCAAATTGCTGAGCAGCAGTACAAGGACACTGCTTACCAAGCACAGGCTGAGTTAGCCGAGTTGCGCAAAAGGCTGGAGCAGAGAGAGCTACAGTTAGGACAGTTGAGGGGTGAGGTGGAAGCTAAAGATGTGAAGATATATGATTTGGAGCGAGCCTTAGACATCGCCTTTATGCAGTTCGACGCCAAATGGATGGATCTGCCCTCCAGTAGCGAGAGCAAGCGTTGAGTTGTATTTGTGTCCCTTAGAGGATAGTTGGAGGTGGGCAGTTATGCCTTGAGCAGTGATGTTGGTACTACTTTTGATTTACTAAAGTTTGTATTAACCTCAGCAGGTGCGAGGTAGTTCGTATGTAGGATGTACTTCCATTTATGTAGGTAGAAAAAGAATGGTTTAAGTAAATCCCATCTTTTGTTATTTTATTGGGATGGTAGCATTTATAGCAATATACCTGTGATGAACGTGTAAAACACTAAAGTTGGTATATGAATATAAATGCATTATTATGGTATGTGTTTGAGAATTTTACTTGGTAAACCGTCAATTCAATGGTTATGTTAATTCAGTAAAACTGAATCGGTAGTTTAGCAACTTAAATTACTAATCGGGTAAAAGCAGAATTCCCGAGGTTGGGTAATCTAGAGCTCCCACACGATGGTCATGCGATTATTCGAGTACAATGTTGTGTTACCTGTTAAATACTTATATGTTTATAAAACCCGAGTAACGTGTTAGGACTTTGTTTAAACAGATAATGCCGCCTAGACGAATCCTACGAAACCAAGGGATCGAAGAGTCGGTTAACAATGCAGAGGGAACTCAACCAAACCCAATGCAAGACTTTATCAACATGATGGCCGAAGCTCTGCGGAATCAAACGACTACCGCAGGAAACCAGACGGGCAACCACTTAGCCAATTTTAAAGACTTCAAGGCAGTAGGGCCGCCGGAGTTTAGGGGAACAGCGGACCCGATAGAGGCCCAGTCGTGGATAAAGGAGATTGAAAAGGCCTTTGTCATCGCTAAAGTCGCCGAGGAGCAGAAGACAGTTTTTGCTACTTACTTAATGAAATGTGAGGCTAACTTTTGGTGGGAAGCCAATCAAAACAAAGCTGGAACTGGAGTCGTGGCGTGGGAAGCATTCAAGACGTTGTTTTTCGAGAATTACTTTCCTGAGAGTACGCAGGCGACAATGGAGATCAAGTTTTTAGAACTGAAACAGGAAAATTTGTCAGTGTCAAAGTACGCTGCAAAATTCAATGAATTGGCTAGATTCGCCCCACATCAGGTGGACACTGAGGTGAGGAAGGCCAGAAGATTCGAGAATGGATTAAAGCCGTGGATCTACAGCAAGGTAGCGGTTTTACAAATTACGTCGTTCTCAACTTTGTTGGAGAAAGCTCTCATTGCTGAAGGTGGGAGTGAAGCGGTTTCAAAATATAATCGGGAGAAGAACAAGAAAAAAATAGAAGGTGGAAATGGGAATGTTAGCAGTGGTGGCAGCAACAATAGGAAGCGTCAATGGAGCAGTGGGGGTAGCAATTCTGAAATACAGCAAGGAAGCATACAGTAGAAAAGGCAGGTATGTGAAAATTGCGGAAAGGGTCACTCGGGAGAGTGCATGAAAGGAAAGATGGTCTGTTATACCTGTGGACAAGAAGGGCATATCTCGCCCAATTGTCCTAAGGCAAAGAAAGGAGGTTGTTTCAATTGTGGAGAAATGGGACATCGGAGCAAGGACTGTCCCAGGAAGAAAAATATGGATGGCGGAAGCGGCAATAGGGGCAACAACTTGAGGGCAACCAGTGGAGGACCAGTCCAGCCAAATAAGCCAACAACAAGGAACTTCAACATGACAGTGCAAGATGCCGTGGCATCCAGGGAGGTGGTGTCAGGTATTATTCCAATCAACGACATAAATGCCTATATGCTATTTGATTCAGGAGCTTCATGTTCTTTTGTATCTGATGAATTTGCTCAAGGATTGAATTTACCTAGTGAACTATTAGAACACCTGATGAATGTAGAAGTAGCAAACAAAGAGATTATCCCCGTAAACTACGTTTATAGGAATTGCTGTGCTGATTTGAGAGGGTTTAAGCTTAACGTGGATTTGTTACCAATTCGTCTTGGAGAATTTGATGTAATCCTTGGGATGGATTGGTTAGCGAGCCACGGAGCGGTCATTGATTGTAAGAAAAAATGTGTACACCTGAAGACTCCGAGTAAGTCAAAGGTGGTATTCTATGGTAATAAATCGCCAAGACAATCTTGTTGTCTGACGATGATGCAAGCAAAGAGATTGCTTAAAAAGGGTTGTATAGGTTATTTGGCTCACGTGGTGGACACTCGACGGGTCGAGGGTGAACTGGGTCAGATACCCGTCGTAAGGGAATTCACTGATGTCTTGCCAGATGAAATTCCGGGATTACCGCCAGATAGAGAGATAGAATTTGCGATTGACTTGGTACCCGGGACGACACCGATATCCAAGGCACCTTACCGAATGACATCAGTAGAGAGGAAAGAGCTGATGGTTCAATTGCAGGAACTGTTAGACAAGGGTTATATCAGACCGAGCGTGTCACCATGGGGAGCGCCAGTTCTGTTCGTAAAGAAGAAGGATGGCTCGATGAGGCTTTGTATCGACTACCGTGAGTTGAACAAAGTTACGATTAAGAATAGGTATCCGCTGCCCAGGATAGACGATCTATTTGATCAACTCAAGGGAGCGAAATACTTTTCAAAGATTGATTTAAGGACGGGCTATCATCAACTAAGGGTGAGACAGGAGGATATCCCAAAGACGACATTCAGGACTCGTTATGGGCATTTTGAGTTTCTGGTTATGTCATTTGGACTGACAAACGCACCAGCGGCATTCATGGATATGATGAACAGAGTGTTCAAGCAGTACTTGGACAAGTTTGTGGTAGTATTCATCGATGACATCTTGGTGTATTCAGTGACAGAGGAAGAACATGCTGAACATCTAAGGATTGCTTTGGAGGCATTAAGAAGGGAGAAGCTGTACGCGAAGTTTTCTAAGTGTGAATTTTGGTTGCAAAGGGTGCAGTTTCTAGGACACGTCATTGACAGGAACGGTGTTTCAGTAGACCCAGCAAAGGTGGAAGCCATTATCAACTGGGAGCAGCCGAAGACGCCAACGGAGATCAGGAGTTTCCTAGGGTTAGCAGGATACTATCGGAGATTCATCCAAGATTTTTCGAAGATAGCATCACCGCTGACCAATCTAACCAGGAAAATGGTAAAGTTCGTTTGGACGGAGAAGTGCGAGGAGAGTTTCGTGGAGCTGAAGAAGAGACTTAGCCAAGCACCAGTGTTGGCTTTACCGGATGACACTGGAGGTTTTGTAGTATACAGTGATGCGTCACACAAGGGCCTTGGTTGTGTACTAATACAGCATGGCAAGGTCATTGCGTACGCTTCACGTCAGCTGAAGGACTATGAGAAGGGGTACCCGACTCATGATCTGGAGTTAGCAGCAGTAGTGTTCGCCTTGAAGATTTGGAGGCACTACTTATATGGAGAGAGGTGCGAGATATATACAGATCACAAGAGTCTGAAATATATCTTCACTCAGAAGGAGCTGAATATGAGGTAGCGCCGATGGTTAGAATTGATCAAGGATTATGACTGTGAGATTCTGTATCATCCGGGCAAAGCAAACGTAGTGGCAGATGCCCTGAGTAGGAAGGACAGAGAGAAATTGATGAGGCTTACAACTCAGGCAGAGCTGATAAAGGAGTTCGAACATCTGGAATTGGAGGTTAAGTATCCGATGGAGACGGATGGGAAACTGTTTACAGTGACAGCGAGCCCGACCTTGTTGGATCAGATTAAGGAGGCTCAAGAAAAGGATGAGGATTGTGATGCAATAAAGAAACGAATTGCCGAAGGCGAGGAGCTTAAGTATAAGATTGATAGCACTGGATTGCTAAGATTTGAAAGGAGAGTCTGGGTACCGTTGGATCTGGAATTGAGGGAAGAAATCCTTCAGGAAGCTCACAGCACGAAGTACTCAGTACATCCTGGAAGCACAAAGATGTACCAGGATTTGCGACGAAATTTTTGGTGGCCGAATATGAAACGCGAAGTGGCGGAGTGCGTCGGTCGATGTCTGACGTGCCAACGGATTAAAGTAGAGCACCAACGACCGAGCGGATTACTTCAACCGTTAGAGATTCTGGAGTGGAAGTGGGAGCACATCACAATGGACTTTGTAGTGGGACTGCCACCAACTCATAAGGGTTTAGACGCTATCTGGGTAATCGTGGATCGTCTAACCAAGTCTGCTCATTTTCTTCCAATCAAGATACGGTACAATCTGGAGCAATTAGCAAAGCTTTATGTGAAAGAGATAGTGTCAAGACATGGAGTGCCGGTATCAATTGTATCGGATAGAGATCCACGCTTCACGTCGAATTTTTGGAAAAGTCTGCAGGCAAGAATGGGGACGCAATTGAGGCTGAGTACAACGTATCATCCTCAAACCGACGGCCAGAGCGAGCGAACGATTCAGACCCTAGAAGATATGCTTCGGGCAGTCGTGATGGATTTAAAGGGCAGCTGGGATGACCATTTGCCACTGGTGGAGTTTACTTACAATAATAGCTATCACGCCAGTATCGGCATGCCACCGTACGAAGCGCTATATGGAAGGAAATGTCGAACCCCGATGTGTTGGGACGAGGTCGGGGAGTGAAGATTGCTGGGACCAGAAATGGTGCAGCAGACTACAGACATCGTGCGGCTGATCAGAAACCGACTGGTAGCAGCTCAAGATCGCCAGAAGAAATATGCCGACTTACATCGTCAGAAGCGGGACTTTGAAGTTGGTAGCTTTGTATTTTTGAAGGTATCTCCTTGGAAAGGAAAGATCCGGTTTGGGAAGAAGGGCAAATTGAGCCCTAGGTTCATAGGACCATTCGAGATTTTGAGGCGAATCGGCGAGGTGGCGTACGAGGTAGCGTTACCTCCTGAACTTGAGCACATTCACAACGTATTTCATGTGTCAGTGTTACGGCCATATAAACCAGGCTATAAGCACATTATCTCCTATGAACCAATCCAAGTCGAGAAGGACTTAACGTACGAGGAAGTTCCTGTCCAGATTCTCGATAGAAAGGAACAGAAGCTGAGAAACAAGACCATCCATTCCGTCAAAGTTCTCTGGAGGAATCACGCAGTCGAAGAAGCTACGTGGGAACTCGAAGAGAAAATGAAAGCGAATTATCCGTTTTTATTTGAGTAACCCTATTTTTGCAATTTCGAGGACGAAATTTTTATAAGGGGGGAGGGATGTAATGCCCGTGAATTTTGAACGTCCTTATTAATTAAATCTAATTTAATTTAATGAGTTAACGTTGTGTTCTATTTAAACCAACTTGGGTTAATTGGTGGGAGATGTATAAGATGTTCTATACTTGTGTTGGCAGGTATGATATAACTATGGTTAAGAAATAACCATATGTGAGTCAAGTGTAGGAATTGGTGTGTAATGGCTAAAATGGCCAAGAGTGGTTAATAACCAAGGTAATTATGAAGGGGCAATAACCATTGTATATCCAAGTGGTTAATAACCAATGTAATTATGGCGGGATAATAACCATTGTGTTTAAACAATGTAATTATGGCAAGATAATAACCAATGTCTAATAAGCAATGAAGAATGGTTAATAACTAATGGATAATTAAGATTTTGCGAAAAGACTATTTTAACCTTAAAAGAAGTTGGGTAATGATTAAAATACCCTCGAGGAAGTTTCTAGGAAGCTTTCTATTATTGATGAATTGATCAAATTGCACTTGCCTAGTCATGATTAATGACTATTTTGCCCATGGTCTCTACTTTCTTATAAATAGGACCTCTCACCAATGATAGTAGGGGTTGGTTCATTTATTATTCACCAAGTATAGAGAGTAAGAGCTTAGAGAGAAAAAGAGAGTGAGATTAACATAGTACATGCATCTCAAGTTCATCACATGCTTTGGTAGATCAAGGAGAGTAGCTACAAGATCAAGGTGAAACCCTAAACCATTTCCTTCTTTCTTACTTTGTTTTATTTTCATAGTTTTTGAGAGATTTTGTTCTAAGACTCAAAAATCATTAGATCAATATGCTTCATGTATAGATCTAATCCTCTTGAGTGTTAGAATGGAGATTCAAAGGAAGAAAAGGAACTTATGTTCTTAAAGGGTAAAAATCCTAGCTTTTCTTCACTTGGATCACCCATAACTTGAGATCTACAACTTGGATTTGTGATCCGTTGAAAGGGGGTGCTAGGTACATGAGTTAGCTAGTAAACCCAAGTGGTAGAACACAAATCCAATAATTTTTGAAGCCTTGGAGGCTATTTTCCCAAAACAGTCCAGCTATAAAACTTAAAGCTTTAAAACCCTAAACGCTTGCTGTCCTCATTTTTCCAAAGGTTGTTCCGGCTAGTTATGAATCTGCTAGAAATCTGGGAAAACTCAGAGAGGTACCTTAAGAAGTTATCTACAAGTCGCAAAAAGAATGAACACGTTTCGATGTGTACGCTTTGTGTAATGACTTTTACCGTGAAGGACTCCTAAATATTTATACCCATATTTCTCAGTGTGTGTACCTTGAAAACATATGAAAGTTTTACAGTATGTTTATGCATGTTATGAGAGTGTACCCTGAAAATATCAGAATGTTCTGAGCATAACTTGATTTATGAAAAATGTAACAAGATTCGGAGGTTTTGAGTACTTTAAAAATAGTAAATCACTTTATAAAATTCCAGAAAACTTTGTGGATCATTGTTGGACCATATACTATCCATATCCAGAGGATAATAATTTTTAGAACCTATTTGCTATTTTTCATAATAATGTTATAGTTATGGTTAAAAGAAAATAAATGGTTAAATGATGTCATAAATAAGGAAAATGTGATTTTTAAGCTTGGATACTCCTAATATTATATATTATGACTATTGAGGAGTATTTTGGTAATGTTTAATGAGAAATAATATTTATGACCTTTTATGGATAGTAAAGGAGTTGTTTAATAAAGGGTAAAACAATTAGAATAAATTGTTTATTCGCCTAATAACTTATTAAAATATTACTATGATATTTGTAATATAAGAATTCGATATTTTTAAGTAAACAAAGAAATATTAAGATTAAAACTTTATGGAAATATTATTGAATGGGTAATAATATTTATTTTAAGCATTAATAAATGATTAAAATATTATTAAAATGGCTAATAATATTAAATTAAAATATTATTAATGATATGAGAATTAAAATATTATTAAGAGATTAATAATATTAGATTAAAGTATTATTGGATGATTAAAATATTATTAAGATGTTAATAACATTAGTAAACGAATAAAAGTGTTATTAGTGGACTAATAATACCAAGAGGTGAATTAAATATTATCAGGATTGATAATATTAAGTGTCTTATAGGATTTACGATAGCCTATTTGCTTATGTGTGCTATGTGATTGGCTTAATTGTTAAATAAATAGCATAAGTAAGCGTGTCGATATACAACTACGCAGTACTAATTGATAGATCGACATTATCAATGTTAGGTTTTTCAAGGCCAATTAGTTAAAGCTAGATTATTTGTAGCTGAGCAGACATGCAAGTTCCCTAACTCAAACTCGAGTTATGATTTTTGAAGCATGTTAGTGAATAATTATTGTTGATTATTCACATCTATATTGGTTATTGAGATTCGCACCTTGTGCAATTGAATTCCTATTATATTATTATTGAATTGTGAATTTGGTTAAAGTTCTTTCAAGCATGAACTATTTATGAGATAGATCTATGCTATTTGTATCAGCTAGATCAAGCATGTCTAAATTTGTGAAATCAAATATATTTTAAAAGCTGTTCTTATTAAATAGTTATGGTAAGAACTCTTGGCTGAGAAAATGATAAATTTAATTAAGGCATGATATCAATGCTGGTTATTAAGTGTTTATGCATAAATCACGGGGTATGAAAGGCTGATCCCCTTGATTACCAAAACTTTTTAAGAGGTCCTGTTTAAATGCTGAGAACCTTAGCAAATGTCTATGGTTATTTCCAACCGCTCAGTAATTGTTCAATTATTTGAATATTCAATTGTTGACTATTAATTCATGTTTCTTAACAATTTTATACTGTCGTTGAACATTGAAAGCGAAACTTCCTTCTATTCATGATATATCTCCCTTGTGTATAAACTTGCTAAGCAAACTAGTTGCTTACCCTTGCTATATCATGATTTTTATTTCAGTTAAGGCAGAAACGTCAAAAGGGGACAAAGGAAAAGGGAAGGTGCAAGAATAGTTGCATGATAGGGCTTATGTATTAGTTATCTAAAAATGTTATTTGGTTATGTGAACTCTTATTGTATTAAGGGTATGTTTTTAAGTTAAGGTTAAAGAACCTTGGGACCATGATTGTAAGACGTTATTACTATTTCGATAGACATTGTATGATTATTATTCCGTATTTAGTTAGAAAGTATGTTTGTTGTTGAGTATCGTGAACACCGAATTCGAGGTTAGGAAACCAGGATTTGGGGGTGTCACACTTAATATGCATGTATGAATCACTATATGATGTTTATAAACTGTTTTAGAGTAATTGATCCATGAAATTATGTTTTAATTAGAGTTTTAAAGTTACAGAGGACTAGTATTTGAATATGACTTAAATGTATGAAAATTTATGTTTTAAATGCATATTAAATGGTAAATTGATGGTTGATTATGTTTATACATGTAAAAACAAAGAAAACGAAACTTAAACGAACTGATTTGGTGTTATAACGAATCTGTAGTGTGGGATTTCATGAAATTCGACGAAACGTTAAAAAATAGCAAGAACATGAAATTTATGGGTTCAAATCCAATTGTTTGAGTTGCTTCAATTGATAAAATCATGCTTTAATTGTTGAGTTATGTTTCTGTAAAGTTCAGAACCTATGGGTAGTATGGTTATGGTTAAAAGAAAATAAATGGTTAAATGATGTCATAAATAAGGAAAATGTGATTTTTAAGCTTGGATACTCCTAATATTATATATTATGACTATTGAGGAGTATTTTGGTAATGTTTAATGAGAAATAATATTTATGACCTTTTATGGATAGTAAAGGAGTTGTTTAATAAAGGGTAAAACAATTAGAATAAATTGTTTATTCGCCTAATAACTTATTAAAATATTACTATGATATTTGTAATATAAGAATTCGATATTTTTAAGTAAACAAAGAAATATTAAGATTAAAACTTTATGGAAATATTATTGAATGGGTAATAATATTTATTTTAAGCATTAATAAATGATTAAGATATTATTAAAATGGCTAATAATATTAAATTAAAATATTATTAATGATATGAGAATTAAAATATTATTAAGAGATTAATAATATTAGATTAAAGTATTATTGGATGATTAAAATATTATTAAGATGTTAATAACATTAGTAAACGAATAAAAGTGTTATTAGTGGACTAATAATACCAAGAGGTGAATTAAATATTATCAGGATTGATAATATTAAGTGTCTTATAGGATTTACGATAGCCTATTTGCTTATGTGTGCTATGTGATTGGCTTAATTGTTAAATAAATAGCATAAGTAAGCGTGTCGATATACAACTACGCAGTACTAATTGATAGATCGACATTATCAATGTTAGGTTTTTCAAGGCCAATTAGTTAAAGCTAGATTATTTGTAGCTGAGCAGACATGCAAGTTCCCTAACTCAAACTCGAGTTATGATTTTTGAAGCATGTTAGTGAATAATTATTGTTGATTATTCACATCTATACTGGTTATTGAGATTCGCACCTTGTGCAATTGAATTCCTATTATATTATTATTGAATTGTGAATTTGGTTAAAGTTCTTTCAAACATGAACTATTTATGAGATAGATCTATGCTATTTGTATCAGCTAGATCAAGCATGTCTAAATTTGTGAAATCAAATATATTTTAAAAGCTGTTCTTATTAAATCGTTATGGTAAGAACTCTTGGCTGAGAAAATGATAAATTTAATTAAGGCATGATATCAATGCTGGTTATTAAGTGTTTATGCATAAATCACGGGGTATGAAAGGCTGATCCCCTTGATTACCAAAACTTTTTAAGAGGTCCTGTTTAAATGCTGAGAACCTTAGCAAATGTCTATGGTTATTTCCAACCGCTCAGTAATTGTTCAATTATTCGAATATTCAATTGTTGACTATTAATTCATGTTTCTTAACAATTTTATACTGTCGTTGAACATTGAAAGCGAAACTTCCTTCTATTCATGATATATCTCCCTTGTGTATAAACTTGCTAAGCAAACTAGTTGCTTACCCTTGCTATATCATGATTTTTATTTCAGTTAAGGCAGAAACGTCAAAAGGGGACAAAGGAAAAGGGAAGGTGCAAGAATAGTTGCATGATAGGGCTTATGTATTAGTTATCTAAAAATGTTATTTGGTTATGTGAACTCTTATTGTATTAAGGGTATGTTTTTAAGTTAAGGTTAAAGAACCTTGGGACCATGATTGTAAGACGTTATTACTATTTCGATAGACATTGTATGATTATTATTCCGTATTTAGTTAGAAAGTATGTTTGTTGTTGAGTATCGTGAACACCGAATTCGAGGTTAGGAAACCAGGATTTGGGGGTGTCACACTTAATATGCATGTATGAATCACTATATGATGTTTATAAACTGTTTTAGAGTAATTGATCCATGAAATTATGTTTTAATTAGAGTTTTAAAGTTACAGAGGACTAGTATTTGAATATGACTTAAATGTATGAAAATTTATGTTTTAAATGCATATTAAATGGTAAATTGATGGTTGATTATGTTTATACATGTAAAAACAAAGAAAACGAAACTTAAACGAACTGATTTGGTGTTATAACGAATCTGTAGTGTGGGATTTCATGAAATTCGACGAAACGTTAAAAAATAGCAAGAACATGAAATTTATGGGTTCAAATCCAATTGTTTGAGTTGCTTCAATTGATAAAATCATGCTTTAATTGTTGAGTTATGTTTCTGTAAAGTTCAGAACCTATGGGTAGTATTAAATTTGTTGTTTGAGCGAAGCTTTGGCTAAATTTGGCTTTTTCTGTGCTTTTCGAGAAGTTCAGGAACTGAAACTGCAGCGCGGCGTCGCAGCGCCGATACAAAGAGTAAAACTGGCGCCGCAGCACCGACTCGGGTCATCCGGGTCTGGGTCAGGCTAGCGCCGACTCAAGGCTTATGCCCAGCGCCGCAGCGCCAGTCTGGGTCGAGTCGCGTCAAAAACCCAGAAAATAAATTTTTTTCAGATTTTAAAATAAAATAATTTCACATATATGAAGCAATATGATAAATATGTGAAAGAATAACAATATTTTAAGAGCGTAGGTTCGAGTTATGTTTTTGGAATTGAACAGTCGTTTAATAAAGGAAGTAATTAGTTGAACTATGAGTATTAATTATTCAATGTGACTTGAATATATATGTTACTTAAAAAGCAAATAGATAATATTAGTTATAGCAGATGCACGAGGCAAGTTCTTAAACCGTACTTCTCTTTTATGCAAGTTTTCTATCTTTAATCTTCTTATTGCGTTGAAAGCAAGTTTCTTAACTCTATTTTCCCCACATTGAGCAAGTTCATAAATCATATACCTATGTTGATCAGGTTTCTCATTCTTGATTATCCAATTATATAATTCTAACTCAGATGTTTTAATTTTTTTGAAACAATACTTCGGTTATACAATGTTTGTTCAATTGTATTGATGAGTGTGTTTTATACACACAATCTGGGCACCTTTGACCTTGGTATTTTGTTAGCTTTTGGGTATTTTATATGGTTTTTAGCTCTTTTTATCGCATTTCTAGATAATTTAGTTTTTAGGTATTTTTACATGTTTTATGTTGCTTTGATGCATTTTCATTATGTTTGTAGGAACTGAAATAAAGAACGCTCGGATCGTTGTTTGTAATAACTCAATGTCCATGGTTGGACGTCCATGCCCGAAAGGTAGTACAATGGAAATTAGTGTTTGGCGACGCTCGATGTTTAATTTGATGAAATTTGGAAGTTAGCGTGCACAACATTGGGAAGCGTGCACGGCGTTCGGCGTCGGCCAAGCCACGAGGGCAAGCCCGTGCTTAAATATCCGTGCCCGAATGGTATTATGGTGAAAATTAGTGTTTGGCGATGCTCGGCATGTAAGTTGATGAAATTCAGAAGTTGAGCATGCACAGCATTGGAAAGCGTGCACGGCGTGCGGCGTCAACCAAGCCACGGGCGCGCGCCGCACGTTGGGCGCTGGGCACTGGGCAGGCGAGCGGCAGGCAGACGCTGAGCGTGGGCAGCCAGGCAGGCACTAGGTGCTAGCGTATGGGCGCACGCGCGGGCGCGCGCGCACGGGCCTCGGCAGGTAGGCGGGGTACCAGGCGGGCGGCCAGGATGTGGGCGCGCGCACGGGCTTACGAGCGCATGACGCGGGCGTGCGGCAGCCAGCTTGCGGGCGAGCGGAAGCCAGCATATGCCAACCAGGCCATGGGCACGCTCGCGCCAGGCACCGTGCGGGCGCGCCAAGATTTCAGCTGGCCTTTTGGTGCGATCTGAGCGGATTTTTGACTCACAATCTGACTTTTTCTATGGTTTTCGTGGAGGGACTATATTGGGGCTTCATATTTCATATCTAGGGATTATGAGGCTACACTAAAACATCAATTTGAGAGCAAAAGTGCTGCAATACAAGGAAAAACTCAGCACAAGCCAAAGAACCAAGAAGGAAAGGATTGTCAAGGCATAGCTAGACCTAAGGATGCTGCACATACATCACCAACTAGAGCTTGAGGGCTGCAATTCAAGGAAATTTCCAGCAACAAGCTAAGGAGCAAAAGGAGAAAAGAATGCCAAAGGAAGAGGAAAAGCTAGAAATTGACATCAACTAAGTAAGCAACATATGAACATCTTCAAAATGGGTTTTATCATCTCTAGCTTTCCTTTGAATTTGTATTTCTATTTCATGATGTACACCATGTGTTTGATGTTTTGATTAGCTACCATGAACTAGAGCTTATATTCTAAGATTTCAATGGAACCCAACACATAGTTTGAATTGACTTCTCTCTCTTTGTTATTAATTACTCATTTGTGAATTGAATATCATAATTTATGCTTCATATCTTAATTGCCTAGCTAGTAATTACCGTGGGAACCTATATGAACTTGACGAACGTATTATAGTGCTTAGACCTTGTTATGATATCATGCGAAAGTTAAAGATTGTTATGGGTTATCAGTTAAGATTAAGTGACGTGTGTCTTGTTGATTATCCTCAATGATAGGTAACTTGATAGGATTTAGAATAGACATATACCTAAATACCATGTGCAACCAATGGAGAATCTATTCTTAATGACTTCCTATGTGAAAGTTGGTAATTGAAGGGATGGTTAATGAGATTTAGTGACACGTGTCTTGTTATTATTCTTGAAATTGGTCTCTTGATAGTGTGTAGGAAGATTCGAATTTGACCATCGACAAAGACTTATAAGTAACTTTGATTTCTCGGTTGACAATTCTATGTTGTTAATTAGTTCAAATGAGAGAGTTAGAATATTCAAATGAAGTATTAGGAAAAATTACAATCTTAGACTTGTTAATATTAGATTTCATTATCTTAACGCTTTCCATAACTCTTAATTATTGTTAAACACAAAAAAACTCAAATCATCAATTGTCTAAATAAAATCGAGACGATATATAGTTGGTACTTGGGATACACTAGAGATAATTTCCTGTGGGTTCGACAACTCTCTTATCATTATATTACTTGTTGACCGCGTATATTTGCGCGTATTTTTCGGTTGCAAAATCGACCAATAAGTTTTTGGCACCGTTGCCGGGGAATTGTTTTTCTAGTGTTTTTCTAATATTAATGACAATCAAATTGGTCTTAATTTAGACTTGTAAATAATTTGCTTATTAGTATTTTGTTTTATTTTGATTTTGTTTTTCAGTTAATGGATGAGCATAACTCTCAATAGGATTATGTGGGGACAACACAATCAAGTTCGTCAAAACTTCTTGAGCAATTGCAAGAACAAGTTGCAATGTTTTCAAGGGCTGTTGACACTCTTGAAGGCCAGTCCACTCAAAATGCCTACAGTCAGAATCAAGCTGACTACCACCCAAACTACTATCAACCGAGTTGGTAAGATCAGCCAAGCTTTTCATGGGACAACAATCAAGATCAATTCTTTGATCCAAGTCTCTCACACCATTCAGAATTTTCATTCCATCCTCCACCACAAGTAGAGGATACATATAATTTGGAGGAGATTCTTTCCATGCACTTAGAGCAACAAGAGTCATTACGAAATATCAAAAACCAAATGGCACAACTTCTCGAGGCTGTGCTTATTCACCCGCAAAGCACCTTATCTTGCATCACACAGATTAACCCTATAGAGGAAGGTGAAAAGCAATGTATGGTGAATTCGCATAGATGTGACGAAGAGGAAAGAATGAGGGAGGAGCTCATGACTCGGAACATATCTCATATCTCTCAAAATGAGGTTAGGATGGCAAATCTACAAGCTTCAGTGCAGAGCATCATGAACTATGTTGCCAATACTTACATTATTCACCCGCAAAACGCCATTCTTAGTGATACTGTGACACCCCCAAATTCAGGTACCTATACCTCGAATCTGGTGCTCACGATAAAATACATCCATACACCTCTAAATAATATAAATCAACTAATGCAAAATAAATAAACATATGTTGTTCATTACAAAAGGTATACTACGGTCCCAAGGTCTATAACCTTAAATAAATACATCACAGAATACAATAATAATACAAAACGATTCCACGATTACATAACGGGATAGTACATATAACTATTCCTTAAGCTTTCCTTTGCCTTTGTCCGCTTTGGAACTCCCCGGCTTAATTGCAATAGGTTCATGATATAGCAAGGGTGAGCAACTACTTTGCTCAGCAAGTTTAAAATGAATAAGGGAGATATGTCATGAATGAATGAGAATAATAATCGCATAGTTCAACAATTTAAGAACATTGAAGAAATAGCTGACAATATAATCAAAGTTCAAATGAAATAATGAATATTGATTATTTACTGCTGAGTGGTCTAATAGACCATGAACTATTTGGCCAAAGGATTTGTCATTCGACTAACCCTTTTAAACGCCTGGTCCGTCAGTAGTACTCGAGGGGATCAGCCTCTCGTACCCTATGTATATGCATAACATTTAGCTCTGACTGCATTGAATAACCGACACATTAAAATCTCCTACGTAAGGGTTGCTCTTTCAGTCCAAGAATCCGCACCAACAATCGGTTTGGATAGCTTTTAAAATAATAGCCTGTACGTGTCTAGCCAAAACAAATGGCGTAGACTATTCCCTTAAATAGTTCATGAATAAAGATCTTATATTTCACAGTCCAACAATAGATTTCGAATTCAAATGCACAATGTGCGAATATCAATAATTATCCTTGATGTGGAGTAATTAACAATAATTAAACCACTAACCATAATTGAAATATGATAACTCGGGTTGAGTTAGGAAACTTGCAACAATATATAATACTTGCTCAAATATAAATCGAGTAAGAAAAACTTGCAATTCATAAGAATAAACTCGCACAATAATAAAGTTGTACGGGTTAGGAAACTGGCTTAATAAATAGATTAAGTTAGGATAGGAAACTTGCATACATACACCTGTTTGCACGAAATAAAAAGAATAGTGCATAAGGTTTAGAAACTTTCCCAACACAAGGGTTAAACAAGGGTTAAAGAAAGAAGTTGCATTCAATATATAGAAAGAATGAAGTTAAGGAACTTGCCTGATGCGCTGCTACAATATTATAACACACGCTCCTTAATATCCTACACATGTAAATACATGTTCATATAACAATTAGTCACATAAAGACTGGGTTCAAAATAGACGTTGCATTATTAAAGCACATTGATTGTCCTACGACTACCCAGTCGGGGGTCTCGTTCTCTGGTGAGCGAGCGGCTGCCCAGCTCGTCGGTGAGCTGGCGGGGGTCTAAGTGGGCAGTGCCCCCTAGAAACCAAATGTGAGTTGCATCCAGGTTACTCAATTTACGCCTTAAGACAATACCAATTTGGTTGACATTTAATAAATAATTAAGCAATTAAGGTTAAGGTTTAACAAGGCATAAATAACTAACTTGCTTAATCATTTAGGATACAAATATAAGTGTTGGACCCGCTGATAAGGATTCATTAGGTCCGACCAGACTCGATCTGGTCTAACTGACCCGACCCAAGCCGAACACGGCACTGGCGCTGCAGCGCCAAGCCTTAGTACTGGACTTCACGCTGCGGCGTGAGTCTTGTGTTTTTCCCATGACAGGGCTTCACGCTGCGGCGTGAGCCTTAGAGCTTGGATCTTACGCTGCAGCGTGAGTCCCGATCTTTTTCTATCTTGCCTCTCGCTGCGGCTTGAGCTGCAAGGCTTATGAGTGGCGCTGCGGTGCCATTCTGCAGTAGCCAGATTCTGGGTTTGTTCTAGTTCGCGACTCCAACCTCTATAACTCCTTCAATACAAAGCAAATTGGTCCATTCCGGACTCTATGGACTCCTAACTTATGGGACTACAACATATCAAAAATGTAAAGCTAGCCATTAACATTAACATGGCCAAATCTTAAGCCAACATGTAAAGTTCATACTCTATGCTTTCTTCTTCTCCCTCCTTGCTTTTCCGGCGACCTTCTTCTCTTTTCCGGCGACTTCCTCCTTCTTTCTCCTTGCTTCTTGCTGCAGATTTTTCCTTTCTCTCTCTCTCTCTCTCTCTCTCTATCTGCTGATGGAATAGTTTGAATGGGATGCAAGAGAGAAATGGAATGGTTTGAATGATTTGGGAGAAGTGGAGTAATTTTGGGAGGAAATGGGTTTGTGGCTTAAGGTTGGCGCCAACAACTTCCCCCACTCTCTCATTTCCTAGCAATTTGATTGGTTGAAAGTGGTTTGGTTGGTTCCCACTTGGTGTAACAAGCCAAAATAAATACCCAAATGCACGAAAATATATCCAAAAACTCCCACTTTTGTACCAAAATTGGTAAATAGCTCTACCCAAAAATTAAAATGGGTACTCCCATAAATTATTGGGATGCATAAAAATAACTATTATGGGATTTGTCCAAATATTCGGAACACTCATATAATACATTTTGGATATGGATAAAATTATGTATCACCTCAAATAAAATTTTCGACACTTGGAAAAATTATTCGTACGCATACACGTATTTATGAAATTTATTAAAATCGAAAAAGACACAAAAATATTACGGCGTGAATAGTGTCTCGAGAAATGTGCCCCGTGAATAGTGATTTAGCGATGCTACGCGAAATCAATTATTCACTTAAACAAAACTATAACACGTAAAATTTCATGCATTCACATAATCCAGGTTGTCACACAACCTTTAAACATGCAACACAAAAATAATATTAATAAAATATAATATATCCGTTAATATTCAAAAATTCGAATTACAAGGTAAATCCAAAATTTCTGGTCGTTACATCCTCCCCTCTTATAAGAATTCTGTCCCTAGAATTACAGTCTAGGTACGAAAAACTTAACATGGGTTCACTCAAAAAGATGTGGATAATTCTTCCTCATCTTCTCTTCTAGCTCCCACGTAGCTTCTTCAGCTGCGTGATTCCTCCAAAGTACTTTGACCGAATGGATGACCTTATTTCTTAACGTCTGCTCTTTTCTATCTAATATCTCGGCAGGAATCTCTTCATATGACAAGTCTTTCTCAATTTGAATCGGTTCATAGGAAATCACATGCTTGTAGTCGGGTTTATATGGTCGTAACACAGAAACGTGAAACATATTGTGAATGTGCTCAAGTTCAGGAGGTAGAGCTACCTCGTACGCCACTTCACCTACCTTCTTTAAAACTTCAAAAGGTCATACGAACCTGGGACTCAATTTTCCCTTCTTTCCAAATATGATCTTCCCCTTCAAAGGAGATACCTTCAAAAACATAAAGCTACCAACTTCAAAGTCCCACTTCTGACGATGCAAATCAGCATATTTCTTTTGTCGATCCTGAGCCGCTACTAGTCGAGCTCTTATCGCTTTGATGACATCTACAGTCTGCTGCACCAATTCAGGTCCCAACAGTCTCTGTTCACCGACTTCGTCCTAAGACAGAGGTGTTTGACATTTCCTTCCGTATAATGCTTCATATGGCGGCATGCCAATACTCGCATGATAACTATTGTTATAGGCAAACTCCACCAATGGTAGGTGATCGTCCCAGCTGCCTTTAAAATCCATCATACATGCTCTAAGCATGTCCTCCAGTGTCTAAATTGTCCGTTCGCTTTGCCCATCCGTCTGAGGATGATATGCCGTACTCAACCTCAATTGAGTTCCCAACCTTTCTTGTAAGCTCTTCCAAAAATTCGACGTGAAACGCAGATCTCTGTCAGACACAATAGATACCGGCACTCCATGTCGCGACACAATCTCTTTCACATATAACTTTGTGAGCTGCTCCAGATTGTACCTTATCTTGATCGGTAGAAAATGTGCAGATTTAGTTAAACGATCCACGATCACCCAGATCACGTCGTAACCCTTCTGAGTTGGTGGAAGCCCCGTCACAAAATCCATCGTGATATGCTCCCAATTCCACTCTGGAATCTCCAATGGTTGTAGCAGTCTACCTGATTTCTGATGTTCTGCTTTTACCCTCTGATATGTCAAACATCGTCCAACATATTCTGCAACCTCCCTCTTTATGTTCGACCACTAGAAATGTTGGTGCAAATCCTAATACATCTTGGTACTACCAGGGTGTATCGAATACCTTGTAGAATAAGCTTCCTGCAGAACCTCTTCCCTAAACTCCGGAACCATCGGTATCCAGATTCTCCCTTCAAACCTTAGCAATCCCGTGCTATCAATTTTTTACTTCAGTTGCTCTCTTTCTGAGATTCGCTTCTTTATGGCGACACATTCATCATTCTTTTCTTGAGCCTCCTTTATCCTGTCTAATAAAGTCGGACTCGCTTCCACTGCGAACAGTTTCTCATCTGCATCTGTCGGATACTTGACTTCCAACTCCAGTCTTTCCATATCCTTGATCAGTTATTCTTGAGCTGTCAGCATCATCAACTTATCCCTGCCCTTCCTACTTAGAGCATCAGCTACTATATTGGCCTTACCGGGATGGTACAAAATCTCACAATCGTAGTCCTTGATCAATTATAACCATCGCCTCTGTCTCATGTTTAATTCCTTTTGAGTGAAAATATACTTCAGACTTTTGTGGTCTGTGTATATTTCACATTTCTCTCCATACAGATAGTGCCTCCAAATCTTCAGAGCAAACACCACTACCGCTAGTTCCAGGTCATGAGTCGGATATCCCTTCTCATAGTCCTTCAGCTGTCGTGATGCGTACGCAATGACCTTCTCATGCTGCATCAATACGCACCCAAGGCCTTTGTGTGACGCATCACTGTACACCACAAATCCCCCTGTATCGTCTAGTATTATAACACATGTGCTTCACTAAGTTTCTTCTTCAACTCCAAGAAACTCTCTTCGCACTTATTCATCCATACAAACTTCACAGTTTTCCTTGTCAAATTTGTCAACGGTGTCGCTATCTTTAAAAAGTTCTGAATAAACCTCCGATAATAACCTGCTAATCCCAAGAAACTTTGGACTTCTGTCGACGTCCTTGGCTGCTCCTAATTTAGTACTGCTTCTACCTTGGTAGGATCTACTGATACACCATCCTTGTCAATTACGTGCCCCAAAAACTGCACCCTTTGTAGCCAAAATTCACACTTGGAAAACTTTGCGTAAAGCTTCTCCTTTCTCAGCATTTCCAGGGCTATCCTCAAATGCTCGACGTGTTCCTCCTCCATCT
Organism: Aralia elata; assembly: GCA_034770075.1. NCBI lineage: Eukaryota > Viridiplantae > Streptophyta > Magnoliopsida > Apiales > Araliaceae > Aralia > Aralia elata. Next base: position 60,908,791 of record CM068378.1, read on the forward strand.
TCGAGTAGACTAAAATGTCATCTATGAAAACGACAATAAATTTATCTAGGTATTGCTTGAACACTCTGTTCATCATGTCCATAAATGCTGCTGGCGCGTTCGTCAGTCCAAATGACATCACCAAGAACTCAAAATGTCCATATCGAGTTCTGAATGCTGTCTTTGGAATATCCTCCTGCCTCACCTTTAGCTGGTGATAACCCGTCCTCAAGTCAATCTTCGAAAAATATTTTGCTCCCTTCAATTGGTCAAACAAATTATCAATTCTGGGTAGCGGATACTTGTTCTTAATCGTGACTTTGTTCAACTCCCGATAGTCGATACAAAGCCTCAGCGATCCGTCTTTCTTCTTTACAAATAGTACTGGTGCTCCCCATGGAGATACACTCGGACGAATATACCCCTTATCTAGTAGCTTCTGCAGTTGAACCATCAGTTCCTTCATCTCCACTGGTGCCATCCTGTATGGTGCCTTTGAGATCAGTGTGGTTCCCGGTACCAAGTCGATCACAAATTCCACTTCTCTATCCGGCGGTAAACCCGATAACTTATCTGGGAAAACATCTGGAAATTCCCTTACGACAGGTATCTGACCCAGCTCACCCTCTACTCTTCGGGTATCAACCACGTGAGCCAGATAACCTATACAACCTTTCCTTAACAATCTCCTTGCTTGCATCATCGTCAGACATCGAGATTGTCTAGGCGATTTACTACCATAGAATACAACCTTCGACTTATTCGGAGTCTTCAAGTGTATACACTTCTTCTTACAATCAATCACAACCCCGTGACTAGACAACCAATCCATCCCAAGAATCACATCAAATTCTCCTAGTCGTATCGAAATTAAATCTATGCTCAGATTATACCCGTTTATCTCAGCACAACAATTTCTATGAATATATTCTACAGGAATAACTTCCTTATTAGCTACTTCCACATTCATTGGATTCTCTAATTCCTTACAAGGTAAATTTAACCGTTTAGCAAATTCATCCAACACAAATGAACAGGTAGCACCCGAATCAAATAATATATATGCACTGATATTGTTGATCAAAATAATACCTGACACCACGTCCTTCGACTCCACTGCATCCTGCACTGTCATGTTGAAAGTGCGTGCCATTGGTCTGTTGGTTTGACTAGCTGGCCTTCCAATGCTTAGCCTATTATTGTTGTTGTTGCTATTGTTGTTGTCCTTGTTGCCACTTGCTACATCCCCTTTCCTTTTCGGGCAATCCTTGATTTGATGATCTGATGCTCCACATGAGAAGCATCTCGTTTTCTTTCCTTTTGGGCATTGAGGAGCAAAGTGCCCCTGTTGCCCACAGTTGAAACAAACTCCCTTTCCTTTCATGCACTCTCTCCAGAATGATTATTTCCACAATTATTACACTTATTACCCTTCTTAACCTCTCCTCCGGACTTGTTGCCCCCGGAAGATTGGCTATCATTCCATTTCCTTTTATTCGGGTTACTTCCCCCGCTGCTTCCTATCTTGCTTCCTTCGTGACCCTTCTTTTTATCTTGATTGAACTTTGCTAGAGCTTCGTTGCCTCCTTCGGCGATGATGGTCCTTTCCAACAACATAGAAAATGTGTCAATCCTTAGAACTGCCACCTTACTATATACCCACGGTTTCAGGCCTAATTCAAATTTCCTTGCCTTTCTGGCTTCAGCGTCTACCTGGTGAGGTGCAAATCTGGCTAACTCATTAAATTTTGCCGCGTACTCCGCGACTGACATGTTCCCCTGCTTGAGCTCCAAAAACTTCACCTCCATGTTCTGTTGTATACTCTCCGGGAAATAGTTCTCGAAGAATAGCTCCTTGAAACGTTCCCATGGTATCACACCATCTCCAGCACAGCTTTTGTTAGCCTTCCACCAATAGTTCGCTTCACCTTTCATCATAAAAGTAGCGAACCCTGTCTTCTGTTCTTCGGCCACCCTTGCAACCTCGAACACTCTTTCTATTTCTTCGATCCAGGTTTGGGCTTCAATCGGGTCTAGTGTTCCCTTGAACTCGGGAGGTCCTACTAGGTTAAAATCCTTGAAGCTAGCGAAATGCTGCGCGGGCTGCCGCTCTGGCTGTTCTTCAATAGGTGGGGGTCTATTTCGCATGGCTTTTGCCAGCAACTCAACAAACGCTGTCATTAGGTCTGGATGACCCTGAGTGTTATTAACCGATTCCTCAACCCTTTGGTTACACGGTCGTCCTCTTAGTGCCATGATCTGATAAAAGAAAACCATCGACTTTTACTTATAGATCTAGGTCTCATGCAATAAGTCATTTAAGTTAACAATTAAAAGCAAAAACATCTATCAAACACATTTGATTTAACTAAAATAACTGCATTTATAACCATATGTCACTGTTTTAATACAATCGGACTCAACATGTGGCATACTTCTATAAACGCTCCAGGGCATGGCCTGTCAACATTAACTATCCCCTAACAAACAAAAGTGGGGAATAATAACCTTCCACCCCTCTATCAGAAACAAAATTGGGGTTCAACTACTATCCCATGCATGCTACAAGCATAGGGATTTACAACATAAGTAAGCCCCTAATACAACAAAATTGGGACCTACTGTGAACAAAATACTAAAAATAACACATCACCGCCTGCTGCGGCGCATTGAAATCCTGAGCTCCTGTCGAGCTAGCCTGTCGACCACTCGGCGCCTAATCACGCGCCTGCTGCTCCCCTTATCCCTAGGGTACCTCCTCACCCTGTCCCCCAGCCTACCAATGGAAGTGATCAAGCCTAACCTGAGGGAATCAATCTCTGCAGTCTGGGCTACCAACTGCTCTATAGCCTCATCTCGCTCTAGACGAGTAGTCTCAAGCAGATCCTCTACCCGCTCTATCTATCCTACCAGCACCACATTCCTTTTTAAGAGGACATAAACCATCACACCAAGCTGAACAGAAGCCCACGCCGTTCGTGAATCTCTGCCTCTAGCTCGGCAATCCTTTGGTCCTTTTTTTGCAGCTGTTGGGTCAACTCAGCCTTTTTTCCCAAAGTCTGATACGCTAAAGACCTATACTGCTCCTCTCGGTCCTGGTGGTCCTAGTTCTGCTCCTCTAAGTGAGCTACTCGATTCTCGAGCTCCTCATCCCTATTTGTCAGCTCTTTGATGATGTCACTAGCAGTAGTGCCCATGTCATCTGCATACTCAGGTGGCTCATCTTCCTCCGTCATTAGATCCTCCTCGGGATCCTCATCCTCGGCCTCATCATTTAACTGCCTCAACACTCCCCAGGTAACTGGTTCCTCCTCAGAACCATACTCGGCCTCAGACTCATCCCTAGTGTCCATCATCTCTGGCTCACTTGGCTGCACCTCCACTACATGCCCTGCGTCCACATGAATGTTTGTGAACTCTATCTCTCTAGCAGGACTGGACTCTCCCATCTCAGACATCCTACAGCCACAGACAAAAAATAAATAGAGAACAAGATGTCAGTGCCACAATAAAATATATTCATTGATAGAATGAAATAATATTTTATCATGCACAACTTGGCTCGATGGATTTCCACAATCCACCTCCAGACATGATCACCAAATGAATCTCCTCGATTCGCCTCATAACGTACTCAATTCGAGTTTAATATTAAGGTTATAACCTAGGTTTGGTAAATCCTAAAGTTTATAACCTAAAGCTTTGATACCAACTTGTGACACTCCCAAATTCAGGTACCAATACCTCGAATCTGATGCTCACAATAAAATACATCCGTACACCCCTAAACAACATAAATCAACTAATGCGGAGTAAATAAACATATGTTGTTCATTACAAAAGGTATACTACGGTCCCAAGGTCTATAACCTTAAATAAATACATCACAGAATACAATAATAATACAAAACGATTCCACAATTACATAACGAGATAGTACATATAACTATACTTTAAGCTTTCCTTTGCCTTTGTCCGCTTTGGAACTCCCCGACTTAACTGGAATAGGTTCATGATATAGCAAGGGTGAGCAACTACTTTGCTCAGCAAGTTTAAAATGAATAAGGGAGATATGTCATGAATGAATGAGAATAATAATCGCATAGTTCAACAATTTAAGAACATTGAAGAAATAGCTGACAATATAATCAAAGTTCAAATGAAATAATGAATATTGATTATTTACTGCTGAGTGGTCCAATAGACCATGAACTATTTGGCCAAAGGATCTGTCATTCGACTAACCCTTTTAAACACCTGGTCCGTCAGTAGTACTCGAGGGGATCAGCCTCTCGTACCCTATATATATGCATAACATTTAGCTCTGACTGCATCGAATAACTGACACATTAAAATCCCCTACATAAGGGTTGCTCTCTCAGTCCAAGAATCCGCACCAACAATCGGTTTGGATAGCTTTTAAAATAATAGCTTGTACGTGTCTGATAAGTAGGTTTCATACCTACTTATTGGATACTATTTGGCTTTATTTGTTGCTTAACTAGTAGCTCTATAGTTTGTTTTCATGCATTTTTCCCTTCTTTTTGGTTTTGATTTGCTATTTTCATTATATGGCTTTTGCACAGTTTTTGGTTAATTTGACACGAGTTATGATGCAATCGTTGTTTGGGAGCTAAATGATTATTTGTTGCCTATACAGGACACGAGAATCGAGAAATCAGGCTACAACAGTACAACAGCAGACTGGTAGCCTGCGCAGCTGCGCCCAGCTTGGCCTTGAGGCCGGCGCAGCTGCGCCCCCCTGTTCCTGCCAAACTCCCCTGAGCAGCTGCGCCCCTTTTGCAAAGGATGGCGGCGCAGCTGCGCCCGTCGCCAGCCAGCCAGCCATGCAGACACGTTCCAGCCAGCGAAGCAGCACTACCATAAAATCATGTAACGCCAGATTTTGAGGTTTTAATGGAGCAAAACTTTATTAGTGGGAATCAGAATAAGTCAATAGAAGATAAATTGAGCATGTAATATATGGAATTGAGAATTCAATTTTGAGAGAGTTCCTCCTCCACGAAAATTAGGAAGTTTACTGCATTATTAGTTCTAAAATAAAAACACTCCAACTGAGCTTCAATTTTGCTTGGGAACTGAAGAATGAAGCTACATGGATGCTGAATTCAAGCTTGGGAGCAAGAAATCAAGACTCAACACAACTTGGAAAATCATCATAAGTTGCAAAACGGAAGAACTGAAACAGGGAGCTTTAATATTTTCTGTTTTTGATTAATTTTCCTATTCTGTAATTATGATGATGAACCAATTGTGTATGATGAATTCTATTATTATTATCATGAACTAAATTTCATTCTTGGGATTATAATGGATCTTTTGCATTACTAATAATTGATATGCTTCCTTATTATTGCTAGTTGGTTATGAAATGAATGTCTAGCATAATCCATACTTAATGTTTAATTGCTTGATCACCAATTACTGTGATAATTTATATGGAATTGAGAAAGGAAATATAAATTGAGATCTAATTATGCTAGCATATGTTCATAATTTTTACATTCCTCGTGAAATTATGTTTCGTGCTTAGGATAGAGATATACCGAAGCACCATATGTGGCCAATTGAGAACTTGTTCTTAAACCCTCTTGATTGTAATTCACATAGAGATATAGTGCATTAGTCATCTAGGGTGTTCACATTCATTCTATCAATTGTGGATTTAGTGTGATATGAATATGGTGCATCGAGAGATGGTCATATTTTACATTCGTGTTCTTGACCAACATTCTATAATAATCAATTGGTAACAATAGGAAGCATGGAAATTTAGGTTTGCAATAAGTGAAATTATAATCCCAAGCCCATAAAATCTGTTTTTATACAATAATAATTTGTTCTATTTGTTTCTTTAGTAATCATTAGATAATTTCATCATTGAAATCAATTGTTTAAAGAGATCGAAATAATTATAAAATCGGTGTTTGTAGTCGTAAATGCAATTCTATTCCTCGTGGGATCGATACTTTACTTACTTTATATTACTTGTGGACCACGTGCACTTGCGTGCATGAGTCGTATTTGTTATACATACAAATATATCAACAAGTTTTTGGCACCGTTGCCGGGGAATTGTAATTGCGTTTATAACTTTTATCATCAATTTAAATTAGATTGGTTTTAGTTAAACAAATTTGTTCTTGTCTTAATTCTATTTTATTTTCTTCTACATTGTCATAGGTACTCTTGAGTAGTGTATGCATACTCGATCGAAGAATCCTAACCTATTGCCTTTCGTGGATAACATTGAGAAAAGGGTTTAACAGTCAAGAAAGTGTGCTGAAAATACTCGGGAAAATCTAGACCAACCACAAGCAATGGCGGGAGAAGCGCAAAAAGCATTGAGAGATTATGCTACGCCAAGGATCAATGATTTGCAATCAAGTATCTCAAGGCCGGCCATAACAGCCAATTCCTTTGAAATCAAACCAGGGACTATCCATATGATCCAAAACTCTGTCCAATTCGGGGGAATGGTGGTTGATGACCCAATTGAGCACTTGATAAATTTTTTAGAGATCTGTGATACATTCAAATTCAGCAGGATTTCAGAAGATGTAGTGAGATTGCGGTTATTCCCATTCACATTGAGGGATAAAGCAAAGAGTTGGCTACACTCACTACCACCGGGATCTATTACTACTTGGCAAGATTTGGCGCAGAAATTCTTAGCAAAATTCTTCCCACCAGCCAAAACTGCTAAGTTGAGAAATGACATCTCCTCATATGAGCAACATCATGGAGAATCCTTGTATGAGATATGGGAGCGGTACAAGGAACTATTGAGAAAGTGTCCACATCACGGTCTGCCGCAATGGATGCAACTTAACACATTTTACAATGGGTTGAATATTCAAACACGGGCAGGCATTAATGCAGCTTCGGGAGGAGCATTCATGGGTAAAAACTATGACGAAGCTTATGAACTTTTGGAGACCATGGCTGTAAATAACTATCAATGGCCATCTTCTAGATCCAGCCAACTAAAAGTAGCAGGGATATTAGAGGTTGACACAACCACATCACTTCAAGCCCAGATATCTGCTATAGTCAAAAAGATTGACAGCCTATATGAAGGAAAGGGGCAGCAAGTTTCCATGATTTGTGAGCTTTGTGCAGGTTCACACTCTTCTGATCACTGTGCCATCAATGCTGAATCTGTGCATTTTGTAAGCAACCATCAGCGACCAGCAAATCAATATGAGAACAACTACAATTCGGGGAATAGGAATCACCCGAACTTCTCATGGAGCAACCGTTAAGATTATCCACAAGCTCCAAAACCTCTCAATCCTCCGGGGTTCCACAGTCAGCAACAAGCCACAGCTACTGATAAGAAGGTTGCTGAAATGAATGAAAATTTGGAGAGGTACATGGCCAAAACTGATAAGTTGGAGCAAGGCCAAACATTAGGCTTTAAGAATTTGGAAAATTAAATGAGTCAATTGTTCAGCTTGTTGTCTAATAGACCTCAGGGGGCTTTCCCTAGCGACACAAAAATCAATCCAAGGAGAAATGGAAAGGAGCAATGCCAAGCTGTCACACTCAGAAGTGGGAAGCAGACTCTGCCAACCGGCGCAGCTGCGCCCAGTTTGCAAAGGGAACCAGCACAGCTGTGCCATCCTCCTGAAGTTGATCCAACCGGCGCAGCTGCGCCCATTAAGCAAGGGGAGCTGGCGCAGCTGCGCCCTTCCCCATATGTTGACTCTGCTGAAATTTTTGAAAAGGAAGATAACATTGAGAAATCTGAGCCTACATCAATAAAAAGCACAGAGAAGACTCAACCCCATCCCACCAGATATTATCCACCAGTTCCGTACCCTCAGAGGCAGCAAAAGCAGAAAATGGACAAACAATTCTCTAAGTTTCTTGAGGTTTTCAAAAAGCTTCAAATCAACATACCATTTGCAGAAGCCTTAGAACAAATGCCGAGCTATGCCAAGTTCATGAAGGGGATTCTGTCAAGGAAGAAGAAATTGCAAGATTTTGAAATTGTAGCTTTGACAGAGGAATGCAGTGCGGTATTACAAAGAAAGCTACCTCCAAAGTTGAAGGATTCGGGCAGTTTCACCATTCCTTGCACCATTGGAGACCTGTCATTCAAGAAATGCTTATGTGATCTTGGTGCAAGCATTAATCTCATGCCATTGTCCGTCTTTACTCAGTTGGGATTACCAGCACCTAAGCCAACAAATGTCTCTCTTCAGCTAGCGGATCGTTCAGTCACATACCCGAGAGGAATTGTGGAAGATGTTCTTATTAAGGTTGATAAGTTCATATTCCCAGCTGACTTCATAATCCTAGACTTCGAGGAGGACAAGGATATTCCCATCATACTTGGGAGGCCATTTTTAGCTACCGGGAGAACTCTCATTGATGTGCAAAAGGGAGAATTGACAATGAGGGTTCAAGACCAAGAAGTCACCTTTAATGTCTTTAAAGCTATGAAATTCCCGACTGAAGAGGAAGACTGTTTTCGAGTTGATATCATTGAAAGTGCAGTGACCGAGGAATTCATTAAGGTCATACGTGGTGACTTGCTTGAGATGACACTGACAGGAGACATCGACTTGGGCGAGCCTGAAAACCGTGAATATGTTCATTTTCTAGATGCAATACCCAGGATGGAAAAGTTCAAGGTACCAATTGAGCCTTTGAAAAGCTCAAATGATTCCTCATCTCATTTGAAACCATCTAGAGAGGTACCCCCTAAACTTGAGCTAAAGCCCTTGCCAAATCACCTCAGGTATGCATATTTAGGCACTTCAGTACACTACCTGTTATTATTTCTTCTGCACTAACATCTTTACAGGAAGGCAAGCTGATAAGAATCCTTTGAGAATTCCAAGAGGCTATTGGGTGGACCATTGCTGATATAAAAGGAATCAGCCCCTCATTTTGTATGCACAAGATTTTGATGGAAGACGACAGCAAGCCCACCATAGAACATCAAAGAAGGTTGAATCCCATCATGAAAGAGGTGGTGAAAGCAGAAATTCTAAAATGGCTAGACGCTGGGATCATCTATCCCATCTCTGACAGTCCGTGGGTGAGGCCTATGCAGTGTGTACCAAAGAAGGGAGGAATAACTGTGGTAAGAAATGAGAACAACGAGTTGATACCAACTCGAACAGTCACGGGATGGAGAGTCTTTATGGACTATCGAAAGCTCAACAAAGCCACGAGGAAAGATCACTTCCCACTTCCATTCATAGATCAAATGTTGGACAGACTTACAGGGCACGAATACTACTATTTATTTGACGGATATTCTGGTTATAATCAAATTGCCATAGCTCCAGAGGATCAAGAGAAGACCACTTTTACTTGTCCATATGGAACTTTTGCTTTCAGGCGAATGTCTTTCGGTGTGTGTAATGCTCCAGCCACTTTTCAACGGTGCATGATGGCAATATTTTCTGACATGGTGGAAATCAACATGGAGGTTTTCATGGATGATTTTTCAGTGTTTGGAAATTCCTTCGACAGTTGTCTAGAGAATTTGGTCATGGTACTAAAGAGATGCGTGGAAACAAACCTTGTGCTTATTTAGGAGAAATGTCACTTCATGGTTCAGGAAGGAATAATCTTGGGTCACAAAGTTTGAACAAAAGGGTTAGAAGTCGATAAAGCAAAGTTAGAAACCATTGAGAAATTGCCTCCACCGACTTCTGTGAAGGGAGTTCGAAGTTTTTTGGGCCATGCTGGGTTCTACCGGAGATTTATCAAAGACTTCTCCAAAATCACAAAACCCCTGTGCAATCTATTGGAAAAGGATGTCCCGTTACTATGCCAGCAAGACACTCTTAGAGGCCCAAATGAATTACACCACCACCGAGAAGGAATTACTCGTTGTTGTTTATGCATTCGACAAGTTCCGGTCCTACCTCATTGGAACAAAGGTAGTGGTGTACACAGACCATGCTGCAATTCAGTATTTGATCTCAAAGAAAGATGCCAAACCCAGATTAATCAGGTGGATCCTTTTGCTCCAAGAATTTGACTTGGAAATAAAGGACAAGAAAGGCACGGAGAATCTAGTTGCTGATCATCTGTCAAGACTAGATAATCCGGATTTGGAGAGCAAAGAGAAGGTTGAAATAAATGATTGCTTCCCTGATGAACAGCTATTTGCAATCACATCTGAGATCCCATGGTTCGCTAATATAGTTAACTATCTTGTGAGTCATGTACTACCACCAGATCTAACTTCTCAGCAGAAGAAGAAATTTTTGCATGATGCAAAGAGATACATGTGGGACGAGCCTTACTTGTTCAAACAATGTACAGATCTCGTGATCCGAAGGTGCATTCCTGATGTCGAGACTACCAGTATATTACAGGCATGTCATTCTTCTCTGTATGGCGGCCATTATGGAATGCAAAGAACTGCAGCCAAAGTACTCCAGGCCGGATTCTATTGGCCCACTTTGTTCAAAGATGCCCACCAATTCATAAAGAATTGTGATCGATGCCAACGGGTGGGCAACATCTCCAACCGCAATGAAATGCCACTAAATGTGATCTTGGAGGTGGAGATCTTTGACGTATGGGGCATAGACTTCATGGGACCATTCCTGTCGTCCTGCAACAATCTCTATATCCTTCTTGCGGTTGACTATGTGTCCAAATGGGTGGAAGCTTCTGCCTTACCTACCAATGATGCTAAGGTGGTTCTTAGGTTCCTGCAAAAGTGCATTTTCACTAGATTTGGCACTCCTCGCGTGATCATCAGTGATGAGGGCAGTCATTTTTGCAACAAATAGTTCACAACCCTCCTGGCTAAATACGGTGTAAGGCAAAAAATTGCCACGACATACCACCCACAAACAAATGGGCAGGCCGAAGTATCAAATAAAGAGGTCAAGAGAATTCTGGAAAAGATTGTCAATCCTTCCAGAAAGAACTGGTCGTTGAAGCTAGATGAAGCATTATGGGTATATAGAACTGCCTATAAGACACCCCTCGGCATGTCCCCATACCATGTGGTATACGACAAAGCGTGTCATCTCCTGGTTGAATTAGAGCACAAAGCCTATTGGGCGATCAAGAAGTTGAATTTCGACCCATCTGCAGCAGGAGAGAGGAGACTTCTACAGCGAAATGAACTTGATGAGTTTTATTTACAAGCCTATGAGAATTCTAAACTCTACAAGGAGAAGGTAAAGAGATGGCATGACCGAAAAATCATCGAGAGAAAATTTGAACCTGGCCAAGCGGTCTTGCTATTCAACTCCAGGCTCAAATTATTCTCGGGAAAGCTCAAATCCCGATGGTCGGGTCTGTTTACCATCACAACTGTATTCCCATACGGGGCCATCGAAATAATTGGAAAGGACAGTGAGCAACCGTTCAAGGTGAATGGCCAACGGCTGAAGCACTATTGGGGAGGCGAAGTCAATCGCCAAGAATCTTCAGTTGTCCTAGCCATAGACTAAGCACGAATGGATAGTCGAGCTAACCGACTTTAAACAAAAGCACTTCTCAGGAGACAACCCGAAATTACTATTATCACTTTTTATTCTTGTGTGATTTTAGTTTAGTTTGTATGATTTCATTTTAACATGATTATTTGCTTTTCAGGTGTCCAAACGCACCTTCAATCGTATGACTTAAACAGACTTTAAGTTTGGGGGTGCATAGTTTCATGCATTGCGTATGCATCGTTTGTAAGTTTGCAAGTTTGAATTGAGATTTTCGTTTTTTTAGATGTGTTGGAAATTTATAAGAATTGAATTGTTCACCTGGAAATTTAATGCGTGTCAAGTGTGTTTTCAAAAGAAAAAAAAAAATTCATCCAGGGAGTTGGAGGACCGGCGCAACTGCGCCATTCCTCAAGTCATCATCAGCGCAGCTGCGCCGGGATCTGTCAGCACACGGCACCTGAACCTCAGCGCAGCTGCGCCCCTTATCAGTTCATCATCAGCGCAGCTGCGTCGGAGTCTACTTGATCCTCAACTGAGCATCAGTGCAACTGTGCCCCCTTATCAGTGCATCTATGGCGCAGCTGCGCCCCTCGCGGAAATTTTTTTTTATATAAAGCCAGGTCCCCATCAGTCAAGTCACATCACAAATCATAAACCCTAAACCTAAACACTCTCAAGCAGTAGAAGCAAATAAGAAAACCCTCTCCCCTCATCCCTTGCCATACTCATCAAACCCTAATCATGCCGAAGCGTGCACACACTCCCCAGCCTTCTTCTTCCTCCAGCAGCGAATCTGAATCTGCGGGTGGTGGCATCAACACTCTGGATGCCACCAGGTTCGTCAATCTCTCAGCCCAACACTACTACTGGGAGGTGCTGAGCGCCAAATCCTTCATACCAGAGAGATGTTTGAAGCCCAAGGCACAGGATGGGCGAATTCTGGGACAAATCCAGCGTCTGGGCTGGTTGTTTTTCATTGAGACACCCAGGTCCGCCCCGATGGCCATTGTTCGAGAATTTTATGCCAATGCCCATGAGACTAAGAATGGCATATCCTTCGTTCGGGGCAAGCAGATCTCCTACACTGCGCAGGTAAGCAACGAGCTTTTTCGCCTACCATCTGCTAGTGCTGAGGCCACCAACTGGGTGTTGCATGAGCGCTTCGAGACTGATCTCGATGCTTTGGTGCGGGAGATGTGCCAGTCAGGCACTCAGTGGAGGACGCAACCGGGCACCACTCAGAAGGTCCACTTCCCTCAGACCGTGCTTAACAGATATGTCAAGGCATGGTATGCCTTCATCTGCGCGAGTATTCTGCCAACCACTCATCACCAAGATGTGACCCGGGACCGAGCGGTTCTATTGCACCGCATTCTGCGTGGAGGAAGCATTGACGTGGGTTACATCATTCACCACTCCATGCTCCGTTTCATGCGTGCAGTCACTTCTGGTGCCATTCCACACTCCTTGATTATCACACGCCTCTGTCTTGCGGCGAAGGTGGAATGGGACGAGGAGACCCTCTAGTTGCCCATGCGGGACATTGACAACGCCAGGATCAGAAAGTACAATGTATGGCGCGGTGGAGAGTCCCAGCCTAATGGGTTGGGTTTCATTATTGCTGATGAGGAGGAGGAGGCCAGTGAGGAGGACGTGCCTGCACCGCCAGTGCTGCAGGGAGGAGACGGTGGACATAAGCGCGAGATGCGCCGCCTGCAGCACCGCATGGACGCGTTGCACACGAGCTTTAGTGACTACTGCGTCTCCTTTGTTGGTGCATTATCGAAGGCATTCAGCCAGCAAGGGGTCCACGTCGAGTTTCCCACCTTCGGAGCTAGCATCCCTTATCCTCCGCCTGACACACCACCTGGCGGCGCCAAGGACGACTCTTAGGGGAGTACTTTTTACCCTTTTATCTCCAATGAGGACATTGCATATTTTAAGTTTGGGGGTATTAGGCTTGCCTATATTTTATGATGCTTCTATTTATCTGTCTTTATTATTAGTTTATTTACTTGTTTTAATTAAGTTCTATTAATAATTGCATGAAAAAAAAAGAAAACAAAATGGTGAATTTCTCATGCATATCATATCATATCATGTAGTTTAGTTGCATGATCCTAACATCTTGCTTAGTAAACATCCTCACTTGCCTGTGATGAGAATTTTTGATATTTGCTAATTACTAAGACTTGGGTCGAATGCCATGATATATTGCAACTCTTTTCTTGTGTTGATTATGATAGAACCGGTTAGCACGTTTTTAGTAGTTATCTCACTAAGTAGCCTAAAGATTTGCATAATTGAGTTCTGGGGGGAATTTGATGTGTTATTAATGAATAAAGCAATTGTGGGTAGTGTTAGCTGAGACAATATATGTCTAAGTTTGAGGGAAAAACTTAGTGGAGCATTTGAGCAACGAAATGGAGCGTAAAACGCATTCGTTGACTTATTATAAAAAATAATTGAATAAATGCTTGGTTAGCCTAGTTTTGTGGCCTTTGATATTCGAGTAAGTATGCCCTAAGGGATGTCTCTACACCTAGCGCCCTAAGACCAATTAGTTTGGGAGTCGTTGGTCGAAAGCTCGCTACATGGGTATCATTGAATAGCCTAAGGGAACTAGGCATTGCACAACTAAGTGTCATTGTCCGAATAACCTCTAAGTCAGTTCCCAATTTAGACATAGCGTTGTTTTAACTGTAACTTACCCCATTTGTTATGTTGCAAGTTTAAGCATACGAATTTCCCCCTAAGAAACATATTATGAGAATCATTTGGGTTGCTATAAGTTTGATGAATACTACAAACACACACTTTATCGTTCACTATAGGATTTGAGTTGTATGACTATCATGGTACACGAACCAAGTTTTGATGAGATGCTAGAATCTTCTGAGGCAAAAACTCGTTCGGATTGTTTACTAATTGATGAGGGTCATGGTGCATTCTTAGATTATTGCATTTCATCCATGTTTGCATTCATTTCATTGTAATTGCTTGAGGACAAGCAACAGTTTAAGTTTGGGGGTATTTGATAAGTAGGTTTCATACCTACTTATTGGATACTATTTGGCTTTATTTGTTGCTTAACTAGTAGCTCCATAGTTTGTTTTCATGCATTTTTTCCTTCTTTTTGGTTTTGATTCGCTATTTTCATTATATGGCTCTTGCACAGTTTTTGGTTAATTTGACACGAGTTATGATGCAATCGTTGTTTGGGAGCTAAATGATTATTTGTTGCCTGTACAGGACACGAGAATCGAGAAATCAGGCTACAACAGTACAACAGCAGACTGGTAGCGTGCGCAGCTGCGCCCAGCTTGGCTTTGAGGCCGGCGCAGCTGCGCCCCCTGTTCCTGCCAAACTCCCCTGCGCAGCTGCGCCCCTTTTGCAAAGGATGACGGCGCAGTTGCTCCTGTCGCCAGTCAGCCAGCCATGCAGACACGTTCCAGCCAGCGAAGTAGCACTACTATAAAATCATGCAACGCCAGATTTTGATGTTTTAGTGGAGCAAAACTTTATTAGTGGGAATCAGAATAAGTCAATAGAAGACAAATTGAGCATGTAATATATGGAATTGAGAATTCAATTTTGAGAGAGTTCCTCCTCCACGAAAATTAGGAAGTTTACTGCATTATTAGTTCTAAAATAAAAACACTCCAACTGAGCTTCAATTTTGCTTCGGAACTGAAGAATGAAGCTACATGGATGCTGAATTGAAGCTTGGGAGCAAGAAATCAAGACTCAACACAACTTGAAAAATCATCATAAGTTGCAGAACGGAAAAACTGAAACAGGGAGCTTTAATATTTTCTGTTTTTGATTAATTTTCCTATTCTGTAATTATGATGATGAACCAATTGTGTATGATGAATTCTATTATTATTATCATGAACTAAATTTCATTCTTGGGATTATAATGGATCTTTTGCATTACTAATAATTGATATGCTTCCTTATTATTGCTAGTTGGTTATAAAATGAATGTCTAGCATAATCCATACTTAATGTTTAATTGCTTGATCACCAATTACTGTGATAATTTATATGGAATTGAGAAAGGAAATATAAATTGAGATCTAATTATGCTAGCATATGTTCATAATTTTTACATTCCTTATGAAATTATGTTTTGTGTTTAGGATAGAGATATACCGAAGCACCATATGTGGCCAATTAAGAACTTATTCTTAAACTCTCTTGATTGTAAACATAGAGATATAGTGCGTTAGTCATTTAGGGTGTTCACATTCATTCTATCAATTGTGGATTTAGTGTGATATGAATATGGTGCATCGAGAGATGGTCATATTTTACATTCGTGTTCTTGACCAACATTCTATAATAATCAATTGGTAACAATAGAAAGCATGGAAATTTAGGTTTGCAATAAGTGAAATTATAATCCCAAGCCCATGAAATCTGTTTTTATACAATAATAATTTGTTCTATTTGTTTCTTTAATAATCATTAGATAATTTCATCATTGAAATCAATTGTTTAAAGAGACCAAAATAATTATAAAATCGGTGTTTGTAGTCGTAAATGCAATTCTATTCCTCGTGGGATCGATACTTTACTTACTTTATATTACTTGTGGATCACGTGCACTTGCGTGTATGAGTCATATTTGTTATACATACAAATATATCAACAGTTTATAGCCGAAACAAATGGCATAGACTATTCCCTTAAACAGTTCATGAATGAAGATCTTTTGTTTCACAGTCCAACAACAGATTTCGAATTCAAATGTACAATGTGCGAATATCAATAATTATCCTTGATGTGGAGTAATTAACAATAATTAAACCACTAACCATAATTGAAATATGATAACTCGGGTTGAGTTAGGAAACTTGCAACAATATATAATACTTGCTCAAATATAAATCGAGTAAGAAAAACTTGCAATTCATAAGAATAAACTCGCACAATAATAAAGTTGTACAAGTTAGGAAACTGGCTCAATAAATATATTGAGTTAGGATAGGACACTTGCATACATACACCTGTTTGCACGAAATAAAAAGAATAGTGCATAAGGTTTAGAAACTTGCCCAACACAAGGGTTAGACAAGGGTTAAAGAAAGAACTTGCATTCAATATATAGAAAGAATGAAGTTAAGGAACTTGCCTGATGCGCTGCTACAATATTATAACACACGCTCCTTAAATATCCTACACATGTAAATACATATTCGTATAACAATTAGTCACATAAAGACTGGGTTCAAAACAGACGTTGCATCATTAAAACAAACCAGTCGGGGGTCTCGTTCTCCGGTGAGCGAGCGGCTGCCCAACTCGCCGGTGAGCTGGCGGGGGTCTAAGTGGGCAGCACCCCCTGGAAACCAAATGTGAGTTACATCCAACTTACTCAATTTACGCCTTAAGAAAATACCAATTTGGTTAACATTTAATAAATAATTAAGCAATTAAGGTTAAGGTTTAACAAGGCATAAATAACTAACTTGCTTAATCATTTAGGATAAAAATATAAGTGTTGGACTCGCTGATAAGGATTCATTAGGTCCGACTCGACTCGATCCGGTCTGACTGACCCGACCCAGGCCGGACAAGGCACTAGCGCTGCAGCGCCAAGCCTTAGCACTGGACTTCACGCTGCAGCGTGAGTCCCGTGTTTTTCCCACGATAGGGCTTCACGCTGCGGCGTGAGCCTTATAGCTTGGATCTCACGCTGCAGCGTGAGTCCCGGTCTTTTTCCATCTTGCCCCTTGCTGCGGCGTGGGCTGCAGGGCATATGAGTGGCGCTGCGGCGCCATTCTGTAGTAGCCGGATTCTGGGTTTGTTCCTAGTTCGCGACTCCGACCTCCGGCCACTCCAACCTCCATAACTCCTTCAATATGCAAGCAAATTAGTCCATTTCGGACTCTATGGACTCCTAACTTATGGGGTTATAATATATCAAAAATGCAAAGCTACCCATTTACATTAACATAGCCAAATCTTAAGCCAAAGTGTAAAGTTCATACTCTGTTCTTTAAGTTCTTGACAAGTTTTACAAAAATCATTACTACGAACTCGTTTTAACTCCTTTTTACTCCATTCTAACCGGGTTATCTTCGTAACCCATGGAACTACAATACCATAACAACAAATAAAATTAACAACAACCACGAAATTATAGCTTTATAGTCCTCTAAAATGGTCCGAATGTCCAAAGTCCATGTTTTGTCCATTGTTCTTGCTCCATTAAGCCAAGGTAAGGTTTTCTTACGTTTTTGTTCCACTTTGATGTTATTAATGGCTTCTATAGTCTCTTAACAACATTTACAAACAGTCACAACAAACAAAAACACCAAAAATCGTCATAAATCCGACCCACAAGCTTAAAAGCTCAAAACTAAGAAAAACTTAAAAATCTTAACAAGAAATCGAATGGAATGGATTTGGTTGGTTGTTTACCTCTGTAAATGCTTCCTAGAGGTTAAAACGATTGCTAGGCTTGGTTGTCTTGAGTTCTTCTTGCTTGGATTCTCTTATTCCTCCACCCGTGCCTTCTTCTTCTCCCTCCTTGCTTTTCCGGCGACCTTCTTCTCTTTTCCGGCGACATCCTCCTTCTTCCTCCCTTCTTGCTGCAGATTTTCCCTTTCTGTCTCTCTCTCTATCTGTTGATGGAATGGTTTGAATGGGATGCAAGAGATAAATGGAATGGTTTGAATGATTTGGGAGAAGTGGAGTAATTTTGGGAGGAAATGGGTTTGTGGCTCAAGGTTGGCGCCGACAACTCCCCCCACTCTCTCATTTCCTAACAATTTAATTGGTTGAAAGTGGTTTGACTGGTTCCCACTTGGTGTAACAAGCCAAAATAAATACCCAAATACACGAAAATATATCTGAAAACTCTCACTTTTGTACCAAAATTGGTAAATAACTCTACCCAAAAATTAAAATAGGTACTCCCATAAATTATTAGGATGCATAAAAATAATTATTATAGGATTTGTCTAAATATTCGGAACACCCATATAATACATTTCGGATACGGATAAAATCACGTATCAGCTCAAATAAAATTTTTGACACGTGGAAAAATTATTCGTACGCATACACGTATTTATGAAATTTATTAAAATTGAAAAAGACACAAAAATATTATGGCGTGAATAGTGCCTTGGGAAACGTGCCCTATGAATAGTGATTTAGCGACGATACACGAAATCAATTATTCACTTAAAACAAAACTATAACACGTAAAATTTCATGCAGTCACATAATCCAGGTTGTCACACAACCTTTAAACATGCAACACAAAAATAATATTAATAAAATATAATATATCCGTTAATATTCAAAAATTTCGAAATTTACAAGGTAAAAAAAAAACAAAAATCCAAAATTCCCGGTCGTTACAGATACAGAGATTGGACCCTATAGAGGAAGATGAAGAGCAGTGCTTGGTGGATGAACATGGAAGTGGTGAGGAGTTGCACGAAGCTATTCAAGAAGATTTTGAGAGTGTACATCCTATTGTGGATGTTGATTCTGAGGATGATTAGACAAGGAGCATGAATGGGGATTATGAAAAGGGAATTGAAGATCAAGAAGTCACATTCGAGGTTTTCAAAGCCACCGAGCACCCATTGGTTCATGAAGAATGCCTTCATGTTGATCTTGACGAAAGTGAAATAATAGAAAAAGCGAATTAATGAAAGCTTCTTTTTGCCACGAGTTTGAAGCTAAGTTTGAGGGTTGCCAATCAGACATGCACGCCATGCAAATCAAAAGAAAGAACAATGAGGCGGCATGCAATGGTCATTTTTGCAATTGAGTCGGATTGAAAGGAAATAAAGGAGTCGGGCTAACGATTATAAAATAAGCGCTTCTTGGGAGGTAACCCAAGTTTACTGTTTTGCTTTTGTTTTTGTTTGATTGCATTTTAGTCGTTTAATTATTTTAACTTCTTTAGTCATTTGTTCTCCGGTACGCTCCCAACTTAGAGGTATTGAAAGATGATATCAATGGCACTTGACATGTTCTTAGGGAAGTCCTTTTCTATTTTAATTTTTCCTATATCAGACATTGAGGACAATGT
Organism: Aralia elata; assembly: GCA_034770075.1. Classification (NCBI taxonomy): domain Eukaryota; kingdom Viridiplantae; phylum Streptophyta; class Magnoliopsida; order Apiales; family Araliaceae; genus Aralia; species Aralia elata. The sequence continues at coordinate 60,928,282 of CM068378.1, forward strand.
CAAATTTAAGTTTGGGGGTAGTACTTCATATCTGCGTATTTTTTATGTTTCTATATTAGTTTTTATGTGTTTTTTCGTTTTATTCAAAAAACAAATTATTTATTTTTAGGTTGCGTCCCTTGAGCATTGTTTAAAATTTGATTTAAACTATAATCAATTGTCAATGATAATTGCTTGTTTGAAGAGAATCTAACTCATGAGACTAGGGGCGGATCCAGCCACAAAGTTCAGTGGGGTCAAATTCGAAAAAAAAACTCGTTAAAGAATAAAAATTGTAGCTATATGTACATACTTTTCTAAATCCAATATAATTTCTCAATACTTAAGTCGTTAAGTTTAATATATTCATAATTTTCTTATAAGGAAAATACTAGAATTTTTTTTTTGATCAACAAATTTTTTTATTAAAAACACAATGTAGTACAAATGTGACAAATCCAAGAGATTTGGATAAGGCCACATGGAATTAGAGAAAACTAAGTAAATAGGTGTCTTGAAGTTTTAAAACCTTGTCTGCGAGTTTTAATTTGGAGATAAAAGAAAAGAAAGCCAAGAAAAACAAAAAAAGATAATGTCTTTGAGTTTTGTAATAGAAGAGAAAAAAAATTAAGAAAAGTGGTGTCTTTGAGTTTTAGTTAGAAAAGAAAAAAACATGTAACTAAAATGAATTTATTTCGACTCAAAAAAATTTCTTCTCATTTTTTATTTTCTACCCATAAAAAACTTTAAAGGCGTGTTAGTTTAAAAAAAGAAAAGAAAGTAGGAGAGAAAAGTACTTAATTTTTGAGCCAAATATTTTTTCTTACTTTTGAAAAAAAAATCTTAGCTTTGATTTTGTTTTTCGCCCATTTTAAAAACTAAAAAAATAGAGCGTAACGAATTGTGGTCAACTCTTTTTTTTCTTTTTGAACCAAAAACAGCAGGCAGACACATGGGGAGAGAAATTAGAGAAGTAGTACCATCATTACTTTAAAAAGTCACTGATACAAAAAGAAAAAAATATTTGAGAATACATACATATTTGGGTTTATTTTAGGCTGAATTCACCCACATTTTGACTTTTAATTTCCTCTTCTTTACAGGACCTTTAGCTTAGGCTTCTAAAAAGAATGTTATTGTTAAAGCATTTTTTAATAATCAATAAAATATATTGGTAGTGAATTTTTAAGCAATAAATTTTGGCTACGTGGTAAGATGGTCGGCCCCACAAAATGGAAGAATAGCAATGGAGGGTTGCTCTACGCCTCTACCCAATATGTATTTAGCAGAAGCATTTAATATAGCAACACCATATTTTGAAAGTAGTAGTAATTTGAGAAAGAAAGGGATAGTTATTATAGCACTACTACAAACACATGGAAGAAAGTTCAATGGGGGCAGGTGCCCCCTGCCCCCAGCGTAGATCCGCCCCTGCATGAGACAGAGACAATTATTGCTTAGTCTTTGTGCTTATCGTTTATTGGTTATTATTTTGCTTATGCGTCCTATCACTTTTATGCACTTAACCATAAGTATTAAGCTAGTTGTATGCATTGGATGGCTATTATTACCGAATACTTGTTGGAGATTTCTATAAACTCTAGAACTCGTTTAAACATCACTCGAAGCAAGGTGTCCAACTTTATTGTGTTTGAATTGATGGTCATGTGGTGAGTTTGAGATGGAACGTAAAACGCACTCACTCATGGACATATGCGTAGGGGAGATAGAGCGTAAAACATAAATCTCTTATAATTATGAATAAAGAAAGTAAATTGTGTATTGCAAATCTTACGGTGGGTTGAGATGGAGCGTAAACGCACTCGCCCACAAGAGCGAGCTTTGGGTAAGATGGAGCATAAAATTCACTCACCCAAAATCCTTTGATCTCAAAATTTTTGGAAATTTATGATTTGTATACATTTGCGATGAGTGATGCGTCAAGCATGTGGTTTTTGAAGTTTATTTTGATTTCTTTCATAAGGTAATGTGGTTGCATAAGTTCATCCGAGCTACAAGTGATTTAGTGCTATGGGGTACTCCTACACACAAATACAAGAAAGGGACCTAAAGCAAGATATGACTAGCTAATTAAAATTTTAAGACGTGCAACGCTTGTTTATTTTCTTGAGTTCCATGTGTTGATGCCTTTGAGACCATTGTCGGCTTATTAATTCATTGTTCAAGTTATGTTGTATTAGAAGTTTTTGAATTGTAGTTTAGGTTTGTTTTGCTTGAGGACAAGCAAAGATTTAAGTTTGGGGGTATTTGATGAGTGTGTTTTATACACACAATTTGGGCACCTTTGACCTTGGTATTTTGTTAGTTTTGGCAATTTTATATGGTTTTTAGCTGTTTTTATCGCATTTCTAGATAATTTAGTTTTTAGTTATTTTTACATGTTTTATATTGCTTTGATGCATTTTCATTATGTTTGTAGGAATTGAAATAAAGACCGCTCGGATCGTTATTCGTAATGACTCAATGTCCGTTCCCGAATGGTAGTACAATGGAAATTAGTGTTTGGTCGACGCTCGGTGTTTAATTTGATGAAATTTGGAAGTCGAGCGTGCACGACGTTGGGAAGCGTGCACAACATTCGACGGTCGGCCAAGCCACGAGGGCAAGCCCATGCTTAAATATCCGTGCCCGAATGGTATTATGGTGAAAATTAAGTGTTTGGCGATGCTCGGTGTATAAGTTGATAAAATTCGGAAGTTGAGTGTGCACAGCATTGGAAAGCGTGCACGGCGTGCTGGGTATTATTGTGGTCGACCAAGACACGGGTGCACGCCGCGTGCTGGGCACGGGCGCTGGCAATGGGCGCTGGACGCGGGCGCTAAGCGTTGGGCCCTGGGCAGGCGAGCGACAGGCGGACGCTAAGCCGTGGGCGGCCAAGCAGGCGCTGGGCGCGGGCGCATGGTCCTCCGCAGGTAGGACGGAGCAGCAGTGCGTTTTGCAGCAGGCAGGGTGCTCTAGGCCATTTAGGCGGCCAGGACGATGGGCGCAGAGCGCGCGCGTGCGTGGGGCATGCTGGCAGCCAGCCCGTGGTGCTAACTAGGCCTATGGGCGCATGCGCAGAGCGCCAGATAGCACCGTGCGCAGCGCGCCAAGCATTCCTAAGTGGCGATTCCAACTAGCCCTTTTGGTGCGATCTAAGCGGATTTTTAACCCACAATCTGATTTTTGCTAGGTCGTTTTCGTGTGGGAGGGACTATTATACATATCTCATTAGGGCTTCATATTTCATATATAGGGATTTGGGGGAAGGCTACACTTAAAACATTCAATTTTGAGAAGCAAAAGTTGCTTCCAATATAAGGAAAAACTCAGCAGAAAGCCAAAGAACCAAGAAATTGTCACAGAGGCATAGCTTAGACCTAAGGGGGAAGGCTGGCAACATTACATCAGCCAACTAGAGCTTGAGGGCTGCAATTCAAGAAAATTTCTAGCAACAAGCTAAGGAGCAAAAAGGAGAAGTGAAAGAATTGCCAAAGGAAGAAGGGAAAAGCTAGAAAATTGACATCAACCCAAGTAAAGCAACATTATGAACATCTTCAAAATGGGTTTTTATCATCTTTTAGCTTTCCTTTGAATTTATATTTCTATTTCATGATGTACACCATGTGTTTGATGTTTTGCTTAGCTACCATGAAACTAGAGCTTGCTATTCTAAAGATTTCAATTGAACCCAAACACATAGTTATGAAGTTGGACTTCTCTCTCTTTAGTTATTAATTTACTCATTTGTGAATTTGAATATTCATAATTTATTATGCTTCATATCTTAATTGCCCCAGCTTAGTAATTACCGTGGGAACCTATATGAACTTGGCGAGAATGGGACTATAGTGTTTAGACCTTGTTATGAATTTAATATGCGAAAAGTTAAAGATTGTTGTGGGTTATTAATTGAGATTAAGTGATGGTGTGTCTTGTTGATTATCCTCAATGATAGGTGGGTAACTTGATATTAATTTAGGATAGACAAATACCTAGATACCGTGTGCAAATCAATGGAGAAATCTATTCTAATGACTTCCTATGTAAGAAGTTAGTAAATTGAAGGGGATGGTTAATGAGAATTTAGTGGACACGTGTCTTGTTATTGTTTCTTCGAAATTGGTATCTTGATAGTGTGTAGGATAGGGACATATGCCTACATTGCCACATTAGAAAGATTCAAAATCTTGACCATCGACAGAGGCTTATAAGGTAACTTTGATTTCTCGGTCTGACAATTTTAATGTTGTGTTTAATTAGTTCAAATGAGGAGAGTTAGGATATTCCAAATAAAGTATTGGGGGAATAATTACAATCTTTTAGACTTGTTAAATATTAGATTTCATTGTCTTTAACGCTTATCCATAACTCTTAATTTATTGTTAAACACCAAAACAAAATACTCAAATCATCAATTGTCTAAATAAAATCGAAGACGATGATATAGTTTGGATAACTTGGGAATACACTAGAGATAATTCCCTGGTGAGTTCGATAACTCTCTTATTATTATATTACTTTATTGACACGCGTATACTTGCGATGTATTTTTCGGTTTGGCAAAATCGACCAACAAGTTTTTGATATACCTTAAAATTCATTATTTTGATTGAAGATATCCAATTATATTATTGAAACATTCGATTGCGACTAGCGAACCCTTATTGATTCGACTACTAGCCCATAGTTGATGAGCGTTCTATATTCCAGAACTGTTATTGAAGTTACTCCAAACCAAACTTCCTTTGGTGCTGGACTCTAATATCCAAACTGAGATGAAACAACCCTTTTAATAGGGGATTTATATTTATGCGGTTAGCGTTAAGATGTGTGTGCAACATACATGGTACCGAAGCGGGCTTGGACTCCCCCGTAAGTACGAGAAGTATGAGGTCCATATAGTTATTACGAACTGTTAAACGGTTTAAAAGTTAAAAATATACTTGATAACCTAGGATATTTTAGTTCGTGGTCTTATGACCCTCAGATGTCTTTTGATTTCCCTTGTTTTTTTCCTAATTTAATTCAAAAGAAGCCGAGCTTTTCAACATACCACTGTATCCCATTGGATTATTCGCATGTTTATTAATTATTGTTTTATTTGTTTCACTTGTCTGGGCAATTTGTTGCTCACTCTTGCATAATAACATTGCAGCTAAAAAAAAAAAAAAAGAAATGTTGAAAAAGTTGATGAACCCATCTTCTAGTAAGGGAGAAGGGCAAGCGGCGCCCGAACAAGTGATGAAGACTTGTTTGATTTATTTGAAAGATGTTTATGTAATAAACCTATGTTATTTATGTTATATTTTTCTGCATTGATGTTTTGTTTAAGGTTAGATGACCCTGGGATTGATGTTTATTGATTTTTTAATATTGTAACCTTTAATGGGAGGATTTCTATTTCAATTAAGGAGTTTTTATTCATATATTTTTATGGGTAGTTTTAGACGTGATGTGATTTTAATTTAGATAGTAGAACACCAAATCTTGTGGGAATGATAGTACCCGAATTTGGGGGTGTCCACAGGTTTGGTATCAGAGGCCTGCTAGGTTTTATGACACATTAGGTGCGAAAAAACCTTAGGGCAGGTTAGCCTTTTAGGAGACAAAAAACCATAGTGGTGATAAAATCTTATCGAGTTTTAAGTGAATGGAATTACAGAATTCATTAAAGATAAATAAACGACTTTATGTGCTATGTGCTTATATGTTTAAACAACACTATATTCGCCGCGTAGTCAGTGGTATCGAGTATTTAATTAAAACTTAAAACTTTGTTGTCAGGATGTCGAATGTATGGGAGGGATTCAGTCAGCCTAGTAGGAGGTGAGTGAACCCCGAGTGGGCTAGAGATGGAGGGAGCCATCGTGATATCCAATGTTATCCAGGAGCAGTTGATTATAGAGATGAGCCATTCTCCGTTGATCACTTGTTGGTGAGTTCAGGGAGCAATGAGCATGAGCTCTTGAGTTTGATCCAGAGGTGGATTCTGAGAAGGTAGGAGGTATGAGGGCCTGAGGAAGAATGATGAGGAATCTCGAGGACGGGTAACCCCTTACCTCTATCTGATGTCGAGATGTAATTATGCACTATATGACCGTACCATAGAATTACAAGATAGAATTCAGAAGATTTGTGAGAGACTGACAAATATGCTCCATACTGCTATAGAACAGCAAGAAATGAGAAGAATTGAGAATCTGGATGTACGTCTTGGAGATGTGGGAATGGAAGCTTAGTTCCGGCCCGAGAGTCAAAAGGAAGAGTTGTTCGCTGAGACTAATGAGAAGATGAAGCTTGAAATTGAGAAATAGAGAGGATCACCACTGAGTGAAAAGATGTCAGCGCGAACATGCTAGAGCAGTAGATGCCTAGATGAAGGCCTCCTCGAACGTACAGAAAGAAATTCTGAAAAAAAGGTTGAGCGACCGCAAAGAAGGCTAAGATTGAGGAGGAACGGGACTATGCATTTCAGACAGTAATTTGAACATGGCCCGGGATCGGGTTCTTCCACTATCTAGTTCAGTTCGAGGACCTTGCCATAGTATATGTTGGATCGCAGGACAATGTTCCGTATTATGAAGGAAGAACACAGGAAAGGCGGTTCGACGCCTTAGCAGGCCGTGATAGGAAAAGTATTGAAATATATATGAATATTTATGGGAAGTCTAGTAATGTAAATTCTGGCGTGGTTATAAACAGTGGAATATGATTATTTAATCCTGACAGATTCTTTGATCTCAAGGGATAGTTGATGTAAATAGCAGTGATGTTATCTTTCCTATGTTTTAAAACTTTTGATATGAATGAAATATCAAGTTTATCTGAAGATGTTCTGTGTTAAGTGTTAAACCTGAAATTGTTTGAGTTAAGTATTAAACACCTAAGAAAAGAAATTGAGTAATGCTCTAATAAGCGTATACTCTTAAACAGAAAATGCCGCCCAGATTGCCAACCCACGCAACAAGCTCAGGAAAAGCCCTACCAATAATAACAACAACGATGCCAATGCTAAATCTGTACAGCTAATTGGTAACCCTTTTAGCTGGAGCACTTGCCGAATCAGCCACAAGCGTCCACTAGTTACGACATTTAAGGATTTCAAAGCGGTAGGACACGCCAGAGTTTAGGGGTTTCCATGAACCCAATCGAAGCCCAAACCTGGGTGATGGAAAATGCAGACGGTATTCGATGTTGCTAGGGTTAGTGATGACTAAAAGAGTACTTTCGTAGAGTTCATACTTAGTTCAGAGGCCATTTACCGGAATACGCTGCGAGGTTCAACGAGTTAAGCTAGGTTCGCAACCTATTAGGTGAATACGGAATGAGGAGAACAGGCCTAGAATTTAAACAAGGGTTAAAGTCGTGGTTGTACAATAAGGTGTCAATGTTCTAACTTGGACACTTTTGCAGGAGTTAGTTTGTGAGAAGCCGATTATCGTGGAAGTTGGGAGCGACGCTCTGGACTAAGTATAACTAGGAGCAAAAGAAGAAAAAAGAAGTGAAATTAAGAATAACAAGGTTTAGTGGTAGGAATAGTGGTGGTCACAATCAGAAGAGGAAGTTGGCCATAACAGTGGGGTTACTAGAAGTCAAAATGGAGGTCAAAAAGCATGAAAGTGGAGGCGTGTGATACATGCAGAAAGAATCATGTGGGAATATGCCTGAAGGGGAAGAGGGTTTGCTACAATTATTGTCCGTTAGCGTATGTTCACATAGCACAAAATTGGTTCCTAATCCTAAGAAGGGCGTATGCCCTCACTTACGGTTCAAAGGATCATCTGGCAGGGATAGCCCAACGAAGGCAGTAGGAGGAACATGAGCAGGATGGAGTAAGGAAAATAGCGGTGGCTAGTACGTTTAACCATAAACTGGATCAGCACCGACAATGCCGACCCTACCACCAGAACTTTCAACATGACCGTGCAGGATGTTTTTTTTTTTTTTTTTTCTGAGCAGTCACAAGATTTATGGAAGGTCAGGTATCATTCCAATCAATAATATAAATGCTTATGTATTGTTTGATTCGGGTGCTACTATTGTTCATTCTATATCTAATGACTTTGCTAAGAATCTAGATTTGCCTAAGGAGGTATTAGATCACCCTTAGAATATACAATTGGCAAATTAGGGAGATAATTTAGGTCTAGGTTTTGTACACAGAACTGTAAGGTGGATATTAAAGGAAACGGTGACGACTGTAGATCTGATCCAAGTTAAACTATAGGGGAATTTTGACGTAATTTTGGGAATGGATTGGCTATTCAATTATGGAGGCGCTAATTGATTGCCAAAGGAAGTGTATTAACCTTATTGGACTCCGTCAAAGGTAGTTTTTTATGGCAGCAAGTCGCCTAGGCAAGCTAGTTGTCTGATGATGATGCAGGCCAGGAAGTTGTTAAGATAAGGCTGTGTGGGATACTTAGCCTACATAAGAGATACCTGTCGTAAGAGACTTTATAGACGTAATTCCAAAAGAGTTGCCCGGACTTGAGCTAGACAGGGAAGTGGAATTCGTAATCGATTTGGCGCAAGGCTATGCCCCTGATATCGACCGGGTCCGTTACCGTATGGCTCCTAATAGAGATGAAAGAATTGATGGTGCAACTGCAAAACCTTTTAGACAAGAAGTATCTACACGTTACACCGAACGTATCGCACGTGGGTGAGCGCGGTTATTATTTGTCAAGAAAGAAGGATCGGATCGATGAGACTGGCTTTGGATTACAAAGGAGTTGAACAAGGTCACGGGATATTAAAAATAACTACCCGTTGCCAAGGATCGATGAGTTATTTGATCAATTGGAAAGTAGCTAGGTATTTCTCGAAGATAGATTTGAGAAGTGGTTGATCATCAGTTGAAGATAAGGAAGGAAGATGTTACACGAAGACAGCGGTTCACGGAATCGTTGATGGTCATTACGAGTTTATGGTGATGTCATTTGGTATAACGAATGCTCCTGCAGCAGTTCATAGACCTAATGAACAAGGTGTTTAAGCTCTTTTTGGATAAGTTTATAATAGTGATTTCATCGATGATATTCTAATATATTCCAAAAATAATGGGAAGAGCATGCAGAGCATTTTGGAAGGCGACATTGGAAACATTAAGAAGAGAGAATTTGTACGCTAAGTTTTCAAAATGTGAATTCTGGATAGAGGGCGGTGTAATTTCTTAGACATGTGATTGACAAAGGATGAGGATTTCGGTGGATCCGTCACCCAAAGTTGAAGTTCTGCTTAACTGGGATCAGCCGAAAAACACTGTCAGAATGGTTTTTTAAGGAAGGTTTCCTAGGGGTTGGCCGGTTATTACAGATGATTCAATTAGGGATTTTTCCAAAATTGCGACATCCGTTGACCGAATTTGACTAGGAAGGCGGTGAAGTTCGTTTTGGACGGAAACGTGTGAGGAAAGTTTTCAGGAAATAAAGACGAGGTTGAGTACTAGCACCTGTGGTTTGTCTTTACTGGATAGCATAGGAACTTTTGTGGTGTACAGTGATACGTCGCATAAGAGGACTAGGTTGTGTGCTTTATACAGAACGGTAAGGTCATTGCGTTTGCATCACGATAATTAAAGGACTTTGAGAAGGGGTATCCTACCCATGATTTAGAATTGGTCGCGGGTAGTGTCTTGCTTTGATAGATCTGGAGACACTATCTGTACGGGAGAATGTAGGAAGTGTGCAATCCTATACAAACCATAAGAGTCTGCAAATATATTTTCACATAGAAGGCCCTGAACATGCGATTATATAGGAGGTGGTTAGAATTGATTTCTAAGGACTATGACTGCGCGGGATTTTATACCCATCCGAGTAAAACGATTTTTGTGGCCGACGCCTTAAG